>CM071568.1:192265544-192463374 GCA_036426205.1 Ascaphus truei
AGATAAAGGGGAGAGAGTGAGGGGGGAAAGAGAGGGGGAGAAGGGGGGAGAAGGGAGGGAAGCAGAAGGGAGAAGGAGGAGAAGGGAGGAGGAGCGAGCAATGCGAGGGGGGACAGAGAGACGATTGAGGGGAGGAAGGAGATAGGTGAGGGGGGGGAAGAAAAAGAGAGGTGAGGACGGGAAGAGAGAGTAGGGGGAAGCTGGGTGGAGGGTGGAGAGAGAAGCGGTGAGGGGAGAAAAGGGAAGTGGGGGGATGGGGGGAGAAAAAGGGTGGATGGGGGGAAGTGAGGGGATCAGGGGAGTGAGGGGGAGAAGTGGGGTGGTGGGACATGGGGGTGGGAAGTGGGGGGGACAGTGATATTAACTACCACTAAATAAAAAGCAATACTAATGACCTTAGCACCAAGCTATAGAAGTGGTGAGAAATTACTTTGTTGCAAGTAACAAAGTTAACGTGGGGGACCGGCAACTTCTGACAGCAATAGCAGTTGTGAGAGAGGGGCAGAGACTGCCATATTGCTGCCGGGCTGAGCTGGTGGAGGAGAGGGGCTATAAGAGAGGGGGAAGACTGATATGCTGCCGAGCTGAGTGAGAAGAGGAGTGGAGGTGCTGCCGAGATTGGACCATGTAAGGCTATTTACAGTTAAGTTTTAAGATTGGAGTTTTGTTTTCCCCGCGCACTCTCCCTGCAATCTGAAAGGGGATTGGCAAGTTGTCAAAAATTCCGGGCATTACTGAATAAAATACCCAGAATTATAAAACCAATCAGAGAGCGAGATTTCAATAATGCCCGGAATTTTACTGCTTTAGCATAATTAAGTAATAATCCCGAAGAACAGGGCATTACTGGCCAAGCCCTGGCTGGAATAGTTGAAGGCCCGAGGCAAAGCGACGGGACTTTAACCCAGCCAGGGCATATTGGCCAGTATGCCCTGTTGCGGGATTATTCTATATAGGCTCAGTATGGCTTTTTCTAATAATAGACCACTTTGAAGTTAAGAGATAGCGAGAAAAAAAGGGTGAGGAAAGCACCCTCTAGAAACACTGACACGTGCAGCTCCGGATCCACACACAGGACCCCCGTGACACCAACACACACACACACCCACACACAGCACACACACACACCAACACACACACACCCACACACAACCACACACACACACACACACACACACACACACACACACACACACACCACAACACCACACACACCCACACACACACACAACACACACCACACCACACAAACACACACACACAACACACACCACCACAACCACACACACACAGGCTCTCACACACACACTACACACACACTACACACACACACACACACACACAGCACACCACACACACACACACACACACACACACACACACACACACACACACACACACACGGCAGGTATACACACACACACAACACACACTCACTGCTGCTACATGCAAACTCTGCTGCTACTACAACCATAAAACACAACATCAAACTCACCACACACACACAAACACTGCTACTGACACACACACACACACACACACACACACACACACACACACACACACACACACACACACAGCAGTTCTACACACAACACAGCAGGTCTACACAAAACAAACTGCTGCTAAATACAAACTCTGCTGCTACACACACATACAGCACATCACACACAGACACACAACACAAACACTGCTGCTGCTGCTGACACACTGGCACACACAAACACTGCTGCTGACACACACACTGCTGCAGACACACTGACTGACAAACACACACACAGAAACTGTAGCCACAAACAAACTGCAGAGAGTTATTCACTTGCTTTGCAGCTACAGTACACACTGTCCTTCTCTCACTGAATCTGTTGTCTCTGTTCCGGATGAAGGGGGAGGAGTCACTGCCTTCTTCTTCATACGGACCAATCCCCTGCCCTTTCTCAAAGCTGTTCCAACCTATAGACCAATCCCCTGCCCTGTCTCTGACCAAAAAGAAAAGCTGATTGGCTGGAAATAAACAGATTGAAATAAACACCTTTCAAGCTGCAAAAATTTCGGTCATTACTGAATGAATAATGCCCGGAATTTTAACCAATCGGAGAGCAGGGATTTCAGTAATGCCCGGAATTTTGCAGCTTTAGCCTATAATATATGTTAACCTCAGGAAAATAATGTCCACTCCTGTTTTAGGAAACATCACACTATTTGCCCTGGTTTAATGGAGCTTTCTGTATCTGGGCCTAAGGGGGAGTGGATAAATGCTTTTCTACCACAATTAAAACAGACACATTTGTTGTAGTTTAGTTATAAATGAATGGTTCTTTGTTTAGAGATCTGGATACCATTTTCTCTACCAGAATAACCAATGATTATTAGCTATTATTCCTCATTTAAAATCAGAGACAGAACATAATATACAACAGACATAGCTCAGTTTGGTAGGAGGTTGCCACCCTCCAATCAGCCAAGACTAGCTGAACAACAATTGTAAAACATACTGGACACCTAACAAGCTCCTATTGAACCCCCAAAATAACCACAACATATATATAAGCATATGAGTGTCACAGAGGTGTGCTACTGAGCATGGCAATATATATTTAAAATCAGAGACAGAACATAAAACACAGACAGAGCTCAGTTTTTAGCACATCCAGTGAAACTCATACACGGTACAGTGCCTAAATATATATGTATAAATATCAAGTAAAATGGTCTCTTAGTTTAACATTTTTTGCCGAAATTGTTGTAAGCCCCTGAGCCAACTGCACGGCAGACCACAATTCAGGGGTCCCTAACGCTAATATAAATTCTTAATAACCTGTGTAGTAACAGGAAGAATGATTTATAGTAAATCTGTCAATATTAGTTGCAAAGTTCTAAGTCTGATTGAAGCTTTTAATAACCTGTACATTACCAGGAAAAGCACTCTGTATTAGAGTTGTCACAACCATACTGCAAGCCAGCAAGTTCCCCTGAGTGGAAGATGCTATGGAGTGAGCCCTTAACCATTTAAATGTGGGAGGGGGTGAGCTACAATTAGGTAGGAGGTTGCCACCCTCCAATCAGCCAAGACTAGCTGAACAACATGTTAAACTAAAAGACCATTTTACTTGATATTTATACATATATATTTAGGCACTGTACCGTGTATGAGTTTCACTGGATGTGCTAAAAACTGAGCTCTGTCTGTGTTTTATGTTCTGTCTCTGATTTTAAATATATATTGCCATGCTCAGTAGCACTCCTCTGTGACACTCATATGCTTATATATATGTTGTGGTTATTTTGGGGTTTCAATAGGAGCTTGTTAGGTGTCCAGTATGTTTTACTATTATTCCTCATCATGAATGAAAATGGTTATCACAATTTCTTAAATAAACCTCATAAGCCTGCCAGTATACATAGTTATATGTACATGTTATATATAACTATGGCATCTATCCTAAAAAAATAACCCTGTATTCAATTTTTTGGGTATTTACAAATTGCTCCATAACGTGATGCTAACATTTTATTTTGCATCAATTTGTGCTGGCAACAAATATATGAGATATTGATCTTTTCAGCAGTCTATCTCAGACGTGTTTGATTTACAGTAAATTAGAAAGGGAAAACTGCTAACTTTAATATACCCCATATTAATTCTGCAGACCCACAGAAAAAATGAATATGCCAGGCCACGGGGATGATGCAGCTATTGCTTCTTCATAGCTGGCAATCCCTACAGCCATGATTTGCCGGACCATGGCAAACCTCAATTATGAGATCATGAAGGATCACCAACTTCTAACTGCTCCAGGAACCATTCCCCTAATCCTGATACAAGTGGGAAAAAATTCACACCAAGATGAACGTTGAAATATTGATGTCAAATGAACCCTTTCACTGCAAGAGGGGGTCTGTAGTTGCAGGCCCCTCTAGTAGCAAAACGGTTTGATTTAAGCTCTGGTTGTCAATATCGTCATTGTAATTTGCATCCCTATATATCCCCCTCTATTTCTACACTTGCAATCATTTCTACCAGATTGTCGCTCTAATATGTTCTCCAATGCATTTTTTTCACTTCATCCAGCTAACTCTGCCAACTCTAGCTTCCTAACAGAATGTACAGGATGAGAAACAAACTGTTCTGCAATCTGACAGTTGTCAGCCTACATTATAAAACATGGGCAGAAGTTGAAGGAGTGATAGCAGTTTGTTAAAAGGGACATCGTTCTATAATAATAAAAAACAATATTTCTCAAAGCACTTCACAATTACAGTTCCTGCCCTGCAGAGTTTACAATCTATGGTTTCGGTGTCTATCAAAGTCTGCTGTAAAATGAGGGCAAAGTGGCAAGCCACTTTGCCCTCATTTTGTAGCAGACTTTGATAGTGTGAGGATCCGCCATCCTGGAAACTGGAAACACCTGCTGCCACAAACACCCAGGATGCGCAGTCTCACGGCCCCGTTACGCGCGTAGACCTTGCGCGGCCTGTCTGCCCACCCATGGGCTCCACCTCCACTCCCCGCTCCAAAGCGCGGCGAGTCCGCTCACCCAGCCTCCCCTCTGACACACGCCCCATTGTCCACCCCCGTTCTGGTGACGGACAGGACCGGCTTGGGAGTGACTTGCGCTCCAGACTCCACCCCCTGACCTCAGTGACGCGTGCGGATCGGCGCGCGCTCAGCCCCGCCTCCATTCCTGATCAGGCTGCATCATAGGGCACACCTGTGTGCACCAGAAGCCTATAGGATTCGGTTTCCTGGTTCCGCCCTGGCTTTTCATTGGAGGATCTTCCTTTATACACTGACGACACACTTTATTCGAGCTCGGCTAGTCCCACGAATTCGGGTATACCCGGGTGTATTGAGGTTTGTGACTGTTTTCTGCCCGAGTGCATTGAGGTATTTTCTAGGCAGGGATTGAAGCCTTTTATTCCCACTGGCTGCAATACTGCACAGTATATATATATATACTGCATTACAATTCATGAATTTATGCCATCTGGTAGACACGCGAAGCATTGCAGCCTATTAAATCCTAATCATTATCATTTAACAGATCAGCCGCCCGTCAGCCAGGCATGAACCCAGGCTGGGAAGGCAAACGCAACGGGGCTTGTTAGAGGTGAGGAGCGGCGCATTCCAGGTATCTGCCAGGTACATACTGGGTATTTGCTCGAATAAAGTGTGTCGGTGCAGTATACCCTCTTGCTCCAGACACTCATTGCTGAGCATAGTCTAGTGGGCGCTGTGCCTTGCTACATCCTGTTCCTGTATCTCCTGCCTTGTCTTGTTTGCCTTGCCTGTTGATCCTGCCGCTGCCTGACCCTGCTACGTACCTTGGACTCCGCACCTCTATACTCCTGATCCGGATTTATACCTACCTTCCTCCAGTCTCCAATTCTGAACCTGGCTACGCACCCTGACGATCTGCTACGCTCCAATCCTGAACCTGGCTACATACCCCGACGATCCGATACTCTCCAATCCTGAACTTCGCTACGTACCCCGATGATCCGCTACTCTCCAATCCTGATCTGGCCAGTACCCTCTACTACTCTCACATCTATACTCCTGACCTGGCTTGCACGACCTATCTACATTCTAGGCGCACCCGTGTGGCTGTGGGTTGGCGTTACTCAATTCCCTACCTCAGCACCGCAGTCGCGCTTCATTTGAGATGAGCTACGCGTTACAAATAGACAAGGTCCCACAGTGATTATTATGATTATTTGAATCAGATTTATCTGCTTCAAAGGAAATGACATGACCACTAAACTACTCTGTCTCCCCTTAATATAATACATGTCAACAACAGAGCTGCAGACAGGGGGTTTCAACCTGTGAGTCAAGGAGGCCTGAGCTTGAGAAAGCAGCATCATTTTTGCTCTGCCCTTCTGTCAGAGGATACAGGTAGCTCCGCCTCCCAATCGACGAAGAATAGCAGGTGCGCAAATTTAATCAGGACATAGATGGGATAAATAAAGACACCAAAATAGTGCAATATTGTCAAACACAACAATGTGGTTAATTTTGAAGTTTCTATAAAATTTGCACTCACGCTTCGCTCTGATTGGAGGTTTTCAGCCGACAGGTTCTGCTGTCGGCAGAAAATCCCTGTGCCTCAGCACGCCTCCGAACGGCTCAGCGCTGACTGTCCTTCTATGGACTCAGCCTTAGATGTTCACATCGTCAACAAAGACTTCCCTTGCTTCTGTGGCTGGTTATTATTCATTGCTGAATCAGCATACTGTTCTACCTACTACATGGCAGCGGTCTGTCTATATAGTGTGTTTTCAATATCTACACACTTCACACTGACCTTTTGGTTCATCTTGACATTATGACTGACAGGATACATACATTACATATTTTTTTTATCGATGTCCTCTGCATGGGATGTTGTCTTTATGTTTTGCACAGCAATCCTATTTATTTCTGTTGATGTTACTTAGGGGTCCTCTGTGTTTTTTTTTTTTTTTTTTTTGCTTATATATGTGTTTAATAAATTGTCATTTAATGGTTATGTCCTTCTGGGACTTCTTTTTTTCTTTTTTGTCTTGGTTATATACTGTACATATACACATTTGGAATAGAGAACAGCATTTTTAAAAGGTCTGTTCCTTCTGTGGCACCATTTATACTCACAAAGTGACCCTTCATATGGCTTTGGTCTTGGCTTCATATTAAGGTGAGGAAGAGTATATCATAAAATCCTATATTTAGGTTTCAACGCACACAATTATGATTTGAATGAAGGGTGCTACTTGTGTGAGTCTGAAAGTAGTACTCACAGAGACTCAAAGAAACCTTAAACAAAGAGCAATCCTATAGAGAAGGGTGTCACAACTGTGTTATGCCAGAGGAAGTGGTCAGAAGTGTTACTGTGCATGTGACTGAGATAGGGTTCGGTCTCCATGACAACTATGGTCGGTTGAGATTTGGAGTATTCAAAGAATGACAATTGCGAATGCTGAAACCGAGAGACACATAATATAACTCTCATCTGATTGATTCACATACAGTATGAATGATATTTCAGATATTTAACTGTGCACCTCTCTGGAAATCCTTGAAAATAGGCTCAAGACTTATCAGGCATTTACTTATTAAACCACAACCTGATCAGACTTATCTTTCCATTATGTATTCTGTTCATCATAATGTTTAATCTTTTTAGTAAAAAAAATAGCTTTAATTAGTTATTTACTTTTTTAATTCTAAAGGTTTTTGAGTCCCATTGGGAGAGGAGCACTATATAAAACAGTTCACATACTTATATTTATGCTTAAACGACAACACAGACAGTTTAAAGAACTATTACTCAACATTCTGCGTTTCTTGCAAATCCCTAGCAGTGACGAGCACCTAATCACACTGGTCTTATTCCTATTGTTTATTGTAAAAAAGACAGACATTTTGAAAAATTGTCACAAATGGGATATCTCCATCATGCTGCAGCATTAAAAGAAGAAACAACTAACGGCAAAATGTGCATAATAACAAACTAAGATTAATTAACAAATGTAAAACATATTGTTCTGTTCATACTGTATTTCAGATTGAAAGAGGGCGCTGCCTATTGTACATAGACACTAAGGGGGCTATCCAGGTAGCTTCGATGTTATCACTGCCAAATAAAACAGTTTGACAAGACCTCACCGTTCGGTCGGACATTTGTGTTATCACGGTATTCAGAAAGAGCAGGGCCCCTGAGAGTGGCTTCGGGCCCCGGTAAAAAATTTCCGGGCCCCCCAGCAAGGGCGGACCAGCTAAAAATCTATACACAGGATTTGTATTGTTGTGAAAAAACAAAACAAATTTGCCCTGCCTGGTATACAAATGAAACATGGAATAGGAAAAGAAAACATTTATTCTTAAAGAACATATAAAAAAATGTAAACAATGTTTAAAAAAAACCCTTACATTTAAATAACATACTGTATGTTATATTAAACAAAAAAACAAATATGTCCAGCCTGATTTAAAAATTAAACAGGGAATAGGAAAACAAAACAGGGAATAGGAAAACAAAACATTTATTCTTAAAGAATATATATAATATAAAAAAATTAAAGTACTTATACAAATAAAAATTTAAAGAACATATAAAAAAAACTTAAATGAATAGCACATATAATATTATTATTATTATTATTATTATTATTATTATTATAATAATTCACATTGCAGTAAATACTCGCAAAATACAACATCGCAAGTTGCATCTTTTCGCAAATTGCAACACTTGTATAATGCAACATATTTAAAATGAACTACTCGCAAAATGCAACTGCTTCTTTTTTTTCTCTAGAATGTTACATTTTTACATTTGTATAATTTTGACATGAGATCTTGTTTGTTTGAAAACTAAGAGAAATATTTTTAAAAATAAATTGTATTTTTTTGGTAAAATATATATGTAGACCATTTAACCTTTTTGTAATTAAAGAATAACTCAAACATTTAAAATATATACTTTATCATAATAAAATAAAATTGTACCCAAAATTCCCAAATTGCAACTTTATTCATAACAAGCTACATTTTTAAAACAATCAATTCAGGAAACTTGCATTTGGCAACATTTACTCTATCATATTTATATCAGTGGAGCTTTGCGATTTGCAAATAAATCAATAACTTCAGAAACATCGCATTTTCGTGCTAATTCAGCCTCAACTGACATTAAATCTAAATCTGCCAATGGTCTTGGGCCATTGTAGCCCTTAACACGTATTTTATTCTAGAAAGACCACTGAAAGAGCTTTCTGCTTGAGCCACTCTACTAGTGCAGAACCTTAATGCAACGACTACGTTTGGAACAAGATTGTCAAGTTTTTAGTGTCTTGGTTTATTCGAAAAGTTTATTCGCTAATATCCTGTTCATAATTACTTTGCAGTTTATTTTGCCTTTTCTAGAATTTCTTCATCCTCCTGCACTGTTCATAGTTACATAGGGCCTCATGCAGAGAGCAGCGCTATATTAAATCTCGCCATTTTTTGGAGAAAATCGCGCAAAAAACAGCAGAAAATGGCGAGGTACGAAAAACGCGCCATTTTTTTTTCTATTTATAAATCTCGCCGCGCGGCTGGCGAAATCCTACATCTCGCCAGCTTTAAAAATATCCAAATTCAGAAAGACGCGAACGCCATCTAGCGGCTTTTATTGGCGCGATTTTCTACAATTTGCTCCGCCAACTAAAGTTGGCAAGAAGCAGGAGCTCGCCGGCCATAGGAAAAAAAAAAATGTGCGATTTTTTTCCCCCCTTTCAGCAGCGCGCATCTCGCCCTTTTCAACTCGCCACACGCATTCATGCCAGAAATTGCGATTTTCGCCCATTTCTGCATATGGAGAAAAAAACTCTCCATTAAATCTACTTTTTCTTAAACTCTCCAATTATTTCTACCGCTGCTCTCTGCATAGGCCCCATAGCTACATAGTAGATGAGGTTGAAAAAAGACATAGGTCCCTCAAGTTCAACCTATGCTAAATTTAGACAACAGATACTTTATCCTATATCTATACTTACTTATTGATCCAGAGGAAGGCAAACAAAAAATCCCATTAAGGGGAAAAATGAATTCCTTCCTGACTCCAAGAATTGGCAATCGGATTAATCCCTGGATCAACATCCTTCCCATGTTTACTTATTTGGTATATCCCTGTTTACCTTTCCCATCTAAAAAGATGTCCAACCTTTTTTTGAACAAATCTATTGTATCTGCCATCACAGTCTCCATGAGTAATGAATTCCACATTTTAACTGCCATTACTGTAAAGAACCCTTTCCTTTGTTGCTGGTGAAATTTCCTTTCCTCCAAACTTAAGGGATGGCCCCGATTTCTTAGTACTGCCCGTGGGATGAATAGTTCTTTTGAAAGCTCCTTGTATTGTCCCCGAATATATTTGTATATAGTTATCATATCCCCTCTTAGATGCCTCTTTTCTAATGTAAATAAATCTAATTTAGCTAGCCTCTCCTCATAAGTTAGATTGTCCATCCCCTTTATTAATTTGGTGGCTCTTCTCTGCACTCTCTCTAGTTCCATCATGTCTTTTCTTAGGATTGGTGCCCAAAATTGTACTCCATATTCAAGGTGTGGTCTTACTAGTTCTTTGTAAAGGGGCATAATTATGTTTACTTCCCTTCCATCCATTGCCCGTTTGATGCAAGATAAGATCTTGTTTGCCTTTGCAGCTACTGCATGACATTGGGCACTATTGCTAAGCCTGCAGTCTACAAGCACTCCTAAATCTTTCTCCATCAAGGATTCCCCCAAAATATCTCCATTTAATTTGTAAGTCGCCTTTTTATTCTTGCATCCCAAATGCATAACCTTACATTTATCTGTTTTAGACCTCATTTGCCATTTACCTGCCCACGTTTCCAGTCTCTCCAAGTCCTTCTGAAGAGAAATTACATCCTGCTCTGATTCTATTATCTTACACAATTTAGTATCATCAGCAAAGATGGAGACTTTGCTCTCGATCCCAACCTCAAGGTTATTAATAAACAAATTAAAAAGCAGGGGTCCCAGTACCGATCCCTGAGGTACTCCACTCACGACTTTAGCCCAACCTGAAAAAGTTCCATTTATGACAACCCTCTGTTGTCTGTCCTTTAACCAGTTTTCAATCCAGGTGCATATATTATTACTGAGTCCAATTTTCTTTATTTTGTACACAAACCTCTTGTGTGAAACCGTATCAAAAGCCTTTGCAAAATCTAAGTAGACCACATCAACTGCATTACCCTGGTCTAAATTCCTACTTACCTCCTCAAAGAAACAAATAAGGTTAGTTTGGCAAGATCTATCCTTCATAAATCCATGCTGACTATTACTAATAATTTTGTTTTCCATTAGGTATTCCTGAATATTATCCCGTATTAAACCTTAAAGTAGTTTCCCTACTATTGAAGTCAGGCTTACAGGTCTGTAATTTCCCGGTTGTGATCTAGCTCCCTTTTTAAATATAGGCACCATATCTGCTTTACGCCAATCTTGTGGTACTGAGCCTGTGGAAATGGAGTCCTTGAGCATTAAATATAATGGTTTGGCTATTACTGAGCTTAACTCCTTGAGAACTTTTGGATGTATGCCATCAGGGCCAGGTGCCTTATTTACTTTATTTTTTCTTGTTGCTTATGAACTTCTTCCTCAGTTAACCAATTGTTCATTAATATGGAGGTTATGGCTTCCTCCTGCGGTACTACTATTGAACTTGATTCTTCCCTGGTAAACACAGAGGCAAAGAATTTGTTTAATACCTCAGCTTTTTCCTTATCTCCAATAATAATCTGCCTACCCATCTCACACTGAAAGGGTCCTATATTTTCTTTTCTCATTTTTTTGTTATTAAGGTACTTAAAGAACTTTTTCGGGTTGAGCTTACTTTCTATTGCAATCCTTTTTTCATTATCCATTTTTGCTGATTTGATTGCCCTTTTGCAATTTTTGTTACATTCCTTATAATTCTGATATGATGTCTCCGTCCCTTCTGACTTAAAGAATCTAAACGCCTTCCTCTTCTTGTCCATTTCCTCCCCTCCCTGTTTATTTAGCCACATTGGCTTTGACTTATTTCTTTTATACTTATTACCCAAGGGTATACACTGATAAGTGTGCTTTTCTAACAATGTTTTAAAGACTGCCCATTTATCTTCTACATTTTTCCCTGCAAAAACATCATCCCATTCTATTACTACTAGATTAGACCTCAGTTTATTAAAATCTGCCTTTCTAAAGTTTAAGGTCTTTGTTGAACCCAAGAAATCTATTTTTTGATAATTTAATTCAAATGAGACCATTCTATGATCACTGTTACCCAAATGTTCCAGGACTTGAATATTTGTTATTACTTCTACATTGTTTGATATGACCAAATCCAGTATTGCCCCTCTCCTGGTTGGTTCCTCAATAATTTGGGTCATATAATTGTCTTTAAGCACCCCCAAAAATCTGTTTCCTTTTGTTGTAACGCTAATCTCATTGCCCCAGTCTATATCTGGATAATTAAAATCCCCTTTTATGCAAACATGACCCAGTTTTGATGCCTTTTCCATTTGCAAAATTATTTTAGCTTCCTGAATCTCACAGATATTTGGTGGTTTATAGCATATTCCCACAAGCATTTTCTTAATACTTTTACCACCACTGCTAATTTCTATCCATAAAGTCTCTACATTTTCATCATTCCCTTCATAAACATCATCCCTTATACTGTAATAGGTTTTAGATCCGGTTTAACATATAAACATACTCCTCTTCCCCTTCTATTTGTTCGATCCTTCCGAAAAAGGGCATAACCCTCTAAATTAACTGTCCAGTCATGAGTTTCATCCCACCATGTTTCAGTAATGCCTATGATATCATACTGCTCCCTTGCAGCTATTAATTCAAGCTCCCCCATTTTATCTGTCAGGCTTCTTGCATTAGCAAGCATGTATTTAAGTTTTTTTTCAGCCTGTACTATTATCTTATCTGCTCCTTCCTTTCTGCGCCCACTTGGTTTAGTCTTTAGAAGTTTTCTAGTATTATCTGTATTTACTATGAGTGTCTCACTGGTTGTCAAACTCGCACTTGCCCCCATTCTACCTCCATACCACCTTGTATCCTCCTCTATTCCATTTAGTTCATTATCTGTTTCATTCCCCTCCCCCCTCCATCCTAGTTTAAAATCTCCTCCAACCTTTTTAGCATTTTCCCCCCTAGCACAGAAGATCCCTCATTCATTGTTCGATCTCACAGTTTCTATTTTATTTTAATAACACAATATTGAAGCATGGGGTCTCTGGAGCTGAACCGCATTAATTTCAGCCTCGGGGACCCCATGCTTCCCGAGTTACAGGCCCCGCTATGGGGTGCGGGTATCGCCGCAAAGTTTAAATGTGGCGGTCAGGTAGCGCAGGAGATTTAAACAATGCAGGGAGATACTGGCACCCCAAACTGGGGCCTGTAACTTAGGAAGTGGCGGCTCCACAAGGTTGACATTTATATTGTTCAGCTCTGGAGACCCCCTGCTTCAATACTGTGTTCTTAAAATAAAATAAAACAGCTTCATTACCTTAGCGGCTAGCTGCTAAAATAATGAAGGGGTTAAACTAGAGTACCTAGTTTGTTGGGGGATGAGGGGGTGGGTGATGGGGGTAGTTCCCCAGGGTGGGTGGTTAAGTCTACTGGGAAGGTTGTGGGAGGAGTTGACACCTTCATTACCTTAGCTATTACGACCGCTAAGGTAATGAAGGGGTTACCCCTCTCACAACCCACCCGAGAGGCCTAACAACCCACCCCGGGGGCAACAACCCCCTTCACCAACCCCCTATACCCCCAATAAACATTAAAATACAATACAACAACCAATACTATCCAATACACTAATTGATTACCAGTGTGGTTACCTATGCCCTCAATGGGAGCAAAATAACCCCAGTGGCAATGAAAGGGTACCCAAATACCGACCACATCTACCACAAAAAACCTCTCCCCTAGCACAAGTACAGTAATGAGCAAAATCCCTATCATCCAGATCTGGATAATAGCGCATTTGCCCATTAAAAATAAAACAGTACACAGCCAGCATATTGTAAATTAAAGTTGGACTTACCCCTGCCAGGATGAAGGCAATCCTCATCATTCTCCTCCTCCTCATCTTCTTATCAGTCCTCTGTGGGCATCAAAATTACAATAAAAACAAACTACTGGCCACTAACACCTTAATCACCTTAGCGGTTGGTAACTGCTATAGTAATGAAGGGGTTAACCCTGCCCGCTACCCACCCGGAAGGTCTAACACCCTACCGGGCCAACTACCCCCACCTCCCATCCCCTCTACCCCATCACCACACATACAAATGGGCAAAAGCCCCAAAATGGCTAACAGCACCTTTGCACATTTGTTTTTAAAACAATATAAATACACAATAAAATAACATTGACACAACAGTAATATATTTAACTTGCCAATAAACCCATTGATTGTGACTGTGGAAAACCATGCCCACAATATGGGCATGGATTACCACAATGGCAATAAATAGACAACCTAAAAAAAAACAACCACAAAATAAAAGACATTACAATTCAATAAAAACAAACATCTGCCCAAAAATGCATTGATTGTCAATGTGTTTATCTATACCCTGAAAGGGGCATAGATAAACACATTGCCATTCAATGGACAAACTAAAAATTAAATTACATCCAATCAATATGTTTCTTACATTTGCCGGGATGAACATTCACACTCCTGATCCAACAGTGGCATCAACTCTTGCCCAACAATGCAGTGATCCTCATGAGCATTATTGCACAAAAGTCAATGATCCTCAGTTGCTTGAAGAGGAAGCCAGGTAAGTAGTTCTTGTTTCTTGTTACTTTTCTTCTTTCTTCTTTTTTCTCCAGGTGATGTTGATCCGATGGCTTCATAGGCTCAAATGAGACATGACAGAGCTTATATAAGGCTTGTGATGTCACATTTGAGTGACAAATGGTACATCCAGCAATCCGATTGGTGTATGTACCATGTTATGGCTTCGATTTTGTTTAATGATGTGACATCATCTTAAAGGGTGGGAAGTTAGCCAATCAGGGAGGGAGGGAAGCTTCCCTCCCTTTAAGATGACGTTACTTCAGCAAAAAAATGGAAGCCATCACATGGTACACCCACCAATCGGATTGGTGGATGTACCATGTGAAGCCGTTCCTTTTTTGTGTGATGTGACATCATCAAAAAGGGAGGGAAGACAGCTAATCAGGTAGCATGCCTCCCTCCCTTATTGATGACATCACATCATTAAAAAAAAGGAAAGTTTAGGATCGGCGCAGGCGTTGCCCCCGAGATGTCAGCATCAGCAGCAGACTCCGCTCCAGAGTTTAACACTAACTGACTACTGCTGTTCTTCATCAGTGCCTGCTGGGCTGAGCTCACTCAACAATGAATCAGGGGGCTGATTCTTGCAGCAGCTTCTACTGCTGCTGTACTCCTCAGCTATTGGCTCTCTCCCTTTATATGCTCAGCTATTGCTGCTGCAATTTGGCTGAGCATAGATATTCTTTCCTTGTGATGATGTGCTGGTCGCAAGCACTTTATTTCGCCTGTCCTGCATTGCCTTGCCTGCTTCGCTGTGTTTTATCTTGCAGTTCAACGGAACCTTGGCTTTTCTCTACAACGTTCCTGACTCTCTCCAACCCTCGACTACGGCTAATGACCCCAACGATTCCATACCTTCTCCTATCCTCGACTACGACAAGTTATATTACGATCCTCCCTTTTCAAACCCTGACCCATCTACCCACGACTATGACTCTGCGTTCCGGATGCGTTGCCGCGGCCTCAGGTCGGTGTTTCTATATCCCCCCTTGGCCTCGCGGTACAGTCCAGTTTGTGGTGGGCACCCGTTACAGAAAAGAAGACCAAGATCAGGATGAGGGCCTTCATCCTGGCTGGGGCAAGTACAACTTTAATTTACTATATACTGTGCTGTTTAATTTTAATGGGCAAATGCACGATTATCCAGATCTGGATTATAGGGATTTTGCCCATTACTGTACTATACAGTATGCATTGGGGCGGTTGTTAGGGGTATGGGGGTGGTAGTAGGGTGCCCATTCATTGGCTTTGGGGTTATTTTGGCTCCCATTAAGGGCATAGCAACCATACTGGTAATCAAAGGGCGTAAAGTAGGGCACAGCTTCCCGGCGTTCCACTTCTCGGCATTCCATGAATACAGCCTGTTTATAAATAAATGTTTCCTGCCCCCCCACCTAACACTACGGGTTGCGTCATGCAGCCCAGGCTCTCCACACGAGCACGCTCATGCTCGCGCACCCTCCCACTTTCCTCCTCAGTTCCAGCGCAATCCCTTCTCAGCTCGCCTCTGTTTAATTCCATAATGCTGCATTCTGGGACAGAGTAGGAGTAGGAGGGAGGAGGGACGGGAGGTCGCAGGTGAATTTGGCTTTTTTTTTGTGCAGAGCAAACAAATGCAATGTTCCGCTTTTCAGCGAATTTAGCTTTTCGGTGGGGGCCTGGAACTGAACCTGCCATACTAGTGGAGCCCATCTGTATTGGATAGTATTGATGGTTGTATTGTATTTTAATGTTTATTGTGGGTAGAGGGGGTGGATGAAGGTGGTATTTGGCCTATGGGGTGAGTAGTAACCGGTAAGGTAATGATGGGGTTAACTCCTCTCGCAACCCTCCCGGTAGGCATAAACATGCACCATGGGCCAAATATCATCTTCACCCACCCCCTCTACCCCCAATAAACCGGGCCGGAGCTGATATTAATGCAGGGCAGCTCCGGTGAAGAAGAAACGCAGTGGCATTGGTTGGTAACTTTAAACATAATGAAGAAAAAGCGAATCAGGGCACTACGGATTTGTTTAAAGATAAATCTTTTTTTATTTAAGCCATAAATACCACACTTCAACCTGTATATTCAGACCGCTCTCAAGTGAAATCACTGACAGGTTTTCCCAGGGTCAGGAGCGCCGGTAATTGTATCATTTATTTTATTCTATGGTGTGCAGCATATTCCCTTACCTTGACTTTAAGCATAACCCATATAGCAGCTGCCCCAAAGAAGCCAGGCTAAAATAGGTCACCTCAAAAGAAAACTAACTGTCTTTCAGTAGTCATTGAATTGGTGCTTTGTTTACCAGATTTCATGTTAAGTGCAAAGAAATGTGCTAAGCCTCCATGCCATGTTAAGAAAATAACTGTGCAAATTGAGAAATGCTGTAAAATGGTTGTGTGTCACAGAACATAAATCTTTAGTATACTTAAAGCAGCAATTCCCCAGTATACTTACTAACCCATGCCCTATAGCTGTATGCTCTTGAAGTAGAAACTGTGCATGGCTAGTGACCTTTCGCACTCTGAGTTAGAGGAAAGAGATTACGTTGAGAATATGCTTAACATTTATTAATAACCCTCCGCCTCCTACATCTTGCATACTTTGTATTTCTGCAAGTGGTATAAAAGGTTTTTGTGCCATACATGATTTCTGCTGTAATAATAGGAAGGTGGGAAGGCGTTCTAAAATAAATAATGTGGAATAATGAATACAGTTGTAAATAAAAAAAAGTAGTGGTGCTCTGGGTGTGAAAAAACAGTGTACTTCATCATACTGCATACTATGAGCCCATTCTTGTTTGCTAATTTGTTATGTTTTTCATCTAATTGAGAAGATTAGTAATATTGTTTACAAGTAACATAGATGCAATGTTTCAGAGTTTAACAGATACCGAGAAAAGTAACACAAGAAGGAAGAAAAAAGAAAAGGAAAGAACAATGAACTTGTTAATAAGTATGTATATAGGGTACAGAAAGAAAAGCGGCGGGGAGAGGTAGAGTATGATCATCTATCAATTCTAATTTAAGCAACAAGACATATGTTTGGTGCCATTCTCATATACAGTAAGCTAGAGACTTGTGTCAATAGGTATCTTCATTGGGTATACATCAGGGTTAGAGTAGACCAGGAACACGCCAGATCACTGTCTTAGCACTTATTTTAGCAGCCAAAATGATAGCCCAGGTGAGAGCACGCAAGTTGAGTGCACATCCTGTCTTTCTGAGCCTGGAAGTTAGACCCCGTCGGAAGTCGGGCCCAACATCCAGAGAGAGAGAGAGGTAAGGGAGAGAGGTAAGGGAGGGTAAGGGAGAGAGGGATAAGGGAGAGGGAGGTAAGGGAGAGAGGTAAGGGAGAGGGGGATAAGGGAGAGGGGGATAAGGGAGAGGGAGTTAAGGGAGAGGGGTAGGGAGAGGGGTAAGGGAGAGGGGTAAGGGAGAGAGGTAAGGGAGAGAGGTAAGGGAGAGAGGTGAGGGAGAGGGGATAAGGGAGAGTAAGAGAGCAGGGTACGAATAAGGGAGAGGAGGAGAGTAAGAGAGAAAGTGGGGAGGAGAATAAAGCTGGGTCCATGTCAGCACTTATCCGCTGACCCGCGCTGAGGCGCACTGACGCGTGCTGACGCTTGTCAGTGAGCCCCTACAGCCGCAATGAGAGCAGCTTTATCAAGGGCTCGCACACGCTTCCACAGGCATGCAGAAACGTAGCCAACAACATTTTTTTACTTTGAGCGCTCACGGGAGCGCAGGGCCAGTCACGTGAGCGGTTCTCACAATGAGGGCGAACCAGCTCCGTGACGTCACAGGCCCGCCCCCGACACGCCCCCAGATGGCACGCGAACTAAGGCCAGGGAAAGCACCCACTTTCCCTCAGCCTCTGCTCGCCCCCGAACGGCTGAAGTCTGTATGACTCAGCCTAAGAGAGCAGGGGCATGAATAAGGGAGAGGGGGAGAGTAAGAGAGAAAGTGAGTTGGAGAGAAAGAGAGCAGGGGCACGAATAAAGGAGAGGGGGGAGAGTAAGAGAGAAAGTGGGTTGGAGAGAAAGAGAGCAGGGGCATGAATAAGGGAGAGAGGGGACTGTAAGAGGAGAGGGAGAGGGGAAAAGAACGAGAGAGAGAAGGGAAGAAGAGTGTTCGAGAGTAAAAAATATATAGGGGAGAAGTTGAAGAAAGAGGCATGTGAAGGAGAAGCGGGTGAGAAGAGCATGTAGGGGAGAAGCTGGAGAGGAGGGGCACATGTGGGGTGAATATGGTGAGTAGGAGAGCATGTGGGTGGGGAACCAGGTGAGGAGAAGAGAACATGGAATCCTGAAATATTCTGTTTATTGTGTTACTTTATTGTACTATGCAAATGAAAACAAGTTTAAAAAACCCAAAACATTCTATAGGGGTCTCCGACGGGGTGGGAGGGGGCCGTCCTCTCTCCCCCTCCCTGTCCCCATGCCCTACCCCAACCCCACTCCTCCTCTCCGTCCCTCTCCCATCCGTCCCTCTCCTCTCCCCCCTTCTTTCTCTTTTTCCCCCTTCCCTTCTTTATCTCTCTATCCTTTGTTTCTTCCCAGAGAAGTTTGACGGAATATTAGTACATCAATACAACCTCTAACAGGGGTAGGGGCCAAGCTTTAGCCTGACGGCAAACCCATATGAGGTTTCGCAGGAAGAACGCCAGTCACGATTCGCTTCCATAAACCGTTTCATTTTTATGATTTTCTGTTAAACCTTTCCTGAGACTCGCACCTTTCCCCAAAAGTGCCCCTGATATTGCGATGTACTCCTTTGGTAAAAAAACCAATAAAAATTTTGAAACCAATTTTTTTTTATATAGGGCCCTAGCACTGGTATAGCAGTGATTTAGTCATGTCCCTTATGGTTTTCACTAAACAAGATTCAGGGGGACCACATACAGTATCTTCAAATGAATGTAAAGTCTCATGAATAAAATGAGTATTTTTTTTTCCATTGAATAGAATTGTCTAATGTTGCAGTGTCATGGAAAGCTATAGAAGCTTGGTCTATATTCTTTGTAAAGCCAAATCAGCTTCTACACAGTGTTCTTTTTCTGTAGTGGAACCCATAACTTATTCTTACCATTGGCATGTCGGTGTAGAAGGCTGCTAATTTGTGCTGCTTTATAAGCTATTACACCTATACAATCAAGGCCCCCAAACCCCCTTATTCTTTTGATCTATAGAAAGTGGAGGGTTTCATTCTAGGCTTTTTTGCCTTTCCAGATGAACTTCTTAATACATTTTTTATTCATTTTTAGAAACTGGGAAACTTTTTGGTATAAATGAAGTCCTCTTGGAAAGTAGTTCATCTTAACTGTATTTTTTATTAAACTATTCCATTCTTTCAAATCCTTTTAAATTACTTTAAGAAGAGTAGTATAATTTGAGTTTTTTTGCGATAGGGTAATTTTACTGTACCATTGAGGGATTCCAATGAAAGGGAAAATTACCCTTTAATAAGCTTGCATTTCTATCAGTAGGCAAACTTCTAAAGCTTCCAATTTCATGTTGAAATGTAAGAGTCTCCATTTCTTTCATCACCTTAGTCATTGAGATGCTAGGGTTAGTTAGCATTACCAAGATGTTGTAAAAAAAACCTGCAATGCTACACAAGATAATGTCCATATAGATGTAAGTGCAATGTACAGCACATGAATCCTCTTGTCCTTCTAGTTAAACAGCTTGATAAGCCCATAAAAATCCATATTCCACATTGTTAGTGATAAGTACAAACAGATAAAGGGGAAGAACAGTGAAAACAGCGCTAATGCTATAAAAATGAAAATAGTGACACAATTGTGACAAACATAAATGTAATACACTTTAAACTTAAAGTGGGGGCTGCCTAGGCAAACAGGTTAACACAAACCAATACAGACAATAAAAACAAATACCGGCGCCTCCGGAAAGAAATATTAAAACCTGACCAAATATAAAGTCCGATATAGGTGGAAAGAAGTCCTGGGGGGGATCTTCATTGAAGTCTCATGGAAGGACAAACAAACAAATAAGACAAATACAAAAGAGACAAAAGAAAAAGATCATAGTGCAACTAGATGACAAAACCATAAACAACAACAAAAAAATATATACTGAAAAGATTGGCACGGAAATAATTACAAATTTAATTCAAGTGATTAAAATTATATAAATAAAACAACAAACACATGTACAAAGTCTCAGCCAAAGAGACTGGTTAGGGTGGTTTCTCTTTGGCTGAGACTTTGTACATCCTCCCCCGATAGCCCTCTGTCCCTTTCAGACGTTGGCCTTAGCTCTCAGAGCTCCACTTTTGTCCTGGGCGCTCCCCCTGCCCTCGCGTTGCGGTGTGACGTCACCGGTCTATCGCGCGACTCCTGGGTCTGCGTGAGTTGCTCAGGTGGTTCCTCTGGCAGCGTGTGGTCCCGGCTCTCCCCTGTGGCACCCCTCACACACCTGTAAGTCTGCGTGTGTGGCAGCAGTGGCCGTCCCGGCGGCGTGGAACTTTGGAGGCTGTGCTACTAACATCCATTGCCTAGGCTCCGGTCTGAATTCAAGGACAGCTGTGCTACGGGCTTATATCTTTCAGCCTTGCTGCAAGTAGGATTTCAATTTTACTCCTACCGGATTACATAGCTTTATTAGCGTCTCTAAGCCCAACATACATGTGTTTGTTGTTTTATTTATATATTTTTATTCACTTGAATTAAATTTGTAATTATTTCCTTGACAATCTTTTCAGTATATATATATATATATATTGTTGTTTATGGTTTTGTTATCTAGTTGCACTATGATCTTTTTCTTTTGTCTCTTTTGTATTTGTCTTATTTGTTTGTTTGTCCTTCCATGAGACTTCAATGAAGATCCCCCCCAGGACTTCTTTCCACCTATATTGGACTTTATATTTGGTCAGGTTTTAATATTTCTTTCTGGAGGCGCCGGTATTTTGTTTTTATGATAAGTACAAAGACGTTGCATAGATAAGCCAATATCTACACACACCAAATAGCCTAGTATGTCAGGTATATCTTATATGGATGTGTAGTGGTACACTTGAAATTTGATTGCAGTCAATGTCAAATACAACTGTATAGTGTAACATGAAAGGGTTACTCACTCGTAACCCTGTGGGGATCCAGGCGCTGTTGGCGTGCTCCTACTGAATAAATTCAGCAACAAGAGAAGATGTGGGACATCTCCCACATCCCTTATTACCAAGATGTAGTTTGCATACTCTGCTAATTTTCGGGAACGACGGCCTGTTTGGATTTTTGAGATACTGTATCATGATTATGCTTTATATTTCCAGGAAGTGGTTCAGTGGTTGAGGCGAATATCAATAGAGACAACTGAGCAAATCCTCCCATATTTCTCCAAAAACCCACATCTCCCCATATCGAATGCAGATTTGTGGCACAGCTTGAACTTCTAGCCCTCCTGAAAGCATACAAAGTAGCATTGAATTTTAGAAACACTTTAGACTTCCAAAAGAGGGCAGGGATAGGGAGTGATCAACTTAAACCATACTAATTAACAAATAAATTAATCTGATAATTATAGGGGTGGATGCAAAACTGTGAACTGAAAGTGAATCAGTAAAGTGAGGAGTACAAAGGTGATTGTACCCCAAAGAAAATTCACTTAACTGCACACCACTAATTTAAAATATAACCTTTAATATTATTACTTAAAACATATATTACCGAGTGTTTATGTAACGGTGTTTAAAAAGAAATTAAACCATGCATCAAAATCCCCTCATGTATATGACCACTCAAAAACGTTAAATAGTTGTAGGGTGGTGGAGATATATGGTACAAATCAGCAAAGGCGGAATAAACCACCAGATCAGCGAAATTACACAGTCAATCTGATCGTAGTAGTAATAGGAAAGGGACTAGTTAATGAATAAATCATAGCTAGTAGTTGCCTACTCACAGATGAACCCCTAAATATAACAGGGTGGAAAATACTTGGTATATAGTCCAATAGTGCCTGAAGGGAATGCTAGTAAATACATAGAGTATCAAATTGATACCAACTGGCATTACCCACACCTCACTCTGTAATGATTAGTGTACTGAGTCAGTAGGCTGGAATAGTGAATGGAGAGATGCTGCAGCCAGTACACAGAGCGTTAATCTCTTCAGAGAGAGAAACCACAGCTGAAGACTGATTAAACAGTGGCTGAACTCATCAGTGAAACAAGTGCTTTATAAAGCAGGAAGTTGCTCACACAAGGTGAGCTTGTTTTTCCACGTGAGGGTGGAGAGAAGTCTCCCGGCTAGGAAGCCCTAGCTGTTGCTCTGATCCCCCAGTCCTGCGAGGAGCTTTGCTGCTGGGACCAGCAGCGACCCCAACCCAGGATTGCAGATAAAGATTGCTGCAAGCTGGACACAGCCTTCTCCCCGGAACCGTGTTCCTGTTTGCTACTGGAGCTGCAATACGGATAAGACTATATTATTACTGCTGCGGCTCATTTTATTCTAACACATCACCGGTTTTTCCCTGGCTTTTTCCTGGAATGCGACGCACTTCACCGGGAGCACGCCGCATTCATTTTGCGTTCTCAGCCACGGGTCATGCTCGGGTCATGCGCAGTTGACGCGCGGTTGATGCGTTTATTGAGAATTGTTCGAATTTGATAGGTTGCAATTCTTCTCGTGTCCGCCAGTTGGCAGATATTTATGAATTGTAATGCGCATGCTCTTCAGTAATGTGTCTACCAGCAGGTGTTTCGTGTAAAAATGATACCACAGTGTGCTATTGTAAATTGGCCTTGAGACTGAAGGAAGAGGTTGCAAAAATGTATCAATTTAGGCTTTTCATATTAAAGACAAAGACCAGTTTCTGTTATTCTCCAGAGACCCACCCACCATGAGTGTTCAAGTGCAGCCCGTTTTCCAAAAACCCGACAGAAGTTACGCATATTTGATATGGGCCGCGATTAATGCAACAGATGATAAAATGGCAACATTTGTTCAAATTTATCAGTATTTTATCGAGAACTATGACTTTTACAAATTTTCGCCAGCTCCTCATACGTGGAAGCGTGCAATAAGGAAAAGGTTATGTAGCGATCCCTGTTTTTATCGTATTGAGCCACAATTTGTTGGAGGGTATTGGTGTGTATCACCGGCTTTTTCCTGTATCTATGATTATGCAGACGGCAAAAGGCGAAAGGTCGTGTTAAAACCAACTAAGAAACGACAGTCGCTGCCAAGCAATGCGCCAACACCAGCACCGGCTTCCAATAATGGTCCCACCGTCAGTGACAACCCTTGCTGTCTATCCAGAAAGCCTGAGCCGGAATTCGCGTGCAGTTTCAATCAAGCTTGCATGTACCTAAGCGATTTCCAGCCTCATCAGCTGACTACAGGTGGACTAGTCCCGCTGCAAACTATCGACGTGGATGATCAAGAACACTGGACTGGCAGTGGCCCAGCGCCGGCGCAATAGCTGAATGGGAAATTTTATGGTGAGTATTGTTGCCGTATTATTTTGTGTTTTTGTGTTTTTTTTTTTTGACAATACAGTATCAATGTCGGTGCGATTCAAAAGTCAAGCGATTCTCCTGTAAGCAATATCATTGGCTGAGCGGCTTCTACAGTACTGTGCTGCAGATATTGAACAATTGGTGGAACGCTAGGCGCATGCGCATTGGAACCTTCTTGAAACGCATATGCGTGTCATTACATCGACGGTAGGCGCATGCGCATGTGAACAAGAGACGTCCCCCGAGAAAATTATTGGTGGGACTGGCTGGGAACTTCTTTAGGGGGCTGACCATTACAGTAAAACTTTTCTTTTTGTTTTTCCTCAGAAAAGAAAACGACTAATGGAGGGATTTCGATGGATAATATCGCTTTGTGTAACAATGCCTGCACATTGCTGAATCGGATTTAAAAAACCCACGTACCGGAGTCTACAGTTTATTGGCCGTTGTTATTGATTAGGATAGAATACTGTACCTGAAACAGTATGCTGATGTTTTCCGGCCGTACAGTATACAATACTTTTTTATATACAGTATACTGTGTAATAAACCCGAAAAAAATAAAAACTATGCATTTATTGTTCATGTATTACAGTACTGTACATACAGTATTTGTCTTCTACACAGTGCCAGTACGTACAGTACAGTATGTGTCCTCTATTTTTTTTAATACTCTTGATTACATGAGTGTGATCCTTTTAGTCAACCAGCTGTTCGCTTTAAAGCTCTGTATATCCATATTATTGTTTTTTCCCCTTCTTTAATCATTGGTTTTTTTCTCCCTCTTTTTCTCCCTCTTTTTTCTCTTTCCTTTTTTTTCTCTTTTCTTCCCTCTTTTTTGTTCTCCTTTGTCTTCTTTTTCTTTTCCTTTCCCCCTTTTCCCACAACATATTTTATTGTATTTTTTTCCTTTTTTTTCCCCTGCCCCCCTGGTATTTTTTTATTCTCCCATTTCATGTGATATATGTCCATTATGTTTTGCATTTGTATCTATTTGTAATGTGTTTGCACAATGTTTTATTTATATTGTTCATATTATTATATATGTGTTTTATCTACTACACTTGTTTATAGGGGGTCACCTGTTTGTATAACTTTATATGTATTTTTAGTGTGTGGCACTTTTTGTTTTTAAGTATAATTATCTTTTGATCTTTTAAATGCCACTGAACTAATTTGTTACCATTGAATCCATGCTAACAATATGGATTTCTACATGAGAGGGGAGTATTCGTAAGACCAACCACCCCTCTCAACTATCAATTCAATTGGTTGTTTAGTCATTAGTACCCACCAATGATGAATTTGGATAGACATATAAAGGACCCCAGACAGGTGCCCCTGATATGCCTGATGAAGTATACTTTCGTATACGAAACGCGTCGCGAATGGTGTTGCTGGCTTTAACTCTACTCATAGCCAGTATACACACAAGTGGTTTTTATTCCGATCACGATCGCAAAACTGAAACGGACAGGCATCTTAAGGACAGCTACAGGGGGCTTCATTTCCTGCGCATGCACGCTACGCAGTACACCACGCTGACACTCGTGGAGGTCTGACAGCGTTACAGCGCTACAGAGACAGCCCCAGTGCGCGGGACTGGTTTCTGAGGAAAGGATTTACGATCGAGACCGGGGATTATTGAAGTTTTGATTCATCTAAGTGGTTACTATTGTTTATTGTTTATAGTACACTTCATTTCTCTTATTTTGGTGCGCTCTTGTGTTTTCTTTTTCTTGGAACTTGGTATTGCCATTGCAGTTTTCCGTTGGGATCCATCTTGGATGTGGGGGAAGACACCTTGAACAACAAGATTTCCAAGGAGATCAGCATGCGAATTAAGGAGATGTACACGAGCGGACACCGAATTGCTGCTATCCAACGCTGGTTAGCTACTTCTGGCCTTGTTGTGCCAGCAACCACCGTGAGCTATCATGCACACGGAAAAAACAGAGAACGCAAAAGGGCACCAAGGGTAAATAACGCGTAAGTATATTTATACAACTTAAAAAAAAATTATATAAAAAAATGTACTGTAGATCTACAGTACTGTTTCTAATATCTTTGTTATTTCTCTAGATTTATATTACAAAAATATATATATTTTTTATATTTATATTTATATTACAACAGTATATATATTTTTTATATTTATATTTGTATTACAACAGTATATATATTTTGTATATTTATATTACAACAGTATATTACAACAGTATATATTTTTTATATTTATATTTATATTACAACAGTATATATATTTTGTATATTTATATTTATATTACAACAGTATATATATATATATTATATTTATATTTATATTACAACAGTATATATATTTTTTATATTTATATACAACATTATATATATATTGTATATTTATATTTATATTACAACAGTATATATATATTTTTTATATTTATATTTATATTACAACAGTATATATATTTTTTATATTTATACTAAAACAGTATATATTTTTTTATATTTATATTACAACAGTATATATTATTTTTGTATTGCTGCATATTAATAGAACAATATATTTTCTTTACATTGTAGGGAGACAACTCTTCTGGTGGACAAAATAAGTGAGGAGAATGACGAGAAGAGTGCATTAAGGGTCAAATACACGCTACAGGAAAAGCACAATCTCACTGTATCCGAGACCAGCATAAAGAAGATGAGACGCAGCATTGGATGGAAATATGGACGTGTGAGGTTAGTACTGGACAGTACAGGAGGTAAAAGTGTACTGAACCGCTAAAATTATTTATTCCTTGTCATTACAGAGCGTACCCCATGATACGGGACGTAAACAAAATAAAAAGAGTGGTCCAGGCCCAGGCATGAATCGACAGTGGAGAAACTTTCCAGGATTGCATCTTCACTGACGAGTCTACTGTGTCGCTGGAGAGATTTGCAAGCTTTGCATTCCACAAAAAAGGCCGCATATCTTTGAAGCCGCGGCCAAAACACCCCATGAAGCTGCATGTGTGGGGTGCCAACTCTAGGCGTGGACCAGGATGCATTGTCATCTTTGAAGGTAAAATATCTCAAATATAATGTAGCCTTATGCACTGTACTTTACTAGTGTAGCCTTACTGTATGCAGTTTTTTCAGCACTTTTCTTTTCTTGCTATAGGAATCATGAATAAAGCTTTCTTCCAAGACAACATTGTCCCTGAGTGCAATACATCACACACGAGTTCCCCAATGGTCACCGCTTCTACCAGGACAACCGCGTCAACAGCGCATATCCTTGAGCACGGTATCAACTGGGTGAAGACGCCAGCGGAGTAAGTGCGGTAACAGTGTCTCATTTTTCCCCCACTGTTTTTACTGTGTACTGTATCTCTTAAACTAATTGTTCTTTTTTCCAATGACAGATCGCCAGACTTCAATCCGATCGAAATGGTCTGGCATGAGCTGAAGGACCATATCAGGAAAGTGGTGAAACCATCCAAAAAGGACGAGTTGTTGAAAGGCATAATGAGTTTTTGGAACGATGTACTCACCGTGGAACGCTGCAATAAATATATAGTCGCTTTTGCGACTGTGTTGCCCATTGTGATCGCGTGTAATGGGCAAGCATCAGGAAAGTAGTACTGTACTGTAGTATTGTAAGTACAGTATGATACAGGTAAGTATGAGTGAAGAAAAATAACAATAGCGCTCTAACACACCTTAAATGTGATAATACACAATATAAATGCAGGGTAGAAGAACAATGTTCTATAATAGTGCTACTAATGACCAAGGATTATATATATATATTATACATTACAATATATATTATTAAATAATATTCTTATAAATGTGCATTATTCATGTTTCTCCATGTTTTACAAATGTTTTCTAAATGTTTATCCAATTTCAATCTGCCAGAAGAACTTATTAAAGACTGCATTATGTATTATTCATGATTATTTTTATATTTGTATTTTTTGGTTCCTGATAAAATAAAATAAATATTTATTCACATTCCTGCTAATCATAATCATTGACAACAACCACCCCCCCACCCCTACAGTACACCAATGAATAAGAATGAATGAAAAAACAACATGAATAAGTTAATGTTTTTTTTTATTCTCAATTCTCACAATGCTGTGCAAATCAGATTTACATTTCAAAATCGAGAAGGGATTTTCCAAAGCGTTACCATAAACAAAGCCTCAAAGGGTTGGGGGGGAGGGTGGGGTGAGTCATGTGCAGTAATCAGCTAGCTCCCATCTCAAAGAGGATTACACACAGGCGCACTGAGTCTTTGTAGCTCGACTATGGACGGATTAAGAACACAATGGCAATATTCAGAAAATTAACGACTCTGTGGAGAGGGGGGGGGGTTGGGTGACTCATGCACAGTAAGCAGCAAGCTCCCATCTCTAAAAGGATTAGAGTACACGCAGGCGCAGTGAGGCGATTGACGCTCGGCTAGGGACGGATTAAAAACACAATGACTAACTAATTTAAGAAAATTAATGACTCTGTGGAGGTGTCTGTCGATAAGAGTTTGTGTGTCCCTGGGGGAGGGATGAAGGATTAGTTGTGCAGCAGTTCAAAGAAATTACATAGAGTAGAGTACAGTAATTTCAAAAGGCAGTTCATCATAATACTGTAATTTGATCCCTACACCCCCCAAATACAGTACATAAATAGCACACAAATCAACCATGTGCAGGCAAACGCACAGATTTAATATCGTAATATCAAGATTGTTTTTGCAGGCTTGTGGATAAAATAACAGTTAAAAAATCATAATTAAATTTTTTTGGGGGGGGGCACTCAAGCAAGCAGTGGTGGGTGAAGTTACAGGCGCATGAGCAGGAATCAACTAGCTCCCATCCAAAAGAGGATTACACACAGGCGCATAGATAGGTGATGCTCTGTGCAAATCAAATTCGAGAAGGGATTTTCCAAAGCGTTGCCGTAAACAAAGCCTCAAAATTCCCATCTCAAAGAGAATTACACGCAGGCGCAGTGAGGCTTTGTAGCTCGGCTATGGACGGATTCAGAACACAATGGCAAGATTCAGTAAATTAACGACTCTGTGGAGAGGGGGGGTTGGGTGACTCATGCACAGTAAGCAGCTCCCATCTCAAAAAGGATTACATGCAGGCGCAGTGAGGCTTTGTAGCTTGGCTATGGACGGATTAAGAACACAATGGCAAGATTCAGAAAATTAACGACTCCGTGGAATTTCAAATCCTTGAGCTAGCGTTCGTGGGGGAGGGGCTACAGGGTACAGCTGCATGAAGTTCAAAGCTAAAGACATACTTTAATTTCAAAAGGCAGTTCATCATAATAATACACCCCCAAATACAGTATGTATAAAGCACACAAATCAACCATCTGTAGTCAAACGCACAGGGTCGCAGTCAAAAGCTACTGCACAGATTGTAAAAATAAAAAAAATTACAATTTTTTTTATTTGGTCACTCACTTAAGCAAGCAAGCAGTGGTGGGCGAAGTAACAGGCGCATGCGTAGTAATCACCTGCTGTCACGCAGGAATGTGATTGAAACCAGAAACCAGACACACGTTCAAAGGAATGGTGTGGGAGAGATGTACTGCATTGTAGAGAAGATAAGAAGTTTAAATACCCTGCAGTGCAGTTAATTATCCTGAGAGGAGAGCGCTGTATATGCCGAAATGTGACACTGTTACAGTACAGTACACACCTATGCGTTTCAACAATTTTCAAATGAGACATACTGAGACATACTGTACTGCAGAACTGCACTGCAAATGCATGTATACTTTAAATATGCAAATTTAGAATTACTGCGCGCGCGCACACACAGACTGTGTACTGACGTAGGTTGAACCGCGAAGGTATTAGACTTCCAAGATAACAGCTCGCAAACGCCCCCTGAGTTTTTACACAGCATTGCAGTATTGCAGACAGCGAGAATAAAATGCTAATATCACGAGCGCGAAAATAACGCAGTTCACTCCGGGCGAAAACCACAAAAACCCGCACGTAGACGGGATAATCTCAGAACCGCGGATCTAGTCGACTTAGACTCAGGTCGGCCGCCACTGTATACTTATTGGTTTTACTTTGTGTAGCATATGTTTTGGGCATAACCAGATTAGCTGGCTGCCCTGTTAGTAAGGGCTCAAGAAGTGAGTTAGTTTCCCTAACGGGAATAGGCTTTAATTTCTAGAAAGTAGTTTCTTAAAGGGACAGTGCACCCGTACTTTATTTTGGTTGTGGCTAATAAACCACTATAGTTTAAAGTTTCCCATCGTGTCTAGCGTCTTACTGACCCCGCCGCGAGACCGTCCTGCCACAATAGCTTGAGACAAAAGGTGGCACTGTGTGCTCATTTGCATGTCATTTCCCAGAATCCCTTGCTGCAGTGGAAGCACTGTATGCTGGGCGATAATGGGGAAAGATAGGATTGCAGACCTGTCTAAGACATGCAAATGAACATACAGTAATATTTACAGTTGCGGCCACGAAGCGGGGATCCACGCTAGGTCCCACCTCCATCTGCATCACCCCGGCATCCGCCCGTTGTATCCTGTGTGTAGGGACTAACGGCATGTGAGTGTACTGTTGTTTAGCCCTGTAGTATTTTATTAAATTTTACGGTATCATACCATTGGTGCCTTATTTCTCCTTGCATTCCGGTGTATGGTGTTGCGAGCGTGTATCTGAAGAGAGGTCACATCGCCTGAGAACACATATATGAACAGCTAGCCGGGAAGGAAGTTAAAGATACATTTTGAGGCCCTTTTTTATCTATTTTTAAGTAAGTAGCTGGCAACGGTGGGGGAGATAACGATTGACCAGAAGTTACTGCGCAATGGTTGTTCTGTTTTGTATGATTTCAGATCTGGTTCCACCATCCTAAAGGACTTTAAGTGTGATTGGATTTTGGAGTATTCATCATCCCTACTACCAAGATTTTTGGACTTCTTTTTTTGTCAGGTTTATATACCCGATAGTGCGCCAAGGACTATTTTGTTTTGTTCATTGTTTGTTTATTTTCTATGTATTTTATGCTAATGTTGTACTTACCTTGTGGATAAGTTTTTTTTTTTTTCATTCCTTAGGCAGCCATTTTCCCAGTCTGCCACATCAGTCTGTGGGATTTTTCATAATATATTGGCACTTCTCTTAAAGGAGATTCTAACACATTTTAGAGCACTTATTAATCATTATAGTGTATTGTTAAGTTAGGTTAATAGGTTGAGCGCTTAGTATATGTTTAGTTAAATTTTGTTTTCACTGCTATATATATATATATTGTGGTGAAGTAAAATAGCACAGCACAGAGTGTCACAGAAACCCACAACAGTGGGCTTCTAGCAACTCAGAGTTGGTATATACTATAGTCAGTTGACAATATACACTGAGTGTGGTATCAGCACAGAGTGCCCCAGGATGACACAATGTTAGACTTCACCAGCACTTGGAAGAGACCAAGTATATTCCCCTCACTAATAGAATACCTATGAGTGCTTGAATAAATACATATATAGACTGTGTTACTGATATTGCTGATTATAAGCACACTAAACTAAAACAGCTCCATAACGGAGATTGATGACATCATCACGTGCCCAACGCACGTTTCCCTCCAGCTAAGGAGCTTCTTCAGGGTCATATACATGAGGGGATTTTGGTGCATGGTTTAATTTCTTTTTAAACACCGTTACATAAATACTCGGTAATATATGTTTTAAGTAATAATATTAAAGGTTATATTTTAAATTAGTGGTGTGCATTTAAGTGAATTTTCTATGGGGTACAATCACCTTTGACCTCCTCACTTTACTGATTCACTTTAGACTTCCTCCTGAAAATGAACACCCTGAAAAAATCTTGTGTACAATATTGGCATTTGACACGGAAAGTTGCAGCAGTAAATATATTGCATAAGAGAGTGAGAGAGATAGAGATTACCTAACCCATATATTGTTTAATAACTTAGCCCTGATCACTGCAACGTCTGCATTTTTGCTTAATTTTTTCTTCAGTTACTGTAGGTATGTGCTACTAATAAGTACTTGACAGACACAGCATGTATTGCATATTGTGTAATAATTATGACTGAACTGCTCACAGTTAGGTTCTCATCCTATACTCGACAGGTAATAAACTTAAGTTATGCAACAGCAAAGAAGTAATACTGTGCTCAGTTATGACATTTATTAACACTGGGGCAAAGATCTTTAGAGAATGATTTTATTTATTTATAAAAATATTTTACCAGGAAGTAATACATTGAAAGTAACTGCTCGTTTTCAAGTTATAACAATACATGGTTACATTAAAAGAACAGAGGTTATACAGTCAATTTACAGACATTTCATGGACAGATAGAGTTGGAAAAGTGGTTACAGGGGATAAAGGCATGGGGAGATTCAGATTGAAATAGAGAAGCTTTAACATCACCAAACAACAGCGAACGGCAGCAAACGGCTCACACCCTTTGGCTGACGTTCATCCGCGCCAAAGGCTGTCCGCCTTTGGGGCGATGCAGATGTACACTGAAGGGGTTCAGATTGAATGCAGCTGTGAAAACAAAGTTCTTTGTCCTCTTAGCTCATTAACATTCCAGTGGTTGACGTTTCACAAAGTACAAGCAAATGTTAACCCTTAGCATGCTGTTCCTGTGCAGAAGGGAGCAGCTCTTGGGGAACCCCATCAGGTGTCTGCCTTTGGGGCGATGCAGATGTACAAAAGGAACAATCCAAGCTGTTTTTTATTTGTTTTATTTTTATCATTCTTTCAATACAGGTTTGAAGCAGGGAGTCTCCAGAGCTGACCCCCATTATTTTCAGCTCTGGGGACCCTTTGCTTAATGAGATACTTACGGTACAACTGAAGGGAGTGCTGGTATCTTTGCAGTTTTCTTCAGGTTTCAGCTTCCTCGTCACCTGGGCCAATAGGAAGTCGCACCGGGTGATGGCATGGCTTTCTTTTGGCCCACAGGGCCCAGGAGCTTTGAAAAGCAGCTACGTGCACCCACTATGCACTATGCACTTGCACCCACTATGGAGGTAAGTACCTCTGGAGCAGGTGGTCCCCATAGCTGAAATTAATGGGGGTCCCCTACTTCAATCCTGTATTTAAAAAAAGGAAGAAAAAAATGGCTTGGATTGCCTCTGTAAGCAATATTTGCGCTATCAAAGCTTTAAGGGTGAGAAACTCTTTGGTTAAAAAGAGAGGTACACTGTACCCAATTACCCTCAAATTTGAACACCCCTCTTCCCATCTTTATTTTGTATTTATTTCCTTTATCCCATATCATTTTTCCACCTGTTACAAATAATCTGTACAATCTTTAATAAAATTTGAGTATAAGAGAAAGAGGAACTTTAGTGTGAAAATATGGAGTGGTTGAGTGGTTTTTAAATAATAATAATAATAAAAAGGAATTGTACTTGCGATAACTGAATGTATACTTTTTTTAAATGGGACAGAATGTGTTTTATTGCTGAAGACTTTCACCTTATTGCACATTCAGCATACTGCATGTATAATGTGTCTAGTATTGGAGTGGCAAGGAACTTTCTGCATCGTTTAGCTAAAAACATTATTATTTTCTTTATAAATTATAGAATTCTGATAAATAAAAGATTGTCTATTCTCTCTGACTTCAAACAACCGTATTGCTACAATTCATTTAAAAGAAATAGATGAGGAAATTCATGTACCATTATGCTGCTAAGCTCTGTACTCCCCTAAGAATTTATTCCATTGATGTTGTCAATAAAATGATTAAGCACACCATCTTTGGTCATGGCAAGCCATTGGTACAAGTAATTAAAATTGCTCTCAAACATTATGTAAACCACATGGCATCTAATGACAACAAGCTGAAAAACAAAGCTGATTCTAAACAGCCAGCGTCCGTTGTAACATTACTCTGTATGCTGCTGGAGGGGTTTGTGTCTCATTGCAAAGCAATCTGATATCCAGGAATCTTATAGGAGGCCCCTCAGATACGGTACAGTATTTAATTGACATCTTAGAAAGAGTACACAAAAGACAAATCAATAGTTTGGTAACTGTCCTCTTTCCAACTCTCAGAATTATTATTATTATTTTTTTTTTACTTAAATTTTTTATTGAGCATTTTTTAACATACAAAATAATAATTAACAAAACATATAACAGATAAAAAGGGGGGGTCGGGAAGGTGGGGGAGGGGTAGCATTTGTAAAAATATAGCATTGTATGCAACAATTTAATTACCACGTGTATCACTCTGTTCCAAATATTCTAATCTATATATGGGGATATACCTGCATGGCGAAACCAAGGGGCCCAAATCTCAGAAAATTGCGAGGTAAAGCCGTTCAGATAGGCTGAGAGTTTTTCCATATAAACTATATGCCAAATGTTGTTATTTATTTGGTTTAAGGATGGGGGGGCAGGTTGTTTTTTTTTTTACCAGAGAGGTGTGTGTATATATATATAAGAACAAAACACAAGAAAGCACAAGCTCCATAGCGTGTAACTGTGTACAAATAGGGTGAATTTATTTAAAGGAAAGTGTCCCTGGGAGATACACTTACAGGATGCTAAAATAACACAAACATTGGAGAGAATCTGTAAGGGGCGTCATCTACAGGAGCGGGGGGGGGGGCTGAAAATGATACTGTGCACATGATGTAGCTGTTTGCAACTCCTACCACGAGTCCTGCAGCGTTTCAGCGTCTCCAAAGCTCAGAATACTTCCATGTGTAGTACACTGCTGGAAGTGAAGGTGGATCAGCTGAAGAGATATCAGGGAACTCAGGACCTCCTCCCACACGTCCGTCTAAGATGACATCACCACGTCTACGCGTTTCGTCACGTTGCGTGACTTCCTCAGGAGTGATTGGTCGGTGTAACATAGCCAGTTTATATAGGGCAAAGTCCACGTAAACACAGCAACAATGTTCAAAAAAGACTGGAATCACACACATTCGAAACGGCTAGTGATAGTATAATGTTAGTGTTAGAAAAATAATAAATAATAAAACGGCATAAAATACAAGGTATATTCATAACTAACAAAAATAAACCAGTGTAAATGCTTAAATTAAATACATTGGTTATAGGTGTATATAAATAACCACTAGCAATACCAAGTGATGCATATAATAATGGTGCCCATTAATGATAACTATATTAACCTAAACTAATCTAATCTAATATGTGAAGGTGAATTAAGGATTAACTCAACAATTTATTTAATAAATTGAAAATTAATATACTCAGTTTAAAAACTATTAAACAAGTGTAAACCTATATAGGGACAATATGTATTATTAAAATTGAATGAACCATGTAGATATACTGTAGAGGTGGGTTATAAGCAACTATATACTAAAGGGGAAGGAAGAAAACAACAAACCCCAGGGATATGGACATACCATATAGACCCACAAATAGTGGTATTGGATATAACAGAATGGGGATGACCCCATAAGAACAGAGAAGTAGTAACCTGATCAGGAAGAACACAGACAGCAAAAGAAAACAAACTCAGACCAGTGTACTCGTATCTATACACTAGTTTAAACCTTTGGGTGAGAGCGTGTCAAGAGAATAAATCCAGAAGGATTCCCTGACACAAAGTGCTTTAAATATATCACCACCCAATTTTGTTTAAGGTATATTCTCAATACCCATAATCTTAAATTCACTCGGATTTTTAGAATGAGTCGGAGAAAAGTGCCTAGGAACACTGTGTGCCAGAACCCCTCTGATAATAGTTCGCCTGTGCTCAAGGAATCTGACACACAGTGCTCTTTTGGTGCGACCTACATATTGGATGTTACATGAACAGGAGAGTAGGTACACAACATAGATAGATAAACAGTTGACACAACTCTTGAGTTGATGCACCGAATGATTACTATGTGAAGTAAATGTGTCAGACATTAGGAGGTGTCTGCATGTGATACACCTTGATCTACCACATTTCCTATTCCCATTTACAAGCTGATAGTTACCCGAAATCTGAACAGTATTGCTGAGTTTGCTTGGTGCTATTAAGTTTTTAATACTCATAGCTTTACGAAAGATGAGGGGGGCTGTAGGGGATGGTTGATCTTTAAGGTGGGGATCTGAAAGCAAAACCTTCCAATGTCTGTTGACAATATTTTTAATTGTATTTGAATAACCTGTAAATTTGGTAATAAATTTAACACTGTCTTCAAAAGAGTTCCTATTTTGAGACTGAGATGTCTGTACTGAATTCTTAAATTTAGATTTCATAAGCAAATCCTGACGTTTTGTTGCTCTAACTTTGCTGAAGGACATCTGTATAATGTTGTGATTATAGCCTTTTTTTCTAAAGTTGTCAATAAGACGACACGACTGCATTTCAAATGTGTGGTCTGACGAGCAGTTTCTCCTGAGCCTAGCTCAGGGGGATATTTTGTAACCATTTTGAATGATGGCTGCTCGTCGCATGGAGATAGCTGTTACCCGCCACATCCTTGAAATACACCCGTGTGTTGATGTTACATTCATCATCTACCGACAGCTCCAGATCTAGGAGACCGTACATGAGGGGCTAATATATATATATATATATATTAGACAGAAGGAGAAAGCGCACAACCCATAGCGTAAAAACGTATAAAAGGTTTAATAAAAATATATAGAGAGGGAAACAAGCTCACTCACAAACATAAAATGTAATTAGGCATGTATGATAATAATATCACCACCACGGGAACAGCAAGGCAAGATCTCCTGCAGCGTCAGATGTAGCAAACACCGCCCGCTCGTGTCCCACGGTCTCAGACCTCATGGATGGTGTTGAAACCTGTAATCTTAGGAGTCCTGAGTTGTCAGTCTCTCCACACCAGACCGGCTATCAACCGCGCCAATTCTGGGACTATGTGCAGCAGGGCTGGAAGCTTGCCACTGCTTCCGACCCTTGTTGATGACGTAGTGTCGGCGCTGCTTCCTAACGCGTTTCGTCAGACACACTGACTTTTTCAAAGGATGTTGGAATAACAACAGAGACAGAAATATAAATATAAATCCGCAAATACTATTGGCAGAATTTTAAATAAGCATTGGGATATCTTAAAATGTGACCCCCATTTGGGGCCACATCTACCCGATAAAGCGTCAATAGTGTTTAGAAAAGCCAGAAATATGAAAAATATTCTGGCACCTACTAAAATCAACAATTATCATCCGTCTGCTTTGTCTCACTTGAGGCTTGCTGGTAACCATAGGTGTGGCAGAACACGCTGCATCACCTGTAGTCAGTGGTTGACAAATCACCAAAAAATCTACTCGCCACACAAAAAAATCTACTCGCCACCTAGTACCAAACGTGTGCTGCTTGGGCCAATATTTACTCGCCCGGGGGTTAAATCCACTCGCCCGGGGCGAGCAAATGTATAGGTTTGTCGAACACTGTATATATATATATATATATATATATATAACACCCTTTCCCATATCCCTATGGGAAACAGCGGTTATTATGGTACTGCTGCTACCTGTTGGTGTACTGAAGGCCTGGTCCTCCGCTCATAGGGAGCCTGGGGTAACTGTGTGTTCTGTATATCACTATATTGTGTAGCGCCTCCACCTATGAGGATCATGGGTAATAGGATGGCTCCCCATAGGAACTCATATACCTAGGGTATACCCCAATAACACCCTCACGATGAAATATAATATATCTCCTTTACTGTGGTGCCACAGAAGGCATAGAATAGTTTCCACAACACAAGGCACAGAAATAACAACAATAACAGTAATATAGTTCTGGGGTAGCTAACCCCAATAGTACCTAGGGTGCACGGGCACCTGTAACCCAGTGTTCAGCAAGCAACCCCTCCCAGTTTGTGTGTGAGGGCAGTGCTACCCTCTCCCTTTGCGTTGGTGCACAATGCCTTCCTAGCTTAAGGTCCAGCCAGGCCAGACTTCCCAGCAAGGGCAAGAATAGCAGCAGGGTCCCACACTGTGGGGTCTCCAACAACAAGACCCTCAAGCCTTAAGGTGATGGCTGATCCACAGGGCGCAGTGAGAAGCCTCCGCCTGCGTTCCGATCTGCTCTGCTGTGCTCCCTCCCTAACAGGAGCTACCTATTCATAGGGCCAGCCCTGTAAACACTCCTCTGCGGTGAGGGGAATCTATCTGGGGCCTAGGGGCAGGTTTGGGCCTAGTCCGAGAGCTTGGCAGGCACCCTGGACACTACCTTCCTCTTCCCTGGCACCGGATACTCTGCCAATGTCACCCCTGTACTGCAGAGGAAATCCTGTCTCTCTCAGCCCCTTCCTTCCGGTTGCGCCAAGCCTAAGATGGATGCTGCATTACACATTACAGTGTCTGGATGGCCATGCCAACCATAACATGGCAAACACAATGCTGCAGTTTCTCCTGCACTATGGAGCTGTTCTCCCCCCAGGAGGTAAGAAGGGGGATCCCTGCTACATATATATACAGTATATATATATATATATATATATATATATATATATATGTGTGTGTGTGTGTAGTCAAGGCCAATTTACAATGGCACGTGGTATTCTTTTTTAAAACACCTGCAAGTCGACACAATTAATGAAGCACATGCGCATTACAATTCATGAATATCTGCCATCTGCGGATACCGAAGAATTGCAACCAATTAAATCCGAACCATTACCAAAAAACCACATCAAACCGCACATCAAACGGGGGTTTAAATGCAAATGAATGCGGTTTAAATGCGGTCAGAATGCGGCATGGAACTTGTTGAAGGGAGTGAAGTGCAGTGAAGTGGTGGCATTCGGAAAAAAATCCCGGGAAAATTCGGAGATGTTGGAGAATAAAAGGAAGGGCCGCGGCCTGTACAAGGGTTTAAAAACTCTCTCACTCAGCAGACCAAAAGAACACCACACTATCGCTGGTAGGTCTACCTGTTGGAACGTAGAAGGTTTAAAGGAAGAAGCCAAATTTCTTCCTGGCTGTGTATTTTTGCTCTCAACCAGTGAGGAAACAGGTTGCAGAGAGCTGGCTGAGGGGAGGAAGAGGCTGGGAGGGGAGAGCCTGGCGGAGGGGAGAGCTACTGAACTCCCGTGTTGTGTACCTGGAAACTAGGACATTTTTTTTTGTGGCAGTCTTATGCATTACTTTCATTGCTTTATCTTCTGTGCAAATAAAACTGTTCCCTAGTAAGGGAAATAAAGCACTTTTCATTGCAAGAAAGTAGTATGTAAGATCTTTTCTGACCATACCAACAAAGCTGCTCCATCACAGTTACATAAAGTGTGTACATAATGATGATGTAGCTAGATCATGCACAATAGTACTGTTGACATATATACTGTAGGGAGAGCATCGAAAACCATGCAGATGAACACAAACAGTCTCTGACAAAGCAAGAACATGAGTTGCCATGATCTGAAAAGACACGTAATGCTATGTATATTCAGAGTATTATCCACAGAATTAGCACGACTTCATAAGTGAAATACTATTATGCTCAGCCGATTTGCAGAGCCAATCGCTGAGTCTATAAAGGAGGAACAGCCAGTCGCTGAAGCTCAAACTAGAATCAGAGCCCTGATTCGTTGCTGGGTGGGGTCTGCACAGCAGGCACTTATGATGAACCAGCAGCAGCAAGGTCTGGATCAAACTCTGGAGCGGAGCCTGCGCCCGAACCTCACACCTGGCCTTTGTTGCTTCATGATCATCATCGGTATTACTCCGGTTCCATTAGGCCCATACGGGAATCCTGGCTGGTCCTTTGCAAGTGACCACCATACCTTAGGCCTGTTTGGGAACTGCCATCTCCATACAGACTGAGAAGATTATTAATGCGGATCCGCAGTTAGAGCTGATCCGCCGACACCGGGGAGTTGTCTTTCCTGAGGCCCTCTGTGGCAGGCCGTTTTCCTATCTTTTAGATATGTTGGACTCCATTAGGCTTCTTCTAGGATCCTAACTTAGAGGGGCACTGTCCCTATCTTCAACATAATAAAGCAGGGGTGCCTAGTCTGTGTTATTACTTTATGAACATCCCTATCTACTCTCCCTGAGGCTCCTCTTCTCTTGTCCTCCGGGAACCTGACTTCTAGTCCCCTCCCCTATCCTTTTAATGAAATTTTATGACATTTGTATGACATAATTTTTACTGACATCAGTATCCCCATGGTAACATAGGAGGGGGCACAGCACTCACTATCCCGCTATTAACTCCTCACAGCAACCTGGTAACCCCATCAAGGAGGCGGGGTGGAAGGGGGTTACACACACACACACACACACACACCACACACACACACACACACACACCACACCACACACACACACACACACCACACACACACACACCACACCACACACACTTCTCAAGCAAGCAGTGGTGAATTTACAGATGCATGCGCAGTAATCAGCTAGAGTGTGGTTCTTTTGGTCTGCTGAAGTGAGAGAGTTTTTTAACCTCTTGTACAGCCGCGGCCCCTTTTATTCTCCAACATCTCCGAATTTTTCCGGGATTTTTTTCCGAATGCCACGCACTTCACTGCACTTCACTCCACTTCAACAAGTTCATGCCGCATTCTGACCGCATTTATACCGCATTCATGTTGCATTTAAACCCGCGTTTGATGTGCGGTTGATGTGTTTATTGGTAATGGTTCGGATTTAATTGGTTGCAATTCTTCGCGTATCCGCCAGATGGCAGATATTCATGAATTGTAATGCGCATGTGCTTCAGTAATGTGTCGACTTGCAGGTGTTTAAAAGAATACCACAGTGGTCCATTGTAAATTGGCCTTGATACTGAAGGAAGAAGTTACAATAATGTATCAATGTAGGCTTTTCATATTAAAAAAAGACAAGCACAGTTTCTGGTCTGGTTATTGTCCTGAGAGTCCCGCCATGAGTGCACAACTGCAGTCCGTGTTCCAAAAACCCGACAGAACGAACGCTTATTTAATATGGGCCGCGATCAATGCAACAGATGATAAGATGGCAACAGTTGTTCAAATTTATCAGTATTTTATCGAAAACTATGACTTTTACAAATTTTTGCCAGATGCTCATGTGTGGAAGCGTGCAATAAGGAAAAAGTTATGTAGCGATCCATGTTTTTTTTGTATTGATCCCGGTGTTATTGGAGGGTATTGGTGTGTATCACCGGGGTTTTCTCGTATCTATGATCATGGAGACTGCAAAAGGCGAAAGGTTATCTTTAAACCAACTAAGAAACGTCAGTCGCTGGCAAGCAATGCGACAGCGACAGCTTCCAATAACGGTCCGACCGTCAGTGAAAACCTGGTGACTGGCAACCCTTGCTGTCTGTACCCGCCCAGATACCTGCAGCCTGAGCCGGATTTCACGTACAGATTCGAGTAAGCTTGCATGTACCTAAGCGATTTCCAGCCTCATCAGCTGACTACAGGTGTAGTAGTTCCGCTGTCACCTGTCAACGACGTGTATGATCAAGAATACGGGACTGGCAGTGGCTCGGCACCAGCTGATTGGCAAAGTCTATGGTGAGTAATGTTGCCGTATTTTATTCTGTTTTTTTTATTTTGAAAATATCAATATCAATGCGATTAAAAAGTCAAGCGATTCTCCTGTAAGCAATATCATAGGATGAGCAGCTTCTACAGTAGATACAGTGCTGTGCAAATCCGATTTACATATCAAATTCGAGAAGGGATTATCAAAAGCGTTACCGTAAACAAAGCATCAAAGGGTTGGGGGGGTGGATGGGTGAGTCATGCGCAGTAATCATCAGCTAGCTCCCTTCCCAAAGAGGATTACAGAGAGGTAACTCTAAGCCAACAATATTAAAATTTGGCACGCAGGCGCAGAGAGGTGATGCTCAGCTAGGGACGGATGATTAAAAACACAATGGCAAGCTTTAGAAAAGGAATGGCTCTGGAGAGGTGTCTGTCGATAAGAGGTTCAAATCCTTGAGTGAGCCTTGTGTGTGCATGAAGGATTAGCTGTACTGCAGTTCAAAGAAATGGCATATTTTCAAAAGGCAGGTTATCATAATAATTTGATCCCTACACCCCCAAATACATAAATGCACACAAATCAACCATGTGCAGTCAAATTCAATATCAGATTGAATATCGTAATATCAAGATGGTTTAGGCAGTCTTGTGGAGAAAATAAAAATAAAAAATGAGGAGAAAAAAAAATATATATTTTTTTTGGTCACTCACTCTTGAACTTCTCAAGCAAGCAGTGGTGAATTTACAGATGCATGCGCAGTAATCATCAGCTATGTACTGTAGCTCCCATCCCAAAGAGGATTACACGCAGGCGCAGAAAGGTGATGTTCGGCTAGGGACGGACGGTTAAAAACACAATGGCAAGCTTTAGAAACGGAATGGCTCTGGAGAGGAATGGATAAGAGGTTCAAATCCTTGAGCGAGCCTTGTGTGTGTGCGTGGGGGAGGGGGTACAGGTACATAAAAAGCATACAAATCAACCATGTGCAGTCAAACGCAGTGTAGCAGTCAAAAGCTACAGCACAGATTGAATATCGTAATATCAAGATGGTTTAGTAAGGCTTGTGGAGAAAATAAAAATAAAAATTGAGGAGAAAAAAAATATTTTTTTTGGTCACTCACTCTTGAACTTCTCAAGCAAGCAGTGGTGAACTTACAGATGCTTGCGCAGTAATCATCAGCTATCAAGCAGGAATGTGATTGAAACCAGAAAGACACACATTCAAAGGAATGGTGTGGGAGAGGTGTACTGCAATGTAGATAAGATACAGTAAGAAGTTGAAATACTGCAGTGCTGTAAATTATCCTGTGTGTGCGGGGGCGAGCGAGGGGAGAGCGCTGTATATGCCGAAATGTGATACTGTTACAGTACTGTACACGCCTATGCGTTTCAACAATTTTCAAATGAGACATACAGTACAGCACTGCAAATGCATGTATAAATATGCAAATTTACAATTACTGCGCGCGCACACGCAGACTGTGTACTGACGTAGGTTGAACTGCTAAAGTATTAGACTTCCAAGACAACAGCTCGCGAACGCCTCCCTGAGTTTTTAGACGGTATTGCAGTATTGCAGACAGCGCTAATAAAATGCTAATATTACGAGCGCTAAAATACCGCAATACACTCCGGAAAAAAAACAAACCATACTGCATCTGCCCGCAGTTATCAGAGTTGCGCCGCTACAGCCGCACTAGGGTAAAGGTGGCCGCAGCTGTATATTCCCTCACAGTTCCCCAATCACTTTGTCACATTTTGGGTGTATTCACCCTTTGCATATTCAAATATCCTATTTTCCAGCTATTACATGCATTTCGCGCATGCGCGCCAATCCAAGATGACCGCGGCGCAGGCCCCGATGTCTAGAAACCGCTGATACATGCCGCGCATGTGCAGTAGTGATTTTGAGATATTTTCGAGTGAATTTGCATTGCACATACAATATGGCCGATAGATCTGTTCAAAATGGCCGGAACAGCATATTAGCGTTCGCAATTATGCAGGTTGGGTGGGCTTTTGGGCATTTTAATTGATTTTGTGTGCGTTATTACGATTTCACCTGGTTTTAGGGGTATATATGTATTGTTATGTCATTCCCTCACGCACTGAGGAAGGTCCCGTTTTTGGGGCCGAAACCCGAAACGTTGGAATTTTGTGCCTTGTTTTCTGTATTACATACAGTATCTATTTAACTGCTTTTCCTGAGTGCTGTCTGCTGATTTCGTGTGAACGGTATCGTACTTTTTCTCCAAGGGTCCTCGCTGGCCTGTGGTACCATTCCTGAATGTAAAAAATAAAACATGGCCTACATTTCAATAAATACACCCCTCCCCCACCAAACACATACAGTACAGTAATGGCAAAATAACTATTATCCAGATATTACGTCATATGCCGACGTACGTTTCACTGGGCTTTGTCAAGGCCACCTTGACAAAGCCCAGCGAAACGTACGTCGGCATATGACGTCATCATGTCCGAGGTGCGGTACCAGGGCTCACGATCGGAGCACCTCCACTTCTAGCTCTCTACGTGGAGTTTGAGATATGCATTATGCATTATATTGATTTTAACTGCACTACTTTTACTGGTCCTTATACCTGACTAGGCAGGGACCTACTGTAGCAACAGCCCGATGGTGCACTGCTATTAAGTGTGAGTACCAGGGGCATATTGCAAGATCTGCTGCACTCTGTAGCATCCACTATTTTGGAAGCCATGTTTACATAGGCACTACTTGTGCACTGTGATACTAGTTCACTATTTTATTTACCTGCTTCTACTGTGAGTCCTTTCATCTGGGGCTGTGTGTGGCTGGGTCAGTACCCTAGCATATGTGTGCACAGCAGACACTACACATCACACTAGCAGTCTGACTATTAAGTCTATTACTGTTATCTAGACTAGCTAGCTGTGGCACTCTATTTTGTGTATTATTATCTGACTAACGGTCATACTGGGATTAGAGTTCAGTCGCATCTAGACTAAACTACACTCCAGACCATGTAAGTGCACGCCTATGGTACATTAAGTCCACCACTACAGGTCAACCACTTTTACTTGGGAGGGGGTCATTATAACTATATTAGTACTCCCCAGTGGTTGGACTGATCACAGGTTCATTCAGCAGGCTATTAGACACCTGGTAATATTTATTTAGCCGTCATACTTACCTGTACCTTTCCCTATACCTAGGACAGGCATCTGGCTATTACACAGTGTATCCGATCAGTTTTAACATTCGCTATCATATTGGCTCTTACGGAGTCACCATCCTGACCTTACAGCGTTCTCTTTTTTATTTGAGTAATCACTCCTATTAAAGTGTTTTAATTATTTCATTATTTCACCCAGCTGTAACGCTCGGCCTGCCCACAAGCCAGACGAGACCCCGGGACTGAGGTGGAAAGGGTAAAACCACACACCTAGCAGCAAACGGGGGCACGGCCGGAGTGTGGAAGTAGCGTAGGTGGTACGGGTAACAAGAATGTAAATGATACCGTACTTGACAGCTCCGGCGTAGAAGGGTTAAGTTCGTATGCCAAGGTTTGTGGGTTGGAGAGGGCAGCATAATTGTCACGCCTGTATGTCCGCAGACCAAGCTATACCCCAGTACTGAGGTGGGAACGGTATGATACCACACACCCACAGCAGTGGGAGCGAGCCCGGAGTGTGGTATAGCGTTGCTGGGCCTGTTGCAAGAGTTGTTAGTGTATACTTGCAACGCTTGGGGAATGTCTGTAAGAATAGTCATGTCCATTTGCCAATGTTCAGGGATCCAGAGGGTAGAGACGTCAGAGGGCAAGCCAAGTCCTAGGAAGCCAGAGGTCAGCGGAGTTGTATGCGTAGCAGGGTTCAAAGGGATTCCAGAGAGCAGAGTAGTCCAGGGTAAGCAGGGGTCAAAGCCAGGGAAATCCAAAGTAACACAGGAGCAGGTAATCACAGGAGCACAGAGGGAGCACAGCATAGGTCAGGTACACACAGGAAAACAGGAACTATGCAGAGCGAGGAAGAGGTGGACAGACAGGGATTATAAAGGAAGGTGCACCAATGACAGAGAGGGGAGGAGTAGAGAGAGAAGTGGGTCTATTTTGATCTGGTTTAAAACTGATTGGCCGGCAAAGCCGGCCAATTCAGTTGAACAGCAATTCTACTTGTTGCCAAGTAGAACAAAGAAAAACCAGTCAAACAAATATTCAAAAGAAGACCAACAAGTGCACTGTTGAAGTGCACTTAAAGCAGAAGGGTTAACTCTAAAGAACCCTCGATGGGGGATACCGAGCAGAGCACCCCGCCTAACGCCCACTGGGAGGCAAACTCTGAAACCGTCCCAGTAGACTCGGCGTACGAGTACTCTGCCCGAATACGGGAGTGCACCAGAGCCCGGAACATGGCCACGATGTTTGTTGGGACCCCTTCCAAAACCTGCTTCCTGGTTTTACAAATGGCTACCTTAGCCAATGCCAGGAGCAGGTTGACCAGGAGATCCCTAGGCTTATCGTTCCGGGACACTGGGCACCCAAAAATAAAAAGATGAGGGGAGAAGTGTAGCCAGAACTGCAGGAGAAGGCTCTTCAAGAAGGAAAAGAGGGGCTGCAGTCTGGCGCAACTCAAATAAATGTGATATACAGACTCCCGCTCGCCACAAAAGGGACAGGCGGTGGGGCTGTCCGTGAAGTGTGCCAAGTACTCTCCTGTGCTCAGTGCACCGTGGAGGACCCTCCAACTCAAATCCCCGGCGGGACGGGGAACCAAACCTGAATAGAGTTCCTTCCACCGGGGTCTCTCGCCCTCGTTCGCAGGAAATACCCGCCTCCAGATAGTATCAGGGCGGGTGACAAGGGCGAGGTAGTGCACTATATGGAGCACTAGAGAATACAGGACTTTCCTCGGCATGCCGCGGAAACATGCCGGGGACATATCCCCCAACCTGCTGAGGTTGGGGGAGAGAGGAGCCCGAGGGGGTTGCCGTGGCTTTGGTTCCACGCAAAGATCCGGAGAGCTGAAGTTGATAGGTTGACAAGGCTCTCCGGTCTGCAATACCCCCTCAATGAAGGTGCGTGAGTCGGGGTGGATGGCATCTTTAATCTCCCGGATAAAACGATGAGGGGCACAGGCAGTACGCAGACCCATACGGGGCGCGAGCATCTCTGCCCTAACCCAGTTTCGCCGCTCAAAGTCCAGGAGATCCCCGACTCTGGTCACCTGCGCCAGGATTACCCGGCGGCAAATAGAGGGTGAATCCAACATCCGAGCCCCCACTGCTGGATTATACAGCAGGGGCTCGGCGAGGAAATCAACCCCCACTGCCTGTTCCTTCCTGGTCGCGGAGACCAGTTCCAGGCCTTAAGTAAGTCCCGGTAGTATGCCGGCAGCTCCGAGAGGTCTCTACCTAAACCCTCGGGCCTGATGATAAACAGTTGCCGGTCATACCTCATATTGCGCAGCTGGCGAAAAAAACTGGTTGCCAGCTGGCACCACTGTGGAGACGGATCTGCGAATAGGTATCTCTGCAGGTATTGGAGGCGGAAAGTGTGTAACTGGGAGCAGACACACACCACTCCCTGTCCACCCTCCTTCAAAGGAAGGCACGCAACACCCGCAGAGACCCAATGCTTCCCCATCCAGAGAAAATCCATCAATCTCCTCTTGATCTTGTTGATACATTCGGGGGTCGGACCCATGGCTATCAGCCGGTGCCATAGCTGACTGGCCACCAGCTGGTTGATCACCAGGGTTCTTCCCCTGAGGGAAAGCATTCTCGACAGATACACCCAAGACCCCAGACGAGCAATGACTCGTTCCTCAAGATCACTGAAGTTTTCTGGGGCCGGGTTCTCCGCAACAGACAGGTAGACTCCCAGATATTTGAGAGTATCGCTCCCCCACGAGACATTACGAAACATGGGGGGCAAAGAGTCCACCTGTAAGGGACCCACCAAAATGCCGGAGCACTTGGACCAGTTGATCCGAGCAGAAGAGGCCGCGGTGTAGACCTCTTGGTACACTTGCGCCCGCTCTAGATCATCTAGGTCCTGGGCCACGAGGAGCACGTCATCGGCATAAGCCGACAGGACTACCCGCATGTCGGGCTTCCGCAGCACCAGCCTGGTGAGCCTCCTCCTCAGTAGGCAGAGGAAGGGCTCAATGGCCAGCGCGTACATTTGCCCAGACAGGGGGCACCCTTGATGTACTCCCCGACCAAACACAAAAGGTGCCGTCAGGGACCAGTTGATCTTCACCAGACACTCTGCAGAGGCGTACAGCATCTGGAGAAAGCCCACAAATTGTGGGCCGAAGCCAAACTCCCGCAGGGTCTGCATGAGGTAACGGTGATCCACCCTGTCAAACGCCTTCTCCTGATCTAAGGACAGGAGGGCGAGTGATAGACCAGTACTCTGCACGTGATGTAGCAGGTCCCAGACCAGAAAAATGTTGTCATGAATACTCCGGCCCGGGACAGTATAGGACTGGTCGGGGTGAATCACCTCTGCCAGCACTGACTTGAGCCTCAGCGAGAGCGCTTTGGCTACAATCTTATAGTCCGTGCTTAGCAGTGAGACCGGTCGCCAGTTAGAGTTCTGGCGGAGATCCCCCTTCTTCGGCAGCAAAGATAGTATTGCTCGCCGACACGAAAGGGGCATCTCACCGGTCTCCAGGGCTTCGGCCAGGACCTCGGTGAAATCAGGTCCCAGCATCTCCCAGAAAAACCGGAAGAACTCCACAGTCAGCCAGTCTAGCCCCGGCATTTTTCCGCGGGACATGAGACTGAGGGCTTCAGAGAGCTCGGCCAGAGTCAAAGGTAACTCAAGCCGCTCCCTTCCACCCTCGCCGACCGTGGGAAGCCCCTCCCATAAGACCCTGCATGCGTCTGGCTGGATGGACTCCGGAGAGAAAAGGTCTACGTAGAATCTCCAGGTTCTGTTCCGGATGCTCTCCGGGTCAGTCAGAGGGGTACCGTCTTCTGCTAGCAAGCAGGTGATATGTTTACGGTTTCCCCTCTTTTTCTCCAGCGCATAGAAGAGGCGCGACCCGTGACCCATCTACCGAAGGAAGTGGATGCAGGATCGCACATACGTCCCCCGAGCTCTCCGATCTTCCAAGTCCCGGAGAGCGCACTTCCTCGCCACGTACGCACACTGCAGGTATTGATCTCCTGCCACAGACAGCCACTTCTCGAGATCGAGCACCTCTTCCCTAAGGGCCTCGATCTCAGCATCGCGCCGCCTGCTGGCACCTTTGGTGTACTCCTGACAAATGAGGCACAGATGAACCTTGCCCACGTCCCACCACTGCTCTAACGTGGCAAAGTCTGATCTGCAACCTCTCCAGGCCATCCAAAAGTCTCGGACCGACGTTGCAAACCCCTTGTCTTCCAACAACGTATTGTTGAAGTGCCAATAGGCGGCCGAGGGCGCTGCTGGTAGTAGCGCCACCGTCATGGACGCACAATTGTGGTCCGAAAACGGCGCCAGCCTAATGGTACTGGACTGGGCTCGCGACAGGCTGTGGCTGGATATATACAGCCTGTCGATCCGGGACCAGGACATCCATTCTACCTTATACACCCTAACATGGGTGAACTCAGTGGATGCCTCGGGATGTTGTTCTCGCCAGACGTCTACCAAGGAGTAGCGGGTGATGACCTCCCGCAAGGCCGACGCAGAACACGGGTGTGGCTCCGGGCCATTCCGGTCTTTCAGAGCCTCGAGGGTGCAGTTGAAATCACCTCCGAGCACCACGTGTTCGTCCGCGTCGACTGTCTCCAGGTATTCAGACATTCTGACGAAGAACTGCCTTCTCAGGGGTCCGGTGGCAGGAGCATACACGTTCAAGAAATTAAACGTGTAGTCCTCGTGCCGGACCCTGAGATGCACCATGCGACCTGGAACAACAGTTTTGGCAAGCAGTAGCTCTGGTTGAAAGGATTTAGAGAACAGGGTCACCACCCCACTAGATGACGAAGGGAGGTGGCTGAAGAAGACCTTGCTCGCCACTCCAGATGCCAGCTGGCTTCAGCCTCTGGAGTGGTATGGGTTTCCTGCAGGAAACTCACAGAATACTTTCCCTTCTGTAAAAAGGAGAGTACCTGGAACCTGCGAAACCCGTCCTTACAGCCATTCACGTTAAGTGTACCGATGCTCAAAACCATTGGTAATCAGGAGTTTTGCTTTCCACAGGTGCTCAGGGAGCTACACCCCGAGAAGCCTTTATGTGGTCTTGCATCAATTTATGAAATTTCAGGACACGAAGATGGATAGGCCCAGAGATTTTGGCCTTGTGGTTAGCCCTGATGTATACTAAGAGAGAGTGGAGAATGACTGAGGCATCCTTCCACCTTCCAAGGGCCAACTGCACTTTCGTGGTTCCGTGTTTGCAGAGGGTATCCTCCAGGAAACCATCTAGCTCCTGGGCAGGGAAAATGGGGGTCAAAGAGTCCACCGCCTCCGCGGTGCCAGAGGACTCCTCACTGAGCCCCAACTCCACGAGCTCCTCTTGACTGAAAAACTGAAGACCACCGCCCTTCCCTGCGGGGGCCTTTCTCAGCCTTAAAGTGGGTCCCCTCCTCGGTGTTTCCACGAGGGGGTCTACTATATCCTCCACATCCAACCCCGGGGTGGGATGTTCAGGGGTAGCTGGTGGCATTATGGTGGTGGTAGCGGTCTCCCTAGTGTCCTCGGGGGCCAACGCGGCACACAGTGCCCTCCTGGTCTCCTCTACCACCATGCGAACAAACGGGATACCACGGGCGTTCGCATTAATCGTGGGAGGGCACTTTTCAACAAGTACCTCATAGGGAGGGTCCAGCCCAGCAGTCGCCTCCAACAAAGTGCCCGACCAAAACTCCTCACCAGGAGAGCTCACATCTGGCATCTCCCAGATGCAAAATGAAGTGCTCGCTAAAACACCCTCACCCACACCCGCCTCCCCCGCTCCGTCCTCCAAGCCCCCAACCACGGGGGTCAGCCCTAGCCCATCCCCTTCTTCCGGTGACGGGCTCGCGACAGGCTGTGGCTGGATATATACAGCCTGTCGATCCGGGACCAGGACATCCATTCTACCTTATACACCCTAACATGGGTGAACTCAGTGGATGCCTCGGGATGTTGTTCTCGCCAGACGTCTACCAAGGAGTAGCGGGTGATGACCTCCCGCAAGGCCGACGCAGAACACGGGTGTGGCTCCGGGCCATTCCGGTCTTTCAGAGCCTCGAGGGTGCAGTTGAAATCACCTCCGAGCACCACGTGTTCGTCCGCGTCGACTGTCTCCAGGTATTCAGACATTCTGACGAAGAACTGCCTTCTCAGGGGTCCGGTGGCAGGAGCATACACGTTCAAGAAATTAAACGTGTAGTCCTCGTGCCGGACCCTGAGATGCACCATGCGACCTGGAACAACAGTTTTGGCAAGCAGTAGCTCTGGTTGAAAGGATTTAGAGAACAGGGTCACCACCCCACTAGATGACGAAGGGAGGTGGCTGAAGAAGACCTTGCTCGCCACTCCAGATGCCAGCTGGCTTCAGCCTCTGGAGTGGTATGGGTTTCCTGCAGGAAACTCACAGAATACTTTCCCTTCTGTAAAAAGGAGAGTACCTGGAACCTGCGAAACCCGTCCTTACAGCCATTCACGTTAAGTGTACCGATGCTCAAAACCATTGGTAATCAGGAGTTTTGCTTTCCACAGGTGCTCAGGGAGCTACACCCCGAGAAGCCTTTATGTGGTCTTGCATCAATTTATGAAATTTCAGGACACGAAGATGGATAGGCCCAGAGATTTTGGCCTTGTGGTTAGCCCTGATGTATACTAAGAGAGAGTGGAGAATGACTGAGGCATCCTTCCACCTTCCAAGGGCCAACTGCACTTTCGTGGTTCCGTGTTTGCAGAGGGTATCCTCCAGGAAACCATCTAGCTCCTGGGCAGGGAAAATGGGGGTCAAAGAGTCCACCGCCTCCGCGGTGCCAGAGGACTCCTCACTGAGCCCCAACTCCACGAGCTCCTCTTGACTGAAAAACTGAAGACCACCGCCCTTCCCTGCGGGGGCCTTTCTCAGCCTTAAAGTGGGTCCCCTCCTCGGTGTTTCCACGAGGGGGTCTACTATATCCTCCACATCCAACCCCGGGGTGGGATGTTCAGGGGTAGCTGGTGGCATTATGGTGGTGGTAGCGGTCTCCCTAGTGTCCTCGGGGGCCAACGCGGCACACAGTGCCCTCCTGGTCTCCTCTACCACCATGCGAACAAACGGGATACCACGGGCGTTCGCATTAATCGTGGGAGGGCACTTTTCAACAAGTACCTCATAGGGAGGGTCCAGCCCAGCAGTCGCCTCCAACAAAGTGCCCGACCAAAACTCCTCACCAGGAGAGCTCACATCTGGCATCTCCCAGATGCAAAATGAAGTGCTCGCTAAAACACCCTCACCCACACCCGCCTCCCCCGCTCCGTCCTCCAAGCCCCCAACCACGGGGGTCAGCCCTAGCCCATCCCCTTCTTCCGGTGACACAAACCGGGGCTCAGCCTCAGGTATGCCACCCGAAGGTGGCACAGCCGGAGGGGGATCCTGGCCGACCTCTGAGTACCCGAAGACAACTGCGTCTGATGCGGCAGATTCACTGAAACACAAGTCCCCGGGGGATGTTCTCCAACTGGGAGGGGTGTTGGAAGGCTCCCCAACGTCCATTTCTAGGAGCAAAGCCTCATGTTGTTGAGCACTTTGATCTTCTACCCCAGGGACGCCGGGTACCTCCTCCTGCATTCCCTCCAGATCTTCGAGGGGGGGGGGCTTACACTGGCTAATCCTAACCTGTGGGCCGGACAGGGCCATCCTGTGCGGAATTGATGTTGCATTCCGCTTCGGAGACTTCTGAGGGTGAACGTAATATGGTTCACCTCCTCGCCCTCCTCAATCACCCTCTTGTTCTTAGTTTTTGCTTTCCTCTTCCTGGGGATTGATTCCCCAAAAAAGGGTACCGCTACCTCGTCAGCGGGAGCCTCCCACCGCTTCCCCGCACCCTGTACGGTGCTTACATTGGGGGTAGGGTGCTCCTGGGGGGAGACAGCGACAACAGAGGGTGACTTCTTCAGGGTTTCTCTTTTCTTCTCCCTCTTTTTCCTGGGGAGAAGTGCAGACGTCACTGCCCGAGATGGGGCAGCGACATCTCCTGTGGTCCCAGGGGGGACCTGGGCCCCTGAGGGCTCCGTCGCTGTGGGTGCAGCAGTACAAGGTGTGTCCTCCTGGGGGGGGAAAGTGACAACAGAGGGTGGCCGCTCCAGGGCGACCCCCTCACCCTCTCTCTGCTCCCCGGGGAGAGGTGCAGATGTCACTGCTCGAGACAGGGTAGCGACATCTCCTGCGGTCCCAGGTGGGACCTGGGCCCCCGAGGGCCCCGCCCCGGTGGGCGCAGCGGCACAGGGTGTCTCCTCCCGGGGGGGGACAGCGACAACAGAGGGTGGCCACTCCAGGGCGACCCCCTCCCTCCGCTTCCCGGGGAGAGGTGCAGATGTCACTGCTCGAGATGGGGCAGCGGCATCTTCTGCGGTCCCAGGGGGGGCCTGGGCCCCCGAGGGCCCCGCTGTGGTGGGTGCAGATGTCACTGTTCGAGATGGGACAGTGACATCTCCTGCGGTCCCAGAGGGGACCTGGACCCTCAATGGTCTTTCCTTCTCCCTCTGTTCTTTGGTTAGAGGTACAGACGTCACTGTTCGGGATGGGACAGCGACATCTCTTGCGGTCCCTGGAGGGACCTGGGCCCTCGAGGGGCCCGCTGTGGTGGGCACAGCGGCACCGGGTGTCTTAGCAGAGGGAGGGGTGGGTGCAGGAGCTGAAGTGGGATTTCTTTTCCCTTTGGGGCAACTCCTACGAGTGTGCCCCAGCTCCTTGCACAAATAACACCTAACCCCCTCCGTGCCATAGAACACGGTGTATTGAATGCCCTCTTAGGGCACCCTAAAGGACCCCTCCACAGATTCTGTGCTCCCCGGCAGCAGCAGCTGTATCTGCCGCCTAAATGAGAGCACATGCCTCAGTGCCCTATCCCTGCAGCCCAAAGATAATTTTGTTATAGTAGACTTAATGTCTCCCAGGGTTTGCAGGTGCGGCCGCAAGAGGCTGTCTGGGATGAAGGGGGGCACATTTGAAAGGATGACCTTTGTGCCTAACCCCTCCATGGGTTCTATAGGGATGTAGATCCCCCCTACATTGATGACTTTCTGCACCAAGGTGTGGGTGGCAGCCAGCGTACGGAGGAAGAAAATGCCCCTCCCATACATCTTTCTGGCCGCCACCACAGCAGAGGGACCCACAACGTCCGCCACAGCCCTTACATAAATTTCCATGCTAAGGCCAGGTGACATTGGGCATCTCACCCCAAGCTTCCTGCTCACACTGGGCGTGGCCCCAGCATTGTTGTTGCTGGGGTCAACGCCTGCAGCTGCCACCTGTGCCCATGTTGGAACTGGGACTGCAGGGGTTAAACTGACAACAGGAGTCGGGGGAGGTGTGGCCAGGGTACTGGATGTACCAGGCCTAGGGCTGTGACTAAGAATGTTGCTCCTAGGGGCCACAGTTTTTAGGGTCCGATGTCCAGGTGTGGCCCCCGATGCTGCACTAGTCCTATTCCCCCCAGGCATGATAATATAAGCCTCTAAGTAAGGGAGGAAGTAGTGCTTAAGGAGAGAGGTGCAGAGAGGAACTGTCCCTTTAAGAACCAATTAACTCTCTGCAAAGGGAGGGAATGAAAAAAACAGCTTTTAAAAACCTGCTGTAATCTCCCCTTTTCTTCCCTTATTATTAACTCTCTCTCTTACAAGAAACCACACCACAATATTGAAGGTCTTAAAAGTAAGACACAGAGCTCCCAAGAAAGCAAATGACAAAAGGAAATCAAGCTTAAATTAAAGTTAAACTAGAAGTAAAATAAACAGCCAGGGGTAGGGGAGGAGAGAAGGTTTGAGACTGCAGTTTCCAGCCAGCCAAACTGCAGCTTATGCTGGGTTAAAACACTGAAGCCTCTGGGTGAAAACCAAAAACGGTTTTTAAACCTGAAATACACCCAAAACCCCTCCACAAAACTCACAGTATACTCACAGTATACTCCCCCACAGAGCCACAGCAAAATATAACAAATAAAGAAAGAATAAAGCTGATTCCTTACCAAATGCCTGGGAGCTCTTCACACACGCTTCTGAGTGAGAAGCTAGAGATAGGTCAGGTAGAGAAGAGGAGGATACAGAAGGGGCGGTCAGGGGAATGGCCTGTACAGCTTGGGAGGTGGAGACAGGGGGAACCTGATAAGAAGAGTCTGTGTGCGCGCCCCCTGTAAGCTGGGGATGCGCGCGCACAGGTTGCAACACAGGTGCGGCCCGCACGGAGCAGGGGAAGACCATAGGAGGGGGATGGAGCCAAGAGGAGGAGAACTCGCGTGAGGCCTGTGCCCGCACGATGGCCAGCAAAGGCAGAGAGGAGCATGCACATGTGTCCCCCGTGGGCTGAGGGGGTGCACGCACCGGACGTGTCACCAGGCGCGCGGAACGCCGCGCGAGGAGGAGGCAACGGGACGGATGGCACCACAGGACAAGGTAAAGGAGCTACCGCGGGGGAGAGGGAGTGGGGAGGATTAAAGCAGGGGCTAAGGGAGCGCGTGAGTATGCGAGAACTGCGGGGAACGCGCTGCGGCAAGGAGAGAGAGGTAGAAGATGAAGGAGAGGAGTGGGAAGGAGTAGAAAAGGTAACAGGAGATGGGAGAGAGGGATAGGGAGAGGAAGGAATCTCCTGAGTCATCACAGTAATCGATTGTCCGTAATCCTGGGTCGTGGAGTGGAGAGAGCAAAGTAGTAGATTGTCCGTGTGCCGTGTCCAAGGGTTGTAGAAGTCTGCAGCGTAGAAAGTCCAAAGCGAGGTCCAAGGGTACCAGAGAGCAGCGTAGCAGAGTCCAAAGCAAAGGGTCAAATCCAGGGAGGTCAGCAGAGATTCCAGAGACAGGAGCAGCACTGAAAAGACAAGAGAGGCCAGGCAACTGCAGACAGCACCAAGGTACAGAAGCTATGCAGAGCAAAGAGGAAATGGTGAAGGGGGATTATATAGGGGGCTGGACCTATCAGAGGAAGGCAAGTGACGGAGGAGCGGCCCGAAGAAGGACCTAATAGGAGAGCAGAGTGTGGAAGTTTGGGACCAATGGGAGTGAGGGGAGGAACAGAGCAGTGACCTAGGTAAGACCCAGATAGCAGAGAATTGCTAGAGGCAAAGGGAGTGGCCAGAGTAAGGGGAGGAGCGGAGGGACGGACAAGGGAAGGGACAGAAAGGGAAGGAGGACCTGAGAGGCAAGGCTGATGGGAAAGGGGCGTGCAGGGAATGTGCGTGACATCCGAGGAGGGGGAGAATGGGGAAGGCGCACCGGAGGATCCAGGAGCAGACAGAAGAAGGGGAGGAGCAGAGGGACGGACAGGGGAAGGGTCAGGTAAGGGAGAAGAAGCGGGGAGGCGGAGCTGACGGGACCGGGATGGAGACACGCAAGGAGCGTGTGCCGCGTCAGCGGGGGTGGAGTCAGGTGCCCGGCGCCAACTAATGGCCGCTTGGGTGGGCGCACACCCGTAGGGCTGAAGCGTGTTGGCTGGAGGTGCGGGGACAACAGCCAGGAGCGGGAAATGCTGCCGGGGAGCCTGAATGGCCTGTGAAAAAGTTAAGGATGCGATGGATGTGGGTATACCCGCAGCGCAGATCCATACACCAGCATACAATTACGTTTATTTGTATCTGTGACACACAAGTGCATGAGTGCTCTCCTTGGGGTTCTGTTTCTTTTTGTTCATTATCTACCCCACCCCTGATTGTAGCACCATCACCATTACTTACTTTTGGCTGTAGCGAGGGTTTCCCATTTCCTGTCCCCACTTCCCTTTCTTCTCCCCCATTTCGTTATGTCCATTATTAAACACAACATTAGCCAGCATAAATAAAGTAAATAAATACAGTTCTACTTACCCCTGGCATTATGAAGGGCATTCTCGTCAGCTTACTGCAGGTCCCTGTCCTCCATTGCCAGAAAGAATACATAGCAAAATACATTCTAATATCTCCTAGCCCAGTGGTTCCCGTGGCTTGCCTAGAGGGGCGCCGCGATCAGGGTCGTCAGAAGCGGGGAACAAGGGGTATGCGGCCGGGAACCAGTTTATTAAAATAAAAAAAAAACGTTGCACCCGGCGTCGGGAGGAGCAGCATCGGGAGACAGATGTCTTCCAGCAGCACTGCCACCTCCCACCGGCATCGGGGCCCCATCACCCACCCTCCCCCGCCCCCCACAGCCAAACGGCCATCTCGCTACCCCCACCTCTCGCTTACATTGGGCCTGCACTGCCGCAGTATCAGCCCTCCCCCCGCAGCACACCGGCACCCCCCCCCTGCCCACAGCCCCCCCCGCAGCACAACGGCCCATCCCCACATGGCACAGGCCCCCGCAGCACTGACCCCCCCGCGTGCAGGGACCAGGCCGTTCAGTCACCCCACGCAGCCGCCGTCCCATGCAGCACATGGCCGTCCCTCCCCACCTCCGCAACGAAAGGAGACCAGATGGATTACGCAATTAGATTCTATGATTCCAAAAGGCCTAAATGATTACATTGGTTTTGCCATGTTTCTATAGATTGTATTGTGTACCTGTTTATTAAAATCAGAGACAGAACATAAAACACAGACAGAGCTCAGTTTTTAGCATATCCAGTGAAACTCATACACGGTACAGTGCCTAAATATATATGTATAAATATCAAGTAAAATGGTCTTTTAGTTTAACATTTTTGGCCAAAATTGTTGTAAGCCCCTGAGCCAACTACACGGCAGACCACAATTCAGGGGTCCCTAACGCTAATATAAATTCTTAATAACCTGTGTAGTAACAGGAAGAATGATTTATAGTAAATCTGTCAATATTAGTTGCAAAGTTCTAAGTCTGATTGAAGCTTTTAATAACCTGTACATTACCAGGAAAAGCACTCTGTATTAGAGTTGTCACAACCATACTGCAAGCCAGCAAGTTCCCCTGAGTGGAAGATGCTATGGAGTGAGCCCTTAACCATTTAAATGTGGGAGGGGGTGAGCTACAATTAGGTAGGAGGTTGCCACCCTCCAATCAGCCAAGACTAGCTGAACAACAATTGTAAAACATACTGGACACCTAACAAGCTCCTATTGAACCCCCAAAATAACCACAACACATATATAAGCATATGAGTGTCACAGAGGAGTGCTACTGAGCATGGAAATATATATTTAAAATCAGAGACAGAACATAAAACACATTATTTAAATGTGGGAGGGGGTGAGCTACAATTAGGTTACTACACAGGTTATTAAGAATTTATATTAGAGTTAGGGACCCCTGAATTGTGGTCTGCCATGCAGTTGGCTCAGGGGCTTACAACAATTTTGGCCAAAAATGTTAAACTAAAAGACCATTTTACTTGATATTTATACATATATATTTAGGCACTGTACCGTGTATGAGTTTCACTGGATGTGCTAAAAACTGAGCTCTGTCTGTGTTTTATGTTCTGTCTCTGATTTTAAATATATATTGCCATGCTCAGTAGCACTCCTCTGTGACACTCATATGCTTATATATATGTTGTGGTTATTTTGGGGGTTCAATAGGAGCTTGTTAGGTGTCCAGTATGTTGTATCTGTTTATTAGCATAGTAATGAGGCACAAAGAGACCTGATAAGAAGATTTATTGCATGTCTTTGTTGTGTTTTTCCAGTTCGAGTGCACCATTTGTATGGTGTAGTGGTGGGGATGGATGGTCGTCCTTCGGGTGCTCAGTGTTTGGCCAGGCTGACATGAATGTGCAGTGGACGGCACCTTCTTCTACCCATCAATCAGAGTTTCATGTGCATAAAATGGATTATATGATCAGCATCTTCGTACTTTATTTCTTCATCCATGACTTGAAAAACTCCTCTGGACTAACATCTGATACAGTTTCTCTTTTTGAAGACCTGGATTCATCACCTTTTGTATATGCTATACGATCAGCATTATTGAAGTATATCCTTGGTCTCTGACATAATGTATTTCTATTGATTAACATTTCATATAGTCTCCTCTTTGAAGAATTGCACTCATAGCCTTAATAAGATGAATGGACCTCAAATTAATATCAGGGTTCTGTAAAGTTATATATTATAAATATACTTGGTCCATATATCAATTTATCATGGATACTAACATCCTCCTGTATGATTCTATTCCTCTGAAAATGGTTAAGTTGAATTTGTATATATTTAATGGACATTGTGGGGTCAATATATCCCTTCATTCAATTCATGTGTTCACTACTCTGGGGGATTTATATCATATTGATTATCTGGAGCTAATACATCCATATTTACATGATACCAATGTAATGATATTATGTGCCCTGTTGAGGGCGCCTTTATCCTGAACTTAATGACGTGTCTAGGTTGTAATCTGGCAACTTTTGGCAACTAGTTTGGAGTTAATATAATTTTGTGCTCCGAGTGTACTGCGCATGCGCAGCTTACATCACTATGCCTTATCGGTGTTAAATGCGGCTTGAGATGTACCTCTCTGCCTTCATTTCTGCGGCCTCTTTGTGTGTGCTGTTACTTGAGTAAGTGCTGTGCAATATGTGTAGGTTGTCATAGAGGCCTGCCCTGCTTTCGGTCACACTGAGGCACTGCGCATGCGCATTAAACTGTCATGGCGCCAAACTGGAACTAGCATGATGGGCTTTGCGTGTCATCGTGAAATGCGGAAGCTAAGACATTTGCTCATGTTAATCAGTATCTACAGCTGTCCCTTAGTCCTTTTTGGCGCGAAAATGCTCCTTTTTAACAGTGTGCTGCCCTAGCCTCCCCACCACTCCAAGTTTAAGTCCCCTGACGAAACGCGTAGGAGTGGGGGTGCTAGGCAGGACCCCTGGATTATGCAGTCACGTAATTATGCTACCTAACACTGATGTTAAGATTTTTTCTGGACTTTGAAACACTTTTTCCAGTTCATGCTCATATTATACAGGCTGCTTACTATTGCACTTTGTTGAGAGTATGTACTCTTTCATGTTATATGCGTGCTATTTTTTTCTATGATAGAGTGATCCTCTAAGCACAGTTACCAATTTCCCTCAGAGATTTCAATTGCTGAGGGCTTGGACTTTATATCTGCTTTCAGGAGGTGGAATTCATGCTTGTTGAGGAAGTATTGTATATACTGATACATCACTCTATGTCCTTAGGGACGTACTACACTGTATGCATGTCACAGGTGCTTGCTAATCTAATAGCCTGATCTAGAGCCTTCTGTTTATTTAAGTGTTTCTAATATCTTTGTCTAATTATGACATTAGGGTTTACATTGTGAGTTTATCCCTATACTTTACAAAACAGTGTTTCTATTGGGTAGTATCCGTGTCAGGGGCCCTAGCCTTATTTTTAACATTCTTTGTGTCAACTAATACATTGTTATTTTTCATATGGTATACCTGCTCTTAAGCGGGTTCCTTTTCTTTTTGCTTTAATATTATCCTTAACCCATGAGCACCGCCCGTTATGGTAATTATTCCATCATATACTGGCTTATGGTGACCTTTATTTTGCTAGAGTGGATGCGAGATTATTTCCCCCCTTCTTTTTCGTATATAATTTTTATATGTGTTGGGGGTGTTGGGGTAATTTTTATGTATTGGGGGTGTTGGGGTAATTTTTATATGTGTTGGGGGTGTTGGGGTAATTTTTATATGTGTTGGGGGTGTTGGGGTAATTTTTATATGTGTTTGGAGTGTTGGGGTAATTTTTATATGTATTGTGTATGTGTGTGTGTGTGTGTGTGTGTGTGTGTGTGTGTGTGTATATATATATATATATAGGAAAGAATGACCTAGGTGCAAAAAAGCAGGGAAAGAGAAAAAGAGAGTACCATCATAGGGCAGTATATCTAAGCAATTCAGAAGATGAAATGGTAAGATGTACACTTACACTTAGGATAACAAATAACAGCCTCAGGGATTCAGGAACTCTGCTTCCGAAACGTGTCTGTTTCTGTCTGTACTCCTTGTTTGTATCGAGTCCCAGCAGCAATCGTGGTGTATCTGTTCCACAGACTGTACCTGGCAGGTAGATCTTGCAAGAAGGGATAGGTAGGGAATAAAAGGAAGAACAGGGATAGTGTAAAACCTTTTTAATAAAATATAACAAAAAAATAAAAAGTAGGTAATAAACTCACATTCTTTGAGTTGAATACAAGCAGTTGAGAGTAAAAAATGAGTCTCTCACACTCTACGATCGGAGAACGCCGGTTACCAGCACTGTTCACTCGAGCGGCTACTTCCGCATCACGTGGCCCGGCTCTCGCAAGATTTTAGTCTCTGATGTATGAGGATACACTGCTTCGGCTCCGTTGTCAGGAATCAATCTCTCAGCATGTCTCCCACTGCTCCTTAACACGCCTGCCCTATATGTATCAGAAGAATGACCTAGGCGCATGGGGAGACAAGAGTGAGAAACAACATAGGAATGTCAGGAAATTTAGCCCCTTAATTGGTAAGATATGCACTCACAGCGTTTCATGTAATTCAGGCCTTTTATCCACCCTGGGATCTGGAACTCTGTAGATATTCTGGGAACGGTTCCTGGATCTGTATCCTCGGGTCTTGAAGAAGGTTCTATACGGACCGAAGCGTTGGATAATTGTGCTTGTGTATCTTGTTCTAGTACATGTTCTTTTTGCATATTCTCTGAGTGCTGCTTTTTTTGTTTTCCTTTCGGTGTTAACTGTTTCATTGTTGAATTTCTACAGAGCCTGCACCTACCATAAACTGCAAGTTGAGTGCCAATTGCTGCATATATGATATATATATAATATATATATATATATATATATATATATATATATATATATTACATATATATATTATAATATAATGAATTTAAAAAAATCACTGGCACTCCAATAGAAATTCAATAATGAAAAGGTGCATGTCCCATATAAATAATAAAAGTATACATTACCGCATAGCAGCAAAAAGGAGAAAGCACTCAGGTGAATGAAAATGAATGTATTAAATACAGCACATAACTCCAACGTTTTGATCCCACAGGGGGATCTTCCTCAGGGTGGTGCAACAGACACAGGACAGTGAGTGACTTATATACCCCAACACCCAAGTGACATAAACATCTCCACATCATCAAAAAGCATCATCATCGGGCGACAAAACAGCTGTGCATAATACAATCTAATTAGATCATGCTCCAACTCCATGTCTATACTCCTATTGGGGAATCCAAGTCACATGATCAAACCCAAGCTGTCAGTGTGATTGCATGTAAACAAACTGATGCTGCATCAGCAGGCCCGGTTGTCAAGGCAACCACTCTTTAAAGGCAGCAGACACCAGTGGTTGTCATGTGTACTGCACGTGTACAGATACATCACTGCAAATGTGTATGTACTGTAGCAGTAATGAATTTGGTCCTAAACAGCACCTAAGAATAACAGATACTGGCATGCGTATATCTGTAGGATCCTATGGCAGATGGAACCCGCTGTAATCCCAGTCGGGTAACCCATAATACACCTGTCGGCGTCACATGCGGCATGGATATACATAGGTTGCTAGTTAACCCCTAGTATACCCGTACTGCTGAAAGCACAAAGTGCGGTCAAATAAAGAAACATGCTGTCTGTAGGACTATATAAATATACAATATACGGACCTGCAAAAATGTGGAATGAAGAACACCCAATACACAGTGAGGGTAAAGTGAAGAGAACCGGGAGGGGAACATAAAATCAATGGAAGAAGCTGAACGACAAGAATACTGCACCGACACACTTTATTCGAGCAAATACCCAGTATGTACCTGGCAGATACCTGGAATGCGCCGCTCCTCACCTCTGACAAGCCCCGTTGTGTTTGCCTTCCCAGCCTGGGTTCATGCCTGGCTGACGGGCGGCTGATCTGTTAAATGATAATGATTAGGATTTAATAGGCTGCAATGCTTCGTGTGTCTACCAGATGGCATAAATTCATGAATTGTAATGCAGTATATATATATATATACTGTGCAGTATTGCAGCCAGCGGGAATAAAATGCTTCAATCCCTGCCTGAAAAATAACCCAATGCACTCGGGCAGAAAACAGTCACAAACCTCAATACATCCGGGTGTACCCGAATTCGTGGGACTAGCCGAGCTCGAATAAAGTGTGTCGCCAGTGTATGCAAGCTGTAATAAATTATACTGTATAATAAATGCATTTTAAACTAATCATTTTGAACTACGCTGATCCATGTATACATACAGTTGATGTTGAACAGTAATAATTACAAACAATTACCCAAGTTCATGTCCTCATTCAAAAGCCTTGAACCGAAAAAGTTTGGGAACCACTGCCCTAGCCCCTTAATCACCTTAGTGGTTTAGAACCGCTATAGTAATTAAGAGGTGTCACGGTAGACCAGGTCGTACCAACACATTAATACCGGAATTCTGGACTGAGCACGACAAGGCGGGCAAAATAAATTGTAATTTATTTATTTTCAAACAAACACACATCTTCACAATTACATGGGATAAAACACTTACTGGGATGGGTAAACGAAAATAAAATATCCACGGAACGAATGACTTGCAAACAAAGTCTCTGGACACCCCTACACGCATGCAAGTGGGTGCGTGATTTGAGCCGTGTGATAATCCTTGGCTTGGGGCGCAATTTGCCACCCCTATATCTCCGTCGAAAGGAATATTTTTGTAAAGTCCTTACAGGATTCATTCGGGAATCCTTAGCTCAAACGAATTCTGGAAGAAGGGCACGATTCTTGGTTATGATGTAGTTAACCCCTCACACTCCGGAACCGCTGATGCTGTACTTGGACATTTCTTGGTTGATCTTAGATGAATCTCACTAGGATGGGGCTGCAGGCATTTTTATAGGGTTCAGAGCCCTATCCCTAACATACACTGACAATCCTCCCATGGAAACAACTTTTCCCACCTATCCCCGACTTGCCAGGAGTTCATAGAACGGGCAGAAGTTGCTTCCCGGTCTGCTAAGAGCATGTGCTAACCTGAGACCTAAGCTACTTAGCATACCGGGCCCAACCTCTTACCTGGCGACAGCAAGTCTGGGGTTTGGCTACCAAGTGTGAATAGCCCATACTTCGCACCGGCATCGGGTACTTAGTAATATCGGCCACCCTAACACCTAGGTTCTATGAGGCTTTTCAACTCCGAACTTCTCTAGACACTGGGGCACCAACTTAGCAGGGTACCCTTTGAAGTATGGAGGTGAAAGATCCCTCAGCTCATTCATCCATAACAAATGGGCATGTTAATGGATTCATTGCCAGGCTGAAAGGAAAGGGTTCCTACCTTTACATTTAAAACACCATTGGAATACAGTTTATTTTTATATGTAGGTTCTGTATGTGCAACAAATATAAAACCAATATGTATGTTCATGATACATTTTTAACTAGCTGCACTCCAAAAATTAGAGTTCTAGCTCTTTCCTAGTGCAAGTTATCCACTTAATTGAATGGGCTCTGTGATGTGGGTTGCGGTTTGATCTATAATTGTTCTGGGTTACAAGCCGGCATACAATGTATCCATGATGGCTTTAATCGGTAACCGGGGTAACCGCAGATGCACTTCACCAATTCACATTAAGTGGATAACAAAACGGCTGGATACATTGTAGCACTCAGGTACTTCAGCTAGACCGCAGACCACTTATTCAATTGACTTTGCGGTTTCGACGTCTGTGGTCTGGGAAATGATACCCATCTTCAATGTAGCCACTTACTCGCAGGCACACTTATGCAATTAGCGCTTGGCACAGTGCTAGAAGCTCCCCCTATTGTCGCGAATACAGTTTGCACATTCTCCATTCATTCATAATACTGCAGCTAAGTACTGGGCTGCAAAACAGGGACAATAAAGATAGTGTAGTGGAAAACATGGCATTATGGTGACCATACAACTTAAACCCTTCAGTCCCAACAAGGTTTAGGGTTAACCAGCCGGGCATAATACCTTTATTATTGGCCTGGTTAACCCTTTCACTGCCACAAGGGGTTAACCCACCCTCTGCCACTACCCACCCAGGATTCCTAACCACCCTCCCCAGGCAACTACCCCCACCCTTCACTCATTCATTGGTCAAGTGGGTACATCATGCTCATATAATATGGTTATCATTTACCACTAAAGCAAGAAATGGGGAAGGATTAAAAAAACAGGCCCAAATAAAAACATTACATAGCCAAATTAAACACAGCACATATAAAAATCAAACACAGCACATAGCAAAATAAAACATACCACAAAGCAAAATAAAACACCCCACATATCAAAATAAAATACAGCACATAGCAAATTAAATATTTAACAAATGCCAATAAAACAATTGAATGGCACAGTGGGTTAATGATGGCCATAATATGAGCATCATTTTACACTATGCCAGTCAATGGTCAAACTAAAAAAACAATTACAAACAAGATCCAATGAAATCCAAAGAATCAGAAAATAAAAACAAAGCAAGAAGTAAACAGACATAAATTACAAACAATCAATTAATCCAATGCAAAATAAATTCCACAATTCACAATTAAAACACCAAAACCAAACCATTATGAAATAAATGAAAGCTCAAAGTAACCACCATCATCCAAAATCTAACTACGAAAAAGAAGCCATTATTTCAAAGCAAGCAACCCCCGAAATAAACAATTTAAAACACTAATAAAAAATACATCTTACAAAATAAAAATTAAATTGCACAAACATTTCTAAACAAACAAGCAAAATACATTTAAAATACATAAAATCAAGCATTTGCAAAAACAACCATTGATTATCCCTGTATGTATGTCTATCCATAGATAGACATACATAAATACAGTGGCAATAAATGGGCATCAAAAAATAATTCAATCACAAAAAAAAAAAATCAAAAGCCTGTAAAAAAAATAAAATTACATACATTCCATAATTGTACTGACCTTTAGATAACTTCACCCTCCGAATCCTGGGGACACCACATGTTCTCGAACCAATCCACGAACAGGAACCAGGTAAAAAAAATCCCAAGTCTTTGTCTTCTTTCTTTTTCTTCTTCTGTAATTTGTAATCCAATTCGTCACTTTCTTGGGTTTTCTGGGGTCTTCTGAGGTCTTCATCTTTATCTTCTTCTTCATCTGTATCTTCGTCCGGCACGCTGCTTTAATGTAATTGTTAATAATAGTGTGCGAGAGCAGGGGGTCTCCTGAGCTGAACCGCTTTGATTTCAGCCTTGGGACTCCCTAAATCCCGAGTTACAGGACAAGATATTTTTTATCACCCGGTTACGTCACATGGACACTTTAAAAATGGCGACGACACTGGCATCCGATGCCCCATACCTGGGCCTGTAACTCGGGAAGCAGGGTGTCCCTGAGGCTGAAATCAAAGCGGTTCAGCTCAGGAGACTCCCTGCTCCCACACACTATTATTAACAATTACATTAAAGCAGCTTCATTATAATAGCAGATAGCCGCTATTGTACAGGCCCTATCAATCCTATCGGTGCCGGCTACTCGCCATGTTTGGAAATGTTGCTCTCACTGGTATTCGGGCCATTCTGTATACCGTGAGAGCAACTCGTCAAAAACATGGCAAGTCAAAAACCCTGCCGATTTTTTTTCCCGCCGCTTACTGCATGAAGACCTTAGTGTGGATATGATCCACTCCATAGATTCAGTCACTAAGGCTGGTGGATAGGAAATCCATACCAGACTTTACAATGGTGCTGGTTTCTCACTCACCAGCTCACCTAATTATTAGAACAGGTATTTAGAGCAGAGAGGGTTGCTTTTTCAGTCTCTCTCCTAGAGCCTGGAGGCTTGGGGCATGCTGCTCTCAGGATATCCAGTTCAGGGAGGCCGCCCCCTTCACGTGTTGTGGTATCCGAAAGGACTCACTTAGGACCAAGTTCCCACCACGAACAGATAAGACTTAAACAAATGTATATTACTGTGTCTAAAGACTGTGGTTATTATGCTGTATCTAGTGACCCTAAATGAGAGGGTATTGTTTAAGCTGGGGAACCAGGTTAGTTGGACCAGCAACAGTTAGAGAGGCTTATTCTGCTGTGTAGTTAGATCCCTGAAAGGGATAGGATTTCTTTTTATGATTTCTTTGGTTTCTTAAAGTGACAGTGTGTGAAATATTTTGTCACTGACATATGATTAAACCGCTGATTGGTTAATGACTGAGTGACTCCTACTTATACCTGTTAAAGCTGCAGTCCCTTAGTGCAACGTAATGCTTTGTATTATCCTGTTATTTCTCTAATTAACCCTAGACGACTGTGTCGTGAAGAGCCCAGACAGACGTCAGCGCTATAAAAGAGGGGCGTTTGTCACAGTATGTATGTATATCTTTATTATATTGCGCCAAAAGTATACTCAGCGCTTCACAAAGAATATAGTACAGGGAATTATAGTAATACATTAAGCAAAGCAAAATCAGACAATAGGAAAGGAAATCATTGCCCCAGAAAGCTTACAATCTAAGTGGTAAAATTGGAGACTTACAGAGACAGCAGGTGGGGGAATAAGTGCTGTAGATGGCAGTGCTTGGTTACAATGGTTGGTACGAGTGACTGTGGGTGTGGAACAATAGCCGTGAGTGCAGGCTATTGGGATGCTTGATTTGTGAGGCGAGTTTTAAGGTTAGTCAGTATTAAATCAGATAGGTTAACACCATTAGCAGGGGAGGAGGTGGCAGGGAGACGTGGGTGAGAGCAGCTGTGTATATGGCTTGGTCCAGGATTAGGAGAAATATCCCCAGCAGCAACGAGGAGTAGGGAGAGAGTATGGATAGAGGATTTGTGGGGGTGCTATTTATTGAGGGGTAAATAAGTTGTTGGGAGAGAGGTGTATAAATAATGGTGCAGTTTATGGGCACAGATTGATGGGTGGAGAGATGAAGAAATGTGGATAGGAGGGAAGTGGGGAAGTTGGAGAGAATTGAAAAGTTTACAAAGGAGTGAGGAAACAGCAAACAGAAAAAGCAATAGGAAGGACTTAGTGAGATGCAGGAGAGACTTCCCATGTATTGGAGGATGGGAAGAGTACAAATTATCAGAGCATTAAGAAAAAGTCAAGTTCTCACAGTTGCAGAGTTGTTGTTATAGGGCAGAGTCCAGATCTTCTTGTAGTCTTCATCTCCAATTCTAACTCCAGTATTAACTCCACAGACGCTTTATATGTGACAGTTAAGATGTACACACAGCCATATGGCACAGCCAAGATAGACTCACTTAAATGCTCTAAACACATTCCCTTGACTAATAATTAAGGGATGGATCTGCCTATTCTAGTTAGACGTACCAAGCAGTTGTTAATTAGATTTAAGTTCTGTTGCAAAGGAGGTTAAGTTGATAGAAGAATTCTAGTTAGACGTACCTGTGTGAAGAAATGAAATTGAAGAATATACGTATAACTTATCATTTACTTTAGCAGTTTTAAACACAACTCACAATAATGTTTCACGAAATAACTTTACAGACCAAAGGACCACAAATGTACTGCCATGATTCCACTCAATATATGACCACATTTGTTCCTAGTCAACTTTGGAAGTGAAAGTTGATTAATAAATACACAGGAGGAACGTGTCAGACCCTTTGTTCCCTGCTCTTGGTCTGTCTCAGCTTGTACTATTTATTTCTTATGTTAAACAAAGTTTTTCCTTACTTTTAAACCAACATCTGCATGCAAGATGCACAAGCAACTGCTGAAAACTCATTACAGACTTGTTTCTTGCATTCATAAATCATTGGTATCACAGAGCTGAGCTACATTGGTCCCGAATAAAAATGTAGTGATACCATATATTGTAAAAAGTAAAATATGAACATATACTGGTATATATGATTTTTTATTAAGAATACATTAGTCTCTATGTGAAACTTTTCAGGGGCTGTGGGATGTCAGCAAGTCTGGGATTTAATTGAAAGGCCATCATGTTCCCTATACATTCCCCAAAAGTCTCTCTCCCCCTCTTCCTCTATCTCCCCTCTTTCTCTCTCCTCTATCTCTCCTCTCTCTCTCCTCTCATTTATGTATTTTTCTTTCTCTCCATATCCCCATCATTTCCCCCCATCCCTCCTTTAGCTTCTTGTCCTTGAGAACCAAAAAATTAAATGGAGCAGATATGCCTGTATAACTGTATTATGTTCTGTCTCATTATATCATATTTAACATTATAATAATTATGTTGAGCGAATATAAGTAAAAACAATCTGGCATTGGGCTAATGAATTGCCTATTCATTCCTGGTAACTTGATCTGGCTTCTTTGCTCAATATACGTTCAACTCAGCATATTTTACTAAGAGGCAACATGAATTAATAAAACCTCTTTAAATTTTATGTTTAATGCATATACTGTATGTAGGCTGAGTATGAATGGTCCTATTGTCCATGAAATGTTTAAGTCTCTGTTTTCCCCTGCTGTACAACACGTGACAGAACTCCCACTAGTTTTGTACAGTTAAATAATCTTTCTGTTTTTAAATAATGAAGGTTACACACTTATTTGTTCACCATCAATGCAAGAAGGGCCAATGGCACATTACAAGATGCAGAGTCCGGGGGAAGAAATACAAAGGACACAGTATAAAATAGGTAGTGTAGGACCTACTGAGAACGGTTTAATGTGGCATAGTTGTAGGCTTGAAATGTTTTGGCCAAAGGATTGAACTAAATAACACATAATTATGAAGAAAAAATATTGAAAAACATAGTAATGTACTAAATAATTTGTCATATTGGATGTGTATTGGGGCTTCTTTGTTTACATCCGTTACTACAGTATCAATAAATAGGTAGAGAATTTCAAATGGCTAAGACACTGTTCTTGCAAGCATTGCTATGCCATAAGATGCCTTTCAGCACCAGTAAACCCCATAGGACTTACTAAAAGAGAGGTCTGTAAGGCGTCTTCGGGCACTGAAAGAGGTCTTATGGCAAACCCCTGTTTAATGAATATGGGCCTACATGCATGTCTTGCACCAAACTACAGATGTGTCAGGCTTTATTGTTCTCTCTGGTGTGATATGTTGGGATCTATTGTGATATACTGCAGCTGAATTCTATGGTAACTGTGTAATATTCATGGGGATATGTATTAAGGGTCCTAAACTGGATCATTGATCCCAAGCAGGCAATTTGCATCAATAATACTCCATGTCACTTTATGTCAATGTACAGTATCACAGTGCCTTGCCGCAAATGTTCTTCATGTGTGCCAGTGTGCATTATTTTTTGGGGGTGGGGGGGGGGGGGATTATAGAAGGAGTTAGAGGATAGATAACACACTATTATAATGAGATATATCATCAACCTTTGCACTTATGACTGGTTCCGTTTTCCTTCATCTTTGCGTCAAATTAACCAACCATTTATGTGGTTTGAAATATGAAGGGAAGATTACGCTGTTTCAAACATATACCACTAGTGGAAGTCGTTGCAGATGAGAAGTTTTCAGTGTTTGAAATCACATTTCACCTAACTGATTGCCCTCCTTGCCCGGTTCTTAATGGGGTTTACATCAGTTGACTATGTACATGGCATCTCTCATACTTTGTCAGGGTGCTGGACCTGCGCAGGCTGGGCGTAGATATGCTGATGGAATAATAATGGGCGCCAGAAGATTTTATAGTACCAAGAGGAGCTTTATTAACAGCTGTTGATACTGCTCTTCACATCAAGACCTTCATTATTATATACACTTTAACTGCTGAACAACCATGCCTGTACTCTTTATTTCTTCCGTAGGTAATCCTCCCTCACTCGTGCTAGGGAGGTGCTTAGGCTTGTGACTGTCATCTTACATGGCCGTCTTCTGTGTAGCATCCGATATAGAAATAGGGCCCAGTCTTAGGTTACTCTTACTATCATGAACTGTGGGATCACTATCCTGGTGCAAGGTACAGCTCAACCCCCTTATAACGCTGTGCTTGGGGTCCAAAGAATCACATCGCGTTATAAGCGGATCGCGTTAGAAATAATGCACAACTATATGCATTGTACAATAAAGTATTTAAGATACCAATAATCGTGTTGTAAAGTATTCATAAAGACGAAAATTGGGAGTCACGCTTGCATCGCGTTATAAGCGGATCCGAGATGTAACGGATCGCGTTATAACGGGGCTGAGCTGTACTTCATGCCTCTCTTAAGCACTCTGTTTCCTCTGTAGGAACCTGTAAGCTTCTGTACTTCCATGGCTATGGATGCTAACTGGATAGGACACTTTCCCTAACTACAAAACAACAAACAGGGACAGTACATTATCACTATGCATTAAGTATACACAGGAACATATTTACATTACCAACTGTGAGGATACTCCAACTGTCACTCCCAGGAACCATGAGTTCCAGGACCTTCAGTCTCACAATTTATACCCTGATGGGGATGTCACTGGTCACCATGCATACAGTGAGAGTGGCTTCTTTCCTGCTAAGTCACTCTATACCATGCAATAGGAGACAGGCGTTACTCTGCGTGAGCCCACAGAGTTAGCCCCTTGAGGCCATTAACCCCTTAATTATAACAGTAGCTCCCAGAAGGTGGCTACATAATTATTCCAAACATGGTTCCTAATAACACCTAAACATCTATTGACGATTTTTTAAGTTAGTGGGTAAAATGATGCTGCTAATGATTGGCATCCAAATGTTAGCACGTCCATTTGTTATATAGTGAGGGATGGAGATGTTGCAGCTTCTCACGTACTGCAGACAAGGAAATAGTTAGCAAACATCTTGTCTTCATCCTTCAGAGAGAAGCCACGCCTAAAATAAAACAGGAAATCTGCATAGTTCAACAAATTACTTTTCCTCAACCACTTTTGAAACACTGAATATGTAATACGCAATGATATTTTGTGAATTAGCATTAGACATTTTGGGGCTAGTCAGTTACTGTAGGAGAACGTTACATCTAGTTAATGGGCTGTAAGGTACCTTACAACTTAGCAGCACTTGGTAAACATGGCATTAAACACTCTATGGCCTTTTTTAACCTGTACAATGCCCTTATGATAGTGGTAAGCAACATTATATAGTCCAAAAGCCACATGTGCTGCCCTAAAGCCCTCAAGAGGGCTGCACGTTATCCACATGTAGCCCTCTTTCCCTCTAGTGTGAAGGGTCTACTGGTGCTGGAGGTACCTGTCAGCTCACAAGGATCTGAGCCTCCGCTACTGGGAGCCTGGGGTAACAATTATACTGAGTGGCAGCGCCTCCACCTGCATGGGGTCCCAATTGGATGGGATAACCCCGAGCAGGAACTATTAATAACAGTCCACAGATTGTAAGAATAACAATAATAACATTTACTGTGAGCAATAACCATAAATCACATACAGGCAATAGTAATACTAATGGTTACAGCTATACCTCGCCGAGCAGGGCATTGTCCCACCACCGTATACCCCCACACCGTGTCCACAGTACCAGAGATGTCATTTGGTCACTTCACCCAATAAGTGTCCCCAAAAAGATGCCCACCCCTCTAGGCGTGATCAGCGCCTTATTATTATGTTGGTGCACCTTTGGTGAACGATACCTGCCGGGTGTGTCCACACCCAGGCACTCTAACAACGAGAAGCAAGGGATCCGCCGATCCAACGATATCCTCCGCTGGATGGGATGTCTCCCTCTGGAGTAACCGCTGCAACGATAGTCACTTCTTCTCTTGCAGCCTGGTCCCAAACTGCAGTAACAATACTTTGATGCAACTGCTGTGGCCCTAAGCTGGCTCACCACTAAAGGGGCAGGATCCCTAACTGAGGGGCCTTCCCTACAGCAACCACAAGCTTAGGATGAGTTGGGCCTAAAAGGGGCCTAGGGGATCTCTGGCATAGTGCAGGGGGTCACAGACCCCTGCACCTGTACAACCTCCCATAGTGGTGTCCCTGATCCAACTGTCAGCAAGCCCTCAGAGCGCCAACTGTCCAAACTGCCTCATAGAAGAATTCTGTCACTTCATTGGCCAAGCCTGGCCACCTGACTCCCAGCCATGTGGCCTTCTGGGGGCTGTAGTCCCCATGGAACCCTCTTAATATTGGCGTACGTGCGCTATTCTTAATGGCCGCCTCTCTGCTCCCTGCGCATGCGCTAGTCTTGTAATGGTCGCCGCACCAGGAGAAGATACTGCGCATGCGTGCGCAAAGGCAAGATGGTGGCGCCCTGATCATTTGCTCCCGCCGGAGCTCCAGCAATGCACTCACCACTCCGGCAGCCCCCACAGCAACCCTCCCTTCTCCCGAGCAGCAGCGGAGGTAAGGGGCCAATCGGGGAACCCAGGCCACACACATATTTTATATTGTATGGTGCACAGGCAGACGGGATATTGCAGCTGTTGATAGGAGCTTTTCCCTGCCCCCTCCTGTCAGCTTCTTAATGCTGGGGCATTGGTGAATACTGTCCCACTCCTCTTTTTACACTGGAAACTAGTGATTAGCACAGGACATAAGCCTGTTGCCAGGCCCGTCCCTAGGCAGTAAGCAGGTAAGGCGCCGCCTAAGGGCAGCAGGCCTCAGGGCAGCACTGCAGCATTCCTGCTCCTTCTTTTTGTTAAAAAAGCCCCTGTTCATATGGACCAATAGGAAGCAGCCCATGATGTCACGGCTTCCTATAGGAACATGGGGCATCTAAACCTGAGCAGGAGATACTGGCACCCCCTAAGGAGGTCTGTATCTCAGGAAGCAGGGAGTCCCCGGAGCCAAAATTAAAGTGGTTCAGCTCTGGAGATCCCTGCTTCCTACCTGGTGGGTGGGTGGGGGGTATTTTGTCTGGGAAAAAGATTTCGGGGATTTCTTTTTGGGGTATGAGGGAGAAGGGGGATTCTTACATTATTTTGTTTCGGGGCTTCCTTATTAGTGCTTGCCTAAGGGCGGCACATAACCTAGGGATAGGCCTGCCTGTTGCCCCCCAATGCCTTATGAAGTACCTTGTACCACATGGGGCCCTTATAACATAGCAGGTTTGTTATGCACACTTGTTAATAATTATAGGGCTGATCCCCTTGCATTTCTAACATCACGGGCCTTATTGTGTCATGTGATCCTTCCAGCAGTGATCACATGAAGTACCGTAGGTCCTGAGATACTCACTATACGCAGTACTGTGAAAATATATCAACTGTGGCGCTGTGCGGGAGAATATTTTATTCTTCATTCTATGGAAAGGTCTAAGCAGAGGCTTCACAGTATGATGAAAAAGGCTGTGCTTATAGTGCCTTGCGACGGCGAAACAACGTAGCTCCGAAACAAATCAATCGACTCCGTTGCAAGCGCTTATAGTAAGCGCGACGGCGACGGAGCGACCAAAAATGTTGAAGCCGGGTAATTTGATTTTCTCGAGACAGTCGCCACATGTGACTGTCTCTAAACCAATCAAATTGCGCGGCCCGCCCTTTTTAGTGACGTCACTGGCCTTGTCGCCAGCGACGTCGCTAAAAATCAAATGACAACTTTCGCCAGTGGCGATGGCGACGGGCGACGTCATCAGTTGCATCACCGTCGCCAGCAGTATAAGCGCGGCCTAAGAGACCAATGGTGGAGATTCAATAAGGTCCGTTGCTGTTAATGCACCCAATCTGGCATTTACTGCCCTTTCACGGTTGTTAACTTTCAATCGGGTGCATTACCTTACCATAAACCTAAGGGAATCTCCCCCTATCATCTTTTAAATTAGAGAGTAAACTCTTTGGGGCAGGGAGTCATGTCTGCAAATTCATTGTAATGTGCCGTGTACCATATCAGTGCTATCAGTAATAAGTCGATTTCAATTTTTTTTTAAAGAAGCCTCATTTCTTTGTATGAATAATATATATTTTTAACATATTTGTAATAAACATTTTGGTTGCAATAAGGGATGTAAAATCTCAGCTAGGTTACAGTTGACAATATGCAGCACTGTTTGAATCCCAATGTTATCTGTAAAAAGCAGGCAGGAAGGAAAGACTACATTTGGACGCATGCTTGAATTATTTTCTCTCTCTCTCGATAATCTGCATGTTTGACATTTCAGCACAATGTGGGCAGGGAGCTGAGAGAATGTCATTTTCTTAGACGTGAGATTCAAAGTGTCATTGATTTTCAGAAGCCTTGGATTTGCATATTATTCTGTTTTCGTGTGGTATTTGCTAGAATGTTATGTTATTCTCTTCTGCTGTAAAGAAAAAAATAATACAGTATATATTTTTTTACTGCTCATTTGCAGTTGAAATAGTCTCCTTCCATATCCATGCAGGCTCCTCTTTAAATTTCTTGATACTTTCTAAGGCTGTGTCCATACAAAGGCAGACCGAGCGAACAGACTGCCTTAAGACAGTGTTCGCATACAGTTAAAACTGATTTCTCACCCGACAGGGCGGTCACGTGAGCGGTTCGCCCAATGAGGACGAACCAGCTCCGTGACGTCAATTGGAACACCCCCCACGGCCCGTGTACTATGGCCAGGGAAAGCACCCGCTTTCCCTCAGCCTCCGCGCGTCTCCGCATGGGCTGTGGCACCATGTCCGCAGCCTTAGGGAGAGAGCGATATATTTACTAAGCATAAAACCCCTTCCAGCACGGGCTAATAAATATAGTACCCTACAGTGCATTCAAGTGAATGGGTTGTAAGGGGTCTTCCTGCACGGAAGGTGTCTTAAGGAGTAACACTGCTTAGTAAACGCAGAATATGTTTGCTCTTTATAAGTCAACAATAATAATATGGCTCATACACTTTTATGGGAGACGAAGGTGTCTTCCAGCATATAAGGTTTCTTATGAAATAGCTTTTCTTAGTAAATATGGCCCTACGATCTTCAAAAAATCCATCCAGCCTGGGATAGAGCAATATGGCAGGCAGACCGTTGTCCTTCCATTCTGATTGTGTCACTTGAAGGGTGAGAGAGAAAAAGGGGGATTCCAAAGAGAGAAAATAACAACCATGCACTGAGTTTAGGTGATTGCTTCAGATGAGAAATGTTCAAGTTTGTCTCTTGGTTGTATTATATATACACAATACATAGACAAACATGGAATTGATCAACTATTACAGACAGGAACAGAGAAGGGACACAGAGATACAGTAGTCTTTCATTTCCTGAGTTTTGAGGGCATTGGTTAAACTGCTTTTAGGTAATAGGGATCATTATAAAATAAAGACCAGCCACTTATTTTATGAACTCCTTCAGTGCTGAAGGGCCGTGTAATGCAATGCACTACATGACTGTATTTTATGTCTCTACGTTGCAGCACTGCAGGGGTAAACCTGAGGAGAGGGAACACGTTTTTTTGATAGAGGATTAATTGGAAACGGTAAGGATATGTTGGGGTGAGTACCGTGCTCAGGAAATGAGATAATGATTTCAGTAAGGCTTTTAAGATAAAGCAAGAAAGAAAAGCACATGGGGGACTTCATTATCAACGTCCCCCTGTTGGAAAATCTGTGCCATAATAGTGCAAAAAATCAAACAAACAAACAGCACTGGCTATAACTAAGGAACACATTATACTGAAATATGGGAGCAATGAACACAGCTGATCTGTTGTGGATTTATTTCTCTCTGATAAATGTAGTACAGTGTTTTGCATTACAGCCCTGCAAAGACGAAATAGTGACAAATGCATTACATTGATTGGTAAAACCAAAATCTGCCTGTGGCAATGATATCTTAAGGGCTTATCAAATTTCCCCAGCTGCAAAACTGGGGGGAAAAAACAGCACCATATATATTAAAGTAACATGTCCCATATGAAGCACTAGGATTTTTCGCTTCATTAAATCTGGTGCATTTTTTTGATATATGCATACAGTACCCCTTGAGTGTATGTGCATGTATGCAATAGTATGTTTAATGGCATAGTGTTTTTACATCTTTTTTACATTTTTAAGAAGTGTTTGTAGACAATGTACAGTAAATTGAGACTTGGTAGTTGCTTTAATTCCCTTATGTTTTCTAATGTATTTGTCTTGGTAAAAACCCTCCTTGGCCCTTATTCAGTATACTGTAAGGTCACTTGCAGTGCTGGAAAAGATCTGAGTCCCATTCATTTGAATGTAGCTGATCACTTCCCAGTGGGAAGCTGCTTCACATTGTTTTGAATAAGTAACCAAGTTGGCCCTATAACTAACACAATTTGTTTATCTGAACATGCTATCAATGGGATTTTGGAGAAAACATTTATAGACACTAACACCTCTATGTCAGAATCGACACTGTCAATAGACCTTTTAAGTATTTAAATATGAATTAAAATACTTTTGCTTTTTTATTTATTTTTTAAAGTACATTGATCATTATAGTTTTATCCATATTTAACCCCTTCCTGCCATTTATTTATTTGTTCCTAACGGTAGCCACAACTTTAGAAGAAAATGTTCTCTTTGTATTCTCTGTTAGTCCTGTGTATAAAAGTCATCATTAATTTAAAAAAAAAATGTGTTGTGAAAACGATGCTATTAATAAATAAATATAGAGTGAAAGGGAACATATTGAAAAACAACAGGGTGACATTTATAAGGAAATGAATACAACCCTACGCCATCCCAAAGCTCTGACTTTTATATTGCTTTGATGGGAAGAACCCGAAACCTTCTTCATAAGGTCTTAAAGTCACAAGAAATGTCATAGCCCAGTGTCAGCAAAGCAGTAAAACACAATGGGTCAGCTGTTCAGGACTCTAGCCACATTCCTGGGGACCTTTGTAGTCTAATGCTACAGTATTATTGCCGTCGTGTAGAGTATATGGAATATAACAAAAGTTGCTTAGAAGATCCTTGGATGTTTTGATGTATAGAACCACGGGGTAGATCCTTAAAAGTGAGCTAAATGAGGGCAAAAATGTTACCTATTATTTGTCAAAAATCTAGCTGATATAAACAAATATGGACTAAGGGGCCTATGCAGAGAGCAGCGCTATTTCGAAATTCGCCATTTTTTGGAGAAAATCGCGCAGAAAGCAGCAGAAAATGGCAAGTTCCGAAAAACGCGCCAATTTTTCTTATCTATTTGTAAAACTCGCCTCGCGGCTGGCGAGAACCTCAATCTCGCCAGTTTTAAAAATATCCTAATGGAGAGAGGCGCGAACGGCATCTAGCGGCTGTTCGCGCCAATAAAATGGCGCGATAGTCTCCTTTTTGCCTCGCCAGAAAAAACTGGCAAGAAGCTGCCGCTCGCGGCCATTGCAAAGGGAAAAAAAAGGCGCGAATTTGTTTTTACACGTTTCTGAAGCGCGCATCTCGCCAATTTAAACTCGCCACACGCATCCATGTTAAACATAGCAGAATTCGCACTTTTCTGCATATGGAGAATAAAACTCTCCAAAAAAGCTACTTTTTAATAAATTCGCCAATTTTAAAATTCGCTGCTCTCTGCATAGGCCCCTAAGTCTTATACAGCATGTAGTTTTAAACTGTAAAGCTGGTGAATTGTTCTCACATGCTTTGCTTCCAGATCAAATGCACACACAAAATGATTAAAAACCATAGTCTTTAATCAAGCAATTTACTGGCTTCAAAGTACAGCACAGATAAGGAAGGAAAAATAGTCTGTCCCAGTTAAAAATATGTTCTCCCAGTTCAGTTCTAACTGCAACAGCATTTCCATCAAGAACGGCTTGAAAAAATAAAAAAAGGAAAATTATTTTGTCAAATCATGTATGACTGTACTTAAAATATATAAAGCAAAATATTAAAACATATTTGTATTATATAAACAATTTGCTGTATGAGCATTCACATACAGACATTAATACTTGCAGCTCCCAAAAAAATGACTGTTCTGAATACCATTTTGTTTTGTCAGTGAAAAAAACAAAGATAAATATATACAGTACTTGCTATAGGAAAATGGCCATGAAATGTGGGCAGCCTTCATGTTATGGTTCAGTGGCCACAAACATGATCATGTTTTTGCAGCTTCATTTTTTTTTTCAAAAGGAGGATATTTGAATATTGTCTTTTTTGCACATCAATGGGTGTAATTTATAACATTAAAAAAAACTATTTAAATAGTCTGCTGTAAGTAGAACAAATTATTCTCCATCTCCCTCTCCATGAACATGCCTATAAAATACAAACAGGTTACTATTTTCTTATTTGTACCCATGACTTAGTTTACCAGTTAGCTGAAGGACTATATAGCCTCATTGAATGCAATGTCCAAGACCCCTTGAATCAGCATCTTAAATTCCTAAATGAAATGAATGGTTGCTGAAGGCAATCGCCTTGAATCATCAGATTCCTAAATCTGTCCCAATCTGTGTGCTCCAGCCATGTTGCGATTCCCTCATTCACTTGCTGTTGCTTATTATCCAATACATTGCCAAAGGGACATGAGTTACTGAGTGTTCTGGAGCTGGAGCCAGCACTGGGCGCCAAAGTTACTCATGATTCAGTGGAAAAACAGCACAAAAGGAGGATGTCAACAAACCTTTGTGAATGTGAGTTTATGTCCTGGCTCATCCCTTACTCTATAGCGCATACATCCTATTGTGCCTGTTTTTTTGGCACATCTGCCAACACTGACTAAATAGTATTAACCCATAGCACACCTTATAGAACTCTTACCGCCTGTTTTTTTTTAATTTATTTGTTTGAGAATGTTTGAAGTCTTAGAGCTGAACCGCGTTTATTTCAGCTCCATGGACCCCTTGCTTCCTGAGATACTTATCTCCGTATGGGGCGCCGGTAGCAGCGCTGGCTGGTAACCGAATATGGCGGTTTAAAGGTCCTGCATCTCGTGTGCCAATAAGAAGCCACAAATTCATCCCTTGTGGTTCCTATTGGCCTGCGTGATGCGGGACCCTTAAACGGCAGGGAGATACTGGCAGCCCATTTACATGTAAGTATCTCGAGAAACAGGGGGTCTCTGGAGCTGAAATTAACACAGCCTGGTGACCCCCTGCTTTCTACCGGAGGGGGGGGAGGGGGGGGTTAAAGGCAATGTTGCTTAAAGGACCATTCATTTGAATCAGTCTAAGCACCATTTAGTAAATCTGTGCCATAATACTTTCCTACAGCTGACAGTCTTAAATCTCCAATCATATATCTCCCAGTGCAGGGGCAATCTAATTTTTGTGACAATAACTTCTCAATGTAATTGGCTTGCAATTGCAACACAACAGGGACTCCTTTTCCTAAATGTCACTTTAATGTCTGAAGCACTTCTTTCCATTATGTGTTATTTGTACTTATTATTTATATGATTGTCACGTGTATTACTGGTGTGATGTGCTATGTACGTTAATGGCGCTATATAAATAAAGATATACATACATACATACCACACGATTATTTGTGTGAAGTGAAAAATGGTGGGGGGGAATTCTTTCAACTGTAATTGTAATTGTCTTTGTTGTAAAATAATTGTCTCATGCTGCCATCCGTATTCTCCAGAAAATACCTGGGGGGAGTGAAAAAAAAGAGAATCCCACACACACACACACACACACACACACACACTGTGACACACACACACACACACACACTGTGAGACACGCACACACACACACTGTGAGATACACACACACACACACACTGTGAGACACGCACACAAACACACTGTGAGATACGCACACACACACGCTGTGAGACACATGTCCTCGGGCACCAACAACAACTGCAGTGAGGATGCCGTAGCCCCGCCCCTCCCCCCCACCGGGGGACACCAGCCCCCTCTGTCCAGTCTCCGAGCTCCCACGGTCCAGAAGGTACCTCTCTCCTATCCGGGTACTCCGCCAGTCGGTCCTGGGCGTGGGGGGCGGAGCATGCAGCGCAGGCCGCCGGGCGACCCGGAGAGTGCGCGAGCCGGCATCGGGAGGACGGTGAGCCGCCCGAGGAGCGGGAGCAGCCGCGGTCCCGGGTGTGGGGGGCAGAGCATGCAGCGCAGTCCGCCGGGCAGTATTTCACTCAAACAAAAATGTGATTTTTAGGAATATTCTTAATATCTATTGTGGTACCAATGGTTGGTTGGTCAGGACAGGAGCACCTTAAAGTATCCTTAAGAAATAACAAATTAGAGGCACCAAAAGTATTATTAGGTTAACAGTTAATTAAATCAATCCAAAACAAGATAAAGATAGTTCACATAAAAAAAAAATCAAAAGAATCATTGAGTAACAACAATAAAGTATTGGAAAGAGGTTACCAGGTGCATCAGAGAGACAAGAAACAACCTGCCACAGATTGGTACAGTTGAAAAGATCTCCAGCTTCTGCAGGTTATCTCATTTCAGAATAATATTTATTTTACATACAGTGAGACCAACGTTTCAGCCATAGAGGCCTTCATCAGGGTTCAGCTGCAGATCTTTCCAACTATAACAATTAATACATGAAATCCGATGTCCCTGTTCTAGTAGCAGAACCTTCATTTGGGATAATATTTAAACAAGTGAAAATATTTCACTTGCACGAACACTGTAGAGGAGCAGATGTAAATATTAGTATTATCCTGAGAAAGAAAAAGAAAGGCTTATCTAGAAATATTCAATCTACCGTATGTATGAAATGTTATAAATGATAACCGCGTTACTCAATAAAATGAATCAAACCATACAAAACACATTCCTTGACGTCGTTCATCTACTGTTTGTTTATTTAAAACGAGTGCCACATCAAAGTCAGAATGCCAGAGGGAACAATATTGTTTTATCTTTCTTTCTGCGTGCTGAACTAAAATGTTTACAGTTGGGATTAGCAGGCATATGCAAAGAAGCAAAAGCACAGCTGGCAAATAAGTTAACTTTGGAATAGCCTAGTGGAACTAAAATGTACTTTGCATTGTACAGTGGTGAGAAAACTTTTATGAACCCCTTAGGATTTTCACATATTGCAAGCCTAAAAATGTATTACATCTTAATCTAAGTCCTAGTAATAGAAAAAGATAACCTGATCAAACAAATGCCACAAAAACATGATACTTTTTCAACATTTATTTTTCCACAAATGATTTAACATTTAGTACCATGTGTGAAAAAGTATGTGAACCTTTAGATTCAGTACCACTTGAGCAGAAATGACTTAAACTAAGCGTTTCCTGTAACTACTGGTCAGTCTCTCACATCGGTATTGAGGAATTTTGGTCCCTTCCTCCTTCCAAAACCTTAATCTCAGTGACATTTGAGGGCTTCCTTGCATGGACAACTTACTGATTACTTGCTGCACGACCCACTTTCAGTTCAGCTTCAGCTCACAGATGGATGGCTTGACACTCTCCTTTAGAATCTTCTGATACAATGCAGAATTCATGGGTGTGTCAATGATGGCAGCTGTCCAGGTCCTGATTTAGCAAAGCAGCACCAAATCATCATACTCCACCACCATGCTTGACGATTGGGATGAGGGCCTTCTGTTCGAGCGCAGTGTTTGGTTTTCGCCAATCATAACATTTCTCATTGAGTCCAAATAGTTTTACCTTTGACTCGTCTGTCCAGAGAACATTTTTCCAGAAGTCTTGTGGATCATATATGTGCTCTTTTGTGAACTTTAGATGAGCAGCAATGTTCTTTTTATAGAGCAGTGGTTTCCACACAGACAAGTGTCCCCGTCCCAGATGCTGCTGGATGCCCATCTGCCGGTCCTCTAGTTGCCGCCGGGCCCGGCTGCCCCCATCTGTGGGCCTCCCTCACTGACTGTCCCATGCTGAGCTTCTCATGCTGGCGCGTGCTGGGCATCTCTGACAGCAGCACGTGCCAGAAGCAAGCTGGGTTCAGCTTCCGATGCGCACTAGCATGAGAGGGAATCCCGGCACACGCCAGTCAGAAGTTTGGCGTGGGACAGTCAGTGAGGGAGGCCCATAGCTGAGGGAGAGTTTGGCCTGATGGCAACTAGAGGACCAGCTGCTGGGCCACCAGGAGCCACTGGGCCCGGTTAGAGGCCTGAGACCACCCCCCGCCCCCCAAGGTCTATATTTTATATGTATTTGGGGTTTTTGTTTTTTTATATGTATTTGGGGGGTTGTTTTTTTTTTATATGTGTAAACTGGCTCTCTACTGGCCTCAACACAATAAGTCCTGATAGGAACAGGCAGTGTTGGAGTTAAACTGCAGTTGCAGCCTGGATGGGTACTAGGTTGCTTATCCAGGGGCAGGCCTAAACCGGCAGTTGGAGTGTCATACCTAGGGAGGGTACTGACTGGGTCACAAAAATATGGTGTGATGCCTGGCAGTACCTGGACCTGCCCTGTTATGGGGCAAGGTTACAAGCCCTTCCCCCGGTTATTAAAGCTGGCACTCCACCAAATTGAGTGTTTTGATTATGGGACGGTGTGATACCCTTTTCCTTATCAGAGGATTAAGGAGATTGGGAGGGGCTCTTGGAGCCTCAAGCCCTGAGGGTCTGCTCCAGGGCTGGAGGACGATTATGCTGTTGTACAATAAAACTGCCATTGGACCCACTATGGTGTGTGATTATTGTAACTTAAATTTGATGAAATTTTACATCAAATACACAGTACATCCTTTGTTTCAACTCATCAAGTAAAATCATAACACATATAAAAAACATACATCTGAAAAAGGGGGGGTTTGGGTCCCCTGTCTCCTTGCTTGAAGCGGTAGAATGATTGGGATAGATGTTTCAGGGGACACGTCTGTCCTGTGGACTAAGATAGGCGTTCTGGTGCTGCCATATCCTGTCACCGGTCCTTCATTCTTTAGGCTGCTTGCGCTGGGCACAGTTGATGTGCCTAGGATGAAGCTGGGATCGTTTCTTGTTCTAGCTGCTTCGCGAATGAAGCTTAAGAAGAATGAGAAGGTGGGGGGGTAAGCGACTTGCTTCTCCCTTTTGTATTTGGAGCCTTGCAAAGTCCATCTTTCTTGGAGGTTGTAGGATAGCTTCACCAAGATGGGTCTCACTCCGCGAGTGGAGTCTAGGACGTTGAGACCTGTTAGGGATTGGTCTGTCCTTGAAGACTTGATCTGCAGCAGATCACAGAGTTCTCGTAACTTTGAGTAGTCTTTGGCTGTAATTCTGGGAAAATTGGCGACTCTCTTGAAGAGTGCATCTTCGACTGCTTCGGTGCTACAATAGCACTCCTCTAGCCTTTCCCATACTAAGCCAAGACCTACTTGGGGATGGTTCCCGTTTGCTGCCCTGAGCCTCTTCGCATGTTCTACGGATTCTTTCCCCAGCCATTTGGTTAGTAGAGTGAATTCTTCCCTTGCGGAGAAGCCCAGACTCTTGATTGCGTCCTTGAATGTGAACTTCCATATTCAGTAATTCTCAGGACGGTCGTCAAAGTTGGTAAGTCCTGTCTGCACCATGTCACACCGGATCATGTACTTGTCCATGTCTGTTAGGCTTGATGCATCGGTGTGTTGGTCGCGTTCTGATATGGTTGCCGGGAGGGGTCTTGCGGTTGCCTCTTCCTTGGTGTGGACGTGTGATGACTGCTGGTTAGAGTGAGGAGCTGTGTTTCTCCATGCAGGCATACCTGGATTGCGAGCCTGTTGTAGTGCATCCGTATGCGTGCCGCTCACTGTTGGATCACAACAGTGTGGATCACTGTTGGGACTGTGGCTATCCCAGGTTGTGTGTACCCTTGGAGGAACAGCATCTTCTCCACGTGGACCTAGCAAGTCTTCGCATATGTGATGTCACCCTCATCGTGTTGAGATGGTGTGCTGACGTTGACGCTGAGGAGGCTCCTCACGTAGTCTTCAGTGCGTGGGGTTGGATTCTCTGAAGCTATCCGGTTATACATTTGCTCCCCGCCATCCAGTTGTTAGTAATTAGTTGAGACTTAAAGCTTCCAAAACTAGTGATCCATTTGTTTCAATGACTTGGGACGCATTTTGTACTCCATGTTCTGTCTCTGGTTTTTCAGAAACCACTGCATTCTAAGACTTCGGTTTCGGCTATGGTTATGGCGACTTCCCTCTCTTGATTTAAGGCCTCTAGTTCCATGTCAAATTCGGCCTTCCTGCACACAGCGGCGGTGGTGGTGGCAGCTGCAGTTGCAGTGGCAGTGGCGGCGGCTGCCTGCTCCTCCTCTTCTATGCGTGCTCTCTCTGCCCTTATGGCTGCCTCTTTCCGACTATATTCGGCCCTAGCACGTGCAACCCCATCTATGCTGACCCCAAAGCAAACAGCTTCGTTTTGACTATTCTGCAACCACAGGGTCATATGCAGGATATGAGTATGGCCAGATAGCTGAACTCATCCCTCTTTGAAAGCACAACAAGTCATTTAGTATATTCTTAACTTTATTGAGAAAGTCACAGCAAAATAAAGGGTACTTGTAGATGTGGTTGAGTGCTGAGAGAGTGCTTCTCTATGTGAAGGTGCTTTTGTATGAAGGGTAGGTCAAAACGAATTGCTATTGTAAGGGAGTAGGTAAGAATTGAAGTACTCACTCAGCCTGCATGGATGAAGAGGAAGTGTGTAATCTTTATCACACAGGAAAAGTGGCCGGTCTGTGCTAACTGTGAACGCAGATAGGTGAGTATGGGAAAATTCACCTAGCTGGGAGGACTTGAGAGGTTGTCAGGGCAACAAACTTCAGGCAGTCTGGAGAGGAGAATGTATCTAAAATGTAGCATTTCCTCATTCACTGGGAGTTACAGACAGGGAAAGCTTACATCCAAAATGGAGAAGGCTGGTAGTCAAAACTGCAAAGGGAAATAGAAAAATAAACAGTCCCGTTCCAGGGCATGCTTGATAACCTCTAGCAACTCTTCCACTGTAAAATCTTCTCTTATTCCCTCCTTCTCACCCTGCTCAACCTCAGCAAGTTTGTGTCTACCAAGAAGTCCCGCATGGCTCTTTTTGTGTTACTGTTGTGGCCTGGGTTCCCCGCTTTGACCTGTACCTCCGATGCAGCTCAGAGAGGGGGGTTGCTGCGGGGGCAGTCCTGCCGGGCGAGGGCATCACCGGAGTTTCATGGAGGCGAGCGCTTAGGGCGCCGCCTTATTGGATATGCACATGCATGCGCAGTAGATTCTGGGAGTTGCGGCAGCCATTATAGAGTCGCGCATGCGCAGGGAAGCATTGTGGAGGCCATTAGAGGTGGCACACGCGGCGCCAATAGAAAGAGGGTGCCGCGGGGACTACAGCCCCCAGAAGGCCACAGGACTGCGGAGTCAGGTGGTTTGGCCTGGCCAATGGAGTGATAGGATTCCCCTGTGAGACAGTTGATACAGTTGGCGCTCTGAGGTCTTGCAGGTAGATGGAGCTGGGACACAGCTAGGGGAAGTTGTATAGGTGCAGGGGTCACTAGGCCAGAGATCCCCTAGGCCCCAGTTAGGCCCCAACACACCCTAAGATTGTGGTGCTTTAGGGAAGGCCCCTTTCAGTTAGGGATCCTGTCCTCTATTGGTTAGCCAGCTTAGGGCCACAGCAGTTTCATTGAACTTTTGCTACTGCAGTATGGGACCAGACTGCAAGAGAGGGAGTGACCATCATTGCGGCGGTCACTCCAGGGGGATGCATCCCATCCAGCAGAGGATATCGCTGGATCGGCAGATCCTCTACTTCTCTTTGTTAGTGCGCCCGGGTATGGACACACCCGGCAGGTACCGTTCCCCCAAACGTGCACCAACATCTGTACAGTAAGGCGCTGATCACGCCTAGAGGGGTGGGTAGCTTTTGGGGACACTTATTGGGTGAAGTGACCAAGGGGCTCCTCTGGTACTGTGGACACAGTGTGGGGGTACACAGTGGTGGGACAACACCCTGCGCGGTGAGGTATAACCGTCACCATTAGTATTGCTATTTCATTTATGTGGTTTATGGTTATTGATCACAGTAAAAGTTATTATTATTATTATTATAATCTGTGGACTGTTATTAATAGTTCCTGCTCGGGGTTATCCCATCCAATTGGGATCCCATGCAGGTGGAGGCGCTGCCACTCAGTATCTTTGTTACCCCAGGCTTCCAGTAGCGTAGGCTCAGATTCCTGTGAGCTGACAAGTACCGCCAGTAGACCCTTCACACTAGAGGGAAAGAGGGCTACACTGTTGTGAGTAACTTTTTCTCCATTATATACATTTTCGTAGAACTTTTTAAATTCCTCTACAATTAGCTTAGCATTCGATGTCGTTATTCCTGATTTTAGTCGTATGGCCTGAATGTTTGGTTGTCTGTTCCTAATTTTATTTGCCATCAAGGTATCTGGTTTGTTTGCTTTCTCCAAAAATTTTCTCTTTGACCAACTCAAAGAATTCTCAGCCCGGGAGGTCAGCAGCATATTTAATTTGATTCTAATATATTTTAGTTCCTTTAAGGTTTCTGCTCTGCCATCCCGTTTATGCCTGCCCGACAACTCCTCGAGTTTGGATTGTTGTATGGTTATTTTTCTATTCTTTTCCTCTTTCTCCCTGTGGCTATGTCAATCAGAAAGTACCTTAGGGTGGCCTTGTAGGCCTCCCATTAGGTTGTTTGGGACTCGACGCTGCCCTTATTTAATCTAAAAAAATATTTAATCTCATTGCTGACTCTCTGGCGTACGTCAGGAATTTTAATGAGTGATTCATTTAGTTTCCAGTTTGCTACGGGTCTGTCCATGGTAATCTGAGAGCACCTTAGCTCGATTGGTGCATGATCTGACCATGAAATATCATGGATCTAAGCATGGGAGATCTTAGGAACCAGTCTGCTCGATATAAGGAAGTAATCAATTCTGCTATAACTGGTGTGGGGGTGTGAGAAGAATGTACAGCCTCTAGTATTGGGATGGAGTTCCCTCCATATGTCTACTAACTGATTTTCCTTCAGACCTTGGAGGAGTGTCTCTGGGCTTTCTTTTCACTTGTCTTTAGTTTGGCCTGATCTATCTATCCTTGTGTCTAGGACTGTGTTGAAGTCACCTGCAAGGATAATGTGACCCATTTGGCAAAGAGACTAAAAGAACGACGCAAAGAAAGCGGGGTCCTGATCGCATGGGGCATATACATTATCTATTGTCAGGTGTTGTCCTAGAATTCTGCCTATTAAAATCAAGTACCTACCCTCTCTATCCCTTCAAACTTGCTCCAACAAGAATTGTCATCTGTTATAAAACAGTACTGCTAACCATCTCTTCTTACAATTGGCTGAAAATAGATATGTTTCACTGAACTGTTTATCGAAGTATTTGGGGAAGCTTGTTTACTAATGTGTGTTTCTTAGTGAAGTATGATGTCAGAATTCTTCCTCTTATAGTCTGCCATCGCTATTCGTCTTTTGCCTGGACAATTCAGACCCTTTACGTTATGAGAAATTATATTTACTGCCATTGAGTTTGTAGTGGCCCAATGCCTCTGAAAACCATTCTAAAGCCAAAACCACGCAGGGAGTCCCGCAATCAGCAGGAAAATTGGCATCTTTGTACAGGAGTGTAAATTTTCTGCCACACAAGGCAATTGAAGGAAGGACAAAATTGGGGACAGGGGGGGGGGGGCTAAAAAATGATAAAGACAAAAACTCACCGAATCAAGTATGGTCGCTGGTGACGATGATTCGGCTGCCCTTGGGGGTGACCTTACAGTGAGGTCATCCAAAAAGTAGGTATTGGGAGCTGAGAAATTCCAGGTCCCACCAACCCAAGGGTCTTTGTCAGCAACAATGTTAGGCACCAAGTCACCCAAAGTGTGACACATGCGAATAACTGGGGCAGCCCCACTCCTCTTCGCCCCTGGCACACTTGTAAATATTTATAATAACAGCTTAAAACAGAGATTCACATAATCATTGCATCACCACTATGACACATCTAGCAAATCTTAATGGATAAAGAACTTATTTTTTATTTTTTAAAATTATATTTTGGGGGCATTCTAGTCTCATCACCAACATGTTTTTTTCACTGGCTCTCTAATCGTTCAGTCCCTAGGCCTTACTTGTTCTTCCCTTCCTTCATGTATATTCAGGCCTGAATCATCCATGAATAAGTTAACATTACCCTCACTCACTATATGCTATATGTAGTCACATTTTGTAATGTAACAAAATGAGCCTTTGCCACCGTGAGCTATAATCCGGGTCTGTGGCTCTTAACTTATTATGAATCTTTTAAGCTGACTTTTGTATCTAGCCTCTCTTGTCATGAGCTCTATATATTTTCAGATCTCTGCATTACCCTTGGTTATTTTCCTCTATTCTGGGACACTTAGCCCTCTAGTGGCTACCGGTGGTTGCAACCAAGCCCTCAGCTTAGCCCGAGAGATATCAGTTTTAGCATGCAATAAAATAACTTGAGCAGAAATGGAGAGTAGAACACAAACGGAAATAGGAACGATAACTGAAAACTGAGAACATGCACCATGTTGTATAGACAGAAAAACCTCCTTTTGCAGTCCCTTTGAAAATATATTGCTAGTCTCAGCAGGTTTATTGAGCTATGGTCTCTCACTCTCACTCCCCTGTTGCCCCTCCATCTCTGTTCCATCTAGCTGAGGTGCCCCTGCTCCTTAGGCCTGTGGCTGTCCGCCCATTAAGTGGGGCTGTTAAACTAACCGTGCAGTTCCTCCCAGGGCCAATTCAAAAGCTGCGGCCGAGCTCTGAAACTGGTCATGGATACTAGTCTCTCCTATATCCGCTGCCTCCCCGTAAGCCCTGTTTCTTCCGTGGCAGTCCCCACATGATCATGTACTCACCCCCTCCGTGTAAGGAACTGGGAGTCACGCCGCCCTCGGCTTGCCTCCCTCATACTCCACGGTCCCCACTTCCAGCGGCACGTCCGCGGGACCTGCTCCTGCTCCCAGAAGCGCTACGTGCAGGCACGCACCTGGCTCTCTGCCGAGGATGGAGGTGGAGGGTCCCACCTCCGGGTTGCGCTCGCGCACCAACCGTGCACAACGCACACAATCTCCGCGTCAACAGATGCAATCAATGCATAGCCAGCACCTACCTCCTGCAACTCTGCCTATCCCCGCTCCTGCTGAGGACGTGCCTCCGCTCCGCCTCTCCTCCCATTGCTCACTCACTTCCTTATATGCTCAGCTGTGCCACTGGCACATGGCTGAGCATAGTTATTGTTACGTTGCTGTTCTCTTCATCTCTGCCTCCACAGTCTTGCCTTGCCTTGCTGAACCTTGCTCTGTATCGACCCGGCTTTCCTTTTGGACTCCTCACCTCCGTACTTCTAACCCTGTCTATCTCTGACAATCCACACCTCTCCAACCCTGACCTCGGCACTTGGACACCGACCACTCTCCACTCCCGACTATGGCTAAAAGTACCTCCAACGATCCGGATCTTTCCTACCCAGACCCTGGCAAGTATAATGACGATCCATACCTCTCCAATCCCGACCCGACTACCTCGACCAACCTACACTCCAGACGTGCCTTCATGGCTGTGGTGGCGTTTCTATACATTCCCATCTCAGTCCCGGGGTCCCGCCTTGTTTGTGGTGATCACAGTGTGACAGTATGCAACCCTACAAACATGGACCCCACTGAGGTGGGACGTGTCTTGATTGCGCGCGCCAGCATGTTTACAAGAATAGAAAGATACCTAGAGCAGACTGACCGATGGATGGACCTGTTACAGCAGAATCTTTTGGCTCTCACGACTCAGGTGCAAATTTCCACTCCATCCGACTCCAATGGTTCTCCACCTACTCTACTGGTTAATGCTATGTTTCTGAACCCTGACTCCCAACTCGTAACAGCTATATGGGAGATCCCCATGGAAGCCGAGGGTTTTTGAACCAATGTTTTATACAATTTGAAATCATGCCTTCTCGTTTCCTTCCGAAAGATCCAAAGTGGCATACATCATCTCTTTACTCACAGACGACGGTCTGGCCTTGGCTTCCCCCATCTGGGAACAGGGGTCGGGTCATACACAGGACATCGGAGGATTTGCCAGAGCTTTCCGAAGAGTTTTTGACTCTCCTGGCCGCAAGGTAACCACTGCCTCCTCTTTATTTCATATTTCCCAGGGAAATCGCCCGGTCGCCAGATACGCCTTAGAGTTTTGTACCATTACTCCAGAGACGGATGGAATAACGTGGCATTGTCATCAGCTTTCTGGCAGGGTCTTTCTGAGACACTAAAGGACGAACTCGCCGCTCAAGAGCGCCCAAAGGACCTGAAGTACTTATCGCTGTCTGCATCCACGTAAACCAATGCCTGCAAGAAAGGAGATCCGAACGTTCTCGCAACCGACAACTGCTCTTTAGGTCGCCTGCCTTCTACTTCGCTACGCCAGAACCTTCTTCCTCTGACGCTCCAGAATCCATGCAACTGGATGGTAATAAGTTGTCCCCGTCCATGAAGCAACGTCGACGCACTACCGGACTCTGTCTCCACTATGGCAATCCCGGACACCAAGAGCTCCTTTGTCCCCACAAGTCGAGAAAAGCTAACTCCCAATGAGGTCCAGGGGAATCTCATTGGGAACACTCTCCATTTCCCCTATATCCAAAGAGGTCTTGCCAACCAGAATTCTGATTCCAATGTCTCTTATGGGTGAGAGTTTTAATACCACAGCATTGGCATTTATAGATTCAGGGTCTGGAGGTATCTTTATCGACCAGGGTTTCACGGAGAGAAACAACATTCCGCTTATCCGCAAGAGGGTCCCGGTAGGATTGGAGGCCATCGACAGTCGACCATTACAACTGGCCTTCATTTCTCTCCAGATTATTGCTTTCTTTCTATTGGCGGGAGATCACAAAGAAGAGATCCACCTGGATGTGATGCACACACCTTCGGTCGAAGTGAGCCTGGGTCTTCCATGGCTCCAACGCCATAAACCCCGCATCGACTGAACTAACAAGGTCCATATCCAGTGGAGTACTCAATGTGCAGAGAGCTGTGCATTTCCCATTCATAAAATATGTGGGTTGGTCACCCCTGGAGAGGACACAAGTATCCAATCTGAGATATACGCAGACTTCGAGACGTTTTCGACAAAGCACGATCTGATGTTTTACCGCTTCATCGTCCCTTCGATTGTCCGATTGATCTTTTTTCCCAGTTCTGTTCTTCCTAGAGGAAGGTCTTATCTACTCTCACTTCCAGAGACTAAAGCCATGAATGATAACATCCTAGAAAATCTTAAAAGGGGATTCATATGGAAATCTTCGTCTCCAGCTAGGGCAGGTTTCTTTTTTGTCAAAAAAATAGATGAATCTCTTCGCCCATGCATCGACTATAGAGTCAATGCCTATCTATAGACTATAGAGCTTATCAATCTCTTAAAAAGATTACCCTCAAAAACCATTACCCTTTACCACTTACAGTATGTAACGCCTGTATGCCCGCAGACCTGGCCAGTCCCAAGTACTGAGGTGGGTAAGGGTATAACACGCACCCACAGCAGTGAGGGTGTGCCCGGAGTGTGGTGAGTTGCGTTGCCGGGCCTGGTGAGAGAAGGGTTAATGTTATACTTGCTGAGTCCGGGGTGCCAGAAGTCGGAGAGTAATAGTCCAAGAGCCAGGAGTCTGGGGCAGGAGAAAGCAGCGTAGTGAGGTCCAAAGCAGAGTTCAGGAGTAGCGAGGTACACATAGTCAGACTGAGCCAAGATCAAAACCAAAGGAATCCAAACAGGGGCAGGGACAGGAATCAGAGCTGAATCAGGAACAGAGCTGGGCATAGATACTGCACACAGGAGCTACAGAGAAGCTATGCAGAGCAAGGAATGAGAGGACAGAGTGGGGTTATAAAGGAAGGAAGACCAATAGAAGCGAGGGGTGGAGAAAGGGTTTGTCTGGGTGTTTGCAGGGATAGGTGCAGGTGAGCAGGGGAGGAGACAAGGGAAGAATCCACAGCAATAGCCTGTAGCCAATGAGGGGCGGAGCCACGGTTGCGAGAGGGCTGGTAAAATGATCGGGTGCCGTGCGCACGCACCGATCGTGTGCCTGGGCGTGCGGCATGTACTGCATAGGAGCGGCTCGGCAAGGAGGAGGTAAGGGAGCGAGGGAGTGAAGGAGCGAAGCAATCAGCAGCAGAGGGACCTGCGGTGGCGGGGACACGCTGAGAGGTGCGTGCCCCCTGATCCGTCAAAGACGATCGGGTATGCGCGCCTTCTGCGATGCTACCGCGCGTGCGGCCCGATTGCGTGCCTGGATGTGCGGCGGGCGCCATGGGGGGAAGGCTATGGGGGAAGGGGGTGAAAGATTGAGGGAGCAGGGAACCAGGGCAGCTAAGCGCAGTGGAGCTTGAGGTGAAGGGGACGAGCTGAGAGGCAGTTGTCCCCAGATCCGTTACACAGTATCTCTGAACTTTTTGATTGTCTTCATGGCTCAACTATCTTCACCAAGTTAGACTTGCGTGAATGGAAGACGGCCTTCACACACAAGACGGTCATTATGAGTACTTTGTCATGCCCTTTGGTCTTTACAAACCCTCCTGCTGTTTTCCAAGACTTTGTCATCGAGATCTTCTGAGACCTTCTTAATCAATTTCTTATGTCTACCTGGACGACATAATGATTTTTTCCAAGTCTCTTCCAGAACACAACAGTCATGTCAAACAGGTACTATTACGCCTTCGTGAGAACCATCTCTTCGCCAAATTAGAGAAATGCCAATTTCATCAAACTTCCACAGCATTCTTGGGGTATATCATCTCCGACTCCGGGTTCACCAACGCTCCAGCTAAACTCAAGGCAGTTATGGCCTGGTCACGTCCTACCACTCTCAAGGCCATACAACGTTTTTTTGGGCTTTGTGAATTTTTACAACAGGTTTATTTGGACCTTTTCTTCCATGGTAGCCCCCATCACAGCCTTGACCAAAAAAGGGGCGGATTCTGCTTCCTGGCCACCAGCGGCCACTCAAGCCTTCGATCTCCTGAAAAAAACCTTTGTATCTGCGCCCATCCTCATTCATCCGGATTCCAAGTTGACGTTTATGTTGGAAGTAGATGCATCTGCCATTGGGGCCAGAGCCATCTTGTCTCAAAGGAAGTCACCTCAGGCCAGGCTCCATCTTTGTGCCTTTTAAAAATAAAATTTCTTCTGCTGAACAGAATTATGTCATGGTAACCGGGAACTTCTGGCTATCAAGCTTGCTCTGGAAGAATGGAAGCACCTATTGAAGAGTCCTATCACCATCTTAACGGACCACAAGAATCTGCTCTACATAGAGGGTGCTCGTCGCCTAGGTGCTCGTCAAGCTCGCTGGTCACTTTTTTCCCCCGTTTCAATTACATTATATCCTTTATAGCAGGTTCCAAAAACCTGAAAGTGGATGCCCTTTCTTGTCAGTTCTTAGCCGAAGATAAGTCAGAGGATCATATGGAGACAGTTCTTCCTTCAAAGTACATATTCTTCGCTAACTCATTTGACGTAATGGACGACATTCTTCAGGATCAATCCCGTATTCCAGAGGGTCTCGAGGTCCCAGTGGGAGACATTAAGGAATTTGTCAAAGCATGTTCCACATGTGCTCACAATAAAGCTCCTCGGAGCAAACCACTTGGTCTCTTACACCCTCTCCCCATTCCGGATCGTCCTTGGCACCATTTGTCTATGGACTTTATTGTAGAGCTGCCTGTTTCCAAGGGAATGAACACCATTCTTGTCATTATTGACCGCTTTTTCAAACAGACACATTTCATTCCATTGAAAGGTCTTCCTAATTCTTCCAGTCTTATGGATGTCTTTGTCAAGGAGATCTTTCGTCTACATGGGATCCCACAAACCATCGTCTCCAACCGGGGGGCACAATTTGTCTCCAGATTTTGGCGTTCTTTTTCCCAAAAGATGGACATTTCCTTACATTTTTCTTCCCGACATCATCCCCAAACCAATGGTCAGATAGAGAGAACCAATCAAACCTTGGAGTTGTTTTGTCTTGGATACCCAGGATAACTGGACGAATCTCCTCCCCTGGGCCGAATTTGCACATAATTCGCTGCGGTATGAATCCACTCATAAGTCACCTTTTTTCATTAATTATGGATTCCATCCATCCCAACTTCCAATGGTCTCTTCTTCTTCTGGGGTACCAGTGGCGGACAACAGAATTACTCTCTTACAAGACTCATGGGAAAATATCCAGGAGAATCTTAGAACCGCAACTACTAAACAGAAACTCCAGGCAGATGGCCACTGTTGCAAAATTCAGGAATTTAGCCCAGGAGACGGGGTGTGGGTATCATCCTGGAACATACGGCTCAAGATACCCATGCTCAAACTGGCACCTAGATTTCTTGGACCTTATTCTATAGTGGAGAAGATCAATCCGGTGGCATATCGCCTACAACTTCCTCCATCAATGAGGATTGATCATAACAGGGATAACAGGAATACGAGGTCCAGTCTATTGTAGACTCCAGAATTTCTAGAGGAGTGGTCCAGTACTTAGTACACTGGAAGGGGTTTAGACCAGAAGAACAGTCCTGGATCCCTCATCACCAACTCCATGCACCCATACTCCTTCAACGTTTCCATCTGTAGTATTCCCTCAAGCCGTTTTGGAGTCGTTCGGAGGCCGCTCCTGAAGGGTGGGGGTACTGTACGGAACCGGGAGTCACGCCACCATCGGCACGCTCCCACCTTACCTCCCTCGTACTCCACGGTCCACGCTCCTGGCGGCACGTCCGTGGGACCCGTGCCTGCTCCCAACAGCGCACTCTCTGCCGAGGACATGCCAACACCCAATGAGGTCCATGGGAATCACATTGGGAAAACTCTCCACCTCCCCTATTATTAAGAAAATCTTGCCAACCAGGATCTTAATCCCTGTCTCGCTGACCGGCGAGAACTTTCATACCACCGCCCTAGCATTTGTGGATTCCGGGTCAGGAGGTAACTTTATTGACCAAGGCTTCGCAGAAAGGAACAACATCACTCTTGTCTTCAAGAGGTATCCTGTGGGTTTAGAAGCTATTGATGGTCGACCACTACAGCTAGCCTTCATGTACTTACAGACTACTCTCTTCCACTACATACAGGTGAGGATCATTCAGAGGAGTTATATCTGGATGTCATTCACACCCCATCCATCGAAGTGATCCTTGGCATTCCGTGGCTTCAACGTCACAATCCCCATATAGATTGGACCAATAAGAAGCCCGTAAAAAAGGATATGCAGACTGGCTCCCCTGAAGAAGAAAGGAGGTCCCTTCCTGAGGTATATGCCAAATTCCGCAATGTTTTTGACAAGGCAGAGGTCCTGCCGCCGCATTGTCCTTTCGACTGTAACCATTGACCTTTTGCCCGGTTCAGTTCCCCCTAGGGGAAGTTCTTATCCACTCTCCCTTCCAGAGACTAAAGCCATGATAGACTACATTTAGGAGAATCTTCAAAAGGGTTTCATCCGGAAATCTTCTTCTCCAGCCGGAGCAGGTTTTTTTCTGTGAAAATAAAAAGACGGATCTCTTCTCCCTTGCATCAACCGGCCTTAACAAAATTACCATTAAGAATTGCTACCCATTATCTTTGATTTAGGACCTCTTCGACCACCTTCAAGGGGCTACCATCTTCACCAAATTGGACTTGCGTGGTGCCTACAATTTGGTGAGAATTCACCAGGGTGATGAATGGAAAACGGTTTTCAACACATGAGATGGCCATTTTGAGTACCTCGTCATGCCCTTTGGCCTCTGTAATGCTCCTGCCATCTTTCAAGACTTCGTCAATGAAATCTTCAGAGATTTCCTCAACCAATTTCTTATTGTCTACTTGGATGACTGTAACGCTCGGCCTGCCCACAAGCCAGACGAAACCCCGGGACTGAGGTGGAAAGGAGTAATACCACACACCTAACAGCAAACGGGGACATGGCCGGTGTGTGGAAGTAGCGTAGAAGGTCCTGGTAACTAGAATGTAAATGGTTCCGTACTTAGCAGCTCCGGCAGAGAAGGGTAATGTTCGTAAGCCAAGGGTCCTGGGGTTGGAGAGGGCAGCGAATACGATTGTCCATAAGCCTGGGTTGAGGAGTGGAGAGAGCAGCGTAGTAGATTGTCTGTGTGCCGTGTCCAAGGGTTGTAGAAGTCTGCAGCGTAGAAAGTCCAAAGCGAAGTCCAAGGGGTTCCAGAGAGCAGCGTAGTAGAGTCCAAAGCGATAGGTCAAATCCAGGGAGGTCAGCAGAATATCCAGGGACGGAAACAGACACTGAAAAACAAGAGAGGCCAGGCAACAGCAGACAGCACCAAGGTACAGAAGCTATGCAGAGCAAAGAGGAAATGGTGAAGGGGGATTAAGTAGGGGGCTGGGACCAATCAGGGGAAGGGGAGTGACAGAGGTGCGGCCCGAAGGAGGACCTGATAGAAGAGCAGAGTGTGAAAGTTTGGGACCAAAAGGAGTGAGGGGAGGCACAGAGGAGTGGCCTAAGTAAGACCCAGATAGGGGAGAATTACCAAGGGCTTTGGGAGTGATCTGGGTGAGGGGAGGAGCAGAGGGACGGACAAGGGAAGGAACAGAAAGGGAAGAAGGACCTGGGAGGCGTAGCTGATGGGGATGGGGCGTGTACGGTACGTGCGCCGCGTCAGAGGAGGCGGAGAATAGGGGGGACGTACCGGAGGGTTTGGGAGTAGTCAGAAGAAGGGGAAGAGCAGAGGGACGGACAGGGGAAGGACCAGGCGGGAAGAGGAACCTGGGAGGCGGAGTTGATGGGGCAGGGGTAGAGACATGCAAGGTGCGTGTGCCACGTCAGCAGAGGCGGAGTCAGGCACCTGGCGCCAACTAATGGCGGCCTGGATCCGCACGCACCCTGGAGGCGCAGGGACAGCGGACGGTAGCGGGGAACGCCGCCATGGAGCCTGAACGGCCTGCAAAAGAGGTAAGGAAGCGCTGGACGTGGGTATACCTGCAGCGCGGATCCTTACAACGACATCATGATCCGTTCAAGAACATGTCAGCCACGTCAAACAGGTATTACTATGCCTTCATGAAAACCATTTGTTCGACAAACTGGAAAAATGTCACTTCCATCAAACCTCCACGGTATTTCTGGGATATATAATCTCTGACATCGGTCTCACCATGGATCCAGCCAAAGTGAAGGCAGTCCTGGATTGGTCTCGTCCTGCTACTCTTAAGGCCATACAACGGTTTCTGGGCTTCCCTAATTACTATCTCAGGTTCATTCTAAATTTCTCCTCTGCGGTAGCCCCCCATTACAGCCTTGACAAAAAAAGGTGCGGATCCTGCTTCTTGGTTGCCGGCAGTCTTTCAACCTTTTGATCACCTGAAAAACGCCTTAGTTTCTGCACCCATCCTCATTCATCTGGAATCCAAACTACCATTCATCTCAGAGGTAGATGCATCAGATGTCGGAGCCGGAGCCATTCTATCACAAAGTAAGACACCCCAAACCAGACACCATCCCTGTGCCTTTTTCTCTAAAAATTGTTCTCCTAGAGGGCACGGAGAACCCTGTCACCAACTTGACCGACCACAAAAATGTACTCTACTGTACATCGAAGGCGCTCGACGCCTAGGTGCTTGACAAGCTCGTTGGTCGCTTTTCTTTTCTCATTTCAATTTTATTATTTCTTTTTTACCTGATTCTAAAAATGTTAAAGCCGACGGCCTTTCATGTCAGTTTCTGGTTGATGACAAGACCAAAGATCACCTAGAGACCATTCTCCCTTCTAAATACATACTTTCCGCTAACACGTTTGATGCACTGAATGGCATTCTACAAGACCAGTCTCATATTCCACAGAGTCCCGAAGTCCCAGAGAGACACCTGTTCACTTCATCACTGTACCGGAGGAAAGTTCTAGAATGGGGCCATTCTTCCAAATCATCAGGACATCCTGGTACTAGGAGGAAGTTCCACAGGGGAAAAACGGAGCACACTAAAAGGAGGGGGCTAGACACCGTAGTGTAAGTAAAAAACCTTTAATCCATGGTAGACATCATGGTGTGGGATCAGTAAAAAACTCGTCCATGGACTTCATAGTTGAGTTGCCTGTTTATAAAGGAATGAACACCATCTTAGTTGTCGTAGACTGCTTTTCCAAGCAAGCACACTGTTCCACTGAAAGGTTTTCCCAATTCTCCCAAATTAGCCGATGTCTTTGTCAAGGAAATTTTTCGTCTGCATGGGATGCCACAAATCATCATTTCCGATTGAGGTTCACAATTCATCTCGAAGTTCTGGCATTACTTTTCTCAACATATGGGTATTTCCCTTCAATTTTCTTCAGGGTACAGTATCATCTCCAGACCAACAGTCAGACAGAGCGAACCAACCAGTCCTTGGAGCAATACCTACGGCGTTTCATCTCAGACACCCAGGATAACTTGACTGACCTTCTTCCCTGGGCCGAATTTGCGCACAATAACCTGCGCAGCGAATCCACCATGGAGTCACCTTTTTTCATAAATTATCGCCACACCCGGTTCTGGGGTACCGGCAGCGGATAACAGAATTAGTTTTCTACAGTATTCGTGGAGAGAGATCCAAAAGAATCTTTGGAAGTCAACTTCCAGGCGAAAGATTCAGGTGGACCATCACCGTCGCAGGATCCAAGAATTCAGTCAAGGAGACAGGGTGTGGCTATCTTCTAGAAATATCCGTCTTAAGGTGCCCACGCTAAAATTGGCACCTAGATTTCTTGGACACTATTCCATGGTGGAGAAGGTCAACCCAGTGGCATATCGACAACGTCTTCCTCCATCTATGAGGATCCCCTCAGTGTTCCATATCTCTTTGCTGAAACCAGCTATCCAGAACTCTAACTTCTCCAATTCTTCCTCTGATTTTTGGACCTGTGGAGCGCTCCTGGATTACTCACCACCGCCTCCATTTCCCCGGACTCGTACGGCGCTTCCACCTGAGATATCCTCTCAAGCCTTCCTGGAGACATCCGGAGGTCGCTCCTGAGGAGGGGGGGGGGGGGTGATGCACGCTCAATGTGTGCAACCTTACTTCTCCAAACCTGACACGGCTACCTCAACCAATCTACACTCCAAATGCGCCCGCGTGGCTGTGGATGGCGTTATATCTATACCCACCTCAGCCTCGCTGTCACGCCTTGTTTGTGGTGAGAACTGCATCACACTGAGAGACAGTGGGTGAGACAGTGGGTGGATGACACTCGGTGGGTGACACTGGGTGGGTGACAGTGTGTGGCCACAGCGTGCTGTGCTTTCAAGGGGCCTGTGATGCACAGTCTGGTGTTGTAGTTTGTCTCAGAACCCTATCCTCAGTCATTCTCCACCTCCCCCCCCCCATAGCCTGGTTGGTGTGTGTCCTCATCTCCTTGACGCCGCGTGACGTAACGTCCCATTGGCATGGCAACGCGGCGTCATTTGACGCCGCGTGGCCATTTTAAATCCAGAGAAGGAGGAAAATGCCGGTAGACGCTGAAGCACGCCACCGCCACAGGACCCCGCCGAAGCACCTCGCCAGCAGTTAAAATGCACTCGCTTCAGGCGCGCTGGCGAGTGCATTTGTTGAGGCCTGATTTTAACTATGTTTGAATTTATTAGTTTACCAGAAAGGCCCCCTGTGCATCAAAAGAAAACTAAAAAGGAGCATACAGTAAATAGCTTTTTTTCCCCCCAATCTTTTTCCTTTATTTGGAAACAAACAGGGAACATATACAGATACATTGCGTTTGTGTGTACATGACGTATAAAGTACAGTCATGGAATCCAATAAAGCATTTTCATTTTTTGTTGGGGGGGGGGGGGAGACAGGGGGGGGGGGGGGGGGGGGGGGGGGGAAAACAGGGGGGGGGGGGGAAGGACATGGGGGGGGGAGGGGGGGGGTTGTGGTGTGGTCGACTCCTTTTCAACCTTCTCTTGCTGGAGGGGCCAACTGGATCGTGTGTTTGTTTATGGTAGAGTTGAGCCTCTGCGGTCTAGCCATGGCCCCCAGGTGTTGTAGAACTGGGGGATTTTCTGTGTGAGCATAGACAGTAAATAGCTTTAAACTTTTTTTTTGTGCCACTATAGGAACACAAGGGGTTATGTATCAATGCAATTTTGGAGTAAAGAAAGTGGGTTTTGATGCATAATGCTATTTTTAGTACAGTTGCAAAAATGTAACAACCAGTTTCGTATCTGGTACCAACTGTTAGAAGATAGCAGGCTACACTACCTTAAAGCAAATTACACACAGATTGATGCATCTCACTATAATCTGTGCATGTAACTTCACATTAACTCCACCTTTTAACACTCTCCAAATCACAAGCTCACACATGTGGGATGGGACAAAAAGTGAAGCAAAAGGGGGAGGCGATTCACTAAACTCTCATGAGGGGTATTGAAGCTCGATCCAGACGTTTATGTCCATTCAAGTCAATGGCAGTTCATGCAAAGATCAAGCTCCCTTTATGGGGCTAAGTGAACCCCAGTCATAGACACAAGATGAAAATGAAGATATTTGCATCAATTTTGCGCCCAAATTTCCCTAAACCAGATTGTCATTTTTTTTCACACGTTTAAATATTTATTTTCAAATATCTCCTTTTGTCCTTTCAGGGGATGTTTTTTTTATTTTGTATTTTTTAAACAAATCTGATGCAGTTGAATATACAAAAATATGAGCAGTTGAAATATTAAGGGGTCTATGTACTGTATCAAGGCAAAGGTGGTGCAATTGTGAGCAAAATACCTGCATCATTTGTATCAAAGAAAACATTTCCATTGAAATCAAAAGGATTTTTCGCTCCAGAGCCCAATACAGTCTATAAGTTACTATGGTAACCTCGTACGCTAAAGAATATAAACAATAATGATTTTCACACCCAAAAACAACATATTTTTTAAAGAGTTGGATATGTGCAGGGAGCAATATCCTAGCTTTATATAGGGGGAACTCATATAGGCTCCTTTAGGGGAGGGGGCAGGGACTGCATATATAATAGAAAGCCCCAAATATATTTTATTACAGTGCTTAATAGAGATGTGCACATTTGTTTCTTAAGTTTGCATATCAGGCAAAATTAAGTAGGGTATTTGGGTACAATTTTGCAAAATTTAAGAGAAAGTAATAAAAAAAATGCAGCAAACCCATTTTGCAGACATTTTCACAACTCTAGTGCTTCAATTTATTGCAGCGGGGACTGGAATAATTATGTGACGAGTCGGAAATTACGGAGTTCAAAGACTGATATAGATGTGATATCACACCACATTAAATTGATTGAGACTCTGAGCTTCAAGGAGACTTAACAGTTGGATTTGGACTATAAATTAATGACATGTACAGATGTAGCCAGCGTTCTTGCACCCATTGGCACACTCCCGCAGGTGAAATAGCATGGTAGCACCGACCTCTTCTCACGAGCATCCAATTTAAAACAATGGTTTTTAAATCCAATTTAAAACAACTATCTCTCCGTTCAGAGAATTGGGAACTTTTGCATCAGGTTTAATACCTGGTGGTGCGCCAAGGACTGTTCTCTTTGTTTGTCATTAAAACAATGGGCGCTTTCGTTGATGTCCCGCTGTAACACCATTTCCTACATTTGTATTTGCTTGTTACTATGGAACATATATATATATATATATATACTGTATATAAACAGAAAAAGAGAGAGAGCGCACGCCCCATAGCATAATACTGCGTAATTTATTATAAAATTAGGGAAGGGATGGAAGGGGGGGGGGGAATCGCACTCACAAGATAAAAAGTTTTAAAAGGCAGTTTGTGAATTATATCACCACCATCCGGTACTGCTGGGCGAAGTCATTTCCAGATAGCTGATCAATATCACCGCCAACCGGATAAGGACGCCGTTATACCGTCTGTATGCTGTTCCAATTCAGCTCTCCACTCCGAATGGCCGCTGTAATCTTCCCGCGCTTGGTATGACCTCGTGCGCGTGCACAGCGTCTTCGTGACGTAATCACGCTTCCCTGATGCGTTTCATCACCAATCGGCGACTTTCTTCAATTGTTTTATAATATATATAGATATTATATATTATAATAGATAGCATATAGAGATATAAGTTAGTGATGCCTCCGTTACGTTGCAGGGTATTGTATCCCATATTCAAGTCAGCTCCCTCTCTGATTGGCAGGCCAACTAAACTGGTTCCCAGCCCAAACCCCACGGTCCGTTTTTCAGATATTCCATATGACAATATTAAAAGTCCTTATCTGTTTTTGTTGGGGAATCGGCCCCAAGAGAGTCCAGGAAATCCATCTCTGGATTCAATCACCTAGAGAGGACAGCCCTGCTTCCACAGCAGTCTCTCTCTTCCGCAGCTTGTTCTTCCTTGGTGTGCAAACCAGACAGCCCCTGCGACCAACAGTCATGGGGAACTTTGCCCACCAGCTTCCTTCTGACTGGGGAAAAAGTCTCTCCCCCTCTCTGGGGAAAACAATCTCAATGTGTGCAGGCCACTTCCTGCCTTTTAACTACCTGTTATACAGGAGTCAAGCCTGCTTTTGTTTTTCTATATGCAGGGCCTAATCTTTTTACCAGCAGCAAACTTCTACAGGAAGGAGAGCAGTAATATGTACAGTCTTTCACAAATATTAGGCCAATCCTTTTCCTTGCTGCATACTCCATAAGGGCATTTTAATATAGTGTCACTGAAACATCATAGGGTAGGTTTATTTGCTCATCTGCTTTACATAGCATTTCCTTGGAGCTGTATGTCTCCTCTCTTCAGGAAAGAGCCCCTACCAATTTTCCAATTAGTACAGGTATATTACTCTTCAGTGTCAATCTGCACATCACCCTCCAAGAGTAGGTGAATGTATAAGGCTGACAGAAAGAAATATATGTAAGCCTTATTATATTCACACCAGGGAATTTGTGCAACTATGATACTGGTTTTAGTCAACTTTTTATTGCACTACTCACAAAAGCATATGCTTTATTTAACCCCTTTAGGGCTTACTTACATTTCCCCCTAGTCCAAGGTACAATAATTACATATATTAAGTGTACAGTAGGTACCTGCACTTCGGTTATGCCTTGACGTTGGCTGCAGGCTTATAACGCTTTGGCCAAAGGGTTTAACTAAACAACCGTTACTCATGAGATCACTATATTATTATAGCCTAATTGGTAGGAGCAAAGGAATCGTTCTTTTTGTTTTAAATTAGTTGCAGCAAGCTCCTACAGAGGAACCTCCTGCACGCTTGAACCAACACTCTGCCACTCTCTGTGACGACAGTGACGACAGTGACGACAGTGACAGCGACTAAATAACAATGATACCAATGCAAATTGGTTAATCATAACAACATCTTGTATGATAGAGCTTATCAGTGTATGTACTGAAGCACAGACTTGCTGACACAATGAGGCACAACAGAGAGATAAGTTACAAGTGGGCATACAATTTTCCTAACAGGGCACTGTGCCAACGCAATAATAATAATAATAATAATTCACACAAATTGTAACAGTGACATTATTAGTCAGAGTATTAGTAGCAATACCAACCATTCTAAATAAGCAGCAGACCCTCTTGTTGCAAGTGAGATCATGCTATCATATGCATTCAAAGTACAAACAATAAGGAAAATAGAAATCCATACAGATGCAGCGGCCATTATTTGAACATATACCTGGGTACATCCGGCGTTATGAGATGGTCAGTTGCAGCCATAATGGCCCGCCGGAGTAACACAGCAGAGGTTCTACCAGGGTCTGCCTTTCTGTAATAGACGTGCAGTAAGAGGCTGAATCAGTCACTCTAACTGCGCGCCTCTCACAGGTGATCGCGGCGGTTTTATTAAAATTCTAACATTACAGTAATGTAGCAGGGGGGTCTCCGGAGCTGAACCGTTTTGGTTTCAGGTCCGGGGACCCCCTACTTGCCGAGATACAGGCCTCATTATGGGATGCCGGTATCCCCGTGTTAAAATCCTGTGGGTCACGTGACCGTGGGATTTAAATAAAGCAGAGAGATACCGGCACCCCATACCGGGGCCTGTATCTCGGGAAGTAGGGGATCCCCGAGGCTGAAATCAACTTTGTTCAACTCAGGAAACCCCCTGCTCCCTCACACTAGTACCAACCTCCCCCCCCCCCCAATAAAAAATCACTACCTTAGCGGATAGCTGCTAAGGTAATGAAGCTGCTTACATTTTATATTTATTCATAGTGTGTGTGAGAGTGAGTAGGGGGTCTCCTGAGCTGAACAAAGTTGATTTCAGCCTCAGGAATCCGAGTTTCAGGCCCCGGTATGGGGTGCCGGTATCTCCTCCATGTTAAAATCTACATGGGATGTAAACAAAGCAGAGGGATACCGGCACCCCATACCAGGGCCTGTATCTTGGGAACTACGGGGTTCCCGGACCTGAAACAAATGTATTCAGCTCAGGAGACCCCTGCTCATGCACACTATGAATAAATATGTAGTCCTGGGTAGTTTTGGGGCTATAGTTCTTTCTCCTCCTGTGCAGTAATCCCTGGTAAGGGCAGGTTTTTCAGGAGTAATCATGGGTTTTCCCCACACACTTATGCTGTGCAGTGAGGCAGTGAAGATAGTGTCATCAGGCTCTGTGTCCAATCACAGTGACACAGGGGTGGTGCCTATTGGAACTACTTATTGCATAGCATTTCCTGAATTTAGTTAGTTCCTCTCCCCCTTGAGAGAGGATAGTCTATCCCAGCTAGCTGCCAGGGCTCTGGCAGGCTTTGTGGCCCTCCCTCTGGGAGAGGTGGGAGACTATTCCTTTTACTCCACCAGGGAGTAAGAGAAGAGCTAGGACAGCTCCTAGGGACCCAACTAGGAGTTATTGTCCAGGGACTTCCTTCGGGTGACAACACTATGATGTGCGGCTGAGTGACCGTGCTGCATGATGGGCAGTCTACCAGATGGAGAAATAAAGTATATCCTTGAGATAGAAACCTTCTTGCCTGAGCCTGGAAATATTCAGGGAGAAGTTGCACAGAGAAGTTCTCCTTCAGAGATTCCTCCCTACCATTCTGGGGATCTGTTGGAGATGGAGGTGCTGTACCAGTGAGTATTGCTCAGCTCTACCTCGAAAGCCAGTCCTGATATCATCCCCATACCATCGCGGGTGACTCAGGGCCCCCTGTTGCCAGCAGGTTTGCACCATCTTATACACAGTAACCAGGACACCATTTCCCCTGGGGTACCCGACATGAGATTGGGGGGGGGGAGGGGATAAACAGGGTTACAAATATAAAATGTAAGCAGCTTCATTACCTAAGCAGCTATCCGCTAAGGTATGAATTTTTTATTTGGGGGGGGGGGGTGATACTAGTGTGAGGGAGCAGGGGGTCTCCTGAGTTGAACAAAGTTGATTTCAGCCTCAGGGGCCCCCTACTTCCCGAGATACAGGGGTCCCTTCTGTGTTAATATGATGGGCCATTAGTCTGCCGCGGCGTAACTCGTGAGAATCTCGGGCATATCACGAAATTTCATTTCGAGATTTGTTCGAATAACGGCTGCTGCATCTGTACATGATAATGAACCGCAATCTAGAAAGCAGCTAAAGCCAGTCGTATTTGTAATCTCTTCAGCACCAATGTAATGTGTGGAAACCCATCTGGCATTAAAGGGGTTAACTCAGAACACACTATGGGGTCTCTTGTCCTGATTTTTCTTTAACTGAAAGCAATAATACAAAATCCAAGACTGAGGTAACGTCAGACCGCAGGTACCCAAAAAGCAAAGGTCCCCGATACAGTGAGTCTTACCAGACTCCACCCAGCGGAATAGTGCTTTGGTCCCACTGACCGCAAAGGAATATGACAAAAAGGGGCCCAAACACCAAAATAATCCTAGTCTTTAACCTACTAGGATGATAGCGTGTTACTATCACGGTAGACTAGGTCTTTTAACACATTTAAATGTTTAGTATCATTCAACAGGCAAAACCAGGCAGTGAAATAAAATGGGGTTTATTTGGATAAAACCTCCAAAATACAACAAAATACAAAATACAGATGTAACAGGTGTTCCCCCACCCTAAGGGAGAATTCACTGTTACCTGTACTCTCGCTGTGCTTTACCTGTGAGGCTAAGAGGATTGCTGAGTGTCCGCCAATGTTAGTGGGGAAGACAGGACAGGCTTTCATGATTGCTCTCAGCTCTTTCTGGGTGCAGCGCGTCCATTTCCAGCAGGCTCCAGCAGAGCTTGGTGCAGTTCCTGAAGGAAAACCATTTTGCACTCCCCCTGATAAACTACAGTCACAGGCAGGAGTATAAAAACAGCAACTGGTCTTTATAGAGGACAGCCATACACAGCAACAATGCATTTCCTCTGGTCCCTGGAATCAGCCCCCCGGGCTTGAGTCCCCAAAGGTATATCCTTTGCTCCCCTACTCCCTGGTGGAGTAAGAGGTAACAGCTACCACTACCATTGCAGGAGGGGATAGAACAATGACCCACTCCCTTGAGGGGAGAGGGTAGAACTAACTAACTGACAACTCCCAACTGTATATTCCCAACTGCCACTCCCCACTTTTACCAGGCGCAGGGCTTCAGGTCTCAGCCCTGGGTGGGCAGCACCTGGGCACCACCTTCAGGCCACCACCCTGTCACTCAAGGAAGCTGCTTGCTACAGCAGGGCATAGATTTAACCCTAACACAGCTTGGACTGGTACCAGGGCTTATGTGTTAGGCAGGCAGATTAGTAAGCCAGGGGATACATGGCTATACAGAAATATGCACACTTACTGAGGTCTGGGGTTTGAGATCGAGCCTTTCCCTAGTGCAGGGCGCCGTTTGCAAGGGCTTACCCTGATCGGAACCTTGTCCGGACGTCCTGGACTGAGATTAAGCAGAAAATCCTGACCCGGGACTAGTCCAGATAGTCCTGGAACTGTTTTCGGCAAGACCGTACTTCGGATTTGTAGAATTAAAGGGAATGATGCCAGCCAATCAGAATGGCTGTGCTTAATTTGCCTTAAGATGATGTCACAAATCCAAGATGGCGGTGTCACAAGGATTTCAGCCAATCAGAGTGTGGAATTGGTTCCACGATATGATTGGCTTGAAATACCATGTGAAGCCGGCTTCGTGACGTCATCTTTTTTGTAACTAAATTTTATTAGTCTATATAATTTTATAATTATATACAATACAATACATTACAAAATACATTGTCTGGTGTGATTCTCAGTGTATCTGGAAGTATAACGTTACTATATCATGGAATAGAACTTTAATCTAGTCGAACTGGTGGGCCTAAAGGGGTATCGAGGACACGGCTCCTTTCCGGGGTCCATATATGGTGTCAAACCCCCCTTCTAATCGGGGGGGGACCAGGGTGTAAAAGCTCAGTCACCGAATCATTAACCGCCCGAACCGACTAGCGGCTGCACACGACTCATCCAGACGACGTTATACATAAACAGGTAGACAACACTGGGTAGACAAACAAACGTGAAGACCGAACAAACAATCAACCATACGGACGGACAAACCGGGGACAAACATTGATCCAAGAGGAAGAGGGGGGAGGGGGGGAAGAAGGGGGTTGGGAGGATGCTAGTGATCGTGGTGTGTTCACAGTTGTTACGTGCCTCTCTAGGTATGTTACCGTTTGAGATAAATCTCTTATGCCGAGCATGGGTGTAGCACACCCTCTCCAAGGGAGAACGGACTTGGAAAACTATCATAGCCAGATTGATGCCCTTTCTAACCCCGGGATGTGTCTGTGCCAAACCATGTTTCAGTGTGTGTGCAACCGTTTTTCACAACCAGAACTGACACAATGGGAACAGCCATCTATAGCGCACTTCTTTGTCCCGGAGCGCTTAGTTATGGGGGCCATTTGCCTTCTTTTGCCAGGGTAGCTGGGGACAAACTTGGTATACTTGGAATTTGGTGTTTCAAACTCCACTGTTTTATCTCTCTGGCGATTCTGCATGTTTGTTCTTTGTCGGATAGCAGTGGAACAGCCATAACGATGTCTCTGGGGGGGTCCCCTGCTGGGGTCTTCCTCTGAGTGCACTATGGCATCTGTCTAGCATTAAGTCCCTTCTGTCAGGTTGGGAACAGATGCTCCAACCACTTAGAGGCGAGTCTTCGGATCTGTGACCGATTCTGGCACCCGCGCAGGCGGATATTGCAGCGACGGTCGGATTCTCCCCGTCTTGATCTTTTCCCTCCAGGGATCTGATTTGATCTTTAAGGGTGGACACTTTGTTGTGTCTGGGAATATGGCGCTGGGTGTTCTCTTCTGCCCTAGACTCCAGGGTATCAGGTACGTCCCCCAGGGCATCCACATCTTTCCTTAGTGCCAGAGCTTTGGCTGAAGAACTTTTTCATGTTGGAGCAAAACTCCTTCATGTCTTTCCTCCGCACCACTGCCATATCTATCCTGCTCTTGCAGGACTGTCCATATCAGGGTCTGCTGCTGGATGCTGCTCAGGGGAATCGGGAGTCCCGGCCTCTAGCTTGTACCTTTTAAAAATGTAGATACTGGCTGTGTTTTCTATGCACCGTTGGTAGAAGCCATCTTGTAGGTTGATGTATGTTGGCTTAGCTTTATTAAGGAGACGATAGCGTTTTAACTGTTATTTCACACTATTATGCACGGGGGGAATGGACTCTCACTCTAAGCTGCCATTCTCCATCGGGGGTCGTGTCCTCTCGATTTGATTGGCTGGATCATTCCTTTAAAGTGACGTCATGTCAAAAAAAAAATTAAAGTCGAACATGGTTTTAAACAGCCAATCAGTGTGGCTGTTAACCATTTGGAGGCGAAATGTGAGTCACAAGCCCTATTTAAGGCTGTGACGCCTCTTTGAGCCAAAGAGACGACGAGACAACATCGGTTGGGATTTACCATGGGCTTTTTGGATTACAACAAGGAAGATGAAGATTAAGAAGATCAAGAAATGGTTAGAGATGAAGATAGAAGAAGTGATTAAAGAAAGACAAAAAAAGAAGATTTGGGGAGTGTGAGGGAGAGGGAGAGGGGGCTGCCGGTATTAAAGGGGTTGCACCCCATATGGCACCCCCTGACCTCACCCAGGGAGGCAAGGGGTTAACTGGACTGCGGTCTAGGAAGGTGGTGGTTTTACACTTGTCATGTCATGAAAAATGTATGTTCCCCTGTCCCATGTTTCATAATAATAATAATCCTGTATTTTAAATATGTTTTTAAGTGCATTTCTGTATCTCCAGTTCTGGAGGTCGCAGAGAGTTGATATTTGGCCAATATGTGGAGTCACTGTAGGCATTAAGAACTGGCAAATTTCGACCCACTGAGCCCACCAGAATGGAACTTATTAATATGTGTAGTAGATATTAAAGTGTATATGTATGGTATTTGGATCTGCCGGAAAATGCAGACTCCATCGCTATGCTAAATAGGTCAGGAAGGGCAGCGGATGATTGAGCCTAAGTACTAATCAACAGATCTGCCACTCTAATTGTTCCTGAGGGCGGAGAATCATCAAACTGGAGTGGTTGTTAAGTGTTATGTCTACACCCACAAACAATGAAGATCCTATCAACATTTGGTAAGACTGGTCGTTGCCCCTGATTTAATTATGGGGCTACAGAATAAGACCCTCAGAGCCCAGTACACATGGGCTAACAGGTGGGGGCATGGGTTAATCTGTGTCTCCATGTTAGGGATTGGATACAGATAATTGTTCACATAGTCTGTATTCAATGTTAAGAATAGGGTTACACAGGTATATAAACTGTGTCAACCCTACAGTTTTGAGTTGGCTTCTGATTCCACCTGGAATGTCACGGATTGCTGGAGAATTGCTAGCTGATATTCTCCATCCCCAACCCTAGTAAGTGTTACTTCTTGTTTGTTAATTGTACTATATTGTTGTGTTCACCTAATTTAAGGAATAAATTATATTTTATTATATCTAAGCCTCGTTCAGTTCAACCCAGATATTTGGTGTTCATTATATCTTGTCATAAGCTACTGTGACAAGCTCTATAATTAACTGGAGGCAGCTGTGGGATTGAACTGAACCTATATTACGTAGTCGGTGGTTTGGGGCATAAGTCCCAATCACAGTGCTCAATCCAAATCTGAACCTTTAGACAATAATGAGTACGAGTCCACATATCATGGTGACAGGAAACTGTATCAGCCAGCAGGTTAGAGTAATGAGACCCAGTTGCTATATGAATGCAGCAAAAAGACACTCAGTTAATGGCAATAGTCCATGTGTCATAATTAAAATAAAGGGTTAACATACATTGTTGTATGGGACCGGCCATACCAAAACCTTATGACTGCAGCACTATTCCAGGTCATCCAGTATCCCTGTGAGGGGGCAGAAAATATACTCACAGCAGGCTTGTTCCAATGCAGGCGTGCAGCACGCTCAAATTCACATAGAAGTTGAAATCCCAAGATTCCTGCGGTGCACAGCCAAATAGGGTAGGGACCAGCAAGGTGTAGTTAAAAATATACTTTATTGAAACAGCATGGTACAGGGGACACACTCTGACGCGTTTCGGACTGGTATAGTCCTTAGTCATAGAAGACTGATCCGACGCCATTCATCCCACTGATTTAAAGGGCCTAAGCCGCCCCCTACGTCATCGCGCTCCCCGTTTTGGCGCGAAAATCGCTAATATATAATCTAATTGGCTGGGACTCCAGACACATAGAAGACTGACTGCCGTATATATATTTGAAGGGGAGTGATGTACATCCCCCTGCGTCATCGCGTACTCATTTTGGCGCGAAAATCGCCAGACTATAGCCTCATTGGCTGAGGCTCCCAGCCAATAGAAAGCTAGCTGCCGTGGGTATGTATGAGGATGATGGGAACGCAGTAGTGACGCGCATCATAGCTTGAGCGCCCCAGACCCCTCTGCCGCCACGTAGCGCGTCGTTGCTAAGCACGACTAATAAACAACAGCAAGAGTCCTCAATCCTCACAGAGCGATACCCGGCTAATCTAGCACTAACAGGGTACCAGGGAGGCGAGGAAGGAAAGGAGGGGGAGGGGAAGAGAGGGAGGGGAAGGGGAAGGGAAGTGAGGAAAAGGAGGGGAGGGGAAGAGAGGGAGGGGAAGGGGAAGGGAAGTGAGGGGGGAGGGGAGGGAGGGGGGGGGGGGGGTTGGGGGGGGTGACTGCAAGAAAAAACATAGGGGAGACTAAACAAGTTAAACTAACATAGTAAAACATATTAAATCAGGTACAACAAGACATGAATAAACATACAAATACATAAATGTAGCGAATCTAAAATGAATGGAGGTTAATGTGTAGATTTGGGGAAAAAAAGTTGTTCAAAATATTTTCATGTTAATGTATTCAACTAAGTTATTATTGATAATTAACTTTTAGTTAATGCATAAGTTTTGATTATGAGTAAACATATGTCATAAAAAACATGTACAATATATAAAGTATCCATTTGAAACAGTTTTTCTAGCGTGTGAACAATGGACCTGGTTCTAACGTAAGGCAAGCAAAATTGTTATATGAGAATACAGTGGAATTAGATATCATATTGCATGTATCTAATACATTTGAATAAACGAAAGCTACTCTAATTTTTTGTGTTTTTATAGATTTTTGGACCAACAAAACTAGGGCAAATCAGTTGATAGAATGGGCTCATTCATCCTTTGGAATCAAGTTAAAAAAATGTTTGAGCTCCCAATCTTGTTCATGCCCCTGGGGTGCCAATGTCCCAAGGGCATAAATCCAGAACATCCTCCCTGCGGTTTAGTGATGCTTCTATGTCCTCCTTAGGGTGTATGAGAGATGTCTCAATGGCACTATACGTAGTGTTTTGATTGATCCTGAGGGAACACGTGTTAAAGTGACGCTGCTACGGAAAGCGTTCATCGCTGTTTCTTATACGTCGGAGTGTTTGAATTCTTACTTTCAAAGCCTAATGGTCCTGCCTATATAGCCAATTCCACATGCACATTTCAGTAAATAAATACAAAGTTGGTGTTGCATGTCATAAATGACTCCAACCGGTAAACTTGCCCTGTATGGACATCCCTTACTGATTTTAATGGCGTCAGCATATCTGCAGAGATTACTAGGCCATTAAAGAATCCCTTAGGTAGAGGTTTTGTATTTTTAACTTTTGACTCAAACAGACTAGGAGATAACATAGTTGCGCATGGTCTTGGCTTTCTTGAATACCATTCTAGGTTTTTGTGTGGTATAGGGATCCAAATCTGTATCTAATTTTAAGATTCCCAATGTTTTGGAGTATGCTGTAATCTGTTCTGCTTGTTTTGAGAACGTGGTTATGAACAGTGGAACATGGTTGTTAATATTATTATGTGGTGTCTTTTGGGTTCTCTTTTTTATGAGGTACTCCGATCAGTTTCTAGGCATAATTAATGCACTCTCCAGATCTCTCTCTACATAACCACGATCTCTGAATCTTTTCTTTAGATCCTCGCCTGTACCAAAAAGGATTCCTTGTGGAGCATAGGCGTCTTAACCTCAGAAATTGCCATTTGGTATTCCCTTATAAGCGGTCTTGGGTGGGCACTGTTTGATCTGAGCAGGGAATTTTTTGAGTGTTGTCTTCCTGAAGTGTTAGTCTGTATTTCTGACCAAAATCAATGTACACAATGTAGGTCTAAAAAGTCAATCTGTGAGTCACTATACAGTGTGTGAATCTTAAAATTATACGTATTGGCTCAAGATATTCAAAGAAAGCGTGGTAAAGTGTCCATCCCCATTCCAGATAAAATAATAGGTCGTCAATAAAGCGACGATAGAAAATAATATTATCTCTAAAAGGGTAGTGTCACCCAAAAATGTAGATAGACTCCCAAAATCCCATATACAGATTGCATATGATGGTGCAAATGACGTGCCCATTGCTGTGCCTTGTGACTGTAAATAAAATTGTGATCAAACATAAGTAATTGTGTTGTAACAAAAACATCACCGAATCTACAAAAAAGTGTTTGTGCCAAATTTAAATTAGAATGATTAAGAAAGTGACTGATTGCTCTCGTGCCCAAAGTGTGGATCAATAATCGTGTATAAAGAGGTTACATCGAGTGTACACCCAAGTGTAACATTAAGCATTGAATTCTTGAATATCCTGAAGCAAATCCGCAGAGTCCCTTAGATAAGCGGGTAGTGTTTTTACCAGAGTTTGTAAAAATAATCAAAGTACCTAGATAGACCATTCCAAAGATCCAAATACTAGATCTAATTGGTCTGCCAGGAGGACAGACTAAGGTTTGTGGATCTTTGGGAGATGGTGAAAATAGGCACAGGTTGGGAATGGATTATACAAGTAGGTTGACTCACGACTATTGAGTACTCCCAATTCCCTGCCCAGATCAAAACAATTCACGGGATCTCTACTAGAATGACAGTGTCGGATCTTTATCCAACTACAATATGCCTGTGTGTTAGACAGCTGTCTAATGGCCTCTGTACGGTATGCTTCCGATGCATAATAACCACTGCTGCCCCGTTGTCCGCATTTTTAAGTTATAATGTCAGACCCTTTTTAATGAATTCAGATTTATTCTATCTTCTTTGGATAAGTTGTCAAAGAAAAGGAGCAGTGAAATATAGCCCTGGGCAAGATCCTGTAGATCCTCTCCACTAGCCTCTATAGGTCTGTAAATGAGGACCCTTGAGAATGATGGGAAAGAAAATGGACTTACTCCTAAATGTGTGTGTTTGGTACCACCAAAAAAATTGGAAAAAACTGCTCTCAGTATATGGAATTGAAATATTGTCATCGCTTTCAAGATCTAACATTCCTGAAGTACCCCATACTCTTTAAAAGAAAATCTCTCCACCTGAAGCTCGTCGACTGTCTGGAGAGGGGTCATAAGATCCCTGTCACCAGTGGAGGAGGTTCAGAAAGAGATTTATCTTTAGATGCAAAGCATTTTTTAAAGACAATTGCGGGACATATTTTTGTAGGTCAATAACCGTGTTGAAACAAGTTGAAGTCATCATAGGGCGAAGTTAAGGCCCTTGTTCAACACGGCTATTTCACCCTCTGGAATGGTTATCCTGAAATATTAATGACGTTATGGTCTTCCATCAAGGGTCGATTTTCTTTTCCTTTGTGCCCGTCTTTATTCGAGCGCCTTGTCCCTTTGTGGAGTTTTTTGACGCCTTTGATTCCTCAAGTATATGATGTGGAGGCCTCGCCATGTTTGTATTCCGGGTTTCATAATCAGTATTCTCGCCGATATATCTGTATCTTCATCGTGGAGAAGGATACTGTGTGTTGACGGCTTTCTCCATCAGAGATGGTCCGATAGCTAGATGTTTCTGCAGATTTTTTAGGATAGACCTTTTGGTGTGGATCTTCTGGGATCTCATCTTTTTGTTATTATTCTGGGACTCCTTTTTGACCAAATTCTGGCGTGCAGTATTTCTTGATGGTGGAGGTCTCTGCCAACGTAGACTTGGTGACGCTCGTAATCAAGAACGATCTCTTCAAATTTTTGCTGTTTTTTTAGCATAATTTCACTTCCACTTTCTCCACATTTTTTGACAACGTTTTATCCAAAGCTTGGAAATCTTCCATTCTTTAAATGTGTGAGTTTCTGCTGTAGATCTTTTATGTCTTCTTCACAATATCCTTCTTGGATTTTTGTTTTAATAATCAAGTCCATTAACTTCATGGAACATTCGTCTATGTACTAATCCATTCTTGTTCGAAATCTTTAGATGGAAATCCAAAAGACGGCGTTTTTAACGCGAACACCTCTGGGAATCCTTTTCGTAAGGACATAGTTATCAAGTGTTGGTGATGTCCCACCAGAGTCTTATGTGGTTAACAGTGTTTTTACAATTTAGTGAAGTAAAGTTCCAAGGCAGCATGGTCTTCACACCATATCAAGGGGGACATTATTCAAATAGATATGCTGCCCTGCGCCTTCTCCCTGAATTGTCCGCACATTTGTGTACAAAGGTTTCATTCACAGATCCTCTGATTCAGAACCTTCCATGTTATCCTCCATTCACAGAACAAGTCACCAAGTAACAATATTAAAAAATAGAAAAATGACAAATATACACCGTCAGAAATGCTTAGTGGTCCCTGTCCACACTACATACTATGCTTGTATGATGCTTGTTGTCATCATCAGATGAGCGACTGTGGAATAACGTAGTCGGTGGTTTGGGGCATAAGTCCCAATCACAGTGCTCAATCCAAATCTGAACCTTTAGACAATAATGAGTACGAGTCCACATATCATGGTGACAAGGAAACTGTATCAGCCAGCAGGGTTAGAGTAATGAGACCCAGTGCTATATTGAATGCAGCAAAAAGACACTCAGTGTAATGGCGAATTGTCCATGTGTCATAATAAAAATAAAGGGTTAACATACCATTGTTGTATGGGACTCGGCATACCAAACCCTTATGCTGCAGCACTATCCAGTCATCCAGTATCCCTGTGAGGGAGAAATATACTCACAAGGCAGGCTTGTCCAATGCAGCGTGCAGCACGCTCAATATTCACATAGAAGGTGAAATCCAAGATTCCTGCGGTGCACAGCCAAATAGGGTAGAGGACCAGCCAGGTGTAGTTTAAAAAATATACTTTATTGAAACAGCATGGTACAGGGGACACACACTCTGACGCGTTTCGGACTGGTGTCCGAAACGGGGAGCGCGATGACGTAGGGGGGCGGGCTTAGCCCTTTAAATCAGTGGGGATGAATGGGCGGATCAGCTCTATGACTAAGGACTATACCAGTCCGAAACGCGTCAGAGTGTGTGGTCCCCTGTACCATGATGTTTCAATAAAGTATATTTTTAAAACTACACCTTGCTGGTCCTCTACCCATTTGGCTGTGAACCGCAGGAATCTTGGGATTTCAACTTCTATGTGAATATTGAGCGTGCTGCACGCTGTGCATTGGAACAAGCCTGCTGTGAGTATATTTCTCCCTCACAGGATACTGGATGACCTGGAATAGTGCTGAAGCATAAGGGTTGGTATGGCCGAGTCCCATACAACAATGTATGTAACCCTTTATTTATTATGACACATGGACTATGCCATTACACTGAGGTCTTTTTGCTGCATTCATATAGCACTGCGGTCTCATTACTCTACTGCTGGCTTGATACAGTTTCCGGTCAACATGATATGTGGACTCGTACTCATTATTGTCTAAAGGTTCAGATTTGGATTGAGCACTGTGAGTGGGACTTATGCCCCAAACCACCGACTACGTTATTTTACACAGTCGCTCATCTGAGGATGAACAACAACAATCATACAAGCATATGTATGTAGGGAACCAGCTTAAGTCATTCTGACGGTGTATATTTGTCATTTTCTATTTTAATATTGGTACTGGGTATTGTTATGTGAATGGAGGATAAAACATGGAAGGTTTGAATCAGAGGGATCTGTGAATGAAACCTTTGTACACCAATGTGCGACAATTCAGGGAGAAGGCGCAGGGCAGCATATCTATTTGATAATGTCCCCCTTGATATGGTTGAAGACAATGCTGACTTGGAACTTTACTTCACTAAATGGAAAAACACTGTACCAACATAAGACTCTGGTTGGGACATCACCACACTTGATAACTATGTCCTTACGAAAAGGATTCCCAGAGGTCTTGCGTTAAAAAAGACGCCGTCTTTTGGATTTCCATCTAAAGATTTCGAACAAGAATGGATTAGTACATTAGACGAATGTTCCATGAAGTAATGGAACAACTTGATTATTAAACAAAAATCCAAGAAGGATAATTGTGAAGAGAACATAAAAGATCTAGCAGCAGGAAACTCAACACATTTAAAGAAATGGAAGATTTCCAAGCTTTGGATAAAAAGTTGTCAAAAAAGTGATGGAGAAAGTGGAAGGTGATGAAATTATGCTAAAAAAACAGCAAAATTTGAAAGAGAATCGTATTGATTACGAGCGTCACCAAGTCTAACGTTTGGCAGAGACCTCACCATCAAGAAATACTAGCACGCCAGGAATTTGGTCAAAAAAGGAGTCCAAGAAAATAATAACAACAAGATAGATCCAGAAGATCACACAAAAAGGTCTATCCTAAAAAAATCTGCAGAAACATCTGAGCATATCGGACATCTCTGATGGAGGAAAGCGCCACACACAGTATCCTTCTCCACGGATGAAGATACAGATAGATACGGCGAGAATACTGATTATGAAACACGGAATACAAAACATGGCGAGGCATCCACATCATATGACTGAGGAGTCAAAAGGCGTCAAAAAACTCACAAGGGACAAGGCGCTCGAATAAAAGACGGGGCACAAAAAGAAAAGAAAAATCGACCCTTGATGGAAGACCATAACGTCATAATATTTCAGGGATAACCATTCCAGGGTGTGAAATAGCCGTGTTGAACAGGGCCTTAACTTCGCCCCTATGAATGACTTCAACTTGTTCAACACGGTTAGACCTACAAAAATATGTCCGAAACTTGTCTTTAAAAAAATGCTTTGCATCTAAGATAAATCTCTCTCTGAACCTCCTCCACGGTTGACAGGGATCTTATAGGAACCCCTTCAGACAGTGACGAGCTTCAGTGGAGAGATTTTTTTTAAAGAGTATGGGGTACTTCAGGACATGTTAGACTTGAAAGAGATGACCATATTTCAGATCCATGAGTTACTGAGGAGCAGTTTTCATTTTGAGTGGTACAAAAACACACAATTAGGAGTAGTCCATTTTCTGTCCATCATTACTCCAAGGGTCCTCATTTACAGACCTATGAGAGGCTAGTGTGGAGAGGATCTACAGGATCTTGCCAAGGGCTATATATCACTGTCCTCTTTCTTTGACAACTTATCCAAAGAAGATAGAATAAATCTGAATTCATTAAAAAAGAGGTCTGACATTATAATTAAAAATGCGGACAAAGGGGGAGCCAGTGGTTATTATGCATACGGAAGCATACCGTACAGAGGCCATGAGACAGCTGTCTAACACACAGGCATATTGTAAGTTGGATAAAGATCCTACACGGTCATATCTAGTAGAGATCGTGAATTGTTTGATCTGGGCAGGGAATGGGAGAGTACTCAATAGTCGTGAGTCAACCTACTTGTATAATCCTTCCCAACTGTGCCTATTTTCACATTTCCAAAGATCCACCAAAACCTTAGTCTGTCCTCCTGGCAGACCATTATATCTAGTATTGGATCTTTGGGAGATGGTCTATCTAGGTACGTTGATTATTTTTACAAACTCTGGTAAAAACACTACCCGCTTATCTAGGGCTCTGCGGATTTGCTTCAGGATTCAGAGAATTCAAATGGCTTAATGGTACACTTGGGTACACTCGAGTAACCTCTTTATAACACGATTATTGATACAATTTGGCACGAGGAGCATCAGTCACTTTCTTAATCATTCTAATTTAAATTTGGCACAAACACTTTTTTGTTAGATTCGGTGATGTTTTTTACAACAACAATTACTTTGTTTGATTCACAATTTATTTCAGTCCAAGGCACAGCAATGGGCACTTCATTTGCACCATCATATGCAAATCGTATATGGGATTTTGGGAGTCTATCTTAATTTTTGGTGACACTAACCCTTTAAGATAATATTATTTTCTATCGTCGCTTTATTGACGACCTATTATTATTCTGGATGGGGATGATGACACTTTACACGCTTTCTTGAATATCTTGAGGCAATACGTATAATTTAAGATTCACACACTGTTATAGTGACTCACAGATTGACTTTTAGACCTACATTGTACATTGATGTTGGTCAGAAAATACAGACTAACATCTTCAGGAAGACAAACTCAAAAATCCCTGCTCAGATCACAAACAGTGCCCACCCAAGACCGCTTATAAAGGGAATACCAAAGGGCAATTTCTGAGGTTAAGACGCCTATGCTCAACAAGAGAATCCTTTTTGGTAAGGCAGAGGATCTAAAGAAAGAGTCAGAGATCGTGGTTATGTAGAGAGAGATCTGGAGAGTGCATTTAATTATGCCCTAGAAAATGATCGGGAGTACTCTAAAAAAGAGGAACCCAAAAGACACACATAATAAATTAACAACAGTGTACCTATGTTCATAACCACGTTCTCAAAACAAGCAGAACAGATTAGACACATACTCCAAAAAACATTGGGGAATCTTAAAATTAGATACAGATTTGGATCCTATACCACACAAAACCTAGAATGGTATTCAGAAAGCCAAGACCATGGCAACTTATATCCTCCTAGTCTGTTGAGTCAAAAGTTAAAAATCAAAAACCTCTACCTAAGGGATTCTTTAAATGTGGCCTATGTAATTCTCTGCAGATATGCTGACCTTAAAATCAGTAAGGGATGTCATACAGGGCAATTACCGGTTGGAGTCATTTTGGACATGCAACACCAACTTTGTAATTTATTACTGAAAAATGTGCCTGTGGAAGTGGCTATATAGGCAGGACCCATTAGGGCTTTGAAAGTAAGAATTAAAGAACACATCCGGAGTATAAAGAACACGGATGAACGCTTCCGGTAGCACGTCACTTTAACACGTTGTCCTCAGGATCAATCAAAACCTTAAGTATAGTGCCATTGAGAACATCTCTATACACCCTAGAGGAGGACATAGAGAAGCATACTAAACCGCCGGGAGATGTCTGGATTTTGCCCTTGGACCTTGGCACCCAGGGGCATGAACCAAGATTGGGAGCTCAAACATTTTTTAACTTGATTCCAAAGGATGAATGAGCCCATTCTATCAAACTGATTTGCCCTAGTTTTTGGTCCAAAAATCTATAAAAACACAAAAAATAGAGAGTAGCTTTCTTTATTCAAATGTATTAGATAACATGCAATAATGAAATCTTATCCACTGTATTCCATATAACAATTTTGCTTTCCTTACGTTAGTAGAAACCAGGTCCATTGTTCACACAGCTAGAAAATAACTGTTTCAAATGGATACTTTATTATATTGTACATGTTTTTATGAAATAGTTTACTACATAGATCAAAACTTATGCATTACTAAAAGTTAATGATCAATAAATAACATTAGTTGAATACATAACATGATAAATATTGGTTGAACAACTTTTTCCCCAATCTACACATGTAACCTCCATTTCAGATTAGATTCGCTACTTATGTATTTGTATGTTATTCATGTCTTGTTGTACCTGATTTAATATGTTTTTACTATGGTAGTTTTAAACTTGTTTAGTTCATCAACGTATGTGTTTTTTGAAAGTCCCCCACCCCCAACACCCCCCCCCTCCTGGCCATCACCCTAACTTCCACTTCCCACTTCTGTTGTTCTCCCCTCCTGTTCATGTCACTGTCACCCGCCTATCCCCCCTCTCTTCCCCTCCCCTCCTTCCTTCCTCGCCTCCCTGGTAACCTGTTAGTGCTATATAGCCGGTATCGCTTCGTGAGGATTGAGGACTCATTGCTGTTGTTTATAGTCGTTGCTAGCAACGACGCGCTACGTGGCGGCAGAGGGGTCTGGGCGCTCAAGATAGATGCGCGTCACTCCCTCATCCTCATACATACCACAGGCAGCTAGCGTTTCTATTGGCTGGGAGCCCAGCCAATGAGGCTATAGTCTTGGCGATTTTCACGCCCAAAATGAGTTAGCGCGAGGACGCAGGGGGATGTACATCACTACCCTCTCAATATATATACGGCAGTCAGTCATTCTATGGTGTGGGAGTCCCAGCCAATTAGATTATATATTAGCGCATTTTCGCGCCAAAAACGGGGAGCGCGATGACGTAGGGGGGCGGGTAGCCCTTTAAATCAGTGGGGATGAATGGCGCGGATCAGCTCTATGGACAAGGACTATACCAGTCCGAAAGCGTCAGAGTGTGTGTCCCCTGTACCATGCTGTTTCAATAAAGTATATTTTAAACTACACCTTGCTGGTCCTCTACCTATTGTGCTGTGCACCGCAGGAATCTTGGGATTTCAAACTTCTAGTGTGAACCTATATTACAGTGTTCTGTGGACCCTGTATTATAGTGGGAAACCGAAGGGAATTGCGAGTTCCTGGGACTAAAGGTATTGAACACACAGTTGTGCAACAGTTAACACAAGTTGTAACCCACCTCACTGCTGCACCATGAACCATGAGCGAGTGAAGCTCATCCAACATGAGACCCGAGCTCAGCTGAAGGACAAGTGCCGTGAATATGGACTGCCCTATGAGAACCAGGAGGTGCAGGCATGGTTGACGCCATCGTTGACTATAAAGCCCGGCTTGCAGAGCCTCAGGATACGGCTCAGCTGGGCCTTATACAACCCCCGGAGATCAGGGAAGAACCCAGAGCGGGGCGGCGGAATCTCGGGGAGGGGGAACGAGTGCACCTCCTGGGAGCAGGAAACAGGAGGGGGTACTGGTTGCTACGGAACTACCAGTCCGTTCACCACTGAAATGTTGGCACTGATTACTGACGTGGGGTGGCAGAGGGACACAGGGGAGCGGCTGCGTTTACACTATGGCAGTGAACAGACCCGCTTATCCCCCCTGTCCAAACCCAACACAGATGAACTCAAACTGATCAGCACAGTCTCACACCAGTTCATGGAATGTACTGTCAGATAGACAGTTTTCTAAGAAATTTGAGACACAGTGCGGCGGTACAAAGTGCTTCCCCAGCATAGGGTTGACGTTTGGACCCTTACTGTCCGGCTTGGCTAAGCGACATGATGGCGCTTCCAGAGGAGTATGCTGATGACTATGACCACCTGAAGAACTGTTTCTGTTCAGTAAGGATTTACCCACTGAAGCCTACCGGGTAATTGGGCAGGAAGAAGAGGCAGCACCAGGAGTCCTGTGTTACCTAGTGACCGCAGGCTTTGTACGGGAACACGTGTGGAGGGCTATGAGGCACGGACTTTACCAACGCCTGCTGGACCTCATCTTCAGGAGCAGCTCATGCAGCAGTTGCCCGCCGGCGTGAGGGCTTGGGGTACGACAAGAAGCCCAAGACTTACCAGGAGGCGGCGAGGCTTTCAGACGACTATTGTGGTTAGCACGGCCTGATGACCGCAAAAACAGTACCAGGGGCGGTTGGCGGCGGCACGGCCAGAAAGTTATTTGCCAATACCCCCCAATGGACTCAGAGGGCAGCAGCAGCAGTCCAACGAAGGCGGGGGAGCTCCGCACGCGCGCTGGTGCTACAAATGCAAACGCATGTCAAATCAGACCAGATTGCCGAAGCAACCCCTGCGTTACGGCGGACCCCATCAGGGGCAACGCACCCCCATCTGTGACGACGTAGCCTGTGTGCGGGGTGGCTCCACCACAGACTCCGGACCGGTCATGGAACCAACTCCAGCGAGACGTCCCATGCAACGGCCTGTCCCGGTTTCATCGGTGCCTACAGCCAGGAGCGGAGGACATCTCAGTCGCGGACCTGCAGCAGATGGATGGCCGGAAACACACATCTCACCCCAGTCACAGTCGGTGACCGCCAAGCAGTTGGCTTGCGGATTCAGGAGCTGCAGTGACCCTGGTCCGACCTATATATAGTCCGGCCAGAGGAATGATCCCAGGCCCGGGATACAGATCACTGTGGCAGTGGAGAGCACGTTTCTTGCAAGTGGCCAGGATCTTTTTGGATTGGGGGGAGGGACAGGGTGTGTGGGAGGTGGGGGTTTTACCCGGTTTGGATGCGATGTTCTTCTTGGCAAGGATCTGGGACCGATGACCTGCACCTATGAACGCGTGCCAAGCCCGCTGCGTGGGCGGCGGCTACCCGGAGCCAGACAGCAGCAATGGTGGGCGGCGTCAGTCCCCAGCCTTTGGACCAACGTTAGCGGAGGGTGCAGAGGAGTCCGGGGAGTAAGAGCAGGATCAGTTGCAACCACAAGACTGAACTTACTGTTTCCCTCACCCTTCCCCATTCTCGGACAATGACATGACTGCAGGGTGGCCGAATTAGGAGCCCAGTTTAGGGAGGCGTGAAGACAAGACCCTACCCTGGCCGGCGTGGGACTTCGGGCGTCCGAATCTCAGGCAAGGGAAGGCATGCGGCACTGGCTATGGGATAAGGGACTCCTGTATAGAGAAGAAGGGAACCAGGGATAGAGGAGGGATTGAACCGGTAAGCGACGCTAGTAGTGCCCCGGGGTACTGCAGCAAACTGTTACGGGTAGCTCACTCTATTCCGTTAGCGGGACATCAGGGGTCAACAGAAGCGAGCCCAGTTATTACAGAGTTTACATGGCGGGGGCATCTCGAGATGTGGGCGCACTTTCTGCCGCTCTGTGATGCTGCCAGCGAGGGGTTAAGGCGGGCGACACGTGTGAAGGCCACCCTGAAACCCCTACCGATAATAGGGGAAACCCTTCCAGAAAGTAGCGATGGATCTTTTAGGCCCCTTATGATTCCTAGCAGGTCAGGGAAGCACTACATCCTCACGGTGGGGGATTTTGCAACACCGGACCCTGAGGCGGTTGGGTGGTAGCGCTTGGCACCATAGATGCCAAGACAGTGGCAGCAAGTTTGCTGAACATTTTTCTAGGGTAGGTTTCTAGTGAGTCCTAACCGATCAGGGTCACAGTTCATGAGTGACTGTTACATTGTCTCTGGGATGCATGCGGTGTACAGCACCGGCACTACCCCTTACCATCCCCAGACAAACGGATATGTGAGAGGTTGAACGGTACCCTGAAGCAGATGCTTCGGACCTTTTATAGGCGGAGGGGAAAGACTTGGAGTTCATTTACATCACTTGCTGTTTTAGCCACGCTAGAGTACCGTAGGGAAATCTAACGGCTTATCCCCCTTCGAGCTACTATATGGCCGCAGGGTACATGGACCTCTGGACCTATTCCGTGAGGGATGGGAAGGGGAGGCTACTGCTACTGATGCTTCCGTGATCCAGTATGTGGTAGATCTCCGAGACCGGTTAGAGATGCTCATGGGGGTTGTCCAGGACCACCTCAGGGCCGCTCAGACTAAGCAAAAGCAATGGTATGACCGGAACGCCCGTAGCAGAGAATTCATCCCAGGACAGCAGGTGTTTGTTCTCAAACCCACTCGGGAGAACAAGTTGATGGCTGCCTGGTCGGGACCGTACCCGGTCAACCGAAAGGTGAATGAGTACAACTACGTTGTACAGGTAGAGCCTGAGAGGCATAAGACATATCACGTTAATATGCTGAAAGAATACAGAGCACTGAGTATGGGAGCAGTAATGGCCATTTGTAGCCCACTGCTGAAGGATCCGGCGAGCAATGCTCTGCCTGATCTCCTTGGGGAGGCTAGGCAGGGAAACACTGTGGAGCAGGTAGAGATAGGGGCACAGTTCAGTGCTAGGCAGCAGGTAGAAGCCAGGGACATGCTAGCTAAGTTTAGCATCCTCTTCACTGACATGTCAGGGACCACACATCTCACAAAACACCCAGTGCACACAGGGGATCTGCAACCTCTGCATAAGCACGCTTATAGAGTGTCAGCAGAGGTCAAGACCAGTATGGAAAGGGAGATAGAGGAGATGCTGACCCTAGGGGTAATTACTCCGTCCCAAAGTCCTTGGGCAAGCCCGGTAGTTCTAGTCCCTAAGAAGGACAAGACCACCCGGTTTTGTGTGGACTACCACTTGCTCAACGCTGGGACGGTGTCAGATGCCTACCCCATGCCCCGCATGGATGAGTTACTGGATGAACTCGCGGGGGCAAAGTATCTGACCACTATGGATTTGAGCAAAGGCTATTGGCAAATCCCCCTGACCCTGGAAGCTAGGAAGAAGTCAGCATTCATCACTCCAAGTGGCCTCTATGAGGTTTTGGTGATGCCATTTGGGATGAAGAATGCCCCGGCTACCTTCCAACGCCTGGTCAATAGGTTACTGGAAGGGATGCAGAGCTATGCCAGGGCTTACTTAGATGACATTGCTGTCTTTAGTAATTCCTGGGACTCCCACTTAGGACATTTAGCTGCGGTGATGGATAGGATCAGGGAGGCTGGGCTTACCTTGAAACCCACTAAGTGTATGGTAGGGATGGCAGAGGTCCTGTACTTAGGGCACAGGGTGGGTGGAGGCACCTCAAACCAGAGCCAGCCAAGGTAGAAGCCATAGTTCAGTGGCCTGTTCCAAAAACCAAGTAACAGGTCATGGCATTTTTGGGCACCGCAGGTTACTATAGGAAATTTGTCCCACAGTACAGCGCCGTGGCCAAACCCCTGACTGATTTGACTAAGAAGCAACTGCCTGTGCTTATCACCAGGACTCCTGCCTGTGAAACTGCTTTCCAGGCACTGAAAACTGCTCTTGCTGGGGCCCCCATACTGGCTGCCCCAGACAATACCAAACATTTCCTCATACAGACTGATGCCTCGGACTATGGCATTGGGGCTGTGTTGAGCCAAGTGGGGGACGACGGTAGAGAGCACCCTGTGGGGTACCTCAGCCGAAAACTACTCCCCAGAGAAGTGGCCTATGCCACCATTGAGAAAGAGTGCTTGGCCATTGTGTGGGCACTCAAAAAACTCCAGCCCTGTGTGTATGGAAGGGCTTTCACGGTCCTCACAGACCACAACCCCCTGAGTTGGCTGCAGAGGGAATCAAGGGAGAATGCCAAGTTGCTAAGGTGGAGCTTGGCCTTGCAAGAGTTTGAGTTTACTATTCAGCACAAAAAGGGTAGTGAAAACAGCAATGCTGATGGACTTTCACATCAGGACTATCCCTCTGAGACTGAGTTCGTTAAGGGTGCCAGCAGTGCCCCACTCCCCATTAGAGCCAGTGGGCCACAGGTCACCCAGTAAGAAGGGGAGTGTAGAGGGAGAGGGGGTTGGCCCGGTATTAAAGGGGTTGCACCCCATATGGCCACCCCCTGACCTCACCAGGGAGGTTAACTGGACTGCGGTCCAGGAAGGTGGTTTATACCTTGTCATGTCATGAAAATGTATGTTCCCCTGTTCCCATGTTTCATAATAATAATAATAATCCTGTATTTTAAATATGTTTTAAAGTGCATTTCTGTATCTCCAGTTCTGGAGGTCGCAGAGAGTTGATATTTGGCCAATATGTGGAGTCACTGTAGGCATTAAGAACTGGCAAATTTCGACCCACTGAGCCCACCAGAATGGAACTTATTAATATGTGTAGATATTAAAGTGTATATGTATGGTATTTTGGATCTGCCCGGAAAATGCAGACTCCATCTGCTATGCTAAATAGGTCAGGAAGGGCAGCCGGATGATTGAGCCTAAATACTAATCAACAGACTCTGCCACTCTAATTGTTACCTGAGGGCGGAGAATCATCAAACTGGAGTGGTTTGTAAGTGTTATGTCTACACCTACAAACAATGAAGATCCTATCAGATACTTCATTTGGTACACTGGTCGTTGCCCCTGATTTAATTATGGGGCTACAGAAATAAGACCCTCAGAGTCCCAGTACACATGGGCTAACTAGCTGGGGGGCATGGGTTAATCTGTGTCTCCATGTTAGGGATTGGATACAGATAATTGTTCACCAATAGTCTGTATTCAATGTTAAGAATAGGGTTACACAGGTATATAAACTGTGTCAACCCTACAGTTTTGAGTTGTGCTTCTGATTCCACCTGGAATGTCACCGGATTGCTGGAGAATTGCTAGCTGATACTTCTCCATCCCCCAACCCTAAGTAAGTGTTACCTTCTTGTCTGTTAATTGTACTATATTGCTGTGTTCACCTTATTTAAGGAATAAATTATATTTTATTATATCTAAGCCTCGATCAGTTCAACCCAGATATTTGGTGTTCATTATATCTTGTCATAAGCTACCGTAACAGGTACCTGAGCCGGATCTTCATGGCGGATGGCATCGGATGCTGTTGGAGGGCTCCAAGGTACGTGAGCTTCCTGTTACCCCGGGAGTCGGAGGGCCACCGCTTCTAATGGTAAGTATTATATTGAATGTTTGTAAATGTCTCTTTTTACAGGTTTATTCATTGGATGTGTGTTTTGATTTTTTGGGGGAGCCACATTGGCTGATAATATATTAATCTGTACCACTTTAGGGTACAGATTAATACATTATTATGACAATATTTGGGGTCATTTCTCGCTTCATATTGCTGTTGCTTTTTTTCATTTCAGTTTATTATGTGGATGTGATTGGTTTTTTTTCCCAACTTAATGCTAATAAAAGGTTTGCGATTGGTGTTCGCTTATAGTTAATGTATTATGTTAGCTAATGTGTTTTATGGTTATTTCAGAGATTGTTTGAATTTATTTCTTTGTCTTTTAATATTTACATTCATTAATGTTGTAGTAATTAATGGTTATGATTTGTTAGTGTTACTATTCATTTTGAGTTGGTTTAGGAATTAATTGTTTTGATTGGTTAATGATTTAATTAATTCATTGTTGATGTTGCTATTGCTTGTATTGATTGGATTAGCTGGCTACTGTTTTTATTTAGTGAAGTTTGTTTTTTTGGAGTTTACTTATGTTTTATTATTGTGTGTCTTGTGTATTACTGTATTTTAATTAGGGTGCCCATTGAGTGCTATAGAGGCTTATCATGCCCATATTATTATTATATGGGTATGATATACCACTATACTACTCAATGGGTATAGGGTGGGTATAGTCAGTCAGGGGTGGGTGCTTAGGCCTCCCGGGTTTGTATTGGGTCAGGGTGGGTTAACCCCTTAATGACTATAGCGGTTAGTAACCGATAATGTGATTAAGGGGTTAGGGGCCATTAGAATGTCTTTATTATGTATATATGCTTTCTTGCTACGGAGGACAGAGGGACCTGCTGTTGTGGTAAGTATAACTGTATTTGCTTACTTTATTTTTGTATGCTAATGCAGTGTTTTATAATGGGCAAATAATCTTTTATCCATATCTGGATAATAGTTATTTTGCCCATTACTGTACTGTATGGGTTTGGGCGGAGGGGGGGGCGTGTATTGATGTTTATTAAAATATTTATTAATATACATTTCTTTAATAGTGTAGATGTGCAGGGGGTCTCCGGAGCTGACTTTCTCATGCAAAAGGGATGTAAAGTAACATAGTAAATGTAATTCTTCATGCCAACAGGTTACACGTTTTTCATACCCAAACTACAAAGGAATTTACATACGCAGAAGTGACATCCATTGTAACCTCAGGCAGTTTTTTTTATATAACCCCATATCTAGACAGCAACATACACTTCAATAAATATAATTTCTGAGTCCCAAGTTTTAGATTTAGAAGCATTAAGGAAAATGTAGCATCTCATTAAAGGGGGCAACGCTGTGACATCAGCGTCATTCCCCCTAGCCGCGCGCACTATATTAACTAAACGCGCACGATACGTGCACGCGCAACGCCCTGTGTGACCACATGCGCAGCAGCGCGTTCTATAGAATAAGCCTTATTTTAACAGGTAAACTACCCATTTACATATAATAGCACAAACCATGCAATAGAGACCCAAATAAAATTATAGCCAAAGAGGAGAATCATCCCGAGGGTCAAGGCACCTTCCCCTTAATGGTCCCAGCTCCCATGATGCACTGATTTATGATCAGGTAGAAGTAAAAAAAATCCACAAGTGGGATTGATTTATGGGATTGTAAAGCCAAGAGATGCTTAGCACCAGTTGTGGAAAGCCACGTGTAGGCTAGGTTCTCAGTACATTACCCACACAACAAGCCAAAATATTATCCCAAAGACTACTAGAAAAATAACAATATGGCAAAAAAATCTATTACAAAAAAAAATACCTAACTAAGAAAAATGAATTCAGTGTTACTAAAGATGTATTATTCATGTCATCTTCCAGGTAAGGGGAGAGCGTTTGTTGATCACATGGTGAAATATATTAAATAAAAAAATACAAATAATGGTGTAGCCAATAATAAAAGTGCACTTCTTTCTAAAAATTATGTGTTGGTCTCACTCACATATTTCTTATATGTATATTGCACAGAAACAGATGCAAATGTTTCACTCACATTTTAACATTGGAGAAGACTGTTGATCTCTGGTATTCTGCCGATCTCCGCCTGCTATCTCCTCTGCATACGTCACTCATTTGGGTAACAACCTTTGGTTTATGTATTGGTTGCACTATACAGTTTTGTAAGAAATACCCAGCACCTATAGAAGCGCCCGGTTAAATTTTTCTTTCCTTTATTATTCATGTGCAAGAAGTAACGGAAGATCTTTGCACAGCTGCATCACTTACACACAGTGGCGGATTTCCCATTAATTAATTAATTAAATTTTGGGTGGCAAAAATGTCCGCCCCCATAATTTGCCGCGCTCTCGGGCCTGATGGGAAGCCACTTACTTGCTAAGGCCGCCTACTTACCTGCCGCCCTCCTTCTCCTTCTGAACCGCAGCGTCAAATGATGCTGCCAATGTCACCAAAGTGGCGTCACATGGTCTATCATTGCCATGGCAACGCGACTTCACGTCATGATGACTCGTTAACATGGTAACACGACGCTGTGTTCAGAAGGAGGAGGGGGTGGCAGCTAAGTGCCATGTGGCGGCGGGTTTTCAAATCCGCCACTGCTTACACAGAAACAATGTTTTGAGTAGTTTTAAAGTGTCCCAAACACATGCAGATGGTTCCGTGTCAGGGAAACATCCTGCTGGATCCCATAAGCTAAGCAACAAATAGGAGGCATCAGGCAAAACTCAAGAGAATTTCCTAAGTGGTAAAATAAGAGTCAACACAGCCGTAACTACTGCAGTCTTTATTATTATGACACTTATTACATTGATTTAAATGTTATGTCTGTATGTTGTCTAATAAAAATAAGAGGCACATTCAGTAGAAAACAGAGCACCACACTGGACCAAGACGTGACAGGTGTTGTACATATACAATTAGCTAACCTGCTTTCAGATCTCCCTTTGAAAGAGGCAGTCTAAGTGGCACTTAAAAAAAAAATATATATTTTTTTTTTGTTTTAATATATGCGGCCTTTGATTACCTTTATTAAAAACCAATTACCTAAGCTGCTGCTTTTGTTCTCTTGTGATCGATCAGATCCTTATTCCCAGTGTTCACTAAATGGTCGCGTTTCAGTTTCATATCAATTCTTCAGTCTGTTTAACTAAGCTGCTACATTATATTCTGATATTACTAAGGTAACATCATCTATTATTACAGTTTGCAGCTCACACTGCTGTGAATATTGGCAACAAATTATCACAAACAGAAAAGTGTTACAAAGATCTTACACCTAGGGAGCTGGGCTAAAACCTGCTATAGAAATCAAAGATGCTCAGTATCTTAAAAATCATTAAAAATGGCACTGAGTGGAATAATAAAAAAAAATGCAGTACGTATGTATTATCTAATACTACAGACCTGATTTATTTATAAAAACACATGTAGGATAGTGCTTGGATTGCTCATTGAAAACTCCATTGCACCCGCTACTACAGTATGTTTCCATTCTTTCTATGAATTCATTGTGACAAATGTCGCTCTTGTGCAATACTTTTTAATTGGAAACTAAGTGTTTTTAGAAATTGTGCTCCTTTCTTTTAATTTATCTCTATTTCTAGTTATGAAAAGAAGTTTGTTTATTTTTGTGTTTTCACACATAAAACACGAAAGCAACAATCTATTAATGTGAGCGATTCATAAATGAAAAAAAAAAGTAATACGAGAACACTTAATGTATATAGTATATTTCCCTTGTAAAATACTTTACCGTTACATTTCAGCCAGATCTATTCAGCATCTTCTGGAATGGGAGCTGCACAAAGAGTGAGGGATGGAAGCAATTTACAATGTGAACATTTTGCATGCCAGTACTTTGATATTAGCCAAGTCACCCATCGAAACTTAATGTTGCGCTGTGAAAAAAATAACAACAAAAAACAATTCATGTTGTTTCTTGACAGGTGTAGATTTCTGCTAGAGAAATGCAGAATTTCTGAAATCTGACATGTTCTCTTCATGTACATCATTAGGAAGGGACATGCAAAGCTTCTAAAGCTCTCTATGTACAGTTGCATCTATAAATAACCATATTGTTGTTCCATTAAAATGATCACAGCCCGAGGACTATATTTTGTGTAGCTATGCTATCCCAGCCTTTTCTATTGGAGACAGAGATCCAAAAATCATTACTCTATCTCACCAATATTTCCAGCTGGCGGCCAAGTATAAGCCTTAATCAGTTTTTAAAAGTATTTAAACAAATACAACTAGTAGCTTCGAAATGTCAGCTCTAGGAAAGAAATGTCCTGCAGACTCTTACTGTGAGTCTAAATGCAGGCTACTACAGTACAAGCTTGTTTAGCCACTAAAAGTTGATGAGGAGGAATTAGTTATATACATACTAAAATAATAATGTAAGAGATAAAGGAAAGTCAGCAAAAAGAAAGAATACACAAAAAAAAAATCTCAAAGTGGTGGATGATTACTTTTCATATGCCGTATTTGTTACATTTTTAAACCAGTTCTTAAAAGGACCAGTTCTGAGGGTTTTTTTTCCAGAAAATTAATTTTTACGCACACACGCACGCACGTAAAAAAAGTGACAAAAACCCTCCACAGCAAAGCATATTGCAAATGGAAATATTACTGTATGCTCATTTGCATGTCTTAGACAGGTCTGAAACCCTGCCTTTCACCATTATCACCCAGCACTTTCACTTCAGCAAGGGATTCTGGGAAATGACATGCAAATGAGCACACAGTGCCAAATTTTTCTTCAAAACCATTCAACATGGTTCCCCTATAGGCTTAAGCTTGCTGCATGGTCACAGCTTTGAGCACAGCCAGGATTAAGATGCATAGCCAGCAAACTCACCCACAGACAGACTGTTTCGACCTTAATGGGTCTCCTCAGTGTGGGATTGTTTCTACAGGCTATGTAGAAAATGAAGCAGGGATCAGTTTGACCATACTTAGTTAAAGTTATGGTGGGTAAAAAAAAGTGACAAAAACCCTCCACAGCAAAACATATAGCAAATGGAAATATTACTGTATGCTCATTTGCATGTCTTATACAGGTCTGCAACGCCGCCTTTCACCATTATCACCCAGCACACAGCACTTACACTGCAGCAAGGGATTCTGGGAAATGACATGCAAATGAGCACACAGTGCCACCTTTTGCTTCAAAACCATTCAACATGGTGCTGTGTGCTGGGTGATAATGGTGAAAGGCGGGGTTGCAGACCTGTATAAGAAATGCAAATGAGCATACAGTAATATTTCCATTTGATATATATATATAAACACACACACACACACACACACAAACACACATCCCCATTTGTCATAATGCATATTATAAACAAAATATAGATAGTAATCTGAAAACAACATTTCTGCATAACATAAAAACTGAGCCAAACTTGAAAGTTGGATAGTAAGCACCCGCACATTAATGTTCTCACGAACATCTCTACCCATCCAGCACCGAGACACTTCCTATTCATGCAGGACCCAGATGCCCTCCACCCATGTAGGAACTCACCAAAGGCAAGGACATTCAAAAAGGAACAACACAGTGGGGTCAATTAGGAATCTGGCTCTAATCATGATGAGTGGGGAGAAAAAATTGGTCTGCACAGTAGGTGTAAGTTCCCTTCAGAATAGTCTTAATAATAAAAATGAAATCTGTGTACACAGTGCTTTTAGAATTTTGGCAGGCACGAGTTCCTGCCTTATTGCGCTTACAATCTATTTTTGGTGCCTGAAGACTGTTCACAGTCCAACAAAGGATCCACGCGCTCCTCCTTCTGTTACCGTGCACCTCACAACTGAAACAACCTACCAGACCCTTAAAGCCGAGTATTGTTATCATAACTCTGTGCTCAGGACATACTTTAATACGAGATGTAATGCTCCCGGTATTACTTCCTGGTAAAACATTTTATAAATAAATGAGTCATCCCCCTTCGTGCACCATCACTTCAGATTGCATCCTATATTTCACAAGGAACACGGGCCTTGATCTCCCCTAAGTAAAGAAGCATTTTCGGCAGGACGTAGCTACAGAGTATGCCAGAACCCATTACGTATTAACTACATTCTAGGTCATTCCAAGGATATAAGCAGCAATTCTGCTTGCTTTTTTCCCCTCTTTAACAATAATAACTGTTTGTCCTTGTATAGTGCTGACAGTGTACACAGTGCAGTACATAGAATTTTTCCAGGCACTGGTCCCTACCCTGTAGAGCTTACAATCTTTTTTGGGTGTCCTGAGGTACAGGGAGGTAAAGTGACTTGCCTAGGGTCATATGGAGCTGATACTGGGATTTGAACAAGGCTCCGCTGATTCATACTCAGTGTTGTTTGCTTTAAGAGTCAGTGTCTTTAATCACTGAGCCACTCCTTCAGCTCTAATGTCGCTGGTTGCATCCTTAGCAGCTGAAGGATGCATGGCTAAGGCTGCGTCCATAGTAGAACGTGCTAGTTTTCGCGCTCCTCAGCGTAGCGCACACTTGCCTGCAGAAGGAGATATTTCCTGTCCTGCAGGTAGAGGCGACAGGGAAACCGCTCATATGACCAGGCAGTCGCGCTGGAGATACAAACTTGTTTGTAGCGTGAAGTGCCAGTCTTCCTGTAGCGCATGTGCACACGCTAGCACGTGCACACTATGCGCATATGCATTGGCGTCCTAGAGTTTGTTTTGGCGCAAGCTCCTGCACTATGGATGCTGCCTTAGGAATGCATGCTCTATATTTACTGAATGTACCTTTTAGCAATACATTGGGAAGCAGATTGGTTATTTCCCAGCTATTTACCCGCTGACTCCTCCTGCTTCATGTAGAAGCAGCAAGGAGAGACAAAGGAGAGTGTACTAGTGGGAAGCAGTGCACCTCTCGTGAGCCATACTGAACACCTATAATAGGAAAATGTTGCTCGCGAGTCACGGGTTGGGAACAACTGATTTAGAGCATTCAAAGTCTTTATTCATACTATTCCTTGTTACTTCTGCTTGATTCACTGATTTTTTTCCCCCTGAATTAAAAAATTGGCAAATCTACTGGTTTTACATACTGTATGTTGTGGCATAAAATGTGGAGGCTCAACTCAGGTCCATGAGATGTGACATATGTAGAGTTAAACTGCCTTTTAAACGCTCACTAGATACAGTAAATGGTCTGATCATTTGTTGTCACTATAAACTTACTGTAGATTTTTTCATTGCTTTGGCAGGACAAGGAGTTTAGAAAGTTGGACGAAACTTACCATATTATTGCCAAAATAATAACGCTAGCAAGTGTAATATCCATCTGGAGCCCTCAATATTCCAGAAACATGGCTCAGAAATATCCTCAGTTTAGGTTTTGGAGATTGGGTTCAGAATAACCATGCATCAAGCTCAGAAAAGTGTTTGTTAACCCTTTAAATGCTGGATGAGCAGCCGGCCCAGTGTGCCACGGCCCCTCCGGCACTCGCGATAACTCTTCTCCGAACAGGTCACACAATCGCCCCATCCAGTCATCCCCCTTCCATTCATCATCAGTGTAGATTGTGTCCGGACACGCTCTCCCTTTGCAAAATCAGCATTTTTTTTTTAACATAGCTACTATTTCATGTTACCACTTGAGAGCCACTCAGACCCCATGACATAGTAGCTATGTCTCCAGACACTCAAAGGTTTAAAGGAGCAGTTCCAACATGTCATTTTATTTCGACCCCTTTTTTACATAGATCCCTGCTGGAATGTCATTGTAGATGGAGTTACTGAATGCATATATAATCTTACATTTTACCATCTTTTATTTCTCTGTATCAAAATCAACTAGGCATTAGGTAATGTAATAATCTCTGGATCACAGATCAGCTGAAAACTTTGAAAGTTTCCTACATTTGACACAGGACAAATAATAATGTGTTAAAGCAGCAATTCTCCTTGGCCCCTCTTATTTTATATATAAGTGGGAGGGAAGTGTCTCCAGAGCTAAATTGCGTTAACCTAGTTCTCAAGATTGTTTTTTTAGGGGTTTTTTTAAACTGAGAAGTGAAAAGACATTACATTTCCTGTAAAATTCTTCCTTATCATTACAGAGCATATCCTATGATAAGGGAGCCAACAAGATAAAAAGAGTGGACCAAGCACAGCCATGGATCGAAAGTGGTGAGACTTTTCAGGATGTCATCTTTTCTGACGAGACAACTGTAGCTCTTGAGAGATTTGCCGCTTTTGCATTTCACAAAAAAAGGATGCCTATCTCTGAAGCCGTGGCCCAAGCACCCACTGAAGATGCATATGTGATCTCTAGACGTGGACCTGGATGCATACTCATCTTTGAGGGTAAAATAATGCACAAAGTCATATGCTATATTCTGGTGCACTTTACAGTAAACTGTAGTGTGTTTTGTAACCTACTGTTACATTTTTCTTCTATTGTTCCAGGAATCATGGATAAAGTAATTTTCCAAGAGCAAATTGTTCCCAATATTGTTGACTACATTAAGCATGATTTCCCATCTGGTGGTCACCATTTCTTCCAGGACAATGACCCTAAACATACCGCCTCTATACCTATATACTTGCGAACAGCATCAACTGGGATAAGACGCCACTGGAGAAAGTTCTCCAGTGTACTGTACGGTACATTAACTTTTTCTCATTCTTTTAAACTGTTTTTATCTGTTCAACTAATTCGCTATCCCCCCCCCCTCATTCCAGATCACAGATATGAATCCTTTAGAATTGGTGTGGCATGCGATGAAGGATCATATACGAAAGGTTGTGAAACCGGCCAAAAAGGAGGAATTAATACAAGGAATAGTTAGTTTCTGGAACGACATACTCACAGTACTAAGATGCAACAACTATATTGATTATACTGTATTGCAAGCGTGTTGCCCGTTATCTTACAGCGTAATGGGAGTGCCACCGGAATGTAGTAAGGTACTGTACTGTATTAAGGTAAGTACTGTACAGGTACAATAAGTAAAGTACAGATAAGTATGGCACTCAAAATAACCATTTTCATCATTGTATGCCTGCGCTTACTCTCCACTTTCTATATATTACATACTGTATGTACAGTACATTTGTTTTACACATGTGTGTACTGTCTTACCTATTATACTGTAGTTATAGTTTTATACAGTATATAGTTATATACTGTATACAGTTATACTGTACTGTATATACTTAGTTATACAGTACAGTAGTTCTACAGTAGTCCAATATTGTTAACCATTCAAGGATTTCAATGCACTAATCCTGTTGATTTTTTTTTCACAGCAGATGCAGCACTACAGGATGGAGGATGGAATGTCCAAATCTATTGTACTGTGTGCATAATAACAGGCAATAGTTTGCCCTAATCTCCCCTCTCTCAATGACTACAGAATGCAATGCAGCCTGAAAAAGAATGAGAATGTGTGAATGTCCTGTATCGCTCTGGGGGAGGTGTCGATACTCAGTTGAATAACCTTCTGGGGAAAGTGCAACTGTGCCAGTCCGAGTTTGCAGGATAATACAATGTAGTTCAAAGACATCATTTGAACATTTTTACAATAAAGGTTCACTGCAGTACAGACTGTAAATACCATTGGTGTGTCTGAGATATTTCCATAAACAGTATGCAAAGCAGTCCAAGCCTAGCAAAAGGTGAATGTTTTAAATAGTATAACCACCCCCCATGCCACCTCATACATGTATACAGTAGAAATAAAAAGTAAGTGATTTTAAGAATGTAAAAATTGATAAAATATTAAAAACATGCATCACATAATGTTTTCTTAAAATCACTCATTTATTAAGCCTTTATCAAGAAAAAAAGAAATAAAAAGGTATGCCTTTTTGTTTGTTTTTGTTTCAGACTTGAAATTCACATTGGCAGTTCCAATGAAGTACTTATCAGCCGTGCACATGCTTGTGAACCCAGTCACAGGACTCTACAGTACTTTAGTTCAACGGGCAAAAATCAAAGCTTGAGAAATAATGAATCGCTCTGGGGGAGGTGTCAATATGCAGTTGAATGCCCTTCTGCTATGCTTTGTGAGGGAGGATGGTGCAACTTTACCAGTTTGAGTGTGCAGGATAATACACTGTACAGATGCAGCCACCAGAATTAAAACTCGTGCCTGGGAAATTCTGGGGCAGTCTCACAGTAAATGCCTCAACATTTCTGTGAGATTCTTAATTGGCCATTGGATTACACACCAGGGGTCCCTGCAGTCCCATTCAGTTTGAATGGGACTCCGGGGACAACCGCTGTGTTAATCTGATGGGCCATTAAGAATCTCACAGAAATGTTGAGGCATTTACTGTGAGACTGCCCCAGAATTTCCCAGGTAAGTGTTCTAATACTGGTTGCTGCATCTGTAATTCAAAGACATCATTTGAACAGTCCCAATGTAGGACTTATCAGCCATGCACATGCGTGTGAAACCAGTCACAGGACTCTAAAGTAATGAATCGCTCTGGGGAGGTGTCAATAAGCCGTTGAATACCCTGCTGCTATGCTTTGTGAAGGGGGATAGTGCAACTTTACCAGTCCAAGTGTGCAGGATAATACACTGTAGTTCAAAGACTTCATTTGAAAAGTTTTACAATAAAAGGTTCACTACAGTACATACTGTAAGTACCATGGGTGTAAGTCTGAGATTTTACATAAACAGTATGAAAAGCAGAGCAAGCCTAGCAAAAGTTGAAAGTATTGAATAATAAATATAGAATAAAAGCTATTAATATTTATTTTTGTGGTTTCTTAGCAGAATTAATTACAGATGCAAGTCTACTGTAATTATACTGCAAAATGCAACATCATTGATAAAATAAAACAGTTGTGATGATAACAATGTAAAAATGAATTAAATATGAAAACATAGCATCATACTGTATACGGTTTTGTATAAAGCTTACAATTATAGTGTGTTGTCTAAAAGAACCCCATGGCAAAGTTTTAAAAGCGTGAAGCTGGTAATACTGACTGTATAAAAGTAAAAAAGCAACGTTTTAAAAAAGCAATATTAGAATTAAATCGAATTTCCTCCTTACAGTATCTTTTGATTCTCGATGTTTCTTTTCTAAAATAAATAAATGTGCTATTATTTCCTGTATTGCGCAAGCGTCATGTCGCGCTGTAGTGTGCATGAGTACAGTACAGTACAAGCATTGATACTGTATGGCAGGCATACACTACTATAGTGTCATATGTATGGGAAATAATCCCAATCTTCAGGGCTCAGCTGTATGTGTAAATGACTTGATTGGAGTCTCAGTAGGCATAAATCTGGTCATGGGAGCATATATTAGGCTGTATGAGGCTCTATATAGTATAAAACAATAATAGGTGTACAGGTATAACTGGAGGACAAATACAGAACTCTATATATACCATAAAGGCACTGTCTACATCCCCAGAAAACCAAAGTACATACCCATAAATGCTTGATGGAGCCTCAATGGAACAGCTGCTCAGACTCAGAGTAGTGCGTGCATCACGCCTGCATCTCAGGTAAGTTGGGGGTGGTCCCGTGGGGTCCGTCGGCGGAGCACTGCTGTAGTAGATAGTGGGGGCTGCACACCAGTTCCAATAAAAACTGCCAATGGGAGAGAGGTCTCATCAAATCACGCGATAGAAACAGAGCGTGTGACGTCACGGTTGGGGGCGGGAGCTATACTACATAATGGAGAACTCAGCAGACGCGCAGTTACTCTTTGATAAAGGGACAACAGTCCTGAAACGCGTCAGAGTGTTTGTACTATACCTTTGATGACCACCTAATAAAGCAGTTTTTATTGGAACTGGTGTGCAGCCCCCACTATCTACTACAGCAGTGCTCCGCCGACGGACCCCACGGGACCACCCCCACTACTATAGTGTCATTGGGAATTAAAGTTAATACTGCACTGTATAGTGTGATACAGTATACTGTAGTACATTTTATTTACCTTCATTATAAACTGTGCCAAGCGTGTGGAGATGAGCCAATGTCAGAGGTGTATTGTGCATACAAGCTGGGGTCACTCCCGTAGTCTGAATTATAGTTGACAGGTGCCTGCTGAAGCGGCAGAAGCTGTTGAAGCTGGCAATAATGTTGGGAATCAGGCTGGAAATCTTGCTGGTAATCTGGTGGGGCCAGGTACTGTAGCAAGGATTGTGGTTCGCCAGGTTTTCACTGACGGACGGCTGTTATTGTCTGCCGGTGCTGGTACATTGCTGGAATCAGGATGGATATCTTGCTGGTAATCTGGAGGGGTCAGGTAGCAAGGATTGTGGTTCGCCATGGATTGGTGTATTATCATACTTTGTACAAACATATTATAATCACGTATAAACATATGGACTTCCCTCCCTCCTTTCCTTCACCCATATCATCAAACGAGATCTGCAATGTTCACACTGGTGAGTTCTGTCATTCATAATTATGAATTCGATTACTAACATCACGCTTAATTATGTAATGTTTTGCTGGTCTTGTCATATTATACAATCGCACTTATACAATTACATATTTGAAGTTTCTAAAGTGTAATTGAGCATGTTCTGATTAAACAAATGGTTCTAATTATGGACTGTAATAATTGCAACACAAATGTACTCAATGTACGTCCTAATATTATTGGATCATTATCAATCAGATATTGGAAACTCTCATTACCTCTGCCATTACTTGTTTTTAATTTTAATCATCATCATTTTCATTATTTTGCTTTCTACCATGATATACATATATATTATGAAATGTATCTTTCTATAACGTTTATACTTTATTACTATTAATAATTGTATTGTTAGCTCATGCTTAACATGTAGATTGCCTAAATGTTTGCCCTCACTTGTTTTTAACCTTCTAGTCCCAACTGCGCATGACACTGATGCCTATGGGTGCCGAGTGAATGTCATCCAGCCGGGACTCAGTATTCCATCATGCAGCTCGTTGTATGTGTGGTGTCAGCTCATTGGCTGACGGGCGCCACAGACGGCGCACTCGCGCTCTGTGTGAGCGCCGTCAAGCCATGAGTCTGATAATCCATCATGCAACTCGCAGCATACTTACAGCCCATTCGCTGGATGGCGTCACTTCCGGATCACTTTCGGTATATCAGTCGCCTGCACACGGGTAATGTCACTCTTTGAAAAAGCCCATTTCTGGGTGAAACGCGTTAGAGGTGCAGGGGTATGCTTTTCCCCCCCTCTTTTTAACAATGCTTCAATAAAGGAAATGTTATACAGCACAGTCCAGCTTCCGCAACGTTTTTTCCCTGCCTCGTGGTGCCCGCTGAATTGCCTCTCCTCAACCGGAACAGGTACACTCCTTCTGCTTACTACATCAGCCATGGAGCACACAGAACCGGCGTCTAAACCACATGTGAGTACAAGTGCTGCTTAAAGAGAGCTACCCCAGGCATATAGGTTTATCTAGTTCAGGGAGACTGCAGAGGTCAAGGGGGGGGTTCAAACACTCCCCACTTACAACTCCGCACATCTCTGCCATACCTTGTGCCATCTAGGGGGTTTATGCATATAGCCTCAAGCATGCATCATCACACCAAGTGATCCGGTTTAAATGCAGTCAGAAATATTTATTCTCCAATTATTGTGGGTTTATACAAAGCTCTGTAGCACTGGTTGATTGGGGCCATCCACCCCATATACTTTATTCTTAGAAGGGGACCGCTGTTCCTCCCAAGACTCCTTTAGGAGGTCTAGGATACCCCGGGGTTGGCGGCCATACAGCAGTTCAAATGGAGAGAATCCCGTGGAGGCCTGGGGAACTTCCTGCACTGCAAACAGCAGAAAAGGGAGAAGTTCATCCCAGGCTCTCTTCTCTGAATCTACAAATTTTCTCAGCATCCCTTTTAGAGTTCGGTTAAATCTTTCCACCAATCCGTCAGTCTGTGGATGGTAGACCAATGTCCGAACAGACTTGACCTCTAATAATTTTAAGACATCCTGCTTCAGTTTAGCCATAAAATTTGTACCTTGGTCTGTCAACATAACCTGGGGAAGTCCAACCTGTGAGAACAGCTCCAACAACTTGTTGGCTACTTGCTTCGCCGTTGCTGTTCTCAGGGGATACGCCTCAGGATATCTTGTTGCATAGTCAACTATTACAAGAATAAAACTGTGGCCTTTCGCTGAAGGTTCTAGAGGTCCTACCAAGTCTACCCCAATCCTCTCAAAGGGAATGGACACCATGGGTAGAGGACCAAAGGGGCTGTTTTTTGTCCCTTCAGACTAGTTAGCTGGCACTCCGGACATGCCGCACATAACTTCACAATATCACTATGCATCCCTGGCCTATAGAATCGGGACGAAATATGGTCCAATGTTTTATCTCTGCCCAGGTGACCTCCCCAAGGGACAGTATGGGCTAGAGTGAACACAGATTTAACAAATGCCTTGGGAACCAATATCTGTCTGGTGACCTCCCCTGTTTGTGTCTGCCTATTAACCCCATACAGGATATCATTCGATAATTCAAAATGGGGGAATACTCTCACCCCCTGTGCATTCAATATCTGCTCATCAATTTTTACTACTTTATCATACTGTCTAGCAAGGACCGGTTCTTCCCTTTGCCTCTGGCGAAAATCAGGGAGGTATAGGTCTGGTAAATCTCCAGGGCCCATACCCCCCTCCCTCTGGCCATCCCCAGTCATCACTTGTGACTTCTGGCTACTAGAATTGTCACCTTGAGACCCAGATTTCTGCAACCAGTCCTGTTTGTCAGAGCGTCTTTGCTTCCGAGTCTTTTGAACCCGGTGTCTACTGGGGAAAAGGTCTGCCGAGAAGGGGAACAGTTTGCCAGGGTTCTCCTGAGCCATAGAATAAGGTTCCTCATGAGAGACTGGAGCCATTAGGTCCGAAAAGAAAGGCCAGTCCCGGCCGAGTACAACGGGGGCAGGGAGCCAAGGAGCAACTCCTACTTCAAGGTAGGCCTCCTGACCTTTTACCTGTAGCCAGATTTTGGCCATCGGATACCGTTTTACATCGCCGTGTATACATTCTATACTCCATGGGGAGTCAAAAGGACACACATAAGGTGGTAACAGTTCCTGGAAGGCCAGAGTTTTCCCAGAGCCCGAATCTACCAGGGCCTTGACGGTATTTCCCCCAACCTGGGCTGGAAGGAACAATCCATCTGTCGACAGTCCACATGCCGGTGGCCTTGTTCTCCGCAGTTGGAACATGGAGAGGTTTCCCTCGCAGGAGGGTGCCGCAGATAGCGCTCCGCTGGACCGGATACTGGAGACCAGGCATCTGGTGGATCCTGTGGGCGACGTCCTCGGAAGTTCCTCTCATTTGGCAACAAGCCGACATCAGGAAGGGGATGAGGGTCTCTGCGGTGCCCGGCGTTTTGACTTCTTCCTTGCTGGAAAGACTGCTCCTTTTGTGGCACTTGGCGGTTGCGTATGGAGGGGCCGTAGTTTTCCCATTGTTCCAAACTCCCACTTTGGGTATCCGCAAATGCTGGTGAAGTTGGATCCGTCGGGTCCAGGGCACGCACCTGATCCTCGGCCCCAAGGAAGTTCTCAACGAGTCGGACTGCCAAAGCTAGGGTTTCAGCAGCATGGCATTTTACCCACGAGTGAGTGGAAGGGGGTATTATCTGTAGGAATTGTTCCAAAACCCCTTGCTCAAGGACTGAATCCTTAGTGCGCTCCTCGGGTTGTATCCAGCGAGTACACAAGTCCAATAACCGCTGAGCGAGGACCCGGGATCTCATCTTAGCGGTGTACTTCAGGTTCCGGAGCTGCTCCCGGTAGGTCTCTAAGGTCAGATCTAAGCGATCCAGTATGGCGGCTTTTACTTGTTGTAGTCCATTGCCTGATCTGCTGGGAGGCCCTGATATGAGGCCTGGGCTTCTCTTATGAGGAGCGGGGCCAAAGCAGTTGCCCAGCGATCTGCAGCCCAGCCCTGAACTACTGCAATCCTTTCAAATGTCAGTTGAAAAGCCTCTGGATCCTCGTTCGGAGTCATTTTCCTCAGGAGGACCAGGGGTTTGTTTGCAAGTTCTGGACTGGTAGACCCCTGGAATTGGGTCAGCAGCTTGGCCATCCACTCATCCTGTGCTGCCTGCTGCTGGGTTAGGAGCTGGGTTTGCTGCTGCAATAGTAGTTGGGCCTGCTCCTGCATTAACAGTCCCTGCTGTTTGGTCTGCTCCTGCATTAACAGTCCCTGCTGTCTGGTCTGCTTGCACAGAAACTCTTTTAAAAATTCTTCCATTTTTCTCATTTTTGTGTGTGTGTGGTCCTTGAACTGCAGGGGCCTCTCAAAATCCCGGCACTTCTGACACCATATGTTGCAGGGTACATGCAACCACACATGCGGGTTCTCTTGATAAGGCTTATTTATTGAGCCTTAAAAACATACAGCACACAAAAACAAAATAGCTACTCTTCAGCATACAAAAACAAAATAGCTTCTCTTCAGAATAGAAAACAAGGCAGCTTCTCTTCAGAATGCAGGACACAGACAGTTCATCATACATGTACTTTGAAATACAGACCTTATAGCAGAAATCTATTCAGTAGTTCAGTCCTGTCTCCTGACCAGCTAGCCTGCATGTGTGTACATGAATACAAAAAGGATGGGGGAGCACAATAGTTGGAAACAGGCAGTGTTATAGAACTGGTAATTGCTTTTAAAGATGAAGCAGTTATATCCTGAGCAGGTGTGGTGGCTCAGGTGTCTAATGTCCAATTAGAAGGATAGGCACACATGGGTGTATGTGTGTTGGTGTGAAGGTGAAATAGAATAAAGGTATATAAGACTTACACGGCCTTGTGTAAGCCCAGTCGCATCAGAGTTTCTTTGGGAGTCTTTGGGAGTCCCGTGTGCTTCTGATAAGGCTTTTCTTCTTGCGATGCGAGTTCTTCTTCTTGATGTGTGGGCCACTTGCTTCGTTGGTTCACAGTGCCGCTCCAGGGGGATTTCCTCTCATATAAACAGAAAGGAGGATAGGGTTAACACATATACTTATATACACATCAATGAGGGGGGGGATGGTGTGTTTATGGACCACCAAAAATTATATACTATATATTATAATCTGGCACTCACACGGACTAGTGTGAGTGTAATCCTATCTTGGTATCTTGTTCATTTATGGGTGTTGCCCAATCAATATCAGGTGATGAAAGGGTGGGGTATAGGTGTATTAGTGGTAAATATATCACAATACTCACACGGGCCAGTGTGAGTACACACTCCTAGTGGTATCTTGCTCTTCTGTTCCAGTTGTAACTGATGTTGAAGATGGGGTTAACATATGAAAGACACTAATGTCTGGAGGGTAAAAACTAACTTTAATAAAAAACATGAGAAATAAAAACAAAAACAAACACAGAAAACAAACGATTCTGTGGAGGTAAAAGCAAGGGGTAGACAGTATGGTGTATAGTTGTAGGGGGTCTCTCTCTTCCGCGTCCGGATGGGGAGCTACAACTACACCTCCGCCTCCTCTGTAATGTGCTATAAAATGTTCCAGGTAAAGAGCAACGCGTTTCGTGCGGAACTGGACTTCCTCAGGCTCAGTAGATGTGGACCGGCTGTTCCTTGTCTCTTTTATGCAGGGATTAGCCAATCCAAATTGTGGTGTAGTAGCTTCCAACTTTTCATCTGCGACGGGACGCCGCCATCTTGTGAGGTGCATGCGCATCGCGTGTTTTGTGAGATCGCGCGTGTGTAAGGTCCAATTTTGAATAAAGTTTTCAAAGTTGAAGGAGGATGGTGTTGGGGGTTGCGTGCGCATCCTTGCATTAGCAATGCAGCCGCATACCCTCGTGCAGGCCTCTGTTAGTGTCCATATTGTTTAGGAATAAAGTTCCTCGCTTTTAAATGGAGTGATGTTGAGGGTTGCGCGCGCATTCTTGTATATACCTCGCGGCTGTATACCCTCATAAAAGTCTCTGTGACTGTCTATTTGTGACCGGGTGTGGGTTTTGACCCAGAGAAGCTTGTAAACATGCCAGAGATAGCATGGAGGGTGTGAGTTATGCCTCCGTGAAATTCAAGTTTAAAGTGTGTTAGTTTTGGTGTGCCATAAGCCTCTCTATGTGGGCAAATAAAATTATTATTGCATGTGTGTACAGTCTGGGGTTTTTAAAACACCTTGATTATGCAGCTGGGGTCAGTCTAATTAAGCAGCCCTTCTCAACTGAAACTTAACCTTGTCACTGCTGCACTGCAAGCCAAAACATAGGTTTGCCAGGTATATGGCTGGTGACGTTCATTCACCCTGTCACACACACCAACAAATAAGTGAGTTCTCTCTCAGTATTGGATTTCAATCAAGCAACAAGGGGGATTGTTATATCTATATGTGAAGGATATAGGAGTATAAATTTGCATTGCATATATGTCCTGGGAGTTCACTCTCGGGGAGAGTTTATCAGGACAAAGGCTATCGCCAAATTATTAGCCCATGAATCAACCCCCCCTCTACAATAAGTTTTATTGATGTTTGGAAAGGATTACCTCCCTATGAATCTTAAAAAGTTGTTGTGCTAAAGTATGTAAAACTGTGGCTGTACTTTTTTAAGCTTCTAGGGACATTTCAGCAGCATCTGTGATATTTTCCTTTTCTGCATAATGTATGTGCATTGTAGTGTGACTGTCCTGTCTGCAGTGTGCTTATGCGAATGAAAGCTTAAAAAGAAGCATATTGACTGAGATATAAAATATTCCTCTAGGGATATTTTGGATTAAATATTCCTATTTCAATGGCCCTTACTCAATAGTTGAGTTCACTAAGCCTTCATGTGGGTTATGACACCTCAATCCTGCGTCAACTGCCATTTAAGTCAATAGCAGTTAATGCCGGATCTGGTAGTGATATCACGGCTTGGTGAATCCCTGCCAATATGCTGTGAAGAAATCTTCTTAATGTTGGGAAATCTGGTTCATTACTTTGTAAGGGAAAGTGGCTTCAAGGCGTATTAAGAACCATCGACGTGTAGTTATCTTGAGATGATGTTTTTCAAATGAGAACATAAACGCAGAAAAAATGTCCACCTAATAAGCGGTATTTATCTTCTAAACTAAAGGATGAGTGAAGAATACGATGCTGATGCTATTACAACATTCAATTCAGCCATGTAAGTAACTGGTTTAGCCTTCAACATCACCACCTTGTTTATACAGATGTGTCCAGACTTACTTTTCCCGTGGCCGCAACAAGTTGTTTGATTACAGCTGCATAAACACTTTGTTCACCGTGACTCGTCCGCGATTGGTCGGCATAATTATTTGTGGGGTTTATTTACTGTATGTAATTGCACCAGGATGAGTCTGGTAGATGAATTTGGCTTTAATTAAGATAGTCTAACCAGTCAGGAAAGAAGTGAGAAGAGACAAAAAAATAGGGTTGGATTCACTAGAGGTTGATATTGCTACTCTAAAATGTTAAATTGCAGAAAAATGATAAGCTATGAAGTTTGTCACTTTCGATGCACATGATGCTTAGGGTCGTATTTGAATGAAAATGGCCATATTTATAGAGAATTGTCTTTTTCCCGTATAGTCTTCATTTATCATCTGATTTAAAAACTTGAAATGCATAATTTTGTTTCTATTTCTGAGGCCCCACATATTGTGATGCCCTAAACTGTAACTTAGTTATCTAAGGCTGCGGCCAGGCTGGGAGCGTGTGCGCTGGCACTCGAGCGCCATGACGTTATGCGCTCTGCTTGGCTGTGCGACTCCTGGTCAGCTAGTTGCGTGCGTGTGAGGGCATGTCGGAGGTGTGGCCATGATATCTTGGAGCTGGTTCACCCTCATTAAGCAAGCCACTCACGTGATGTGCCAGCGAGCTGCAGAAACAAAGTGCGATCATGGGGTCACGCTCACGCTGGCCACACACATTTTTGCCATGTGTTTCATCGCAGTGAACGTGAGTATAGCCCGGGTCCCCCTGGTCCCCTGTAAGCCCCTACCTATGGCGGAGGTAGGCAGCGAGTGCAGGCGGCATTGCGGGGAGATGTAGAGCGGCGACTGCATCGCCAGAGGTTCCTGGCGGCTCCCTTTGCAGGGCGCCGCCATCTTCAATAGGCTCACGCATGTGCAGAACGAGGCGGCTATTAAGGGCATAGGTTCCAAGGGGACTATAACCCCAGCAGCTAGTGGGTCTGCATATCACATGGCACACAGTATCCAATAGGGCGCTAGTATTCCCCTGGTGAGGGGAATAGATACATTGCACGCGCTAGGAGAATGTCAGTTGGAGCTGGGACCAGGATAGGGTAGTTTGTGTGTGCAGGGTGTCTGTGATCCCTGTACTAGGCCAGAGACCCCCTTAAGCCCCAGATAGGCCTCAACTCCCCTCAGCTTGTGGTCGCTGCAGGGACAGGCCCAGTAGTTAAGGACGCTGCCCTGTGGTACCAGTGTGAGGGACACAGTCAGGACGCGGCGGCGAACTGGCAATCCGGTGGTCTGGGACCAAACCACGATACAGAGTGAGAGTAAGAGACTATTATGGTAGGACACTCCTGCTGGACACCACCCGACATGGAGGCAGACTCGTCGCTGACGACAACGGCGTGGGACCAGATGGTCCCTTTGTCTACAGTCGGCGCTACCGGGTGCTAGGGCAAGTATCATCAAGTGCACCAACTTTACACACGTTAGTTGTGGGCAGCGCTGTTGCACACACTTGGGGTGGGAGTGCCTATTGTGGGCTGGACACTAGGACATTGGTGCCCCTGCACCCAGGTACTGTGGGAATACAGTGTGGGAGTATTGCTATATGTACTATACATGTGGGTGTGTAATATATATGTGTTATCAGTTGTACTTAGTAAATATCGTTATACCATATCCTGGTGTGTGTTAAATACATTGTCCTGTGATGGGTTATCCAACACTGTTAGAATCCCGTGCAGGTGGAGGCACTGTCACCAGACGGATCTGGTACACCCCAGGTTCCCAGCGGCGGAGGCTCAGGACTTCTGTGGGCTACAGGTAATGCACCACACGCACAGTAGCCGCCATATCTCCCAGGGGGTGGGGGAAAGTGCGCTACATATGTAAAAACACAACTATGACCTAAGTAGGTTATTTACTAAAAGTCTCCTGTCTGCAAAACCAGTGCAATAAAACAACATTTTTATTACAGAAAAATATCCAAATGCTTCCAATGGGATGTATTTTCATTAATAATTTTGTGTTGTTTATTTGCACAGACTTTGAGGGAGGGTACTGTAAGAGATGTGATGCAAATGGAGACCGTTTAGGGTGAAATTAACATATGGCTTTATTGAGCCTGTCCCTTTAAAAGGCACAGCAAACAAAAATATACAAAACAAACACCTATCCCTTTGTAAGGGCTGTCTTACTTCCCCCAGTCCCTCTCTTACAAGACTGGGAGGATAAGCCCCTTTCCAGCCTACAACCCGAAAGTCTCAGCGGTACCTTAAAGCAAGTGGCCCTTCAGGTCAGTGGTGTCCAGGTGTCTTGGTGTGCTTGAAGGTCCAGCCTCTGGCAGGTTCCTGGGTCCTCTATGTCCAGGAAAATAGGTCTGGTCCCTTTGTGTCTTGCTGTAATACACAATCCTCATGTCAGCACTGTTGTGTGCTGAGGAAAATCTCTCTCCTGTGTCTCATATGAGGTTTTTTTTTACAGAGCTCTCATTAGTCAAGGTGGAGACGGCTAATTGAGTGGTTGCAATTAACCAGCTCCATGCTGGATTTAGATTACTGAGGCAGCTTTATCCAAACAGGGATACGTCCCTGTTACAGGCACTATATAAGGAACATTGCTTCACTAGATCAGTGAATCAGACCCATTTTTAGATTTTTTTCCTACTACAGTATATTAGGACACTTCTGTTTTTTAACCGGTTTTAACTGCCCTGTAGCTCACACATAGCACATACAGTGCTCCTAAATTGTAATCCCTTAGGCACTGCATATATGTATGTATGTATGTCTTTATTTATATAGTGCCATTAATGTACATAGCGCTTCACAGCAGTAATCCACGTGACAATTATATAAATAACAAATAATACAAATAACACATAATGGGAACAAGTGCTTCAGACATAAGTGACATTTAGGAAAAGGAGTCCCTGCTCCAAAGAGCTTACAATTTCATTGGTAGGTAGGAAGAACGTATAGAGACAGTACAGTAGGAGGGCGTGCTGGTAAGTGAGTCTGCAAGGGGACAAGGTTTATGTATGAGGTGTAAAGTATCAGCCACAGAACTACTCATATGCTTCGTTAAGCAGATGTGTTTTAAGGTGGGTCTTAAAGGTGGATAGAGAGGGTGCTAGTCGGATATTGAGGGGAAGGGCATTCCCTGCTATTAGTTATATTCTTTTTTTTCCCCTCTTTTCTCTTTGCAGTGGAAGAATTAGAAAAGACACTGTATACAATTGGTAGTGAACAACCTGCTGAGAAGCGTCAACCGTGGCATGGTTTGCAAGTTTGAAATGTTTTGGCCAAAGGATTTAACTAAATGACCCAAACAGAGAAAAACCCACTGAAAAAACATGTAGAAATGAGCTAAATAATTTGTAATAATGATGATAACAAAAAGGGCTGCTTGACAGGGACAATGATGAGAATGTATGAAGACTAATACATCTCTTTGGTGGTCTTGCATTTAAAGAAACAATGGTGATCCATGCAAGACCCCCGGGGTGCTGTTAGTTTTCTTCATGCTGTGTTCTAGCATCTCCTGGAGGAATGTGCACCCATGGCAGGATTCCATTCAGTGCTCCTGGTTTTTTATAATTAAGAGAATGTATTCAGTGGCTATTATATACAGCTCAACCCATTATAACGCGGTGCTTGGGGTCCAAAGAATCACATCGTGTTATAAGCGGATCGCGTTACAAATAATGTACAATTGTATGCATTGTTCAATAAAGTATTTAAGATACCAATAATCGTGTTGTAAAGTATATATATAAATATAAAAATTGGGAGCCACGCGTGTATCGCGTTAGAAGCAGATTCGTGTTGTAACGGATCACGTTATAACGGGGTTGAGCTGTATTATTTGCTCATACTGAATGTACATGAATACATTCAGAATCATGCCAGACCATTACTGTTAAATCTGAGAGGAGTTGCTGTCTAATGGAAACCCAACTACTTGGCTTGGGTAGAGACTCGGGAGTCATGCAATATTTTAGATATGCAAGAAAGACTATAATTTTTTTTAAATGATTTTATTTACAAATGTACAGTAGCAGCCGTTATTGCTCCCGCTGGCGTGTTGCAGCGGCACATACACAACACACCAGCAGGAGCAGACGCCATTGTAACGGCACACCCTAGCAAGTGTGGTAACGGCTGCTACATGTGTATCTAAAAAAAGGTCTATCTGTTTAAGTGTATAATCAGAGAGCAACTGCTGGGCACACAGAACAAAAGACAAGTTTTATTCAAATATCAAAGAAGAAAGCCGACGTACCGATCCCACATGGACCTTCATCAGAGCAAGACGGAAAAGGTCAGCTTTCTTCCTTGATGTTTGAATGAAACTTGTCTATTGTACTGCGCCCAGCTGTTGCTGTCTCCTTTTGGCCATTTTGAGAAGGGAAATAGATGCCGGGAGATGCTGTCAGACGCCGCCCGCCGCCCGCCGGCCAGGTAAGAACCGGTTGTTAACATTTTTTAATCCCACCACTGGATATGCACCTTTCAGCTGGAGGCACTGAACTGTTACAGCTAACTTTATATTGCTTTATTTTTTATTTCTTGAGTGTGCTCAATCATATTTCATATTTTGCATAAGACTACTGTATATGAAACAGGTACATTTAGAAAGCATCACAAGCAATTTGCATTGCCCGATTGGAGTTAAATATCTGTAGGTACTATACATATTTCAATTTTTATTTGTATAATGCCAACTGTGTACACAATGATTGACATTAGAAATTACTATTATGCCACATAGCATGCTCATGTTTGGAGAGGAGTTCCTTCTTCCTGAGCATTTTATTTTTTCTCTTCACTTCATTTAATAAGAGCCTGATATAATCTTGACAATGGAATATGTACTTGTGCTTTATATTCTTCACTGCTAGAGTGGCCTGGAATCCATTGTGTTTCAGTGAATTTCCTCTGCCATCTGCAATAAATAGATAACATAAGAATTGCCAGGCATTTTTTGTATTTTATCATTGTGACTAAAGCTCAATTTGGCATGCTGTTTGGTCGTACTCTATGCTGTTTTCTACTTCAGGTTGTTTATTTTCTTCCTTCTCCAATTTAGTATGTGCACCATATACTGTAGATGTAACTGTAAAACAGTGGTGTCCATGTATTTAAACCAGATCACCCCCAAAAACTTTTTTTTTGGCGCTTGGGCTCCCCACTATGTATTAGGTACTCAAAAAAGAATGTCTAAAGTTTGGGGTTGGGCTCCTGAAATATCATATTTTAAAGAATTTGGACGGCAATGTAATAGCTTTATTTATGTTACACAATGTTCTACAGCAGTGGTTCCCAACTCCAGTTCTCAAGGACCACTAATAGTGCAGGGTTTAAGGCTATTTTTATTGAACCACCCACGCAGGGGTATCCTTAAGACCTGCACTTAGTGGTCCTTGAGGACTGGAGTTGGGTATCTCAATTCTATAGTATGTTACCACTTTCTATCTCTCCCAGTGTCTATATCCCACTTCCCACCGTGACCCCCTTCACCCCCTCCCGCCCGCCCCCCTTGTAAGTATCCTGGGCACTGTTGATAAACAGTGCAGTAAAACAAAACCTTTAACATATTACTCTATCGAGTTACTGGGCAGCAATATACCATAGATTAACTGATACCACGAAATCCTAGAAGATTACAGTTCCGAGTTAATCATATAGACACCAGCAGAAGAATTATAAATATATGACTGAGACACATAAATATATGTAGTGGTACATAGTCGATGTAGCAGAGACAATAACAGTCAGCACATGGGTTCCCAGATCCCTCTAGTAGCATTTATATATAATAATAGCCATCTGCCAAAATCCTATCACTTGAAAGCCAACAAAAATAGCTCATAATTTACAACGGGAAAATCTGCAAACGTAGACAGAGCCGAGTTTAACAGGAGGCTTGTAAAGATATTTTCTTCTGGATTTATTGCATTTATTCCGGCGAGTGATGCAATAGATGTCAGTATTTCTATTATTTATTAAAAACGTGATGTTTTCAAGATTTGAAAAAGAAGAGAGAAAAAAAAGAAAAGAAAAAGCTGTCAGATGAGGTTTGGCTGCATAGTGTTCAAGTGTAAGAGACTTCGGGGGGTATTCGCTAAGCTCTGTTAAATCAGGGCAAATAACATGATGTTACCTAAAACAGATATCAAAAATGCTAATCCCAGAGCACTAGGGCCCAGATGCACTAAACTCCACTCGCCTATTGAGCGTAACATTATCCTCAATGAACGTTACGTTCATTCTAACGCCTATGAACTAAAGAGAATAACCTAATGTTACGATAGAGTTACTCAGTGATATAGAATATGGATAAATTCCTTCGGACGTTAAGGTTAATCCTATGCAAATAAAATCCTAATTAGCCGTTATCCTAACATCGCAGATGCACAAATGTCTGTTAATATTAGTGCAGGGAAATTACGTTATGATAAATACAGTCAGTAGGATGAAAACTTGCCATTCTTCACAGCCAGGCCCTGATTATTCTAACAATATTTCATAGAAGTGTTTGTAACCGCTCTTTCCTTCAGACTATGGGATCTGTCGCTGGAGTGGGGGCCTGAGTCCTATAGATCTATAGATATTACAGTATGGGATATAAGTGACATGGGGCCGGGGCAACTGGACACAACACAACCGTATTGAATTATAACGGGTTTTATACATATATCTAAATATTAGCCACCCTGACACCGTGATCCTTCACTGCAGGAACACCTTACACGCTACTACACATGTATCACATCGAAAATAAGAACCCTGTCAGAAAGGTGTCACCTATAGTGGGGAGAAGGGCAGTAAGGCCCAAAAGTACGTACAAACGATAGCCCCGAATCTAAACAGTTTTTAGCACAGTGTCTGGGATGATTAGATGTATGTATGTACGTATGTATATCTTTATTTATAAAGCGCGAAAAGTGTACTCAGCGTTCACAAAGAATACAGTACAGGGAATTATAATATTACAATAAGAAAAAGTGGGGATGACCCCCAGGTGGTGCTTCTAATATGCCAGGTAGTCCAATGAATGATGTATAAACATTTTTAAAAAAAATCGGTATAACTGAGTGAATAAAGCTGTCTGAGTGTCCCGTGGATATGCCGATGGTGTATGCGGGCCTGAATACCCTCACCTCACCTGTTTGTAGCCGTTGGAAGGGATATCCCCACGCCGATGGAACACTTCCCCCCCTGAAAGATGAATGGTAGGGTGCTGGTCTCCTCAGCCGAACAAGCGGCAACCCGGTAGAAAGAGACTGCCAGATGTAATGGAGATCTGCATGTAAAATCTCCTGTCGTCTCACCGGGTGCCTGCTGGAGGTCTCCTGATGTGCCGGTCCGTCGCTGCAGGGGGGTAGGTGGCGGCTGCTGGTGGGGAAGACGGAGCGCTCCAATCCTCCGCGCTAAATCCGTCAGTGTTGTAACTTCCCGGGACAGGTGAGGGAGCAGGGTTATCGGCTGCACACTGGCTGACACCGGTACACTACGTAGCTAGAAGGGGAAATCCTCTCAGTTCGAACAGCTGCTCCGCATTCAAATAACCGAGGCGTGCTGCAATGCTTGAGTAAAGATCAGGAACGTGGTGAGAGAGCAGAGCACTGCCGTGGAAAGGAAAATCAAAAAAAAGAGGGCCTGATGCAAAAAAATAAATTATTTATTAGGCATAATAGCCAAAAAGAACAAACCACTAAGGTTAAAACTCTGACGCGTTTCCCGCCGTGAGGAGCTTTATCAAGAGTACTAATGCTCCATAGAAGTCGATTATATATGGTCAGAGGCAAGTGCACGCCCCAAATTAGTTAATGCTGATGTTATACGATGCTGAGGGATATGCAATCAGTTAAATCCTCAGTCCAGCAGATCTGCAATAAGAGAAGCGCCCTAAACCTCTGAACACAATATCAATCTGATGGAGCTTGACAATAACAACAGTTAACATGTGAAACAATAATCAAAAAACAGAAGACTAATATCCCTACAAAAACAAAAACATTTTCAAAAAGAAAGAAATCAATAAGTTCCAAGACAGTAAAACCTATATATAAATGACACTATAATATAAATAGATAAAAAAAGAATATGATAAATGTATCCCTTAATATATAAAGAAAGTGATCTAATATACATAGTTACAGCCAGTGATAAAGAAAACTAATGGTTATAGGGTATAAAAAAAAATATGTGAAATTAAATAAAATAAAAATATGCCTAATAGAATAATACAGTTAATCATAAATATTTAAAATATGATAAAGAGTAATAATAACATTTAGTCTTAAAAAAAAATTATATAAAATAAGTAAAAATAAACCAAAAAACAAATAATTTAAAAACCCTGTTGTAATGTGATGTGTTATATGATAGTCACCATCTTTAATAATCACTAACATGTATCATAAATTGATATCCTGAAAAAATATATTTCATATAAAAAATAAAATATTAAAGCAAATAGATATTAAATGTGGTATCACATATATATATGAGAAATTTAATTAAACGTATATGAATTATGAATAAATATAAATGAAAAGTATATCAAATATAAATTAAAAATCATAATGTGTTGACATGTCCTTAAGTGGTAGATCACAAACAAAAATGGTAAAGGAATTCATAGGTAGTCATATAACAGAATATCCAAATATATAATATATTACCAAAACATAATCTTGAAACAAATCTTCAAAAAAGTATACCATGAGAATAAATATCTTAACTTAATACATAAATAATCAAAGAAAAAATGACAAAAATGAATGAAAGCTGTTTGAATAAACATATTATTATAAAAATGCTCAATTCCCAATCGACCTTGATGCAGAGGTTTGCATGTATCTAAGCTATACTCCAGAACATTTCCTTCTGTTTAACATGCCCAATCTATCTCTCCTCCCGAGTTGGTGCATGTATCATGGTCTAGGCCTGAGAATGTGAAAGTTTTAATAGTCCCCTTAGGGCAAATGGAAAAATTTCTCGAGACCGGGTGGTGATGGGGTCTTTTTGTTAATTGCACGGACATGTTCCATAATTCTATTCTTGAGGGTCGTATAGTACGACCCACATAGCCTTTTTCCACACTGATAAGACATCCAGCACACCAAGAAATCCATATTAAAGTCAAAATACACTGATACTTCTAGTTGAAGTCGACATCAGAGAATGAGAATAATACCCATCAGTGTCCTTTGATATTACATTAACACATGGAGAGGAAAAAGCCCTTCGGGCCAACAGCACGAGATGTTCCATACCCAGTACAATCGGGCTATTTTTCCCAATCTACCAGACCACACGGAAGTCAAAAAACTAACAAGGACAAGGAGTCAAAGAGGAAGAGGGGGGACCAAGAGGGGCAACCAGAGTAAAAATCTTAACATCGAAGACTGTAATGTATTGTCTTAGATGGAGTGAAAGGTGCTGTGAAGTGAGTGAAAGGGAAAGTTATATGGGGTCATAATACATTGAGGACGAGTGTTTACTGAAATCGGATTCTATGGATCGCCGCTTTCCACAGTTAGACATTTCCCTCTCATTCTTTCTCTCCATTATCCCTCTTAACCAGTTGGTTCATTTTGCTCCTCCAAGTGACTCGACCTCTTTTATACTACTTGCATCTACAGCGTGTCTCCAAGCGATCTCTTGAAAATTTTTTTTACATTCAAGTGTACTTGCCCCCATTTATATGCTTCTGTGGAGCCATCTCCCTGATGATAGGGGAGAATGACAACAACTAGAACAGGCTTGCTACTGATTTTCATTTAAGAATCTGTTTGCTCTGATTTAGAATATACGTATGAACAGGAAATGGAGAATGATGTTGGGATGGTTCCCTTTCTAATTTCCTAGCTTTGAACACACCACATTAGAAGAAACTACCTTTGTCCCATATGGTTCCAAAAGTGCCTTTATCACTAACATTTGAGCAAATTGGTGGAAAAGATCTGGGATTTAGCTAGAATTGCAAACATTCCTGTTCGTTGCAACAATCCACACACATTGAAATACAGAATTACAACTCTAAAAGAGGACAAACCTTGTGATAAAAATGCGACAAGGGTCGCGATTGTTGTACATCAGCTGAAAACTATTGGCAGGAGGCCTTAAGACAGTATCGATGAACAAGCATATTAAGTACCGTCAGACCCCACCAAATTCTCTCATGCACCTGAATGATTTGCTGGAACTAGGCAGAGACCTTTATGTATTACAAAAAGAATTTGAATTTTTATGCTCCCCAACCCCATAGTCCCCATCTTTCACGCATCTCGAATACCATAAATCGCTCACAAGTCCCCCACGGGACGCGTCCCATTGTGGCGAGCATTGGATCTTTGGGAATGGGCTCTCTCGACATAACGCTTACTTGCACCAATCGGTACAGTCACTTCATCTTTTCTGAAGGACTCTAGTCATTAATTTTTGGATCGTAACAAAGTAAAAATGTGCGAGAAGAGTTAATATGGGTTGACTTGGACGTTACCTCCCTTTATAATAATCATCAAACATGTATCAGGGCTTTCGCCCTATACAGCCATTTTCTGAGATCTTCTCACTTACACCAGCACTATGCACTTTTTACTAGATTCTATCACTTTTTTTACTCACCACAATTACTTTTCTTTGATTCAACATTTTATTTACAAATTCGGGTGCACCGCTATGGGCACTTCTTTCGCACGCTCATATGCAAATCTTTTTAATGGGTGTTGGGAGTCTGATTTCATTTTAGTGATAAAAATTCTTTTCGGCAGCCATATTAAGTTTTATAAAGGTATATAGATGATCTTCTGTTTATCTGGGATGGTGACTTCACATCACTGCAAACATTTATGCACTTCTTATACTAATGATCACATTTAAACATTCACGTCATCAGTAGATATTAACCACATTTATTATTTAGACTTAATTGCTGATGTCGATATGCGGGGTGCTCCAAATTGACATCTACAGGAAATCCAACGCCAAGCAATTCCTACATTAGAGCTGGACAGCAATCATTCAAAGTCCCCTCGAAAAGGGCATCCTTAAGGACCAATTACACCGATTAAAAAGGTTGTGTTCTACTGAGTGAATCATTCGATATACAATCCAAAGATCTCAACCTCAAGATTTTGTATCTTAGGGTTATAATCGACATGATATCACAGAGGCCCTATACGCTGTAAAACATTCGATAGAGGGATCTTCTATCATCCTCCCAAAAATCAAAACCATGTGATGACAACACCTATGTTTATCACTCAACAGAGCAGACAGTTCAGATCGTATACGATCCTTATCCATAAGCATTGGACAACCTGTGAAACTGGACAAGATTTGACTACAGTTCTTACTAATAGCTAAAATTTGTATTTAGAAAGGCCAAATCGTTGGGTACATTCCTCTCCCCCAGCCTTGTTTGATTCTAGCACCAATCACAAAAGGATAAAAAACATACCCAAAGGTTCTTCCCATGTGGACTTGTGGGATATGTAAGTTTGCTAAAAAAAGAAAAAGGTTATTTGTTAAACCCCCAACAGGAACACACTAACAACCTTCATCATTGATAACTACTACTCCAGTTACCTGTATATCTTTTAAGATGCGGGTGTGAAAAGGGCTATGTGGGTCGTACTATACACCCCTCAAGAATAGAATTATGAACATGTCCGTTGCAATTAACAAAAACCCAATCACACACCGGTCTCGAGCATTTTTCCATTTGCCCTAGGGGACTATTAAAAATTTCACATTCTCAGGCTAGACCATATACATGCCCCAACTCGGGAGGAGATAAGATTGGGCATGTTAAACAGAAAGGAAATGTTCTGGATGTATAGCTTAGATACCATGCAACCCTCCGGCATCAATGTCGATTGGGAATTGAAGCATTTTTATAGATAATAGTTTTATTTCAACAGCTTTTCATTCTTTTTTTTTCATTTTTTCTAATTGTTATTTATGTATGTAAGTTAAGATATTTATTCTCATTGTATACTTTTTTTGAAGATTTGTTTCAAGATATGTTTTGGTTTAAAAATTATCATTTGGGATATTCTGTTTATAGACTACCTATAGCCATATTCCTTTACCATTTTTGTTTGTGATCTACACTTAAGGACATGTCACCACATTATGATTTTTAATTTATATTTGATATACTTTTCATTTATCATTTATTCATAATCATATACGTTTAAATTAAATGTTCTACATATATATATGTGATACACATTTATATATATCTATTATGCTTTAATATATTTTTTATTATATGAAATATATTTTTTCAGGATATCATATTTATGATATATCATGTTAGTGTATTATAAAGATTGGTGACTATCATATAACACTTCACATTACAACAGGGTTTTTTAAATTATTTTGTTTTTTGGTTTTATTTTACTATTTTATATAATTTTTGTAAGACTAAATGTTTATTATACTCTTTATCATATTTTAATCTTTTATGATTTTAACTTTATATTTCTTATTAGCATTTTATTATTTTAAATTATTTTCACATATATTTTTTTATATACCTATAACCACTTCATTTTTCTTTTATCACATGCTGTAACTTAGTATATTAGATCACTTCTTTTATTTTTAAGGGATACATTATCATTATTCTTTTTTATCTATTTATAATATAGTGTTCATTTATATATAGTTTTTTACTGTCTTTGGACTTATTGATTTTCTTTCTTTTTTGAAAAGTTGTTTTGTTTTGTAGGGATATTAGTCATTTCTTCGTTTTTGATTTTGTTTTCACATGTTACTGGTTGTTTATTGTTCAAGCCATCAGATTGATATGTGTTTCAGAGGTTTAGGGCGCTTCTCTTATTGCAGATCTTGCTGGACTGAGGATTTAACTGATTGCTTATATCCCTCAGCATATACCATTCAGCATTAACCTAATTGTGGGCGTGCACTTGCCTCTGACCTTTATATAATCCGACTACTATGGAGCATTAGTACTCTTTGATAAAGCGCCTCCACGGCGGGAAACGCGTCAGAGTTTTAAACCTTAGTGTGTTTGTTCTTTTTGGCTATTATGCCTAATAAATAATTTATTTTTTTGCATCAGGCCCTCTTTTTTTTGATTTTCCTTTCCACGGCAGTGCTCTGCTCTCTCACCACGTTCCTAATATTACAATAAGTGCAGCAAAATCAGACAATCGGAAAGGAAAGCCCTGCCCCGAAGAGTTTACAATCTAAATTGATTAGGAATGGGGATGGGTTAAGGTACTGGATTACCTTAGGGCAGGGGGGGGGGGGGGGGTGGACTGTGTCGGTTAAATAATGAATGGAAAAAAAGAACAGCTAGATATAAGCAGTTGTATTAATAATAAACGTATAAAATAGATTGAGGACAGTGCATCCTAATAATTCTGTATGGTAATAAAGTATCAGTCTTTACAAACACACTCTGTATAAGTCTGGATCATAGGGCATTATATATGTGGCTGCAAGGTGATACCTAATTGTCAGTTCCATATGGGTCAGTATACTGTATATGTAACAGTGTTTCCCCCAACCGGTTGGAGATTTGGCCATTACCACGGCGTATGGTGCATATACCTGCTGGTAACAGGAGGGCTGAGTCGTCCACCGGTGGCAGTTGGGACACAGGACTAGGCTTCTGGGGTTCATACCCTACATATCTCTTTAGCAGTGCAGCCCCTCCATGGTAGGCTTCAGGAACTGAAGGTGAACTATTACCTCTCCCACAGTAAGGTCACGCACCAGGCAGGAGGTATAAGAACAGGAACAGTTTATTATCTCTTCTGTACAGCACAGTAACAAGCAGTCTTCTGCTCGATGCAGTAACTCTCCGCTACCACTGAAGGATGGTTCCTGGACCATCACTACAGGCCAAGGGTACCCGCAGCCGTCCTAGCTCTTCCCTAACCCCTAGCAGAGGCAGAAGTATGGTCCACACTCACTCTCCCCCGGAGGAAAGAGGACCAGAAAAGGCCCAATAGTCAGGCTCTCGGCTGTGTGACCTGCCCCTCTCAAGTGGGTGGAGGCACTACTAAATTTGGGTGGTACATGCCCTTAAGTACATCTAGGAGGAGGGCACCAGGTCTGACTCGTGTTTGATAATGCCCAGGCCTGATGTCACCGCCACTCACTGTCACTCAAGTGCAGTACCAAGGAGGTGAAAAACCCCATATAAACTACTGGCAGTTTGATTGTACCAGGGCTTACTGCCAGGAGATTAAGGATATCATAGAATCCTCTGGGAAGGAAAAATTAAAAATGGGTCAATCAACTGAGTCACCCTCTCCCTCTTTTTTGGCACAAGGGGGGTGTATGAGTTCTTGGGAAACCAGGAACCCATTTCACCCCTTGACAACTCCAAAACCAGGTCTTGTCCAAAGAAACAAAAGACGCATGTCAGAGGGAGACGAGGGGGGAGATTACGGAAAGGCAAGAAAAATACAGTAAATATAGGAAATACTAAAAACATTTTTAACTTAAGTAAAAAAATTTTATCAGACAGTGAAAATAAAGTGATTAAAAAGGGACTCACATTTGCTCCCACTATTGGACCAAATAAATTTGGTCTTTATGTAGATACACATACATTTCTGCGAACATTAACTCTGAAAAGGTTCTTTATGAATAAAGATGTAGAGTCTAGCAATTGGGTAAATAAAAATATCAATTCAACAATTCCCAATGCTGACAACCCAGACTTTATTCATTCGAAATTTAAACCTCAATCACAATTTTTTCCCAAATTTGCTAAAGGGAACCATCTTGAGGTATTCTTTCAACTTGTAACAAAAGATCTAGAATCTCTATGTAATAAGAAAAATAGGCAGCACAATAATTTAACTAGAGAAGAAAAAACAGCGCTAGAAGGATTAACATCAGACAAAACAATTGTGATTAAGCCAGCAGACAAGGGGGGGGGTGTTGTAATTATGGATCATGAATATTACATGCAAGAATCAAAGAATATTTTGGGCGATAGAATAACCTATCAAAAATTGAAGTCGAACCCTACAACATCATATAAAAAGGAACTTCAAGCCCTATTGGAGGATGGTAGGAGATTGGGAGTTTTGGAGGAACATGAATATCAGTTCCTATATGTGCAGGATCCAATATTCCCGGTCTTCTACTTCCTACCAAAAATCCATAAAAACATTACACACCCCCCAGGGAGACCAATAATATCTGGGATCGGATCATTAACGGCTAACCTGTCAGAATTTATTGACAGTTTTCTACAGGATAGTGTGAAAAAACAAAAATCCTATCTAAAAGATACCAGTGATGCAATTAGGGCCCTCAGGAACATAGAGTGGCAGGAGAATTATATATTGGTGACCACTGACGTAACAGCCCTGTATACATCCATACAGCATGGGGATGGCTGCAGGGCGGTACAAATGTTCCTAGAGAAAGAGGGAAAACTCCCAGGGGTACAAATAGAATTCCTCATCAGATGTATTGAGTTCGTCTTAACAAAAAAAAATTTTTGGTTTGATGATGAGTTCTTTCTACAATTATGTGGAACCGCCATGGGGACCAAATTTGCACCCAGCTATGCTAACTTACTCATGGCCATGTGGGAAGATCTATATATATGGTCTTGGGTGGGTCTGAGTGCAAATTTGGTCACATGGCGGAGGTTCATTGATGATATTGTCTTTGTGTGGAAGGGTACATTGGAGGATTTGGAAACTTTTTTTATGTATCTGAATAATAACGATTTAAATCTTAAATTTACCTCCACCTTTAGTAAGACCACTGTAAACTTTCTGGACTTAACTATATATATAGAAAACAATATGATTAAAACAAAAAATTTCTTTAAAGAAGTAGATGCTAACAATTACATCTTGAAGTCCAGTTGCCATTTAAATAGATGGATAAACAATATTCCATATGGCCAATACTGTAGACTTAAAAGAAATTGCACAGATAATGAGGTGTATGAAGAACAATCCATTATTTTGTCCAGAAAGTTTTCAGAACGTAACTACAAACCTAGTGTCATAAATAATGCACTAGACAAAACAAGACAAGTATCAAGAGAATCTATGTTAACCCCTAAGATAAAAGCCAATAGGGATGATAATTTAAAAGTACCCTTTATTACCCAATACAATAGAGATGCATATAAAATAAATAACATACTGAATAAACATTGGTCTATTCTAAAGAATGATCCCATCATAGGTACCTCCCTCCCTGACAGAGTCCAAATGGTGTACAAGAAAGCACCAAACATAAAAAAACTGGTAGCACCCAGCGCTTTGAGGGGGACTCCAATTACAAAAAACCCCACGTGGCTAGAACCACCAAAAGGGTTCTTTGATTGCAAATTTTGCACGGCCTGCCACTACAGCTGTAAAAATACAAATACCTTTCAATCAAATATTACTAAGAAGATATATAATATAAAACATCATTTAAACTGTAGATCCAATTTTGTTATTTATATGATTGAATGCGAGTGTGGCTTACAATATATAGGGAAAACTATAAGACCCTTGAAAACACGCATTTTGGAACACATAGGCAACATAAAAAGGAAAATGACCACCCATAGTGTTCCAAACCACTTTCTGGAGGTACATAACGCGGACCCGAAAGGGTTAAAATTTAAAGCTATAGAGCAAGTTATGCCACATTGGAGAGGGGGAAATAGACACACAGCATTAATCAAAAGAGAATCATTCTGGATGTTCGAATTAAAAACCATGTCTCCGTCCGGTTTGAATCTAGAGTTTGATTTAAAACCTTTTCTGTGAATGTTAATGAACTAACACTTTGTTTTTGATTTCATTTTTAGAAACTGCCTTCTGCCAAACCCAACTAATGCTATGCACTTTATATCCCTCCATATAGAATAGGGATATCCCCCTCCTAATACCTGTTTTCAATATTTTAAATATTTTTAATTTTTGTACTTTGATATTGATTTTTAATTGATTTTATAAACAAATATTTTTTAAACAGTTTTAAACATTTTTTTAACATTGTTTGCGGTCTGAGGACAAAATAAATATATGTATTTTAATTGATTGTATAAAAGATGTGTATTTTATGATGAATTGTTATAAAAACATGTGATTCACACTAGAATACTGTGAGTATATGAATTTATAGTATATGTAATAGCAAGAGAGTCCGGTTCAGGTCTTATTATAGTCTCAAGCATACACAATTAACCTTAATAGAATCAGGTGAATTACCAGCCAATTAGAACACAATCTAGGGTATATATATCACCATTGAGCAATAGAATGTCACTCCTGATGAAACCTATGTGGTGAAACGCGTAGAGTGACGCTCTATCCCTGAGACGGCCGGAACCCCAGGAAGTGGACGCGGCGGATGACATCACTTCCGGTGTTTGGAACGCACCGGTGGAACGCACGCCACGAGAGAGGGGGAGCTGAAACACTATTCACCCGGCCGGAGAGATCCATTGAGATCTAAATGCTTATCCCTATTTGAAACCATGTGAGTGTAAACTTGTTTGACTTACCTTCATAAATGATACATACAGTCTGCACTATGTCCAGTCGTATCTTTGATTAAGGTTCCTGGGAGTACATCTGTATGGGGCTGCATTGACTGCTGTATTTCCTGATGACTGAAGGACTAACAACAATACCTAAAAGATACCTTTATGTGCCTGAATAACCTCACACGTTTGTGAGTATATATTGAGAGCAGTGCCATCCGTATTTGATATTATCCATTTCACCTTAACAATATTGCACTATCACCATTGTATTTCATTCTTTTTTTACATATATTGCGCTTCCCGGACATTTCATTCTTACTGCCAGGAGGGAAGCAGACTAGTAGCCACAGATGGCAAGGCTAGATATAGTTAATTGGTTAGAATGACACCTTTCCTTAAGGTATCCCTTGGGGATAACCCTGTATATAGTCCCTACAGGACCTCTGTCCAATATTTCTTATTTTGAAGCTAAAGTGAGGGGGGATTTTAGATGGTAAGTAGATATTAACAAAAGATAGAAAAGTATATACAATCACCTGTGCCTGTGTGGCTGTATACAAGGTTCTGTACACTGTCACTGGTATTAGGGCACCAGGTGAATACAAAATGGTTAAATATATAAATATACTTGTCAGTCGTGGGGATAATCCTGCATATAGTGCCCAAAATGTCTTTGTGCAGTGCTTATGATCAAGAAGCACCAGGAAGGAGAGATAGTGGAAGGTATAGGTGCAATAGTCAATAAGTTGATATTGGCACCTAAAGAGCTAACAATAGATGCAATCACCTGTGTCTGAGTGGCAGTATCCAGGGGTCTATACACTAGGGCACATGATGAATTGGATAAGGTTAGGTATAGTACAGTATAACTGCAGACCACCAACTGGTTAGCTGCTAAGCCCTGTGAATGTGGTAGTATACTTAACTTGTAAAGTTTCTCAGTATGATGGAGGCTATTAACCTCTGCAGGGGGGCGGGGCCGCCAACAGAAATCGTGGAGCCCAGGACAAACATTTTAAGCAGGGTCCCCCCCCCACCCCCCCGTGTCGGCGGAATTGCCCACTGCCCGCCACCCCCCCATTTAACACCTCACGAGACCCCTCTCTTTCCCCCCATCCCATGTGTTTCTCTCCCTTCTGTCTCAACCCATCTCAATCTCCTGCCTCACATGTATTTCTCTCCCATGCTTAGCACTCTTACTCCCTCTTTTCCTCACTCACCCCCTCTTTCCTCTCCCTCCATCAATTACTCCACGCTCACTCATTCTGCCCCCCCTCCACACACACTTCCCCCACAAGATATATACCAAAAAACTTCCCACCCCCAAATGCATACAAAAACCTCACCTACCCAATACATACATATACATTCCCAGTAAGATAGATAGATAGGTATATCTTAGGCTGCGTCCCCGCTAGCGCTGAGCGGGCGGCGCTTGGCGAGGTGACTTGCATATATACAGTTAGGTCCAGAAATAATTGGACACAGACACAATTTTCATAATTTTGGCTCTGCACGCCACCACAATGGATTTGAAATGAAACAACCAAGATGCAATAGAAGTGCAGACTTTCAGCTTTAATTCAGGGGGTTGAACAAAAATATCGTATGAAACGTTAAGGAATTGCAACCATTTTCATACACAGTCCCCTTATTTCAGGGGCTCAAATGTAATTGGACAAATTAACACAATCATAAATAAAATGTTCATTTGTAGTACTATGTCAAGAATCCTTTGCAGGCAATGACTGCTTGAAGTCTGGAACGCATGGACATCACCAAACGCTGGGTTTCCTCCTTTGTGATGCTTTGCCAGGCCTTTACTGCAGCTGTCTTCAGTTGTTGTTTGTTCATGGGTATTTCTGCCTTAAGTTTTGTCTTCAGCAAGGGAAATGCATGCTCGATCGGGTTGAGATCAGGTGATTGACTCGGCCATTGCAGTATATTCCACTTCTTTGCCTTAAAAAACTCCTGGGTTGCTTTCGCAGTATGTTTTGGGTCATTGTCCATCTATAAAGTGAAGCGCTGTCCAATCAACTTCACTGAATTTGGCTGAATCTGAGCAGACAATATATCCCTATACACTTCAGAATTCATCTGGCTGCTTCTGTCTTCTGTCACATCATCAATAAACACTACTGACCCAGTGCCATTGGAAGCCATGCATGCCCATGCCATCACACTGCCTCCACCGTGTTTTACAGATGATGTGGTATGCTTTGGATCATGAGCTGTTCCAAGCCTTCTCCATACTTTTTTCTTCCCAGCATTCTGGTACAGGTTGATCTTAGTTTCATCTGTCCAAAGAATGCTGTTTCAGAACTGGGCTGGCTTTTTTAGATATTGTTTGGCAAAGTCTAATCTGGCCTTTCTTTTCTTGAGGCTTATGAATGGTTTGCACATTGTGGTGAACCCTCTGTATTTCCTCTTGTGAAGTCTTCTCTTTAGGGTAGACTTGGACAATGATATGCCTACCTCCTGGGGAGTGTTCTTCACTTGGCTGGATGTTGTGAAGGAGTTTTTCTTTACCATGGAAAGGATCCTACGATCATCCACCACTGTTGTCTTCCGTGGATGTCCAGGCCTTTTTGTGTTGCAGAGCTCACCAGTGCGTTCTTTTTTCTCAGAATGTACCAAACTGTTGATTTGGCCACTCCTAATGTTCCTGCTATCTCTCTTTCTTTTTTTTTGCAGCCTAAGGATGCCCTGTTTCACTTGCATTGAGAGCTCCTTTGACCGCATGTTATGAGTTCACAGCAACAGCTTCAAATGCGAATGCCACACCTGGAATCAGCTCCAGACCTTTTAGCTGCTTAATTGATGATGAAATAATGAAGGAATAGCCCACACCTGTCCATGAAACAGCTTTTGAGTCAATTGTCCAATTACTTTTGGTCCCTTGAAAAAGAGGGGACTACATATTAAAGAGATGTAATTCCTAAATCCTTCCTCCAATTTGGATGTGAATACCCTCAAATTAAAGCTGATAGACTGCACTTTAAGCCCATACTCATTATTTAACTGTAACTTGAATTTATTTTGGTACAGTACACAACCGAAATAACAAAACTTGTATCAGTGGGCAATTATTTCCGGACCTAACTGTATATATATGCAAGTCCCCGCTTGCGCGATGCGCATATGCACGGGCACACGCTCACCGGCGCTCGGGTAAATACATTTTTTAAACTTTCTAGCGTGCTCAGCTTCCCCTGCAGGGTCACCCCCGCGAAAATTTAAAGGACACCCGGCTCTTATGCTTGGAGAGCTCTCCAAGCATGAGCACGCTCAGCGCCAGCGGGGACAAAGCCTTACTGGGAGTGTGTGTGTGTTATATATATATATATATATCCCCAATACATGTAAAAAATACCCGAAGCCCCCCAATCCATATAAAAAATACCCTAATGCCCCCCAATCCATAAAAAATACCCCAACCCCCCCCCAATCCATATAAAAAATACCCCAACCCCCCCAAAATGCATATAAAAAATACCCCCCCAATGCATATAAAAAATACCCCAACCCCCCCAATGCATATAAAAAATACCCCAATCCCCCAATGCATATAAAAATACCCCTTCCCAATGCATATAAAATACCCCAATACCCCCAATACATATATATAAAAATCAGACCTGTAGGGGAGGGGGCGATGCTGGGATGAGAGGTAAAAAATTTTTACCTGCAGGGGGGGGTGATGCTGCGATGGTCTGGGCGGTACGGGGGTGTCCCGCGGTTGCGGGGGGTGTCCTGCGGCTGCGGGGGTGGCGGGCAGCTTTATCCTGCGAGGGAGGGTGGCGGTGCAGCTGGGGGCCCGGCGGCTGATCACAGCAGATGCCGAAGGCCCAGCTGCAGGCACGCCACCACGTTCCTGCTCCCGCGCGCACCGGTGTGCTGCGGGGGTGGGGCCGATGCTGGCCCAATGCTGGGGGAAGATGGTGGGACGGGCCAGTGGCAAGGGGGGTGGGGGGCGGCGGATCTGGCCCGATGCTTTGGGGAGGGGGCGTAGAGGGAGGGTCCGGTGCTGCGAGGGGCCGGCTGTCCAATAGGAAAGCTTTTTCTCCTGCTCCGGTCACATGGTCCCAGCTCACAATGCAGTATGGAGTCCTGCAGCTCCCGTGCGGGCTCCACAAGTGATGCTGATGCCGCCCCACTGCCCCCGCACCTCTGCTTACCTGTTAAGATGTCGCCGCGGGCTTCCAGCAGGTAAATAAGTGATACTTTTCAACTACCCTGACATTACCGGATACCCGGCACCGGGTCCACTTTCCAGCTGCCGGGTCCGGGTAATTTCCGGGTAGCTGAAAAGCGGCCGGTTAACGCCCCGGTACATCACTAGTGCTGTGTATTTATTTGAAATATAGCAGGCGCATGGGTGTTACGTTAGGTAACGCACGAGTTACATGGTAGGAATGTGGTAGTGCATTACTAGGAATGCACATTGGATGTTTTCTAATTAGCATGTGTATTGTATTTGTTTTCAGGTCTATGTGCTATTAACGATGCTCTAATGCGTTTGCTCACCGTCACTATTTGTGAACATAATTACATTAGTTTAGTGAATACCCATTAAACTTGGGGAAAATAATGTCCATTACCCATTTAGGTAACGTCATGTTATTTATCCTGATTTAACTGAGTTTAGTGTATCTGGGCATCATTGTTATGTTGCTTTTATAAATATTCTTAAATATCAGTGCATCCATTCTCCTGGTGCAGGCTGCGTCTTCCCCAAAGAGATTACATACATAAAGAAAAGAGGAGTGGGCAATGCAGATTTAGCATTCTTTTATTTCTGCCATAGAATCCGTTGCTTTGGCTGCTGCAGCAGCCGGTCTCAAGTGCATGTTGAATAAGGTATTTGCTTGAGTGAATACTGTGTTATGATTAATAGGTGTTAAATTATAGATGTACAGATGTACCCGGACTTTGAGTTCCTGCGGCCACGGCCCAATTTACTGTACCCAGAGCCAAATGAAGAAAAGCGAACGCCGCGGCTCTAGGGAGAGTAAAAGTCAAATGTCGGAGTCAGGCATGCGTGGGGCAGCAGGAACATTAACTCTGACTGAATCTGCAGGTTACATAAGCCAACAGGGTTTAGTTAATCTGGGCCTAAGTATCTTTTGGCTACAGAATGGAATGGAATGGAACATTTGTTACACGTCCTAAGTCCCGTTTTACAGAGCAGATTTATTTAATACTTCAAGTGAACAGCAATCTTTTCATTACTCGTTTGCTTTACACATCTGAATCATTCTACAGCTGATGACAGTGAGGTAAATTTTAATGCTTTGGCAAAAAATCCCGAGAAATTTGCCAGAATTGAAAGGACTTCAGTATACTGTCAAAAGGATGGATTGTAGTCATAAAATGCTGGGTGTTCCTTTCACTATGCATAAGTCTTGTGGCATGTTTACCTTTTTAAGGACATTGGGGGCTATGCACTAAGCTTAATGGCTTTGCGTTTTGATTTGGCCAAAAAGCAGGTTCATTAAAAAGTGAAGCCGGGGACGCGATGCACTAAGGCCTTGAGGCCATTTTTTAACGTACTTGCTCAAAATAGCTCAAAACAGCCACAGCGTACGAGTTGCTTTTTTCCCCCTGCTAGCGTTCTGAACCTCTCCGTTCGCTAGCTGAGAGAAAAAAAAGCCGCCCGTAACATTTGCATGGAGATTTGCTATCTCCATGCAAGACTTTTACAGGCGATCCTACACTAAATAATTTTTTTTTAATAATAGTGTACATGAGCAGGGGGTCTCCAGAGCTGAACCGCATTGGTTTCAGGTCCGAGGACCCCCTACTTCAGGAGTTACAGGCCCCGTTATGGGGTGCCGGTATCCCCTGCAGTTTAAAGCTCCCGCGTCACGTGACCGGGTTATTTACATTCTGCAGGGGATACCGGCACCCCATAAAGGGGCCTGTATCTCCTGAAGTAGGGGGTCCTCGGACCTGAAACCAATGCGGTTCAGCACAGGAGACCCCCTGCACATCTACACTAGTATTAAAACATACATAACAATAAACAATAATTCATTACCGTAGCGGCTATCCGCTATGGTAATGAAGCAGCATTAATGTATTTTAAATAATAGTGTGCGGGAGCAGGGTTCCCCTGAGCTTAGGGTGACCAGGCGTCCCGGTTTTGCCGGGACAGTACCGTTTTTTTCTGTGCTATCCAGGCTGCTGGTCCGTCCCGGCAATGTCCCGGTTTTTCTCCCTGGTCCCGTTTGTTTTGCGCGGTGGCGGTACGCGATGCGCGCGGTGCGCGGTGGCGGCGAGGATGCGGCAGCCCGGCCGGTGAGTATTTTTTTGAATTTCAGGGGGTTGGGCTTCTAATATGCCGGGCTGCAGGTGATTGGCTGGAGGATGCCGGGGGCGGGGCATTCTCCGTTTCCTCCCCCCATCCCCGCGGCCTGAGCGGGCAGGGAGGTGGGAGCGGGGACAGCCGTTGGCTGTTTGGCGCTTTCCCCCCCTCTGCCTCTGTTCCCTGTGGCTGCTGCTGCTCGAGGTAGGCGGGAGCGCGGATGGCTGGAGGCGTGCGCACTTTCCCTCCCTCGCGTGCGCACTTTCCCTCCCTCCCATGCGCATGGGGACAGTGCGGGGTTGCTGTTGGGGAACTTGCTGCTTCTGCCCAGGCGCGCAGCCTTATCCCCGATAGGTGGGAGAGAGCGGAGCCAGGTCTGGCGGGCGGGTTCTCCCCCCGTCCGGTCCACGGGCTCGGCGAGCAGTGACTTCCGTCGCTGGTGGGCGGTGCAGGGGCTGGCGATGTGTGTCAGTGTGTGTGTGTGTGTATATCAGTGGGTGGGTGTATCAGTGTGTGTGTGTGTGTGTGAATCAGTGTGTGTGTGTGTGTATCTGTGTGTGTGTGTGTGTGTGTATCTGTGTTTGTATCAGTGTGTGTTTGTGTATCAGTGTGTGTGTGTGTATAAGTGTGTATCAGTAGGTGGGTGTATCAGTGTGTGTGTATCAGTGTGTATCAGTGTATCAGTGTGTGTGTGTATCAGTGTGTGTATCAGTGTGTGTGTGTATCAGTGTGTGTATCAGTGTGTGTGTGTATCAGTGTGTGTATCAGTGTGTGTGTGTATCAGTGTGTGTACTGCACACACACTGCTCATTGCTCACACGGCACACACTGACACACTTCACACACACTGCACACTGCACACACTGACACACTGCACACACATTGCACACTGCACACACACTGCTCATTGCTCACACAGCACACACTGACACACTGCACACACACTGCACACTGCACACACTGACACACTGCACACACACTGCACACTGCACACACACTGCTCATTGCTCACACGGCACACACTGACACACTGCACACACACTGCACACTGCACACTGCACACACTGACACACTGCACACACACTGCACACTGCACACACACTGCTCATTGCTCACACTGACACACTGCACACACACTGCTCATTGCTCACACTGCACACACTGCACACACTGACACACTGCACACACACTGCACACACTTACACACACTCACAGACACTCACACACACTCACACACACTTACACACACACACACTTAGACACTCACAGACACTCACAGACACTCACAGACACTCACACACACTCACAGACACTCACAGACACTCACAGACACTCACAGACACTTACACACACTTACACACACACTCAGACACTTACACACACTCACAGACACTTACACACACTCACACCCACATACACACACTTTCTCTCCCATATATACATACACACACACACTCTCTCACTCTACACAGACGGGGGGTGGGGTCGGAGCAGAGGAAAGGCCGCGACCAGCACCACCACCCGCTCCCCCCCCTCCTCCCGCGCAGGCAGCGGGAGCGCCAGGGACAGCGGTGGGGAGAAGAAACCCCCCGCTACCACCTCCATGCAGGCAGCGGGAGCACCGGGCACGTGGAGGGATCAGAGGTAAGCGGGGACCGGAGGGACATCCCCGCTCCCATCTCCTTCCCCGCGGGCTGTCTCGCGGTGACAGGGGGAAGCGGGGAGCGGAGGGACATGCCCGCTCCCATCTCCTGCCCCGCGGCCTGTCACGCGGTGACAGGGGGAAGCGGGGACCGGAGGGACATCCCCGCTCCCATCTCCTGCCCCGCGGGCTGTCCCGCGGTGACAGGGGGAAGCGGGGAGCGGAGGGACATGCCCGCTCCCATCTCCTGTCCCGCGGGATGAATCTGCATTAAAGCGGCGGCCATTTTTTTTTCCGCGACCCCGTTAGTAACGCGGTGGTCTTGGGGTGGACCCCGAGACCCGCGTTATAACGGGGTTTAGCTGTATATAGGATAAGAATCTCACAAATAAGAATTTAACGTTTGTCTTGAATGGCAGAATAAATCAAATAAACATAGCTGGAAGCAGGTCTCGCATTTATGTGCCATCTTAAACACCGACTGAGACAAATTTGCATTATGCATAGTGTTTTGAGTAAAGTGTGAACCTGCTACTCTTGATGAAAAGTACAAGGTAATATTAAACAAAGAAAGGCAGTGTTTAAAGTGAAACATTTCTACATTGTACTGTATCTTGCATTGAAACGTGTGAATTTCTTGGCATGCTTGGTAAAGATACTGTACAATTTGTACAATACTGTATGCCATCTGCAATAAATGAATCCAACTATACAAATCTAGCAAGACTTACTATTTTCAATGCTGCACAAAACCAAGTGTAAATCCACGGGATTTATATGCAATTTGCGGCTCACTTACAGTGCACCACCTGCCGGACACACATTCTGAATTGCAATTACATAAATAACCCCAGAAATAATTCTGCCTGCTGACCATAGCCTGGCCGCAGATGAGCTGGGGATGAGCCGCGGACAACAAAGGTCTCACACGGCTGTAATCTCGCACACTGGTCATGGGGACAGTAAGTCTTACTACATCTGGACTGCACAGGATGTCTATTTTCAACCTCATACTAACAATTGTGATACCGTCAGGTATCTCTAGGTGCTGGAACAGTGCAGGTAGTGTGCTTTCCAGTCTACACAGAGTTAATCCTCCTTAGAAGTAGCTAGTTCATTTGCTTCATAATTAATCAGAATTAACTCCTGATTGCCCATGGAGTTTTTAATAGTCAGGAAGTGACTACAGAGAATCTGCCATGCTGAGAGTCACAGAGTGAGAGAGATTGCTGTCCCAGAGAGGGGGACAGAGAAGTGCTCCCCAGCAAGTGAGGCTGGAACAGTTTCTTAGATCGCAAAGTCTGTTGGGACTGCCTGGGTTTGATTCCCAGAGGAAAGCAGGAAAGCAGAAGAGACCATGCTGAAGCGGGGACATCAACTCCAATGGACTAAGATAAGCAAAACCCATTTATTGTTGTGTCAGGAGACTGTGTATATTGTTGCATATGCCAGGGCATGTTTTAACCTGGGAACCAGTATAGTTGACCAGCTGTCGTTAGAAAGGATTTGAAGCTGAATGTACAGTTGGTCTCCTAAGAGGAGTAGGAGTTTATTTTATGTTTTGTTTGAACTTAAAGGGACGGTGGACCTGTTAGTATGATTTAATTTCTGTAAATAAACCCCATATAAATAATTACAATGTTTCCTGCCTTACATTGGGACTAAAAGAGACTGCAACGTGGTGTGGGCATCACACAATGTAATATAACTATGTAACTATAACTATAGCAAGCTTATGCCTTGCTACCTTTGTCAGAATCTAATATGCCACTCGGGCAGTGAAGAAGTAAAATGTAATAATTTCCTTTGGATTTCTTTCACCAGTTATTGAAATCATAATTTAGCTTAACTTCGCACTTATAGCTAGGGAGACATCATCAAAGGAAATACCGTCACCAACAAGATACATATTCAGACATTTACATTAACAGAAAAAAACAAGAACAAAGCAAATATACAATACTACAGTATATGACATAAACAGACCAATCTTTTACCAAAGGAGATATTTACAATGGTTTATTTATTTATTTTTTAACTGATACCTGTAACTTATTACCTATTAATTGACTGTTTTGCTCTTCCTATTGCTGCAATCAATGATTCTGTGGTAATAAAATCAGAGAAAAAATTATGCAAATGAATGAACACATTGCCATATATATTAAATGACTGAATTTGGTTACTCACTAAATGGCAACTCACTACAGGCATACCCCGCATTAACGTACGCAATGGGACCAGAGCATGTACTGTATGTAAAGCGAAAATGTACTTAAAGTGAAGCACTACCTTTTTCCCACTTATCGAAGCATGTACTGCACTGCAATCGTCATATATGCATAACCGATGTAAATAACGCATTTGTAACAGGGTCTATAGTCTCCCCACTTGAGCACAGCTTCGGTACAGGTAGGGAGCCAGTATTGCTGTTCAGGACGCGCTGACAGACGCACGCGTGAGCTGCTGTTTGCCTATTGGGCGATATGTCCTTACTCGCGAGTGTACTTAAAGTGTGTCCTTAAACTGGGGTATGCCTGTATTGGCTTTAATAAATTACCCACTAGAGGTCAATGTATCCATGTATCTATCTAATTCCACATTAAAGGAACAGACCTTAATAATAATGTAATCATATTTCTAATAATAATAATAAAAATAATAAAAATAATCATTATCCTCATTCTAACACACATGGTGCATCCTGTTTATACCAAGCACAGGAAGGTAAATTAAGGTCACACAGAGCTTGCACAGACTCTTATATCACAGATTCTGACTTCAGAAACTATCCCTGGGCTTTTCTTACTCCCTGTTATAGCCCGACTGCAATAAAGTTTGTCAACTTGGCACTCTTTTAATTGCAATAGGCAGCTCCCTAGTCTAATGTATGGTCATTAGGGATCCTCATAGGAATGATGATTAAATACTTTCAGAATAAGAAACACTACCAAATGGCTTTGAGTCAGTGAGACAGATCGAACCAGTCCTGCTTTTTATCCATGTTTCTCAGTAGGTAGATACAAACTACAAACCCCAAAATGCCTAGCTAGAGAATAAAAACTAAAACAGAGCTGTCAGTGTTTCCCTGTGTCTTTGTAAACGTGCAGTATTTCAGGGTAATCCCTACTAACTGACAAGAGTTGTTAGCTCTCTACTTAAACTTGTTGAATGCCTATTTATGTTGACCTGGTTAACAAACAGATGGTTTTCCCCTACAGTATGTGCCTGTATGTTTTTGTACACACTGGGGCAGATCAAGAAACACTTAATGTGTCAGTGTCATTAACATTCACAGTGCTGATTAACTCCATGTTGAGCCCATTTGTGTTTGGAATGCTTTGAAAACCCCATGCAGAAGAAACCAATGATTGATCTACATAGGCAACAATTGCTATTTAAACTCTATGAAAATGAAGAAGCAATGCATGGAAGGAAAAGAAAAAACACATCATAAAAAAAATCAAGAAAGGGTGTACTCAGGGGACAAAAACTCATCCAAAGTGCTGCAGACCACATAATACAGCAAAAACTCCCAGTAGCACACAAGAGCAATAATCAACATAATGAGTTCATGTTTAAAATCTGGCAGATGTACAGTATGAAAAGCTTCTGCACAATGCAGGATTCAGACAAACTCTGACTAAAAAAAGCATGGCTTCTGATGGGTCTGTTTTACTGAATAAATTCCCCCTCAGGAACATTTTGACACATCATCCCCCCTTTAAATATTCCATTCTATGAAGATGGATCTTTAGGCAAAAACCCATGTGTCACTTTTTGGCTGCTACTTATAACCTTCTACCATGGGATTTGCTCCATGACATGCAGAGACTCTTTGCATATTTAACAGAAGAACCACAATATAATTTGAAGTTTGATGCAGATTAAAAGATATAATGTGAAAGGGAAGTCCCTGCCCCTAGCTCAGAGAGCTTACAGTAAAATTAAGCCAATCTAATCAGTCAATGATCCACTTTGTTCAGTTTTTATTTGATGCACCACAGAGTCTTTTACCATTGTATTATTACATATTCAAACAGTAATTATTGGGGGGAAAAAAAAAAACCCATCTCAACTGAGACTTCTCGAAAATTACCAATACTGTGTATTCTGGCGATTCAAGTCATTTAAATTTTTGGATGGTTTAAAATGGCTGCAGGCAACTTCCAGAATGGCAGGTGAACACTGATGATGTCATGTTGATGCGCCAGTTGAACACATATTTGGCATTCAAATAAAGATAGTGGATGCCTGTGCCTTTATTGCACTTTTAAGTAAAAATGGTAGCCATCTACTGAGAAAAAGTGAACACATCCTGAGTATATATCAAGATGACTGAATTGGCTCTGTATAGCATTGCTACATTTTTATCTTACATTGCGTAGTTTTTAGCCGTGGCAAATATACAGTATGAAATGTATTATTTTAACTTTTTACATCTTACACTGATCTTACCTCATACCGGGTATATTTAAATGACTCAAACAGAAAGGAAATAGACCATTCCCAGACTTAACATTTGACCCATTATATTGTACAGAACAATCCCTGTCCTAACAGCTCAACAAACTCCTACTCAAATAGGTCAATGCCTGAAGTAGATAATATTTGATGCTGAGGCCCTTATTCAATATACTATGAAACTGTATCCTCCTTGCGACATTTGTATAGGGCTTAAATCTTCCCTGATATAATTTCAGGAGGAAAGCATGATAGAAATAAAACTTAGGCCTTGATTTACCAATGGCAAATTATGTGACATTACCTAAAAGAGGACCAGCCGTTATTTTCCCTGAGTTTACATCTGCAGGCCATTTTCAATGTGTTGCTACATTAAGGGATTTAGGCCAAGAAAATGGACAGTTGTAGAAGAGGGCCTAGCCAGACTCCAGACGAGACTTCATGTAAAGAACTGAAGGAATATCTAAACTCTGTGGCACAGAGTTAATACACAGACAAGAACTTTGCTACTCTCCCCCCCCCCCCCCCTCCCTATCTTACCCTCCCAATGTGGTGCTCTATGTTATATGTTATCAAATGGGTTTCCTGCCATTTAGTCAAGTATTAAGTTATGGCTAAACCCCGCTGCGCAGGAGTTAAGACGATGCAAAGACCTTGTTGTTTGCTTACATTTTTGAAAACTCAAGTTGAAAAAAAATAATTCCGAGCACTTTCCCTCCCCCATTTTTTAAACATCACCCAAATCAATGTTAAAAATATTGGGAAATTGTTCGGGGGAAGCATTTTTTTTATCCTGAAGATGCCAGGTACAGTATATATTGAAATACAATATATACCTTGCACGCACCTTAAGTAAATGTAGTACAGTATTAACCTTTAACTAGATATAGTAACCTTGAACATATGCATCATACAGATGTAGCGAGACTTACTGTCTACGGAGCCGCGGCTGAAAAAGCTGAAAGAAGCAGCTTTGGAGAAAGTGGTAACACGGTCGCTCTGTGAGGGGGGCCATGTTTCCAAGTAGAACCCCCCGCAGTGACAATCCTGAGGCAGAAAAACAGTCAATCTTGCTACATCTGTGCATGCTTTCATGTACACTAAGGTACCCATGGGGTTAATATAACTAGCTACCTACTCATTGTATGTCAAAGCAGTATAACCAATATGATATACAAAGGGTCAACTACCCTTCACCTTCCTTAATCCCCTAAGGGCCTAACTTCCCTCCAAAAGGTAAACCCCCCAACAACCACTCCCCCACCCCCCTCAGCAAACATAAACCTCTACTAGAGTAATGGGCAATAGTTCTATTAGTCAAAGCTGGCTATTGGGCCGTTTGGCCAATGTAACCACAACACAAACGTCATATATACTTGTATACAACCGCTTGACTCACTTTCTCTCCTCCAACTCGCTGCTTGACTCTTTGCAATCTTGTTTTCACCCTCTACAATCCACCGAGAGAGCACTAACAAAAGTGGCCAATCACCTAGTCACAGCTAAATCTAAGGGTAATTTCTCCTTATTAATTCTCCTAGATCTCTCTGCTGCCTTCGACACCTTTGATCACCCCCTTCTCCTGCACACTCTGCACTCCATTGGCTTCTGTGATGCAGCTGTAACAGGGTATGTCCTATATTACCTTTCATTCCCCCTGTTTTCTCTGTTATGTAAGTCCTGTTAGCTGCAGGCACTAACAGGTTACATCAATGGGCTCTTGACCCCCCTTATGCCCCTCTTGTGAGTGATGGAAGTAAGGTGGTGAGTCGAGGCCTGTGTAAGCCTATCAGGGATAGGTATAGTCAATGAGCCCGCCCTTCTTGAGTCTTCCAAGTGGGTGTAGGAAAGTTAGTCAGTCTACTTCCTGCTCCGGTGAAGAGAGGAAGAGAGAGCTATGGAACCCACTATTGCTGGAGGCACTGAGCACCAGAGAAAGAACTGCAGAACAAGAACCTAAGCCTGTCGTTGTCTCCATTACAACGCAGGAAGCTCAGATCTCCTGATCCAAACAGGTAGTGCACCACACTCACAGGTAGCATAGGCTGTGTAATCTCCCTGAGGGGGGTGGGGGGGGACAGTGCTACGGAGCCTTCTTCTGGTTTATGTCTTACCTATCCAACTGCTCTTTTAGTGTATCCTTCTGTGGTGGTGTCTCCTCCTCTTCACTCCCTCTTTCTGTTGGGGTCCCAAATGTCTCTGTCCTTGACCCTCTGCTCTTCTCACTCTACACAGTACCTCTTCTCTTGGAAAAGATAATTTCTTCATTGAATAACATGCATTTCTTGGCACAAATGAAACTTAGTCTTGTTTTTTGGAAGCACTGACTGTTTGTTTCTGCTCCCCGGTTGAGCTTGCATTTAGCCTTAATCCTTTGCATTTCCTTCCAAACCATAATGAACAAGGATCTGTTCTGATCATTAAAATAACGCAAAAGGCTAAGACAGGGCAGTTGCTAATTTATTATTTATTTTTTAGAGTGTATAGATAAATTATCTTGCAAAGTACTGGCTGAAACTATGGGAGTACTTTAGCTGCAATATGTTGCAATGCACCACAAAACTCATCTGTGCTAAAAGTTCATGTAATATACATAACTGCCATCTATTGCTAGGTCAAAAGTGCGATGACAAACCAGTCCGGTGTTTGTGGTAATATTATTATGAATAATTTACTGTACAGTAGCTTCAGACACCCTTGGCTGACACAGAAGCCTAGTTGAAAGAGACTGGTTTAGAAATACAGCATGATCAGTTGTTGACATGCTATTGGAATAATTAGTGACAATGTGCTTTGTAACACACTTAAAATAGCCTTTTATTTGCACCTAGAGTATGGAAAAATAAAACAACATGAAGGGGTAGTTAAAGATCTATTTATAAATCGAGTATCGGAGTTAGGGTTGCCAAGTGGCTTGTCCAAAAATACTGGACAAAATGGTGAAAGGTGCAAAGCGCGCGAGAATCATTGGTGAGGAAGAATGTTATTTAGAAATGACCTGACTTTTACGTAATTTTTCCAAATTTCATTCCAAGTATTCACCAATTTGCACCACTTTATATTCTGTTTTGTAAAAGATCTGGGGAGGGGTCTTGGGAGGGAGTGCCCTTCCGAGGATTTTTTTAGGAAATAGAATATGAAATAGTGCAAATTGATGCAAATTGGTACATGCTTGGAGTGAAATTTAGAACAAATTACATAATGGTCAGGTCATTTATAAATAACTGACCTGCAGTCATACAGGCCCATGGCAAGCAATACTGCACCCCTCCTCATCCTCTCTCTCTCTCCTCTTATCCTCTCACCCTCCCACCCCCTTTGTCCTCTCACCCCCCTTGTCCCCTCACCCCCCTCCCTCCATCCTCTCTCATCCCCTCCCTTCATCCTCTCTCATACCCCTCTTCATCCTCTCTCCTCCCCCTCCCTTCATCCTCTCTCATCCCCCCTCCCTTCATCCTCTCTCATCCCCTCTCTTCTTCCTCTTTCACCCCGCCTCCCTTCATCTCACCCCCTCCCTTCATCCTCTCTCCTCCCTCCTCCCTTCATCCTCTCTCATCCCTCCTCCCTTCATCCTCTCATCCCCCATCCCTTCATCCTCTCACCCCCTCCCTTCATCCTCTCTCACCCCCCTCTCTTCATCCTCTCATCCCCCTCCCTTCCTCCTCTCTCACCCCCACCCCCTCCTTTCACCCTCTCACACCCCCCTCTCTGTCATTATCACCCCCACAGGACAGCAAGAGAAGACACACACACACACCAAAAACAGTACAAGAACAAATACACACACACACCAGGACAAAACACAACAAATACACACAGGAGACACAGGAGACACAGGACACTAAGTCTGGAGACATAAGACCAGACACATACATGCCCGGTAATATCTCTCATTTTTATCGGACAGAGTAACCAAATACCGGGCTGTCCAGTTCAATTCCAGACACCTGACAACCCTAGTTGGAGTACAAAATAAAAGATACACTACACAGATGGCAAGAAATCAGGATTTACAGATGTAAACATGTAGGGGATTCCATGGGGCCTATTCACTATACCGTGATAAAATCAGTGCATTGCCGAACGACTTTGCATTGATTTATCGCGCACTAAAACATGCTGGTAAAAATGGTATTCACTAAGAAAAAATCCAAGTTTTTGAAAGTTCGGAAAAAAATGCACTATCGAACGACTTTTTTTTCCTAAGTGCTATCACGCTATAAATCTTATCGATCGGCAACTGATTGAAACTGCAGCCTGGAAGAGCTGCATCTACATGCATGACTCTTCCAGGCGATCGTGCAGTTCCAATATTAATTTTAAAACTAGTGTGCATGAGCAGGGGGTTTCCTGAGCTGAACAAAGTTGATTTCAGCCTCGGGGACCCCTACTTCCCGAGATACAGGCCCCGGTATGGGGTGTCGGCATCTCTGAAATGTTAAAATCCTCCAGGGGATTTACAGTAAATCCTGCAGGCGGATACCGGCACCCCATACTGGGGCCTGTATCTTGGGAAGTAAAGGGTCCCCGAGGATGAAATGAATGCAGAAGACCCCACACACTAGTTTTAAAATTAACATTGGAACTGCACGATCGCCTGGAAGAGATGTGCCAGGCTGCAGTTTCAATAATAAAAAAAAAAAATTCTTTACTGTAGCGGCAAGCCGGCTAAGGTAATGAAGCTGCTTTCATTTTATTTTTACTAATACGTGAGCAGGGGGTCTCCAACGTGATCAGTGGGTCTCCAGAGCTGAACCGCATTGATTTCAGCTTCGGGGAGACCCCGGTTCCCGAGATATAGGCCCTGGTATGAGGTGCTGGTATCCCCTGTGCATTTAAATCTCCTGCGTCACGTAACGCGGGAGAATTTAAACATTGTGGGGATATTGACACCCCATACCAGGTCCTATATCTCTGGAAGCAGGGGATTCCCTAAAGGGAAGGTTACGGGAGGCGTTAATCCCTTCATTACCATAGCGGTAGTAACCACAATGGTAATTAAGGGGTTAAACCCCCCCTCCTCCACGACCCACCCGGTAGGCCTAACCAGCCCCCTTCACCAAATCCCTCTATCCCCAATATACATTAAAATACTTACTACATGAAATACACAACCAACCCACCCCCTGTAACTACAACAACCTCCTCTATTATCAAGATATGGATAATACTGCATTTACCCATTTAAAATAAAACATAACCCAGCCAGCATAAAGTAAATTAAATTCACACTTACCCCTGCCAGGATGAAGACCGTCCTCGTCCTGATCACCGTCCTTGTCAACCGTTGGCAGCAACATAACAATAAAAAATACAATTTAATGGCCCTTAACCCCTTAATCACCTTAACGTTAGTATCCCCTCTTCCCCCGCTACCCACCCCGGAGGCCTAACCACCCTCTCCAGAGCAACTAACCCCACCCCCACTACCCATTGATTGGCACAGTGGTAAAGCACGCCCATATAATATGGGCATGGTTTGGCACTATAGCAATAAAAAGGCAAGCTAAAAAAACAGGCACAAAATAAAACACAACATTAAAAAAATACAGTACAAATGCCAAGAAACCAATTGATTGGCACAGTGTTAAAGCATGCCCATATAATAACCATGATCCTTATACGTATATAACACAATTTAAGTAAGCCGGTTTTAAGTTTAGATTTGTGTGTAGAGATACAATTATTGTTTGCTCATTTAATCGGTAGTATCATATTAATGATTTGGACCAAAGAGTATTCATATTTTCCTTTGTCTTTTTGCCTTTGTCTTTTTGCCATTATTATTAGTGGGTATATTGATTTATGGTTTGTTTACCAATGTGTCTCTTGGGAACTGTGTTTGCAATACAAAGTTATCATCAAAACAGCTACTGTACAGTATCTCTGCCATCCTTTCAGAGTGTGGGGAATTTATGTCTATAGAATTAATTTAGTACTTAAAAGACTCTATAAGAAACCTCCTCTCATGTTTCACTGATTCTTCCCAATCCTCTTCCATCCAATTTTTCTTTGTTGTGGACTTGCGCAGCAATATAGATAAGCTTCAGAGGTGAGGGTATAGAGTGAATGAAGAAAAGGTCAATCTGTTTGATGCTTGGTGTATGGGATCCAAAGTAATTTTCAGCCTGTGCTTAACATTTTTAATTTAACAGGTTGTTTTTTTAGTCATTCATACAAATCATTCATTTGGAACTACCACGGCAAAAAAGAATGATCAAATTTAAAGGGACCTTTCAAAGAACTACACCCGCACACATGCAATTAATCTGGCACAACAGTGTAAGCACTATGTGAATTACTCGAAATTATGGCCATACTGTATTTACTAAGCAGTTAAATCAGTGAGTGGTAAGCTATCTTCCACAGCTAGAAGGTGACAGAAGACTTCCTAATACATTTGGGCCTAGATGTTGTTAAATGTAGGACAGTTTTCTGCTCTGTTTCATTTCTTTTAATAGACTACAACAATCACAAAAGAAAAGAAAGAGCAAACATTCCACTGTCATCACAAAATAGGCCAAGAAGAGGTCATTAAATTGATGTCATCAGAATTAAATACCTTAATTGTTGTCTGGCTGAAGTTCCATCACAGTTTCCCCTGGCAATCAGACGCTAATTGACATCACAGAAATATAATTCCTTGACCAAACTTTGGCTACATTTCTGCAGTTCTCCTAGTAATCAACAGGATCAAAACATAGAACGGAGAATGAGTCATAGTTGGGTGGGGTGGGTTCACTGCAAGTTTCTTTTCTATGACCTTCAATGATACCTTGGTCAGTGCAAGTGTCACTGAAAGCCAAAGGCAAAACTTGTATCAAAAATATAGCCTGATAACAGTTGTTACAATGGACACATATTAATGCATATTTTTATTTTTAACACTAAAATGTTTAATTCCCAATACTGAAACCATGCTGGAAGTGTTACTTTGGCATTTTTGGACTCTATAATACGAATATATACATTGAAAGCATGAACTAAAAATTACTATGATAAAAGGTTTCTGAAACTTATCATCTAAATAAATATTGAAACCAATCTGTTTTTTGTTTCCAGGGGTTGCAGAGGGACATTATGATGTAATATGAAGAGACATGATATACTATAATATATAGGGCCTCATGCAGAGAGCAGCGCTAACAGGGAAAGCGGCATGTATTGGCGAAATCTGCCTTTAGAAAGGCAGATAATGGGGAGTTTTAAAAAAAGCGCCATTTTTTTTTTCTCAGAATCTCGCCGCGCGGCTGGAGAGAACAGAAATCTCTCCAGTCTTGAAAACGGCCGTATGCAGAGAGCAGCGAACGCCATCTAGTGGCTGTTCGCGGCAAAAAAATGGCGCGATTTTCAACATTTTTCCTCTCCACCAAGCAGCTGGCGCTCCGCGGCTGGTGGAGAAAAAAAAAAAAAACGATTTCTTTCCCACTAGTTTCAACAGCGCTCATAGCGCTGTTTGAAACTCTCCATATGCAGAAAGGATTGTAAATGCAGTTTTATGCCCTTTCTGCATATGGTCATGTATATATTATATTATACATATCTTTATAATTCAGTGTACCCCATCTTCTCCGGTTCTATCCGACGACGCTGCCGCCTCTGAAATACAAGGGTCACTTTCTCCTTTGCTCTTAGATGACTCTGCTTCCCGCCCGGAAATCCAAAGGTCAATTTCTCCATCCTTCTTCGACGACGCTGTCGCTTCTCCTCTACCGGATATCCACAGGTCACCTCCTCCACCCTTCTTCGATGTCGCTGCCGCTTCTCTCCATCTCATCCTCCGTTGCACCCATCCACCCAGATGGCCACATGCCATGCACAAGAAGCAGCTCGTTAGACCGGATGCTGAATGGGATAAGTGTGGATCTCCCCGGGAACTCTATTGTGCTAGCAAAGATAGATCTGCTTCTGGAGACAATGCTACATATGGATCAACGGATGCTAGATATGGATCAACGGATGGATCGACGGATGGAGAAGATAGAGGCTGACATAGCGGGTATACATCGTTTGCTCAGTGTTAATGCCCCTGTTTCCCCGACGCCGGAGCAGGGGGGTGACATGGATGTGATGAATGGGAGCATCGACCCCCTTCCATCACCAATCGCACCCCCTCCACCAGAAGATGTAGTGTACATGTATGCCGTTGAGGAGGACATGACAACCCCGTCAAGTCCACGACAGGAGACAACACGGCGGCCAAGACCGGAGGAAAGCTTCCTCCCAGACAACCTACCATCGCCCGTCGCCTCAAGCACACCCGCTCGCAGAAGACCTACATTCGCTCGCATCGATACGGTGCCTGACATCACCCTGCGCGATCTGACACCGGCGCTTAGGGAGAAGTATAGTGTGATGAGTGCGGTTGCACCCCACAAGTATGCCTTGTTACTTTTTAAGCACCATGTTCCCTACTCGTTGTACTGCGACTGGGCCTTCAAAGTGAACTACGAAGGAAATCGCATAAAAAAGGCGCTTCCTGCCAATTTCAGAAAGAACATTCTGGATAAAATGCGGCGCTTTTATCCAATTACAGATCCTGTAATGAAAGGCGTTCGAGACTGCATTAATGGCGTTTTGAGCCATGCAAGGAATCGGCCATGGACGGACAATGTGGTGGACTTTCTGGATTAATCACGGGAACTGTAAGACCATACTGTTGTGCTGAACTGTGCTGTACTGTACATGTTTTGACCTGCTGTACATAAATAAAGAAGATGTTGTTGTGTGTTTTTTAACTTGTATTTAGACAGAAATGTTTTAACTTGCTGTACACACACACAGGACCTGCACAATTCCAGTCCCTGAGGGCCGCAAACAGGCATGGTTTTCAAGGTTGTCCTGAAAACTGGGCCTGTCTGCTGCCCTCGGGGACTGTAGTGGTGCAGGCCTGACTGACTGTTTTGCACACCATCCCACTGTACTGTATACTGTATGTTTCTGTAATAAAGTAGATGTTGCGTTTTGTATACTGTATTTTATGAATAAAGAATTTTTTTAGTCACAGGTAAGACCATACTGTTGTGCTGAACTGTATTGTACATGTTTTGACCTGCTGTAATTAAATAAAGAAGATGTTGTTGTGTGTTTTTTAACTTGTATTTAGACAGAAATTTTTTAACTTGCTGTACACACACACAGGACCAGCACAATTCCAGTCCCTGAGGGCCGCAAACAGGCACAGGTTCAAGGTTGTCCTGAAAACTGGGCCTGTCTGCTGCCCTCGAGGACTGTACTGGTGCAGACTGTTTTGTACACCATCCCACTGTATATGTTTTGACTTGCCGTTCTTTGATAAAGGAGATGTTGCGGTTTGTATATTTTATGAATAAAGAATTTGTTTTTAAAACATGTGACTGTAAACCGTACACTTACTTTCTATACATAAATGTTTTCACAACTGTAGCAGTAAACCATACACCTGTTGATGTTTTGAATTGCTGTGCACTTAAAATGTTTCTACATTGTACAGTATTTGTAAATAAATGTTTTTGTACTTACTCCACCAATAAAAGAACATGTTGATTTGTTTTTCATTGTTCCATTGGCTCCTTTTGCTGCTGTAACAAAATACAGTGTTTCTAGAATGTACACTACTGTCCAGGCACACTGTACTGTATACTGTAGGCAAGCTCAGTACAAGAGTATTAAAAAAAAATAGAAGACACGTACAGTACTGTACTGTATGTACTGGCACTGTATAGAAGACACATACTGTATGTACAGTACTGTAATACATGTAGAATAAATGCATAGTTTTTATTTTTTCGGGTTTATTACACAGTATACTTTTTATAAAAAAGTATTGTATACTGTACGGCCGCAAAACATCAGCATAGTGTACATCAGCCACTAAACTGTAGACTCCGGTACATGGATTTTTAAATCCGATTCAGCAATGTGCAGGCATTGTTACACAAAGCGATATTATCCATCGAAATCCCTCCATTAGCCGTTTTCTTTTCTGAGGAAAAACAAAAAGAAAAGTTTTACTGTAATGGTCTAAAGAACTTCCCAGCCAGTCCCACCAATAATTTTCTCGGGGCGTCTCCTGTTCACATGCGCATGCGCCTACCGTCGATGTAATGACACACATACTGTATGCGTTTCAAGAAGGTTCCAATGCGCATGCGCCTAGCGTTCCACCAATAGTTCAGTATCTGCAGTACAGTACTGTAGAAGCCGCTCAGCCAATAATATTGCTTACAGGAGAATCGCTTGACTTTTGAATCGCACCGATATTGATACTGTATTGTCAAAATAAAAAAAACACAGAAAATAATACGGCAACAAAACTCACCATAGAATTTCCCATTCAGCTGGCGTCGGCGCCAGTCCACTGCCAGTCCAGCATTCTAGATCATCCACGTCGATACTTTACAGCGGGACTAGTCCACCTGTAGTCAGCAGATGAGGCTGGAAATTGCTTAGGTACATGCAAGCTTGATCGAAACTGCACGCGAAATCCGGCTCAGGCTCAGGGTTGTCACTGACGGGGGGACCGTCATTGGAAGCCGTTGCTGGTGTATTGCTTGGCAGCGACTGTCGTTTCTTAGTTGGTTTTAACACGACCCTTCGCCTTTTGCCGTCTGCATGATCATAGATACAGGAAAAAGCCGGTGATATACACCAATACCCTCCAACAAATTGTGGCTCAATACGATAAAAACAGGGATCGCTACATAACCTTTTCCTTATTGCACGCTTCCACGTATGAGGAGCTGGCGAAAATTTGTAAAAGTCATAGTTTTTGATAAAATACTGATAAATTTGAACAACTGTTGCCATCTTATCATCTGTTGCATTAATCACGGCCCATATCAAATATGCGTAACTTCTGTCGGGTTTTTGGAAAACGGGCTGCACTTGAACACCCATGGCGAGCGGGTCTCTGGAAAATACTGTAACCGAAACTGGTCTTTGTCTTTTTTTAATATGAAAAGCCTAAATTGATACATTTTTGCAACCTCTTCCTTCAGTCTCAAGGCCAAGTTACAATAGCACACTGTGGTATCTTTTTTAAACGAAACACCTGCAAGTCGACACATAACTGAAGCGCATGCGCATTACAATTCATGAATATCTGCCATCTGGCGGACACGCGAAGAATTGCAACCTATTAAATCCAAACCATTCTCAATAAACGCATCAACCGCGCATTACCCGCGCATGACCCGTGGCTTGGAACGCAAAATTAATGCGGCATGCTCCAAGTGAAGTGCGTCTCATTCCAGGAAAAAGCCAGGGAAAAAACGGCGATGTGTTAGACTCACATGTGCCTCAGCAGTATTATTACTGAGTCCAATTTTCTTTATTTTGTACACCAACCTCTTGTGTGAAACCGTATCAAAAGCCTTTACAAAATCTAAGTAGACCACATCAACTGCATTACCCTGGTCTAAATTCCTACTTACCTCCTCAAAGAAACAAATAAGGTTAGTTTGGCAAGATCTATCCTTCATAAATCCATGCTGACTATTACTAATCATTTTGTTTTCCATTAGGTATTCCTGAATATTATCCTGCATTAAACCTCCAAGTAGTTTCCCTACTATTGAAGTCAGGCTTACAGGTCTGTAATTTCCCGGTTGTAATCTAGCTCCCTTTTTAAATATAGGCACCACATCTGCTTTACGCCAATCTTGTGGTACTGAGCCTGTGGAAATGGAGTCCTTGAATATTAAATATAATGGTTTGGCTATTACTGAGCTTAACTCCTTGAGAACTCTTGGATGTATGCCATCGGGGCCAGGTGCCTTATTTACTTTAATTTTTTCAAGTCGCTTATGAACTTCTTCCTCAGTTAACCAATTGGTCATTAATATGGAGGTTGTGGCTTCCTCCTGCGGCACTACTATTGAACTTGATGCTTCCCTGGTAAACACAGAGGCAAAGAATTTGTTTAATACCTCAGCTTTTTCCTTATCTCCAATAATCTGCCTACCCATCTCACACTGAAAGGGTCCTATATTTTCTTTTCTCATTTTTTTTATTATTAAGGTACTTAAAGAACTTTTTAGGGTTGACCTTACTTTCTATTGCAATCCTTTTTTCATTATCCATTTTTGCTAATTTGATTGCCCTTTTGCAATTTTTGTTACATTCCTTATAATTCTGATACGATGTCTCTGTCCCTTCTGACTTAAAGAATCTAAACGCCTTCCTCTTCTTGTCCATTTCCTCCCCTACCTGTTTATTTAGCCACATTGGTTTTGACTTACTTCTTTTATACTTATTGCCCAAGGGTATACACTGATAAGTGTGCTTTTCTAACAATGTTTTAAAGACTGCCCATTTATCTTCTACATTTTTCCCTGCAAAAACATCATCCCATTGTATTACTACTAGATTAGACCTCAGTTTATTAAAATCTGCCTTTCTAAAGTTTAAAGTCTTTGTTGAACCCAAGTAATCTGTTTTTTGATAATTTATTTCAAATGAGACCATGTTATGATCACTGTTACCCAAATGTTCCAGGACTTGAAAATTTGTTATTACTTCTACATTGTTTGATATGACCAAATCCAGAACTGCCCCTCTCCTGGTTGGTTCCTCAATAATTTGGGTCATATAATTGTCTTTAAGCACCCACCAATAACCTGTTTCCTAATTTCATTGCCCCAGTCTATGTCTGGATAATTAAAATCCCCCATTATGCAAACATGACCCAGTTTGGATGCCTTCTCCATTTGCAAAAGTATTTTAGCTTCCTCAATCTCACAGATATTTGGGGGTTTATAGCATATTCCCACAAACATTTTCTTTATACTTTTACCGCCACTGCTAATTTCTATCCACAAAGTCTCTACATTTTCATAATTCCCTTCATAGACATCATCCTTATAATAGGTTTTAGATCCGGGTTAACATATAAACATACTCCACCTCCCCTTCTGTTTGTTCGATCCTTCAGAAAAAGAGAATAACCCTCTAAATTAAGTGTCCAGTCATGAGTTTCATCCCACCATGTTTCAGTAATGCCTATGATATCATACTGCTCCCTTGCAGCTATTAATTCAAGCTCCCCCATTTTATCTGTCAGGCTTCTTGCATTAGCAAGCATGCATTTAAGTTTTTTTACAGCCTGTACTATTATCTTATCTGCTCCTTCCTTTCTGCTCCCACTTGGTTTAGTCTTTAGAAGTTTTCTAGTATTAGCTGTATTTACTATGGGTGTCTCACTGTTTGTCAAACTTGCACTTGCTCTCATTCTACCTCCATACCACCTTGTATCCTCATCTATTCCATTTAGTTCATTATCTGTTTCATTCCCCTCCCCCCTCCATCCTAGTTTAAAATCTCCTCCAACCTTTTTAGCATTCTCCCCCCTAGCACAGAAGATCCCTCTTCATTGAGGTGCAATCCGTCCCTAGAATATAGATGGCACCTCTCAGAAAAGGAGTCCCAGTGCTCTAAAAACCCAAACACCTCCTTTCTGCACCACTTTCTTTGCCATGCATTAACCTCCCTGATCTCTGACTGTCTCCCTGCGGTAGCGCATGGCACTGGTAGTATTTCAGAAAATACTACCTGGAGGTCCTTGCCTTAAGCTTTTGGCCTAGATCCCTGTAATCATTTTTTAGGATCCTCCATCTTTCTCTAACTTTGTCATTGGTGCCAACGTGTACCAAGACCGCCGGGTCAATCCCAGCCCCCCCCCCCAACAATCTGTCTACCCGATCCGCAATGTGCCGAACCCGAGCCCCCGGGAGACAACAAACTGTATGGTTCATGCGGTCCCGGCAACAGAGTGCCCTATCTACCTTCCTAATAATGAAGTCCCCTACCACCACAATCTTTTTTTGTATCTGAGCATCCTGAGTCCCCATTGTGTTGGAGGAACTATTCCGCTGGCTGCTAGAGGAATTAGTCTCCCCCAGCCTTGCCATTTCTGCCCCAACATTCCCAATATCTTCACTCAGCATGGCAAATCTATTGGGATGTGTCAGCTCAGAAACGATCTGCCTCTCCCTATTGCCCCTGCTTCCCCTTCTAACTGTCACTCAGCTACCTACCTGCTCCTCACTAACGGCAACCAAGCTACCTACCTTCTCCTCACTAACAGCGCCACCATCTGCACCACTAGTCGAAGCAAGGGCCTGCTCAGTGAACTCTAATTCCCTTTCAAGATTGCCAATGTCCCTCAATATTGCAAGTTGCCTCTTCAGATCAGCAATCTCTGACTCTAAAGAGACCACCCGCTCACACTTTTCACAGCGGTATGCTCCTTGGAACAGCTGCTCCAAGTGCACATACATGTGGCAAGATGTGCATTGAGTGGCATTTTCAATCCTGCTCATTCTAGCAACTATGACGTTTAGATTTACTAACAGTAAACTGTACTTCAATATACTATACCTTGTTTAACCGCTTCCTTGTTCAAACTGCTTCTGGTTATAACTGCACACACTTTAACCAACCAGCACTTTAAACAACTTCTTCTGGTTCTAACTGCACACACTTTAACCAACCAGCACTTCAAATCAACCACACAGATCAGTCAGTACACGCAAGCAGTTGACATCCTATCTGCTGTGACAACAAAAGGCATTCATAAATCCTCACACACATATAATAAAGTGTACTGAAGCGCTATGTACATTAATGACGCTATTTAAATAAACAAATACATACATGCTATATAAGTTAAACATTAATTAAAATAAAATTATATATTCTCTGTTCTGTCCCTAGCTTATTGTGGCTAAAGAGTTGACTCTATTCCTTCTCCTATACAAAATGGAGTCTTCTTAATTTTTGAAGTATTTATTATAAGAACAAACAGAAATAAAAGGGGGGAAACAATTTGGGGATGTATAAAAATAAGGAATGGGTAAGAAACAAAGCTTTCTCACACCCAGAGCAGTTGGGAGAACCTTAGCAGAGGCAGCAATCTCTAAAAAGGGAGAACTGAAACATAGAGCTAGAAGGAAATAGTTTGGACTGTACGAAGTAACAGGGAGAAAGGAATGGCCCAAAGCCTGAGGGATAGAGAAAGGGGGGTTGCTAAGGCAACAGACAGAACCAGAAGAGAACTGAACAGGAGACATAACCTTCTCCTTTATATATATATACATATATCCTATCTCGGGCTATCTAAAATAGCTGACCATGCAGCCTCTGTATCATGCCTTGCTATCACCAAATCACACCCTTTACCAGCTGGACAATCTTAGCTCATCACGCACTCCTTTTCTCAAAACGTAACTCTTAAACTCATTGCAAATTGTCATCATTCCTTATATTACATGGGCTCATGCCGAGTTTAGATTTAACTGTGTTTAGTTGGTTGGGGAAATGGTTGTAGGAGCAGTCAACAGATACACATATTTTAATATATAAAAAAATATTTATTATACAATATATATAAAACTCTACGCCTGGGCTTGTCACTTTTTTGCTGTATACTGTATATAACAAAAAAACTAAAAAAAAAAATCTTGGTTTAAACTCCTCTATCTAAAAATCTGCGTTAAATGTAGAACCCTTTTTGGACTAGTTTATGACATCACGCACAGACTCAGACAAATAAAATATTTTTCAGCCGTTGTGCAAAAAGTTACACTTTTCATTATCTTTCTAATGGGCACCGTTGTTGGTGATTGCAGGTCAGTTGCAAAATCACAGTAATCATGAATGTCTCTTAACTGTAATTATTATCACATTGCTGGTTACTATTGGAGCTGTGGGAAGAATTTGATCACATTTGTGAATATTAGACATTTGTGAGTTACAATGCCAAGCACTAGTCTCACTCGTGACTAAAATTAACCCACAATGTCTGTGCTCGAGATGTCTACAAATACTCTTACTTCTAAGAGACTATAAATAGGATACAGGTGAGACAGTGTTGTGCCTCACATACTGTGGTAAGCCATTTACAGGAAATGTGGGGAAATGTGTTAAAGTGTACAGCTTCACATATTTGTAACTTTCTTCATACATTTTACTCCTACTGTCCCAACCTGCCCTCAAACGCTGATTTGATTGTAAACTTTTTAGAGAAGAAGTAGTCTGTCATAACAAGTGAGACCATTGCAAATAGTCAATAATGTGCAAGACTTAACAAAAAACAGTCACCAGAAGTCAGTTTCACCACATTTAACATTTTTCGTCTCGGCTTTATTAGGAATTGCTACGTTATACTTGTAACAAAATTTGCAAATGCACCAAATGTTCATAAGTGTCAAATATATAACAAAACAGAACTATAAGATTGTTACTGTCATTTACCCAAGTGAAGGTTTTAGCTGCCTTTTCATCCCCAAAAAATAAACACAATGTGTGCGAAACAAACTTGAGTACTTTCTCACATCTCTACTCATTTTTGGGTTGATTATCCATTCAGATGAACAACTGGCACACTCTTCTCCCCAAATTATTTTGGCATCATAATTTAGAAAGGCTGTACAGCAACCCCCATTTAAAACACATTTATTAAGCAGAAAATGCTGGTTTCTAATTTTGAATGAATAACTCCTGGAACCACTAGGGCTGAAACGATTGCCACTGGTTTGTGTTAGAATAACCGTGGTCACTACAGTAGTAAGCTCCCCTAAAGTAAGGACTCGTGCATTTAATTTATGTACTATGAGCTGCACACAATGCCGTATTCTAAAAGCCAAATTATTAATTAACCATATATACAAATATTATATATGACAGGAGGCCATCATATAAATAATTTACTGTACATCTTACACATTAAATTCAAAAGGACCAATAATAAAAGAAGATTTGACTGCCTATCTGCTTGCCTTTTTTACTCTAAAAGATTTTATTTTGCAATAAACTGTATGTAGGCTGTTCTGGGAGTGTGTAAATCTACTGTACAGCTCTCACAAGGAGAGTGATCAATATCACCAACAGATAAATATTAACACGCCCAGATCAACAATTCTTATCCATCTGAACTTTGGAAGGAACAACTACTGTAGGGAAAGAACCACGTGCTGCACAAGTGCAGTGGAAACTGTAAGGGACATAGTACAAAGTGAGACAACAGCACCATCTGCTGGTGAATTAGGGGTACTGGTAGAAGCTATTAGGCTCTAAGTATATCAATTGAGGAGAAAGGAGTTAGGCCTCGCTAAGACAGGCCACGTTGCGACGTAAGCGTGCTTACAGTGGCGGCCGACCTGAGTCTAAATCGGCTAGATCCGCAGCTCTCGGATAAACTCGGTCAGGTGCGTTTTTTTTTTGGTCCGGAGTGAATTGCGTTATTTTAGCGCTCGTGATATTTGCATTTTATTCTCGCTGTCTGCAATACTGCAATGCCGTGTAAAAACTCAGGGGGGCGTTTGCGAGCTGTTGTCTTGGAAGTCTAATACCTTCGCGGTTCAACCTACGTCAGTACACAGTCTGTGTGTGCGCGCGCAGTAATAGTAAATTTGCATATTTAAAGTATACATGCATTTGCAGTGCTGTACTGTACAGTACTGTATGTCTCATTTGAAAATGGTTGAAACGCATAGGCGTGTACAGTACTGTAACAGTGTCACATTTAGGCATACTGTATACAGCGCTCTCCCATCGCTCATGATAATTAACTGCACTGCAGGGTATTTCAACTTCTTATCTTCTCTACAATGCAGTACATCTCTCCCATACCATTCCTTTGAACGTGTGTCTGGTTTCAATCACATTCCTGCCTGACAGCAGGTGATTACTGCGCATGCCCCTGTAACTTCGCCCACCACTGCTTGCTTGAGTGAGTGACCCCAAAAAAACCTTTTTTTTAATCTAATTTTTTTTTTTTCCACAAGGATACAGAAAAGAAGGGGGAGCACAGGGTGAAGATCCCTACTGTAGTTTGTTTAGCCTCTAAACGATGAAAGTGGGTGTAGTGAAAATATATAAAAACACTTACGCGGCCTTGTGTAAATGCTATCACATCAAGGTATCTTTACGTTTTTCTTTTTTATTTTCCTCTGCTGGAAAGGTTTTTCTTCTTCCTTCTCTTCAGGTTTTGCTCTCTTCTTGCGTTCGCCGACCGCTTGCAGTGGTAGTTTCCCCCTCAGAGCAAAATGAACATAAAAACAGATATGTGAGGGAAAAGATAAAAACACAGACTATAATAGAAGGCAGCCAAAGCTGCAATCACTCACACGGGCAAGTGTGAGTGCAATCCTGGGGGGGATGGTATCTTATCTTGCATCTGGGATATCAGCGTTTACATGACTTGGGGATGGTATATAAATAATAAATATGTCTATACAGGATAATACTCACACGGCCTCGTGTGAGCAGGCACACATAAAAATATCCTTTTGTTCTATTTGGGTTCCCAGTGTTAACTCACAAAAATGGGAAGTGTAACAGGTAGCCCCTCCTTGGTGATGGTGTAGAAATGAAGAAAGTCTGAGTTAAAACAGACTGCAGTTTATTGAACCATATGTGGCACTTAAAAACATATCATGAAGATTGATATAAAACCAGCAACATGAAAACAACCAAAATATACAGATAAATAGATAAAAAGATCAGCCAGTCACTCAGAGATGGATCGTGAGTCCGTGGGGTACAGCTAACAGTGTCCGCGTCCGGAAATAGTGCTGCTTCCTCTGGATTCACTCCTTGACGGTGGCTGTGTAGGTACAAAATGCTTAGTGGAAAGAGCAACGCGTTTCGCCCGTTTATGGGCTTCCTCAGGCTCCGTAGAAGGGGGGTAAGGCTTAGATTGAGTATATATGCAAATGCCAGCCAATCCCCTGTCCAACTAAGCGACGTTTTTTCTGTTAAAGTCCGTTTTCCAATGAAGGCTAATGAGTGCTATATTGCACTGCACTTTAGCAATAATATTAGCCCCATGGTTTTGATTTCGGGTGAAGTTCCGAAAAAAATGTTTTAGCACATCAAAATGTACGGAGTCAGTGCAGGCTAGTAAATACTTGTGTGAAAAAATGTGTAAGTGTATTTAAACTGCTAGCATAACTAAATATAAGTTGCGTGACGAGAAAGTGTTTGAATTAAGTGTTAAATAGATATATACAGTATTTAAGCAAAAATAAATAGTTTTAAAGGTGTGTGGTGAACAATTTAGTGTGCAAATCAATGTGTATAAACAGCTAAAAGCTGGCATGACCGAGTGTAAATAACTCAGTGTGTTAATATTTAATATGATGGTGAAGTGTGAATTAATTGTGCGCATACAGCAAATGTAACCCCAATACTTTCATGGGTAACTGTATAGAAAAGGTGTCAGTGACTCCAATATACAGAAAATGTGTCTAACCTAATGCTAATTATTCTGAGTGATCGTTTGAATGTGTTGGAAATGATAATAATAATAAAAAATATCTTAGTGTAAACACAAAATTGTTACAATATTTAAAAACATAATATAATGACATTGAATTTGTTTATACATAGATATTAAAATAATTGTCCAATGCGAATGAAAAAACCTTTCTATTCAGCATATGTTACTTTGTATAAAGGTCCATGTGTATCTGTATTCATACGTAAAAATTGGAATGTCCACTCGTTAACTTTAAAACTGATTGATATTATTAGCTGAGATATAGTAAACAACTCTGTGGATTGCTGCGTAGAAGTCGAATATTGGTGTAGGTTAATTCTACTTATTGCGTTGGTCATTCCAGATCTAAAAGAGATTAGAAATGGTGAGGATGAATATCCATATGTTACATTATATTATTAATAAAACATATTAAAACATGATATTTAAAAGTAGACCTGTGTCGTTTTTCTCGTTTGCAAAACATTCTTAAAACATCGAAACAAATCAATGTATAGAATGGGCATCCTATCATAAACGCTTATAATAGACATAAAAACCAGAATACTCATCCATGAGCTCAGAGTAATGATATATGTTAAGATCGGACGCGGACACTGTTAGCTGTACCCCACGGACTCACGATCCATCTCCGAGTGACTGGCTGATCTTTTTATCTATTTATCTGTATTTTTTGGTTGTTTTCATGTTGCTGGTTTTATATCAATCTTCATGATATGTTTTTAAGTGCCACGTATGGTTCAATAAACTGCAGTCTGTTTTAACTCAGACTTTCTTAATTTCTACACCATCACCAAGGAGGGGCTACCTGTTACACTTCCCATTTTTGGGAGTTAACACTGGGAACCCAAATAGAACAAAAGGATATTTTTATGTGTGCCTGCTCACACGAGGCCGTGTGAGTATTATCCTGTATAGACATTTTTATTATTTATATACCATCCCCATGTCATTTAAACGCTGATATCCCAGAAGCAAGATAAGATACCATCCCCCCCAGGATTGCACTCACACTTGCCCGTGTGAGTGATTGCAGCTTTAGCTGCCTTCTATTATAGTCTGTGTTTTTATCTTTTCCCTCACATATCTGTTTTTATGTTCATTTTGCTCTGAGGGGGAAACTACACTGGCGACACACTTTATTCGAGCTTGGCTAGTCCCACGAATTCGGGTATACCCGGGTGTATTGAGGTTTGTGACTGTTTTCTGCCCGAGTGCATTGAGTTATTTTCCAAGCAGGGATTGAAGCATTTTATTCCCGCTGGCTGCAATACTGCACAGTATATATATATATATACTGCATTACAATTCATGAATTTATGCCATCTGGTAGACACGCGAAGCATTGCAGCCTATTAAATCCTAATCATTATCATTTAACAGATCAGCCGCCCATCAGCCAGGCATGAACCCAGGCTGGGAAGGCAAATGCAACGGGGCTTGTCAGAGGTGAGGAGTGGCGCATTCCAGGTATCTGCCAGGTACATACTGAGTATTTGCTCGAATAAAGTGTGTCGGTGCAGTACCACTGCAAGCGGTCGGCGAATGCAAGAAGAGAGCAAGACCTGAAGAGAAGGAAGAAGAAAAACCTTTCCAGCAGAGGAAAAGAAAAAAGAAAAACGTAAAGATACCTTGATGTGATAGCATTTACACAAGGCCGTGTAAGTGTTTTTGTATATTTTCACTACACCCACTTTCATCGTTTAGAGGCTAAACATACTACAGTAGGGATCTTCACCCTGTGCTCCCCCTTCTTTTCTGTATCCCTGTACTAACAAGGATCCTGGATAGATCCTATTGGGGTCAGAGTCACAGGACGAGACGAAGAAACTGTGGGGAACCTTGTACACGTTTTCAAGGTCGTTATTATATGTTTATTTGTCCCCGGTTATACATCTTTCAGGGAGCGCCCGGGTTTTTCCCCCTGTTCTATTTTCTCCACAAGCCTGCAAAAACCATCTTGATACTGTACAGGCATACCCCGTTTTACATATACTCGCTTTACGTACACTCGCAAGTACGTACATTTTTTTAATTGCACCTTACCCCCTGTGTACGTACGCGTGCTTCGCGAGTACGGACACCAGGGGGCGGCGTGTGCGTGCTGTGGCGGTGTGCCCTCTCTTCCTCTCCCCGGCTTTTCCTTCACCTGGCTCCCCCAGCCCTTCCATTCCCTGGCTCCCACAGCTGTTCTGTTCCCCGGTTCATCCTCCCTCCGGCTATTCCAATCACCTTCCCCTCTCCCTGGCTATTCCGATCACCACCCGCCCCCCTCCCTCTTTCCCTGGCTATTCCGATCACCCCCCCTCTCTCCCCGGCTCTTCCGATCACCTTACCCTCTCCCTGGCTATTCCGGTCCGATCGACACCCCACCCGCTCTCCCCGGTCTCCCCGGCGTCTTCCATCAACCCCCCTCTCTCCCTCGCAAAGTCGGCAAAAAACCAAGAACCCCGGGCCTTCCTCGCCCGGTCTTTCTTACATCACCGCAAAAACCGCCCCCTCTCTGCCCCGTGCTCTTCCGATCAGACTTACCCTCTCTCGCTGGCTATTCCGTTCACGGCCACCCCCCGCCGGGCAACGC
>CM071568.1:192463489-192503036 GCA_036426205.1 Ascaphus truei
GGTGGGGGGGGGAGTGTACAGCGTGAGGGGGGGGTGGATGTGATGTGTGAGGGGGGACATTGAAGGTGGGGGTGGTGATTGTGGGAGGTACATGCAGGTGGGGGGGATGGAGAGAACATGCAGGTGGGGCGGTGATGTGGTGAGGGACATGCGGTGGGGGGTGAGTGTGAGGTACATGCAGGTGGGGGGGTATGTGAGACATGCAGGTGGGGGGTGAGGGTGAGGGACATGCAGGTGGGGGGTGATGTAAGGGACACTGCGATGGGGGTGCGCGGTGATGTGGGTAATTGCAGGTGGGGGGGATGTGTGAGGGACATGCAGGTGGGGGGTGATGATGTGAGGGACATGCAAGTGGGGGGTGACGTGACGGTACATGCTGGTGGGGGTGGAGGTGAGTGAGGGACATTGCAGGTGGGGGGGGGGAGGGGATGTGAGACATGCGGTGGGGGGTGATGTGAGGTACATGAGGTGTGGGGGGGGGGATGTGAAGACATGGCAGGTGGGGGGTGATGTGGTGGGGACATGCAGGTGGGGGGTGGTGATGTGAGGTAACATGCAGGGGCGGGGGGGGGGGGGGTTAGTGAGACATGAGGTGGGGGGTGAGTGTGGAGGGACATGAAGGTGGGGGGTGATGTGAGGTTACATGCGAGGTGGGGAGGGGATGTGAGACAGCAGGTGGGGGGTGATGTGTGAGGGACATGTAGGTGGGGGGTGACTGTGAGTACATGCAGGTGGGGGGGGGGGATGTGAGACATGCAGGTGGGGGGTGAGTGTGAGGGACATGCAGGGGGGGGTGATGTAAGGGACATGCAGATGGGAGGTGATGTTGAGGTACATGCAAGGTGGGGGGGGTGATGTGTGAGGGACATGCAGGTGGGGGGTGATGTGAGGGACATGCAAGTGGGGGGTGATGTGAGGTACATGCAGGTGGGGGGTGATGTGAGTGACATGCAGGTGGGAAGTGATATGAGGGAGATGCAGGGGGGGTGATATGAGGGAGATGCAGGGGGGGTGATATGAGGGAGATGCAGGGGGGGGGGGGTGATATGAGGGAGATGCAGGGGGGGATGATATGAGGGTGGTGATATGAGGGAGATGCAGGGGGGGGGGTGAGGTATGAGGGAGATGAGGAGATGCAGGGGAGGGTGATATGAGGGGTGCTGGAGGAGATATGGTTTTACCCGTGCGGCCTGATTTTTAAAAATATTTATAGGGGGGGGGGTCTTTTAAAAATGTATTGAGGGCGGTGTGGGTCATGTTTAATTAAATGTATTGGCGGGGGCATTTTAATATGTATTGGCGGGGTGGGGTTACATGTATTTAGAGGGATGGGTTTTTTTGGTATGTATTTTGTGGGGGCACTAGTAAGAAAAAAATTAGCTGACATTAAAGATTTTCTTTCTATAAAGCCTACTGTATTTATTTTGGTTACAAATGCATTATTTACATCAGTTATGCATATATGATGTCTGCAGTACAGTACATGCATCGTAAAGTGGAAAAAAAATAGTGCTTCACTTTAAGTACATTTTCACTTTACATACATGCTCCGGTCCCATTGCGTATGTTAAAGCGGGGTATGCCTGTATTACGATATTCAATCTGTGCTGTAGCTTTTGACTGCGACCCTGTGCGTTTGACTGCACATGGTTGATTTGTGTGCTTTTTACGTACTGTATTTGGGGGTGTAGGGATCATATTATTATGATGGACTGCCTTTTGAAATTAAAGTATGTCATTATCTTTGAACTTCATGCATGCAGCTGTACCCTGTAGCCCCCTCCCCCACGAACACACACAAGGCTCGCTCGCTCAAGGATTTGAAACGCCACATAATGTAAATACAGTAAATATTTATTTTATCAGGAACCAAAAAATTCAAATATAAAAATAATCATGAATAATATATAATGCAGTCTTTATTCAGTTCTTCTGGCAGATTGAAATTGGATAAGCATTTATAAAACATGGATAAACATGAATAATGCACATTTATAATAATATTATTTAATAATATATAATTTATAATATATATATAGTAATATAATTTTTTCCATCTTTATCTTCTTCCTCATTCTGTGTACAGCACAGTAGTTCATTGAGGGAGGAGAGGTTTTGTGTACATCATTACTGCTGTTTATATACTGTACACTTGAGTGTACAAACAGATTAGACTGTACACAATCCCCCCCCCCTCTCCCCCAGTCCATCCTTTTTTCCTGCAAAGACAAGAAAACAAAAAATTAGTGCAGTTATGCGCGTACTGTATTTTGGCATTGTGTGATGTGTAGTACTATAGTAGATGGCTGGTGCTGCTTTCTCTGGAAAGAAAACAATTGAGCAGTTAGGTGCATACAGTATTATGGCATTGTGTACTGTATACTGTAGCTACTCCACATTGGACTACAGTAGGCAGTTAGGACTGTGAAACCAGTCTATACTGGAACTACTGTATACTCTGACTATTAGGAAAGAAAAAATCTGTGCCATACTTGCCTGTATCATACTGTACTTACAATACTACAGTACAGTACTACTTTCCTGATGCTTGCCCATTACGCGCGATCACAATGGGCAACACAGTGGCAATATGGTTAATATATTTTTTGCAGCGTTCCACTGTGAGTACATCGTTCCAAAAACTCAGTATGCCTTTCACCAACTCATCCTTTTTGGAGGGTTTCACCACTTTCCGGATATGGTCCTTCAGCTGATGCCAGACCATTTCGATCGGATTGAAGTCTGGCGATCTGTCATTGGAAAAAAGGACAATTAGTTTAAGAGATACAATACACAGTAAAAACAGACACGGTTAGCACACTCACTCCGCTGGCGTCTTCACCCAGTTGATACCGCGCTCAAGGATATGCGCTGTTGACGCGGTGTGCTTCGGATCGTTGTCCTGGTAGAAACGGTGACCATCCGGGAACTCGCGTTGGATGTATTCCACTATCTCAGGCACAATTTTGTCTTGGAAGAAAGCTTTATTCATGATTCCTATAACAAGAAAAGAAAAGTGCTCAAAAAACTGCACACTAGTACAGCACAGTGCATAAGGCAAAATTATATTTTTTATATTTTACCTTCAAAGATGACAATGCATCCTGGTCCACACCTAGAGATGGCACCCCACAAATGGTGCTTCACTGGGTGTTTTGGCCGTGGCTTCATAGATATGCGACCTTTTTTGTGGAATGCAAAGGTGGCAAATCTCTCCAGCGATACAGTAGACTCGTCAGTGAAGATGCAATCCTGGAAAGTTTCCCCACTGTCGATCCATGCCTGGGCCTGGACCACTCTTTTGATTTTGTTTACGTCTCTTATCATGGGGTACGCTCTGTAATGGCAAGGAATAAATAATTTTAGCGGTACAGTACAGTTTCCTAAACAACTCTTTTACCTCCTGTACTGTCCAGTACTAACCTCACACGTCCATATTTCCATCCAATTCTGCGTCTCATCTTCTTTATGCTGGTCTCGGATACAGTCAGATTGTGATTTTCCTGCAGAGTGTATTTGACCCTTAATGCACTCTTCTCATCATTCTCCTCACTTATTTTGTCGACCAGAAGAGTTGTCTTCCTGCAATGTAAAGAAAAACAATCCGGTAAGTTACCGTGCAGTAGGCCACAAGCACAGCACATCATTTGGTGTACAAATAGTATACAATGAGATATAGGGGGTCATGCACTAAGCAGTGATAAGTGAGTTTTCTGCGTGCTATGCACAAAGCAGTGAAAAGTGTTTTTAAGTGAGATAACTGCCTTTATAGCGTGATACTGCCTGCTGTGAGATTCACCAAGCAGTGATAACAGTGCAGTATCATGCTATAATGGCTACTTAAAAGCACTTATCACTGCATTGTGAATCTCACAGAAGGCAATATCGCACTATAAAGGCATTTATCTCACTTAAAAGACTTATCACTGCTTTGTGAATCTCACAGCAGGCTGTATCACGCTATAATGGCTTTTTACCTCACTTAAGAGCACTTATCACTGCTTAGTGCATGACCCCCATTGTTCTATAAATATGCAGCAATATAAAAAATGTATACTGTATACTGTTGCTATACTGTATAAATATACCAGTACACAATATATTGTTCTATTAATATGCAGCAATATAAAAAATATATATACTGTACTGTTGTAATATAAATCTACCGAAATCACAAAAATATTAGATACAGTAGATCTACTGTACACAATATATTGTTCTATTAATATGCAGCAATATAAAAAATATATACTGTATACTGTTGCTATACTGTATAAATATACCAGTACACAATATATTGTTCTATTAATATGCAGGAATATAAAAAATATATATACTGTAATGTTGTAATATAAATCTACTGAAATCACAAAAATATTAGATACAATAGATCTACTGTACACAATATATTGTTCTATTAATATGCAGCAATATAAAAAAATATATATACTGTTGTAATATAAATCTACAGAAATAACTATAAAATTAGATGCAGTAGATCTACTGTACAATATTTTATATAAAAAAAAATTAGGTTGTATAAATATACTTACGCGTTAGTTACCCTTTGTGCCCTTTTGCGTTCTCTGGTTTTTCCGTGTGCATGATAGCTCACGGTGGTTGCTGGCACAACGATGCCAGAAGTAGCTAACCAGCGTTGGATAGCAGCAATTCAGTGTCCGCTCGTGTACATCTCCTTAATTCGCATGCTGAGCTCCTTGGAAATCTTTTTAACAGACATTGCTGCGAGTAGAAAGAAATACAAACAGAAGAATGTGTATTCAATGTTTAGTGGATGTGTATTCAATGTGCAGTGAATCCACAAAATGGATGGTGTATTTATACGGTAATGACTCACATTAGAGTACGCCCACTTTCAACACCTGTACCTCGTCGCCATGCATAAAAGATTACACACTTTGCATAGCCCACCACTCGATGATCTTTATCTGAACTTTTCCTTGTCCAGATACTGCATTACAGTATGACATCTGCTTCCATGGATCAACCCCGATTCTATGGACGCAGGAACCCACTCGCCTCTGCCGTGCCTGTCATGCAGAAAAAGCGTAAGGCGGCAGCCGTTTCCACGCCAAGGCCAAAGCGACAGGCTAAGGCCAATAAAGAAAACCTTCTGCTGACCCCAAAGGCTAATGGATTTAATAGACGTAAGCCTTATTATGTCAAGAAGAAATACGGTGATGAACACTCCACGCAAAACAAAGGGCAGCCAACCCATGGAACCCGCAGACCACTTCCTCCCATACGCTTCGACGACTCTGCCGCCGCTGTCCCGGAAATCTTCAGCCCGTCTTCTCCACTACTCGTCCTCGACGCTGCCGCCGCCCTCCCGGAAACCCACAGGCCATCTTCGCCAGTTCTATTCGACAACGCTGCTGCTGGTGCCTCTTAAATCCACGGGTCACTTTCTCCTTTGCGCTTAGACGACTCTGCCGCTTCTCGCCCGGAAATCCAGAGGTCACTTTCTCCATCCCTCTTCGACGATGCTGCCGCTTCTCCTCTCCCGGATATCCACAGGTCACCTCCTCCACCCTTCTTCGACGACACTGCCGCTTCTCTCCATGGAACCCCCATCTCATCCTCCGTAGCACCCATCCACCCAGATGTCCACAGCACGCCATGCACAAGAAGCAGCTCGTTAGAGCGGATGCTGAATGGGATAAGTGTGGATATCCCCGGGAACTCTATTGTGCTGGAAGATAGATCTGCTTCTGGAGACCATGTTAAATATGGAGCAACGGATGCTACATATGGATCAACGGATGGATCGACGGATGGAGAAGATAGAGGCTGACATAGCGGGGATACATCATTTGCTCGGTGTTCATGCCCCTGTTTCCCCGACGCCGGACCAGGAGGGTGGCATGGATGTGATGAATGGGAGCATCGACCACCTTCCATCACCAAGCGCACCCCCTACCCAAGAAGATTTTGTGTACATGTATGCCGTTGAGGAAGACATGACAACCCCGTCAAGACCACGACAGGAGACAACACGGCGACCAAGACAGGAGGAAAGCTTCCTCCCAGACAACCTACCCTCGCCCGCCGCCACAAGCACACCCGCACACAGAAGACCTACATTCGCTCGCATCGATACGGTGCCCGACATCAGCCTGTGCGATATGCCACCGGCACTCAGGGAGAAGTATAGGGTGATGAGTGCTGGTGCACCCCACAAGTATGCCTTGTTACTTTTTAAGCACGATGTGTCCAACTTGTTGTACTGCGACTGGGCCTTCAAAGTGAACTACGCAGGAAATCGCCTAAAAAAGGCGCTTCCTGACAATTTAAGAAAGACTATTCTGGAGGAATTGCGGCGCTATTTTTCAATTACAGATCCTGTAATGAAAGGCGTTCGAGACTGCATTAATGGCGTTTTGCGCCATGCAAGGCATCGGCCATGGAAGGACAATCTGGTGGGGTACGCATTTGAGTGAGTGTTCAACTGTTGAAAATGTTTTGTAAATGTTTTGTTACTGTCCCCGAGGGCCGCAAACAGGCCTGGTTTTCAAAGGTTGTCCTGAAAACCGGGCCTGATTGCGGCCCTCGAGGACTGTAGTGGTGCAGGCCTGACTGACTGTTCTGCACACCATCCCACTGTAAATGTGCTGTACTGTACATGTTTTGACCTGCTGTACTTAAATAAAGAAGATGTTGTGTGTTTTTACTTGTATTAATAAATAAATGTTTTTATACACTGTACACAAGACCTGCACAATTCCAGTCCCCGAGGGCAACAAACAGGCCCAGTTTTCAAAGGTTGTCCTGAAAATCGGGCCTGATTGCGGCCCTCGAGGACTGGAGTGGTGCAGGCCTGACTGACTGCTGTAAATGTTTGACCTGCTGTACTTAAATAAAGGAGATGTTGCTTGTTGTATATTTTATGAATAAAGAGTTTTTTTTAATAACAGGTGCTGTAAATGTTTTTACTTTCTGTACATAAATGTTTTCACTAGCAGTAAACCATACACCTGTTGATGTTTTGAATTGCTGTGCACTTAAAATGTTTTTACATTGTACAGTATTTGTAAATAAATGTTTTTGTACTTACTCCACCAGTAAAAGAAAATGTTGATTTGTTTTAAATTGTTCCATTGGCACCTTTGATACTGTACTCCTTTGATACTGTAGGCATGCTCAGTACTGCACATCACAAGAGTATTAAAAACAATAGAAGACACATACTGTACTGTACAGTATGTACTGGTGCTGTATAGAAGACACACTGTATGTACTGTAATACATGTAGAATAAATGCATACTTTTTATTTTTTCGGGTTTATTACACAGTATACTGTATATAATAAAGTATTGTATACTCGGAAAACATCAGCATACTGTTTCAGGTATTCTATCCTAATCAATAACAACGGCCACTAAACTGTATAATCCGGTACGGGGTTTTTTAAATCCGATTCAGCAATGTGCAGGCATTGTTACACAAAGCGATATTATCCATCGAAATCCCTCCATTAGCCATTTTCTTTTCTGAGGAAAAACAGAAATAAAAGTTTTACTGTAATGGTCCGTCCCCTAAAGAAGTTCACAGTCAGTCCCACCAATAATTTTCTCGGGGGGCGTCTCCTGTTCACATCCGTCGATGTAATGACACGCATATGCGTTTCAAGAAGGTTCCAATGCGCATGCGCCTAGCGTTCCACCAATTGTCCAGTATCTGCAGTACAGTACTGTAGAAGCCGCTCAGCCAATGATATTGCTTACAGGAGAATCGCTTGACTTTTGAATCACACCGATATTGATATTTTCAACAACAACAAAAAAAAGCAACATTACTCACCATAGCATTTCCCAATCAGCTGGCGCCGGCGCATTGCCACTGCCAGCCCATTATTCTTGATCATACACGTTGACAGTTGGCAGTGGGACTACCACACCTGTAGTCAGCTGATGAGGCTGGAAATCGCTTAGGAATATGCAAGCTTGCTCCAAACTGCACGCGAAATCCGGCTCAGACTGCAGGTGTCCGTGCGTGGACAGACAGCGAGGGTTGTCACTGACGGTGGGACCGTTATTGGAAGCCGGTGCTGGTGCTGGCGCATTGCTTGCCAGCGACTGTCGTTTCTTAGTTGGTTTTAACACGACCTTTCGCCTTTTGCCGTCTGCATCATAGATACGGGAAAAATCTGGTGATACACACCAATACCATCCAATAAATTGGGGATCAATACGACAAAAACACAGATCTCTACATAACTTTTTCCTTATTGCACGCTTCCACACATGAGGAGCTGGCGAAAATTTGAAAAAGTCAAAGTTTTCGATAAAATACTGATAAATTTGAACAACTGTTGCCATCTTATCATCTGTTACTTTTATCGCGGCCCATATTAAATAAGCGTAGCTTCTGTCGGGTTTTTGGAACACTGGCTGCACTTGAACACTCATGGCGGTGGGTCTGACTCTGGAGAATAACTTTAACTTGGTTTGTCTTTCTTTAATATGAAAAGCCTAAATTGATACATTATTGTAACCTCTTCCTTCAGTCTCAAGGCCAATTTACAATGGCACACTATCTTTTTTAAACGAAACACCTGCAAGTTGACACATTACTGAAGCGCATGCGCATTACAATTCATGAATATCTGCCATCTGGCGGACACGCGAAGAATTGCAACCTATTAAATACAAACCATTCTCAATAAACGCATGAACCGCGCATGAACCGCGCATGACCCGCAGCTGAGAACGCAACATGAATGCGGCATGCACCCGGTGAAGTGCGTCGCATTCGAGAAAAAATCCAGTAAAAATGCGGTGATGTTTTAGAATAAACGGGGCCGCAGCAGTATATATATATATATATAGCGTGGTAGTACTACACACTCACGGTTTGTCAGTGGAGGCAGATGCTCATCCCATAAATGAATATAGACATAAAGTAACCAGGGGGATCCTGATGACAAAGAGACAACACACCACAGCTTGAGTGAGAAAACAAAGTGTATTGTCACAACAGGGCAGCCAACGTTCGGTCCTGCAGAGGCACTGCCCTGAGAAAGGTCCCTCTGCGAGGACCGAAACGTTGGCTGCCCTGTGTTGACAATCCACTTTGTTTTCTCACTCAAGCTGCGGTGTGTTGTCTCTTTTTCGTCAGGATTCCCCCTGGTTACTTTATATTATATATATATAATATTTATATATATATATATATATATATTATATATATATATATATATATATATAATGTATCTTTCCTGGGGCTACCTATTATGGAGAAAAATTACCACAAATACCAGATGTATTGCAGTGATGCTCCAGAGTCTAGTCTCTCAATGGCACTGGACAAAGTCAGCCATGTACTGTACTCACTTGTGCTCCATAGCATGCTCTTCTACATCAGTCTATCACACTGGGGGTGATTGATAGCAAGCAATTACAAGCGGCCTTCAAACAGTTTGCTTTAGGCCAGTAAACTCCTCCAAGTCTCACAACACCATCTCCACCAAGTACTGTAGTACCAATTCCAATTACCTAATGGTTTATTTCTATGCCTATACCCTATTTCTACTCATTACAGTAAGACAACGTTGAAAGAATTTGCTGAAGTTGGAAATATTGTTAACAAAATTTCCAGTGAATAATAGCTAGTACTGGGCACATTTTGGCTAATTTTATTCAGATTCACAATATTTTCTTTTGCCACAAAAGCATTTTCAAACTCTAGTTAAAGGCTTAAATAATGTAATATCTGATGTAAATACCGTATATCTTCATTCCATTTCAGATAGTTTTTTAAATTTCTGTTAATGTGTGAAAGAATGTCAGCGTTGTCTTATTCTTGTCACTTAGAAATGTATATTAAAATTTCCCATTTTGCCACATTTGTTTTCCATCACAACAGAATGGTTAAACCATTCATCTAACATTTCAATTATCTAACACACACCGGATTTTCCTTTCTCTATAGCTTGCAAGACGTTGTTGGAAATGATGCTATATTAAATGTTTGCAAAAGTGAGGATAGTAAAGATGAAGCCAGCAAGATGCTTGCTTTCTTTTTCCCAAATTTTAACAAGCATAAATCTACAGAGCAAGCGGAAAGGACACTGGCTATTATCAGACCTGATCTATTAAGAGAGAAGAAAGGTACAGTATGTGTTTGTGTTATATAATTAATGGCATATGGTATGTATGTACCAGTATATCTTTATTTATATAGCGCCATCCATGTACATAGCGCTTTACAGCAGTAATACACGAGACATAATATTATAACACTTAATGGGAATAAGTGTTTCAGGCATAGAAGGTTTAATAGGAAAAGGAGTCCCTGCCCGAAGAGCTTACAAGCAAAGTGGTAAGTAGGGAGAATTTACAGAGACAGTGGGAGGGTGTTCAGGTAAATGCATTCAGATGCAAGGGGCCAAGGTCAGTGCATATGAGATTGACCATGATTCAGCTACCAGGAAGTAATACATTGAGAGTTACCGCTCGTTTTCAAATATGTCCTGGGCATAGAGTTATGATGACAAATACATGGTTACAAAATACATAGTTACATTCAGTAAGTAGAGTTATACATTATTTACAAGATATTGTATGCACAGTAAGAGATAATATATGTTATAGGTGTATATATCAATTACAGACCAGATTAAAATGTGAGACAGCTTTAGTTTTGAAAGAACTTAGACTGGTGGCGGCTGTGAGTCTCTACGGTAGACTGTTCCAGTTGTGGGGTGCACGGTAAGAGAAGGAGGAGCGGCCGGATACTTTGTTGAACCTTGGGACCATGAACAGTCTTTTGGAGTCAGATCTCAGATAATAAGTGCTGCATGAAGTAGGGGTGAGGAGCTTTTTCAGATAGACAGGTAGCTTGCCCAGAAAGTATTTGAAGGCAAGACAGGAAAGATGAACTTTGCACCTAGACTCAAGTGATGACCAGTCTAGTTATTTGAGAATTTCACAGTGATGTGTGTTGTAGTTGCATTGGAGGACAAAACAGCATATTGAATTGTAGAGGATATCAAGTATGCTAAGGTGGGTTTGGGGTGCCGTGTCATATACTATGTCCCCATATTCCAGGGGGGCGCAAACTTTTTTTCCCTGCGCCCCCCTGACGGCTGTCCCCTCGCTCCCGCGCCCCCCCACAAACCAAACTTACCCGCGCTCCGGCGAATGAGTCACGTTGCCATAGCAACGTGACGTCAAATGACCCGCAGCGTCATTTTGACGCCGCGTTGCCATGGCGCCCGCAGGGAGGAAGCCACCGGAGCCACGGTAGTATAGTTAGGTTTACAGAGGCCCTGCAGCTCCCCCGGCACTTAATTTAAGTGCCTTCGAAGCGCGCGGGGCCTTGTAAAAACCCGCGCCCCCGTCGGCAGTGTCGCGCCCCCCCTGGGGGTCGCGCCCCACAGTTTGCGCACCGCTGCCATAGTCTATAATTGGCATTAGCATCCACTGTGCGATATGCTTTCTGACCAGCAGACTTAGGGAGGAATTGTTCCTATATAGTACACCTACTGTAGTTTGGCATAGGTTTTGGATGTCAGGGTATCAATGTGTAACTCAAATGTTAAATGGGAGTCAAACCGTATGCCCAAGTATTTAAAACTAGTAATGGGATAGGATGGTATTAGTGTTGGTTCTGATCTGGAGCTCATTCATTGGAAGCTTAAAAAAGTTAGCCTTGTTTCCAAATACCATTGTTACAGTCTTGTCAGTGTTTAAAAACAGTTTGTTTTGGGAAATCCAATTTTCAATTCTCTAAAGTCAGATTGAAGTACGTGTTCGAGGTCGGAGAGCTAGGGCTGTGTGCATATGATATTGTCATCCACATACATGTGTATCGAAGCTCCCTTACAAGCTGTAGGAAGATCATTGATGAACACTGAGAATAGTAGGGGCCCCAGAACAGAGCCTCGCAGGACACCGCATGTGATATCCAAGGGATTGGAGTTAGAGCTTGCGATAGACACATGTTTGTATTTACCTGATTAGTAGGAATGAAACCAGTTTAAATCATGCTCATTATTCCAGAGCACTGGAGTTTGTTTAGCAAGATAACATGATCAACAGTATCAAAAGCCATTGCAAAATCTAGAAATATTGCACCAGTAAGTTGTCCCAGTTCCATTCCACACTGGATCTCATTGCAAACATTTAGTAGGGTAGGTACCGTGGAGTGTTTGGGGCGAAAGCAAGATTGGAACTGGCTAGGGAAATTTGTTTTGGCATAGTAATCGCTTAATTTGGAGTGAACACATTTTTCCCGGATATTAGATAGTATTGGGAGAAGAGAGATTGGCCTGTAGTTTGAGACAGTGTTTTTGTCCCCACCTTTGAAGATTGGGACAACTCTGGCAGTTTTCCATGTCTTAGGGATATGGCCTGCAGACAGAATAGAGTTGACTAGGGAAGCAAGCAGTTTGCCAATGGCTGGGACACCAAGTCGTAGGAGCTTAGATTGCAGTAAGTCAGGTCCACGTTGGCTGCTTAGTTTTAATTTGAGGAGCACTTTGATAAATGTGGACAGTGTTGGGAAAGGATGGGGCTATAGGGGTACTCTCAGAATGAGGTTAATGTTTGTAGTTCGGGTTGCGTTTCGCTAATAAGTTAGTAGCACACCCCACAAAGTATTTATTGAATGCATTTGCAATGTCAGTGGGAGATGACTTTCCAGAAGTTAGCTGGATTTGATATATTCTTACGAAGATTGTCCAAGTAATATTGTGCTTTTGCGTGTCTTGTTTGCCTTGTGCACATATTCCGCAGGCATCTGTAGTTAATATCCTGGGTAGTGCCAGTTACTTTGTAACTTTTCCACAGGCATCCCTAAGATGGTTCAGCAATAAGGCCGGTTGTAACCCACATAAGGTGGGCCCCCGTACTCTTATTCTTTGTAGAGGAGAATGAGTATCACAGAGCTTTAAGAACTCGGATTGGAAATAGTCGAGTGCAGAATCGGGGTTTAGAAGTAACTCGATTCTATACCAAGAGCAGCTGGTAAGGTCAGCCAGAAACAGTTGTAGGTTAAAGTTTCTAAATGTTCTAGGAACTTTAGGGCATGATGATTTTCCTTACACAGTACACTATTGCATGGACACTGAAAATGTCAAGAAGGATGCCAGAGGATTTGATTCTGCTGGGATTAGAGGAGAGAATCCAGTTTAGCAAGGAATGGTTGTGAGATTTCAGGTTTGTCCATGTGGGTTGGGAAATTAGTTGCGTTAGGATAAGTGACTTGCGTTGTATCGGGATTTTGTTGTTTTTAGGGTTGAGCCAATTGTAGTTTAAATTTCCAAGAACTAGCAACTCACTCTTGTCATTCAGAGAGGAAATTGAGCCAATAAACTGGGTGATATCAGTCAGGGTCTGTAGTGGAGTTTTAGGGGGCGGTAGATGCTAGCAATCAAGATGGGCTTAAAAAAGGGGAGGCAGATTTGGCAGCTAGGATTTTAAAAGAGGGTGATCTTGGGGGCAATTTAGCAGCGTAAATTGTAAGGTGTCTGCAATATAAAATAACACCCCTCTTCTTAACCTGTCTTCTTAACCTGTCTTTCTTAGGAATGGAATATCCCTGAATGGCAATAGTTGCATCAAGGGTTTTAGGAGTTAACCATGTTTCTGTGATAATGATGACTTTGGGTTTATGCATAAGGCAGCATGCCCTCAGTTCATCCAGTTTGGGCAGCAGGCTCTGGATATTTATATGGACAACAGATAGACTTTTTTGGAATTTGAAGGAAGTATTCTCAGGGGTATGGGACAGAGTTGAAAAGGGGATGCCTGGGTTAAGTTCAATATCCCCTGCTAAAGAGAGTAACAGTATAAATAGAAATTTGAGTAGTTGTTTGCAAGTTGTACATTTGGGATGTTTGCCATTAGAATGAACAGTGGTTGGTGTGCTGGTTTTCAGAGTTCTCCACCAACATTCAGTAGATAGTTCAAGGCTTTTGAGTAATCCAGGGTGTATGATATTGGGTGTGGGTCAGAAGGGAGGAATTTGTGGTTGATAGAGAGATTAAAATTTCCATGAGGCCACAAGAAAGAACAGAGTTGAGATAACTAGCCGGTTCATTATCAATGAGGTATATGTGACCTCATTGAGCCAATGAGTGTGTGCAGAGTAAACAGCAGAGGTACGTCTTTTCCTTGCCAAAATGTTTTGCTGCATTTGCAATGCAATGGTCTGTTCAGGGTTTGCAGAGGGATTTGTGTGTGTGTGTGTGTGTGTGTGTGTGTGGGGGGGGGGGGTTATAAGGGAGATGCAGTTGTGTGCAGTCAAGTGTTGGGAGAGGCTGCAATAAATAAATAGCAGGCTAACAGTCATGGGATAATAGTGTTGTCAGATAAGCTCACCGTTTGTTGCCTTGTGTAGATGAGTTTGCAGACAGATCAAGTCCCCAGTCCACCTCTAGTCAAACTATAGTCTAACTATATATTTTCACTTAAAGATGGTCACTTTAAGATACAGCACTCTTAAGATGCTAATGCTAAACCCTGCTAATGCTTCCCTTAAACTGGTATTTGATTTATACATATGTACAGTAGCCATGACAGTAAGGTCTGGTAAGTTATGGGCATGCCAGCAGTAATCATGGAGGTTTGCCCTCATACCCTGGTGAGGTGCCCTATGTATGGATGGGAGTGGTAACATGCTCTGAATCCATGGTTAGTGATGTCAGAGTTGTGCCAGCCCCCAGAGGATACATAAGGCACAGCACTGCTCAAAAGTTAGGTCTGTGAGGAGTGAAGTGGTTAGTGTGGTTAGAGGTTGCTGAGTTACGAGACAAGGAGCAAGCCTGAGTGCAGGCTTGGGAGGAGACAGATTATGAGACTGTGACCAGGGAGCTGGCACAGGAAAGATATCCCTGCGGGGATAGGGAATCCACCAATTAAGGGAAGATATACCTTTCAAAGGGAAGTGCGGTGAACAATGGAAGGCTAAGAACATCCACTGTGAAGGGCAGCTGGCCCACCGTACATCAATAAAGATGATCCTGTTCAAATATACTCGTGTGTAAGTGTGGAGTGATTACACAGAGAGGTGCACCACAGAGGAGTTCCTCACCAGGACCATCCACAAGCGGACGCTGGGATCCTGATGAGGTGGAGGCGCTGCACTGGATATAGGTAGGACTCAAGCACACTACCTCAGCTGCCTGCCTGGCGGGCAATCCCCATACACCATCATGCGGGAGACTCAGGAGTCCTGTTGCCAACAGGTGCACCATCAGACACTACACTGTAATGGGGACTGGTTAGACCACAGGGGCCAATGTGAGATTGGGTGGGTCAGGCTAGGCCAGAAAACCCGTTACATTTGGAGGCGCTGCTGAGATAAGTAGACCTGTCAACAGGACAGGCTTTTGCTAGGTCACTGGGAAACAGGGAGAGTGTCTGCTGCCACTTTGTGCTGCGTTGGGACGGACCTAGGGGTAGTCAGGGGGCTGATGGAGAATAGTCAACTCGCAGGGACGACCTAGGGGCCTGAAAGGAGTTGGAGGTTTGGAGAGGGGCTATAGCTATACAGGTCACCTTGAGGCAGTGCTAGTTGGTAGGATGCCTGGAGGGATAGCCTGTTAACGAGGTCAGGAGTTCTGGAAAGGGTCTGCGCTAGGTTAGCCAACAGTAGGTAGACGCCCAAGTACTGCATGGAAGCCCCAGAGTACACTAGCCCATTCCAGACCACTTACCGAAGGGAGCACAGACTGGGAGTAAGGAGATACAGCAGACACTGAGAGAGTGAGCCTAGCCTGAGGTAGTGCAAACACGAGTCCAGCCTACATTAGGTACACAAGGTGGTGCATCAGGGCAATCTTTTTTGTGCCGGTGTGGTGGCTGCCCCGCAGAGAGGAGCCCCATGTACAATACTACTAAGTACAGTAACGACATGGCGACCATTGGAATGGAGGATCCGCGCGGTGCGGATAGTCCAAAATGGTGGACGGAGTCTGATGGGGAGAATGCACCTGGCACGTGTGCGGGTAAAGAGCAAGCTAAGGAAATGACTTTCACGAGCCTGCTATGAAGTGGTGCTAAGGCAGTGGTCGCACCGTTTTGGTCCTGTCTAGGACCGCAGAGTATTACCCCGGATGACAGTGTTGAGGACATTGTGATTGTGGCTGGTGAAAAAGAAGGATTTGCTTGCCAGCCGGTGAGCGCTATACAAAGAGCTGCCTCGGTGGCTGAAGTGATTGGACATGCGAACCAAAATGGCGGCTCCCGCTTCCCTGGGAGACCGCGTGGGCTTGCTGCAGAGAATTCTGCAGTTGCAAATGTTGCAGAGAGTTGGCCAGGAGTGGCGCCAACAGGAAAACCCCACCCTGATGGGGGGTATGGCGCGAGAGCTGCGGCCACGCCTTCTTGGACTATGACCAACTCAGCCCCAGTGCTGGGTCACCCGATAAATCTATGGGACCGCCCCCTAATCTCAACCAGGGAGAGTGGTTTCCAATTATGCCCCGTGGGCATGAATCCAGCGGAGCAAGGAGCTGGTGAGCCGGCGGTGTGGATACAGAAAGTAGTTCCTGCAAATGGTGCTGTATGCGGGGAAGAAAAGGATCTTGCAAGCAAAGTGGCTGCAGGAAATTGGCCGGGATTGGCGCCAAATAAGGAGTTACGCTCAGGGGGTAGTGGCGCGAAATCGGAGGCCGCGCCCCCCAGGACTGTGAAAAGTTTAGCCCTTGTGCCGGGGCATCCAATTAACTTGTGGGACCCTCCCCAAATATTCACCAGGGGGAGGGGTCTCTATCTCTGCCAGGCAAGACCCGAGTTGTCTGAGGGAGGAGCTGGATGTGAGCTTCCTGTCCCACAGTTGCGAGGAGCTGGTGAACAGGAGAAACCACTGTGCAAAGTGTCTCCCGTAACCAGCACTACAAAGAGCGAGATGGACATTGGGGCATATCCCTATTCATTGCCAGGAGGCTTCCTGGTAGTCAAGGCTGGGGACAAAGAGACATTTTTTGGTGCCCGTGCATGCAGTGCATGTTACCCGGCGGAGAAGCTAGCACCACGGCAAGGTGTCCCCAATGTGGCATCCACTACCTAGGGGCCGTGCAGCCCTTCGTACCAGGGCAGACCATGGAGAAGGGAGGGGACACAGCCATGCTGACGGCTGAAGCCCCGCGTGCGGCCTGCAAAGAACCAGTTGATCCCGGAGAATGGGGATCGCTCCTCATGATAAAGACGGAGCCTGAAGAGAGAGGGGTCTACAACCGCGGTGAGAACCCGGAACCTCACCGTCGGTCCCCTGCGGGAGTGCCACTCCCCGAGTCGGAGTTCGGCTCCTCGAAAGAGGAACAAGCGACCCTAACAACGGTGGTGATGCGCCTACCGGCGGACCACTACAGCGGTGCTGGAAAAGAATTGGCACTTACCTGTGTCGCGGCGGAGCGGAGTCCCATGGCCGTGGTGACTTCCAGCGCGAAGGGCGGAGAAGATCCCATCCCGAGCCGACGGAGCGGTGAGCTACATCCTTACCCTCCCCAGGCGCCGGTGGTGGCAATGGTGTAGAAAGGCCTAGCCCAGGCCCGAGCGGAGCAGAGAGCAGAACCATCACTTCTGGCGGCGGATGTCGTTCTGGAGGAAGAGGTTCCGGTTGGGAGCCCAACGCAAGATGGCGGCGGCGAATCCCGCGAGATCCATGACATCATTTCCGGTGGGCACAGCGGAACTGGATGGACCAAGGACACGAGTGAACCGAAGTGCCAGTCCGATGGGTAGCGAACATTTGCAGGTCGTAGCCCCGCGTATGCCGGCAGTATTTCCCTATGCTCAACCCCCGGCCATAATTAAAGCCCCTGCCCCTGTCACGTCTCCCTCGGGGTCCCGATCGAGCCAAGGGTGGTCTGGGGAGTCACAGGGCAGCGCTGATGAACGGACTGGGGAGAACCTGGACTGGGGTGATTGCTTTACTTCTGAGGAGAGATCGGGGAGGGAAGTGTTACCCTATGTGAAGTCTCCTGGGGTGACTCCTACTGTAATCAAGCCTGTGGCTAACGGGGAAGTCAATCGTTATGGTATGCACACTCATACCAGTGGGATGTCTGGGGATTTGGGTAAAATTGCTTGTGTTGTGCCTATTGCCCGGGGAACACCCTATGTACCTCCAGTATCGGTAAGAATTGCCAGGGATCGCCAAAAGCTGTTACTTTATTTCCACCATCCAAGGGAGGGAGAAATTGCGTTTGAGATGGGTTCCATTGATGAGGATAGAGGATATAGTACTGATGAGGAGGAAGAAAATTGGGATTCTGATAGTTCCCTAGAAGATTGGGATACTGATAGCTCTCTAGAGGATTGGGATCCTGAAGTGTTAGACGAGAAGTGGTGTAATCAAGAAAAGAGGTCTTACATTTCCAGGAGATGCCTTAAGGAAGTGTATGGGCATGAGCCTCTCAGTCCACTAGCATCCATGCCAGAGTTATGGGCTGATTGTGGGTGTCCAGTATGTCATCCAGAGTGTTACAGCATTGCTACTCTAAACCCAGTGGACCATGCTGTGCGCAGGCCACCTTAAGAGGGTATGGTAGTACCACTAATGGATACTCCATCAGGGAGTAATCCTGGTTGTTGTACATTTACGTTAGGATGTATCTGTTATTATGTATGATGAAGATATGTACTGTAATGTGTAATGTTGTGACTAATGTTGTGACTAATTATGTATGTCATTCATTTTACAGTGCTTCCTGAAGAAATGGTACTTCAAATTTAGGTCCCAGCCGGGGTGGGTGGGATTCACCAGGGGGAGAATGTAGCCATGCTATAAAATGGCTAACAGTCATCTCTCCTGCTGACAGTAAGGCCTGGTAAGTTATGGGCATGCCAGCAGTAATCATGGAGGTTTGCCCTCATACCCTGGTGAGGTGAGGGATTTGTGTGTGTGTGTGTGTGGGGGGGGGGGGGGTTCTAAGCGGAGATGCAGTTGTGTGCAGTCAAGTGTTGGAGAGGCTGCAATAAATAAATAGCAGGCTAACGTCATGGATAATAGTGTTGTAAGATAAGCTCACACGTTGTTGCCTTGTGTAGATGAGTTGCAGACAGATCAAGTCCCCCAGTCCACCTTAGTCAAATATAGTCTAACTAATATTTTCACTTAAAGATGGTCACTTTAAGATACAGCACTCTTAAGATGCTAATGGCTAAACCTGCTAATGCTTCCCTTAAAACGGTATTTGATTTATACATGTAACAGTAGCCATGACAGTAAGGTTGGAAGTTATGGGCATGCCAGCAGAATCATGGAGGTTTGCCCTCATACCCTGGTGAGGTGCCCTATGTATGGATGGGAGTGGTAACATGCTTGAATCCATGGTTTGATGTCAGAGTTGTGCCAGCCCCCAGAGGAACATTAAGGCACAGCACTGCTCAAAAGTTAGGTCTGTGAGGAGTAAGTGGTTAGTGTGGTTAGAGGTTGCTGAGTTACGAGACAAGGAGCAAGCTGAGTGCAGCTTGGGGAGGAGCATATATTAGACTGTGACCAGGGAGCTGGCACAGGAAAGATATCCCTGCGGGGATAGGGAATCCACCATTAAGGGGATATACTTTCAAAGGGAAGTGCGGTGAAAATGGAAGGCTAAGAACATCACTGTGAAGGGCAGCTGGCCACCGTACATCAATAAAGATGATCCTGTTCAAATATACTCTCGTGTGTGTAGTGTGGAGTGATGTACACAGAGAGGTGCACCACAGAGGGTTCCTCACAGGACATCCACAAGCGGACGCTGGGATCCTTATGAGGTGGAGGCGTGCACTGGGATATAGGTGGAATCAAGCACACTACCTCAGCTGCCGTCTGGCGGGCAATCCCATACAACCATCATGCGGAGAGACTCAGGAGTCCTGTTGCCAACAGGTGCACCATCAGACACTACACTGTAATGGGATGGTTAGAACCAGGGGCCAAGTTGAGATTGGGTGGGTCAGGCTAGGCCCAGAAACCCGTTACAATATAAAACAGTCACATGAACTCCCCCCGATAATCTGCTGTTATAAGCTGGACAATTAACAGCACACAATTAACAAATCAACTTTTCCTATTCTAAATATAACAGAGATCAATAATACAGACAGTGTGGGTGTTGCTTTAAAACAGGGGGTTACAGATGAATCAGTGGGTTAAAACATATCTGTTACCATTACACTATTACCATGGCCCAAGTACAGCTGTGATCATGGCCAAGCGCAGCACAGGGGGAATTTCCCTTAAGGATTAACAAAGCAGGGGTTCCTGCTTCTGAATGGGACTCCCGCTATGTTAATCCTACTGGGCCGCCCCAGTTTGGAAGAGCTGTGCAGAGAAGCGATCCCTCTCTCTGTGTCTCCCTGCACAGTTCTTACTGACAATCACGCTGTTTATATTTTTAGTACATAGGATTGAAGCAGGGGTCTCCGGAGCAGAACCACATTCATTTCAGGTCCAGGGACCCCCTGCTTTGCGATGTACAGGCTTCTGTATCGGGTGCCGGTATTTCCTGCAAGTCCAAATGTCCTGCGTCACATGACCTGGCAGAGGTAAGTACTACTGTTATTTACTATAGGGTGATGTGGCTATTGACTGCTTTTGAATGGGGAAAAGCGCTATTAGCCAGATCTGGCTAATAGGGCTTTTGCCCATTACTATGTATTTTGGGGGTGTGGAAGGCAGGTCGTTGGGGTTACTGGGGGTGGGTAGTAGGGGGTCCATTGATAGCCATATTGGCAATATGTGCCCCCGTTGAGGACATAGATATCTACAGTAACAATCAATGGAATACATGGCTAGTGTTTGTTTTCATTGTATTGTAATTTGTATTCTATTTAATTGTAATGTGCAGACCTGTATATTTGAATGGGCAAAAGTGCTATTAGCCATATTTGGCTAATAGGGCTATTGCCCATTCCTGTGTGTGGTGTTGGTGGTAGAGTGGGTGGGTGAAGGGGATAATTGCTCTAGAGTAGGTGGTTAGGCCTCCCGTGGGAGTAGCGGGAGGGTTTTAACCTTAATACCTAGTGTAGTAATTAAGGCTAATTAGCTAACTAGTACAGTATATATATATATATATATATAGTATATATATATATATATATATAGATATCTATATATCATTATAGTTAAATAATATAGATAATTACAAAAGAAAAAACTGCGCCCCTTAGATTATATCTCTCACCTAAAATATTCAATTAATTATATAAATATATGTATACATAAAATATTATATTAGGATGTCAGAGGTAAATGTATCTATCAATTTATAATATTATAGATAAAAATCTACACAATAATAAACTGCAATAAATGACTGTATTAGTGTGAGCTATGACTTAAGTACCAATGTATAAAAAATTAATTGTTTGTGTCCAATAATAAAAATATATGGTCCTATGTAAAAATCAAAAATATAAAAAATGTAAACTCTGGATACCGGCTGCTCTCTGCAAGGAACCAACGACCTCCCAGTGAATCTACAGAAAGACAAAAAAAGAAAGCGCCCGATCCTAGTGTAATATGAAACAAAACATTTAATAACCAGACCTAAATTCAAATAGATGTAAACTCACAAACAAATGTGAAAAAAATGCATGTAATGAGTATACTCATTCGCCAACTGTGGACCTGCTTTGCGCTTTTTTTTTTTTGTCTTTATATATATATATATATATATATATATATTTTTTTTTTATTTTTTTTTATGGATGTCTGCTTCTTTGCACACAGACAAGAGCCAGCACAGGGTCGATATATTGAGTAATTTATTGATCCACGATACTTGTGATCAGCAAGGAGCGTTAAGCAATGACTCTGGTGAGTGCAGTTCTCACTGAGCTTCTTAGTATACAAAATTACATACATTGGCTAACATTGGTTGCTAAGCAGATTATAATGATGAAACTCAAACATTCACAGCAACAAGGCATAGTCCAAATCCCCCCCTGGAGCAAAGTTCATTCTTGCAACAACATGCATACTTACAGAAAAGGTTAAAGAAGACAAGATGGATGCCTGTGAAACAACATGGATTCCACTTTTCAGATACCACTCAAGTCTATATATATATATATATATTATAATATATATATATATATATATATATATATATATATATATACAGTTGTATTTACATTTGCATATTTGCTTTGCTATGGAGGGTTTTTGTCACTTTTTTTACTCACCATAACTTAACTCAGTATGGTAAACCCCATCCTTTAGCTTCTCTGCCTACCCAGTTTACCAACCCCACACTGATGAGACCCATAAAGGTCAAAACAGCTGTTTGTGGGTGGGTTTTCTGGGTATGCACCTTAACCCTGGCTGTGCTCAAAGCTTTGACCATGCAGCAAGCTTAAGCCTATAGGGAACCATGTTAAAAATGGTTTTTGAAGCAAACTGTGTGCTCATTTGCATGTCATTCCCCAGAATCCCTTGCTGTGGAAGTGCTGTGTGCTAGGTGATAATGGTGAAAGGTAGGGTTGCAGACCTGCCTAAGACATGCAGATGAGCATACAGTTGTATTTACATTTATTTATATATATATATATATATATATATATATATATATACCCATATATAATATCCTTCAGAACAGGGTTGTTCTAGAGGATATGCCAATGCCTACATATTAATTTATTGATAAATGGGGCTGCTTCGTTGTATCTCGTAATGAATGGTAAAGTCTTGTTCCCATAACCATAAACTTCTCTCTTTTTAATTTTCCTAATATCTACTGTATCAGGAGTGTTTCGCTATCCAATAACTCTGCTTTCTTTCAGATTCAGATTCTTGAATGGCTTTGTTTTTATAGAGTTTCTCCTCAAACCGTTTGGCCAAAATTCCTTGTGCATTTCCTCCTCATTCTCTGAAATTGGCCAAAGGGAATATTCTCTATTAATTTAGGATGGTGACTACTAGTGGCTTCCAAAAAGCCATTGCAGTCTACCTCTTTCCTGTATAGCTTGGAATAAACAGCTCCATCCCTCACTTGAAAAAGTTCTACATCTAAGAACTTGATCTTCTGTTTATTAGAAGTGGAGGTAAAATACAAGCCAAAAGTGTTATTATTAAGATAAGATAAAAAATGTTCCAGCTGGTCATCCCCACCCCACCAAATGAAAACAATATTGTCAATGAAACGGCACCACACAACAATATTCTCCAGAAAGGGGTGGTTGTTACAAATGGTACAGGTGCAGATGTAGTGCCCACAGCTGTACTGATGAGTTGCAAATAGAACACACCCTTAAAAGCTAAAATAGTTATAGATTAAAATAAATTCAATTCCTTGTACAATAAAATTAATCTGTCCTCGTAGCAGGTCCAAACACTACTAATTTTAACTCAGGTAGTGTTAGGACCTGCTAACGGTCATGCCTTGAAGTGGCTAGCAGGCTTGAGACACTTTGGCCAAAGGGCTAAACTAAATGACCCTTTTTCAAGAGAAAATATAGGTATTTCACTGTGTATTTTTGTCATATTGGATGTAGGTCTGGGCTTCATTGTTAATTTTTGATCTCTATTCATGATATGAACCACTATGTTTGACTGTCTGTCCGGAAGTACTACCAGAGTGCTCAAGATCATTAAACTGATCATAGGGTGTATGTCTTAAGATACTATTCATCAATTTCTCATCCACATACTAGTTCTAATCATATTTCAACAATCATATTATAATAACATTTATATAGCGTCCTTATCCAGAATGCCCAGTGGATGACCAAATATTGCTTTGATGTGCCATAATTACATATGGCAAACAGGCGTCACATTTTCTTAATTATCTTTAAAAACAATACCTTAACATGACCACTAAGGATCGAATAAATAGTTCCCTGATCGGAGTGCACAGATCTAGGTACCCTGTAGTGCACTCAAATCTTAAGTAACTGATGCGGCCTCTTGATCTAGTAGAGGATAAGCCTTTGCCTATTTAGAAAAATAATCTACTACTAATAGAATATATTTGTTTTCTCTGAGAGTCCTTGCTAGTTGCAAGTTACTATTTTAGTAAATTGATGCATCCTGTTTGTTTGGATTGAATTACCATTAAATCCTCAAGATTATTTTTTGGAAAATATTGCTTTGGAGTTTGGAGTATGTAGTCTCTTTTGTTCCTAATATATTACTTTAAAGGTCACCAGATTTCCTTAATTGATTCTACTGGGTGCTTTAGCTGATGGAGGCACGTATCGTACCTACAGATTGTATCTATTCTCAACTAACACCTGAAAAAGGACTACAAAACAGGGTGTGTCCGCTCTCCAATCACTTGTTCTATGGTCACATTGGCCACTTGCATGTGCCCCTCTTGACTTCTACCATGGGAACGTCCAATTAGTAAATCAGATTTTTGAAATGTGGGTTCCTTTATTAGCTCACCTTCAACTGTACACTTCAATGCGTGCTGGAATAGTTACTGTGCATTCTTATCTGTTATAACTGCACTTCATTGTCCACATCTGAAGAGTCTACACACGTCATGACTTCTACAGTACTTTGTAAGAAAATCTGTCCCTAACTGGATATCTTGTAGGGCATCATCTGAAATCACAGGTCACGTAGAGATGCAGAACTGTAGATCTATAACTGCACACCAGCGTCCTATGATAGGCATCACTCCCCATTAACCACTTGCAAGACTGCTTTGCTGGTCAAAAGTGATTGAAGCACTCGAGAGTTAATTTATTCCCACAGTCGCATGTGTATTATGGACATATGGGTCCCACTGCTTATGAGAAGTTGGCAGGTGATTTCCCTTCTAATCACAGGCAGGTAGTAATGATTTTCCACTGCCTGAAAGGTTCCAACTTCGACTGGTAAGTTCTTATCCATGGGTAAGGAAAGAGTATTACAATTAATTATAGGCTAAAGCAGTAAAATTCAGGGCATTATTGAAAACCCAGCTCTCTGATTGGTTAAAACTCCGGGCATTATCCATGGTAATGCCCTGAATTTCAGCAGTTTGCAAAATGCAGTTTTCAATCTGTTTATTTCCAGCCAATCAGCATTCAGAACAGCTGAGACAGGGCAGGAGATTGGTTTGAATTAAGTAAAAGCTCTGAGACATGGCAGGGGATTGGTCAAAATGTATCAGCCATGGTTTGACTCCTCCCCCTCCCGAGCTGACAGTTTTTCTGAGCAGATTCAGATGAATTGGGCGGGGGAGAAGAGAGACTGCAAAGAAGTAAGTGTGTTGTGTATAGAGGTGTGTGTGTGTGTGTGTGTGTGTGTGTGTGTGTGTGTGTGTGTGTGAGGGGGGTGTAGAGGTGCTGTGTTGTGCTGTGGTGTGTGTAGAGCTGGCTGGGAGAGTGCTAAGTTTAGTAAGTGGCTGCATTTTTCATTGTGGCTGCAGTGTGTGTATTGTGCTGTTGTACGTGCAGTAGCAGTTTGAGTGATTATAGAGCTGGTGTGTGTGTATAGAGCTCCAGTGTGTGTGTTTGTGTGTGTGTGTGTGTGTGTGTCAGTAGCAGTGTTTATGGGTGTATCATGTGTGTGTAGCAGCAGAGTTTGTGTGTGTAGAGGTGCTGCTGTGTGTGTAAGGTGTGGGTAGTGCTGTAGAGGAGTTCGTGTTGTGTGTCCTAGAGCTCCAGTGTGTGTGGTTGTGTGTAGAGGCACTGTGCTGTGTGTGCTGTTGTGTGTGTGTGTGTGTGTGTGTGTGTGTGTGTGTGTGGTGTGTGTGTGTGTGTGGTGTGTGTGTGTGTGTGTGTGTGTGTGTGTGTGTGTGTGTCGTGTGTGTGTGTGTGTGTGTTGTTGTTGTTTGTGTGTGTGGTGTGTGGGTGTGTTGTGTTGGTGTGTGCGTGTGTGTGTTTGGTGTCCGCGGGGGCGCGTGGTGTGGTGTGCTGCACAGTGAATTTTGGGTTGTTTCTTATTTCCAATTTTTATTGTAAAATCTTTAACTAACAAAAGTGTTATTATTTATGAAATAAGCCTACATTTAGGCTATAATAGTAATAATCCCTGAGGAACAGGGCATTACTGGCCAATAATGCCCTGGCTGGTTAAAGTCCCTCGGCTTCAGCCTCGGGCCTTCAACTCTTCCAGCCAGGGCATTATTGGCAAGTAATGCCCTGTTCTTCAGGGATTAACTTAAATATAACCGTAGTATTCCGCTTACAAGACGACCCCCACCATTTTTCCTTATATATTTTTTATGGGATATCCTACCCGTATAGAACTACCCCTCTTCCAACGCACCACCCAACCAAATAAAAATTTAAAAAAATCAGATTTGATTTCAATATACTGTGCCGCACATCCTATTCTAACTTTTGCCCGCTTCTTCTCCGCGTCACGCATGCATGTATCTGTCTGGCGCCGCGCCATTACGGTTACCCAGCCCCTAGTCGCTGGCGAGCAAGTACAGGCAAATTTAGAATAGATGTGCCGGCACAGTATGTTGAAATCAAATCTGATGTTTATTTTTTTTTGTAATGGGTATTTTTTTGGTAGCCTATCCGCATTTTCCCTGCCACCCTGTCCTTTCCCCTCGTCCCCCCCCCCCCCCACACGCCGCCCCCCCCAGCCTTTCCTCACCACAACCCTCCCCCATCTGGCCTCGTATCCCCTCTCTGATCCCCCCTCCCCCCACCCCCATTCCCCTGGGGCGTCGGGGCCCTCTCGTCATCTCCCTCTCCCCCGTGCCCGCCCCCCCCCCCCCCCCCCCCCCCCCTCGGTCTCCCCCCCCCCCCCCCCCCCCGCCGCCCTGCTCCCTCTCTCTGAAGTAATCGTCTCTCTCGCTCTCTAGCTCTCCTTCTCTCGAGTCCACCTCCCAGTACATCCACTCGCCTCCATACATACACCACTATACATATATATATATATATATATACACTCACACACACATCACTATATACACACACATCACTATATACACACACATCACTATATATACACACACACACACACATCATTATACACACACACACACACACCATTATACACACACACACACACACCATTATACACACACACACAATTATACACACACACACACACCTGTACTGCTTGCAAAGACAGGAAGAGGAGGGCTTGTGTCTGTGTGCAGAGGGACGCCCCGCCCCCTCTGCAAGTACAGGGAAACAGCAGCAGCACGGAGCTTATGCCTGCCACTGCTCTGCTCTGCTCTGCCCCCAGGTTTCGCCGCACAGATGGAAGCCGCGTCTGCCCGCACTTTGCCGGCGTATAAGACGATATCCGGCGTATAAGACGACCCCCGACTTTTGAGAACATTTTCCATGGTTAAAAAGTCGTCTTATACGCCGGAATATACGGTAGTCCCTGTGGGCCTATTTCTTAGTTGTTCGGATCGGGCCCATCTCACCATGCTAAGGCAAACAAAGAGTTAACTAGATAGCACAGCAAAAATCTTTGAAATGTATTACAAATACAGTCATGGCTTTATTTGTAATAAATAGGCTTGTTATTTAAATGTCAATGTTTTTTGGTGTGCTATCTGGTTAACCCTTTATTTGCCTTACTGGGATAAGACTATCGGGGTAGGATTCTGACCTTGAGCACCCATACAGTATTATATAGATCCATTTGTAATGTTTCATCTCACCACAATGCCAGCATCCACCCCCAGTTTTTTCTTTTGTAGAATGCCCCTCTTACTGGCCCTGCTGAAGCCCCCTTGATATCTTCAGCTCATCAAGTTCTTTCTGTAGTTTTTCCAAGGTACCCAGCACATACTTCACTGTAGAGTTTTCCTTGAGAGAAACCGAACCTTACCTTTCTTTTAGTTTGCCTGGCGTTCCAGGCTCTGGCAGCTCAGTTCTTTTCATATTCTGATAAGTTGATATCTTTATAACATGTGCAATATATCACTTAAGTCATTTGGCTAGTATTAACTTATTGTATATATCTCCCTGCATAACATGCTGTTTAAACTGGTCTTTAGTCAAGGTGTCCTATTGGCTAGCTTGTGAAAATGCCTTTACGGCGAGCCGAATTAAGCTATGGCTTCCCCAACCTCTCTCAAATGGCTATGGAAAATATGATGATGCAAGTCATTGCGGGTTTCTGTTTCATAAGCATATTTTGTCAGCATACAGTAGTCCTCAATATTTATTCCTCTGTATATTTCTCAGGCTTTCCTTTGCAATAGCAAGGCTAGAATCTTCAAACGTGGTATTTGTGACCACCCATTTCTTCCCCCCAAGATAGACCAAAACAACTGGCTTGAGGCCGTAGTCTTCACCCATGAAATCAAATAACTCTGTCCCTGGTTCCTTCCCCTGTGGGCTCGTTACCACCATACTCTCAGGTTTGATCTTTATAATTCAATGAAATGCAACCATTTAACACTTAAAAATAATGAATCCCACTGGATCACCAATTTGTACCGGACCTTCTGGTTTTCCCATGAAACTCCCCCAAGCACAACCATGCTGGGTTTTTACAATGATCACTGACACAAAGTAAGGACTTCCACACCATCAGTGGAGTTTGGCTCAAACTTCCTCAAAAAGTCTATTAACAAGGTGGTAACAGGTTGCTTACAGATAACGCATAACTGTATGGACATACATAAATACATAAAAAAGCTAACACACATTTCTAATCAGTTCCCTTTCCCAGCTTTATAAAATTCCCTAGACAGGCCTGAAACCCTGAATAGATAATGAGTCACACACTGTGAGTGGTATTAGTAAATTAGGGAGTGCCATCAGAGCAGCTAGGTTGCATCACATGGAGGGAAGTACCGCTACCAGTGCTACTTTCAAACAGTCGTGACCCAAATATCAACCAGAGTCATCCACAACACATAAAGGCTTTATGCGCCACCCGTCCTTAGTAACGCTAAACCAAATAACATCACACCACACAAGGCTGGAAGAAAAGGTCACAGCTTTATTTTAACACTTGCTGTTAAAATCAACCAGCCTGCCCGCCAGCCCAGCAAGATCATTGCGATATGGGGGGGACATCCTTGCCCAGCGGCCAGCAATTGGCCGTGCTCCCTCCCCCCGCCCGTAGCATGTGCATGGGGGGGAGATCCTTGCCCAGCAGCCAGCAATTGGCTGCGCTCCCTCCCCCCGCCAAAGCACTGTAAAATGGGAGGGGGAGATCCTTATCAGCCGATGTTGGGCTGCATCCCCTTCCCCTGCCGCCCCCAGGGTCAGCTTAGGCCCAGCCCTAAAGCTGGCGCCCAGCCTTTTACCAGCGTTGATTGGGCATAGGCCGGCATGGCCCTAAAGTCGGCGCCCCTAGCCTGCCGAGCTGTTCTGGGGGCTCCAGCTGACAGGCGGATCCTAAAGTCCTCGCCCCTTCTCCGTCTCCTGAGCTTGGCTGGTGCGGCAGCTCCGCTGTGACGAGGAGACAAACTGACTACTGACTAATCCGTGTGGTTGATTTGAAGTGCTGGTTGTTTAAAGTGTGTGCAGTTAGAACCAGAAGCAGTTTGAACAAAGAAGCGGTTAAACAGGGTATAGTATATTGAAGTACAGTTTACTGTTAGTACTTCTAAACTTCATAGTTGCTAGAATGAGCAGGATTGAAAATGCCACTCAATGCACATCTTGCCACATGTATGTGCACTTGGAGCAGCTGTTCCAAGGAGCATACCACTGTGAGAGGTGTGAGCGGGTGGTCTCTTTAGAGTCAGAGATTGCTGATCTGAAGAGGCAACTTGCAATATTGAGGGACATTGGCAATCTTGAAAGGGAATTAGAGCTCACTGAGCAGGCCCTTGCTTCGACTAGTGGTGCAGATGGTGGCGCTGTTAGTGAGGAGCAGGTAGGTAGCTTGGTTGCTATTAGTGAGGAGCAGGTAGGTAGCTGGGTGACAGTTAGAAGGGGAAACAGGGGCAATAGGGAGAGGCAGGTCGTTTCTGAGCTGACACATCCCAATAGATTTGCCGTGTTGAGTGAAGATATTGGGAATGTCGGGGCAGAAATGGCAAGGCTGGGGGAGACTAATTCCTCTAGCAGCCAGGGGAATAATTCCTCTAGCACAGTGGGGACTCAGGATGCTCAGATACAAAGAAAGATTGTGGTGGTAGGGGACTCCATTATTAGGAAGGTAGATAGGGCAATCTGTTGCCGTGACCGCATGAAACGAACAGTTTGTTGTCTCCCAGGTGCTCGGGTTCGGCACATTGCGGATCGGGTAGACAGATTGTTGGGGGGGGGGGGCTGGGATTGACCCGGCGGTCTTGGTACACGTTGGCACCAATGACAAAGTTAGAGAAAGATGGAGGGTCCTAAAAAATGATTACAGGGATCTAGGCTAAAAGCTTAAGACAAGCACCTCCAAGGTAGTATTTTCTGAAATGCTACCAGTGCCATGCGCTACCGCAGGGAGACAGTCAGAGATCAGGGAGGTTACAGCATGGCTAAGAAAGTGGTGCAGAAAGGAGGGGTTTGGGTTTTTAGAGCACTGGGACTCCTTTTCTGAGAGGTGCCATCTATATTCTAGGGATGGATTGCACCTCAATGAAGAGGGATCTTTTGTGCTAGGGGGGAGAATGCTAAAAAGGTTGGAGGAGATTTTAAACGGGAATGAAACAGATAATGAACTAAATGGAATCGAGGAGGATACAAGGTGGTATGGAGGTAGAATGGGGGCAAGTGCGAGTTTAACAAGCAGTGAGACACCCATAGTAAATACAGATAATACTAGAAAACTTCTAAAGACTAAACCAAGTGGGCGCAGAAAGGAAGGAGCAGATAAGATAATAGTACAGGCTGAAAAAAAACTTAAATGCATGCTTGCTAATGCAGATAAAAGGGGGGAGCTTGAATTAATAGCTGCAAGGGAGCAGTATGATATCATAGGCATTACTGAAACATGGTGGGATGAAACTCATGACTGGACAATTAATTTAGAGGGTTATTCCCTTTTTCGGAAGGATCCAAAAAATAGAAGGGGAGGTGGAGTATGTTTACATGTTAAACCGGATCTAAAACCTATTATAAGGGATGAAATTTATGAAGGGAATGATGAAAATGTAGAGACTTTGTGGATAGAAATTAGCAGTGGAGGTAAAAGTATTAAGAAAATGTTTGTGGGAATATGCTATAAACCACCAAATATCTGTGAGATTGAGGAAGCGAAAATAGTTTTACAAATGGAAAAGGCATCAAAACTGGGTCATGTTTGCATAATGGGGGATTGAAATTATCCAGACATAGACTGGGGCAATGAGATTAGCGTTACAACAAAAGGAAACAGGTTTTTGTGGGTGCTTAAAGACAATTACATGACCCAAATTATTGAGGAACCAACCAGGAGAGGGGCAATACTGGATTTGGTCATATCAAACAATGTAGAAGTAATAACAAATATTCAAGTCCTGGAACATTTGGGTAACAGTGATCATAACATGGTCTCATTTGAAATAAATTATCAAAAAATAGATTTCTTGGGTTCAACAAAGACCTTAAACTTTAGTAAGGCAGATTTTAATAAACTGAGGTCTAATCTAGTAATAATACAATAGGATTATGTTTTTGCAGGGAAAAATTTAGAAGATAATTTGGCAGTCTTTAAAACATTGTTAGAAAAGCACCCTTATCAGTGTATACCCTTGGATAATAAGTATAAAAGAAATAAGTCAAAACCAATGTGGCTAAATAAAAAGGTAGGGGAGGAAATGGACAAAAAGAGGAAGGCGTTTAGATTCTTTAAGTCAGAAGGGACGGAGACATCGTATCAGAATTATAAGGAATGTAACAAAAATTGCAAAAGGGCAATTAAATTAGCAAAAATGGATAATGAAAAAAGGATTGCAATAGAAAGTAAGGTCAACCCTAAAAAGTTCTTTAAGTACCTTAATAATAACAAAAATGAGAAAAGAAAATATAGGACCTTTTCAGTGTGAGATGGGTAGGCAAATTATTGGTGATAAGGAAAAAGCTGAGGTATTAAACAAATTCTTTGCCTCTGTGTTTACCAGGGAAGAATCAGGTTCAATAGTAGTGCCGCAGGAGGAAGCCACAACCTCCATATTAATGAACAATTGGTTAACTGAGGAAGAAGTTCATAAGTGACTTGAAAAAATTAAAGTAAATAAGGCACCTGGCCCCGATGGCATACATCCAAGAGTTCTCAAGGAGTTAAGCTCAGTAATAGCCAAACCATTATATTTAATATTCAAGGACTCCATTTTCACAGGCTCAGTACCACAAGATTGGCGTAAAGCAGATGTGGTGCCTATATTTAAAAAGGGAGCTAGTCACAACCGGGAAATTATAGACCTGTAAGCATAACTTCAATAGTAGGGAAACTACTTGAAGGTTTAATACGGGATAATATTCAGGAATACCTAATGGAAAACAAAATTAGTAGTAATAGTCAGCATGGATTTATGAAGGATAGATCTTGCCAAACTAACCTTATTTGTTTCTTTGAGGAGGTAAGTAGGAATTTAGACCAGAGTAATGCAGTTGATGTGGTCTACTTAGATTTTGCAAAGGCTTTTGATACGGTTTCACACAAGAGGTTGAAAGAAAATTGGACTCAGTAATAATATATGCACCTGGATTGAAAACTGGTTAAAGGACAGACAACAGAGGGTTGTCATAAATGGAACTTTTTCAGGTTGGGCTAAAGTCGTGAGTGGAGTACCTCAGGGATCGGTACTGGGACCCCTGCTTTTTAACTTGTTTATTAATGACCTTGAGGTTGGGATCGAGAGCAAAGTCTCCATCTTTGCTGATGATACTAAATTGTGTAAGGTAATAGAATCAGAGCAGGATGTAATTTCTCTTCAGAAGGACTTGGAGAGACTGGAAACATGGGTAGGTAAATGGCAAATGAGGTTTAATACAGATAAATGTAAGGTTATGCATTTGGGATGCAAGAATAAAAGGGCGACTTACAAATTAAATGGAGATATATTGGGGGAACCCATTATGGAGAAGGATTTAGGAGTGCTTGTAGACTGCAGGCTTAGCAATAGTGCCCAATGTCATGCAGTAGCTGCAAAGGCAAACAAGATCTTATCTTGCATCAAACAGGCAATGGATGGAAGGGAAGTAAACATAATTATGCACCTTTACAAAGCACTAGTAAGACCACACCTTGAATATGGAGTACAATTTTGGGCACCAATCCTAAGAAAAGACATTATTGAACTAGAGAGAGTGCAGAGAAGAGCCACCAAATTAATAAAGGGGATGGACACTCTAATTTATGAGGAGAGGCTAGCTAAATTAGATTTATTTACATTAGAAAAGAGGCGTCTACGAGGGGATATGATAACTATGTACAAATATATTCGGGTACAATACACGGAGCTTTCAAAATAACTATTCATCCCACGGGCAGTACTAAGGACTCGGGGCCATCCCTTAAAGTTGGAGGAAAGGAAATTTCACCAGCAACAAAGGAAAGGGTTCTTTACAGAAAGAGCATTTAAAATGTGGAATTCATTACCCATGAAGACTGTGATGGCAGATACAATAGATTTGTTCAAAAAAAGGTTGGACATCTTTTTAGATGGGAAAGGTATACAGGGATATACCAAATAAGTATACATGGGAAGGATGTTGATCCAGGGATTAATCCGATTGCCAATTCTTGGAGTCAGGAAGGAATTAATATTTCCCGTTAATGGTTTTTTTTCTTTGCCTTCCTCTGGATCAATAAGTAAGTATAGGATAGGATAAAGTATCTGTTGTCTAAATTTAGCATAGGCTGAACTTGATGGACCTATGTCTTTTTTCAACCTCATCTACTATGTAACTATATATGTAACTATGCTCCTGTGTGATACAAAACCATGTTAATAACACTCCAAACAGTTTAATACAATAGCCAAACATTGGGGAAATTGGGAATTCCGTTAGCTCTGACTCTTCCCCCTAGGGACCCTCTCTTTATACCCTCTCACTCCCTCCCCCTACTTGGGGGGTGACAAGCATCCTTCCCCACTCCGTGGGGGATGGGGAGTTAGCCGACCCCCCAGCTCATGCCAATCAGGACGTCGCAGCCCTTAAGGAGGGAATGAAACAGATAATGAACTAAATGGAATAGATGAGGATACATGGTGGTATGGAGGTAGAATGGGGGCAAGTGCAAGTTTGACAAGCAATGAGATACCCATAATAAATAGAGATAATACTAGAAAACTTCTAAAGACTAAACCAAGTGGGAGCAGAAAGGAAGGAGCAGATAAGATAATAGTACAGGCTGAAAAAAACCTGAAATGCATGCTTGCTAATGCAAGAAGCCTGACAGATAAAATGGGGGAGCTTGAATTAATAGCTACAAGGGAGCAGTATGATATCATAGGCATTACTGAAACATGGTGGGATGAAACTCATGACTGGACAGTTAATTTAGAGGGGTATTCTCTTTTTCGGAAGGATCGAACAAATAGAAGGGGAGGTGGAGTATGTCTATATGTTAAACCAGATCTAAAACCTATTATAAGGGATGATGTCTATGAAGGGAATGATGAAAATGTAGAGACTTTGTGGATAGAAATTAGCAGTGGAGGTAAAAGTATAAAGAAAATGTTTGTGGGAATATGCTATAAACCACCAAATATCTGTGAGATTGAGGAAGCTAAAATACATTTGCAAATGGAGAAGGCATCAAAACTGGGTCATGTTTGCATAATGGGGGATTTTAATCATCCAGACATAGACTGGGGCAATGAGATTAGCGTTACAACAAAAGGAAACATGTTTTTGGGGGTGCTTAAAGATAATTATATGACCCAAATTATTGAGGAACCAACCAGGAGAGGGGCAGTTCTGGATTTGGTCATATCAAACAATGTAGAAAAGATAATAGTACAGGCTGAAAAAAAACTGTAAATGCTGCTTGCTAGCAAGAACCTGACAGATAAAATGGGGAGCTGAATTAATAGCTAAAGGGAGCAGTATGATATCATAGGCATTACTGAAACATGGTGGGATGAAACTCATGACTGGACATTATTTAGAGGGGTATTCCCTTTTTCGGAAGGATCGACAAATAGAGGGGAGGTGGAGGTATGTCTATATGTTAAACCAGATCAAAACCTATTATAAGGGATGAATTCTATGAAGGGAATGATGAAATGTAGAGACTTTGTGATAGAAATTAGCATGGAGGTAAAAGTATAAAAGAAAATTTTGTGGGAATATGGCTATAAACCACCAAATATCTGTGAGATTGAGGAAGCTAAAACATTTGCAAATGGAGAAGGCATCAAAACTGGTTCATGTTTGCATATGGGGGATTTTGAAATTCCAGACATAGACTGGCAATGAGATTAGCGTTACAACAAAAGGAAAACTTTTTTTGTGGGTGCTTAAGATAATTATATGACCCAAATTATTGAGGAACCAACCAGGAGAGGGGCTTACTGGATTTGGTCTATCAAACAATGTAGAAGTAATAACAAATATTCAAGTCCCTGGAACATTTGGGTCACAGTGATCATAACATGGTCTCATTTGAAATAAATTATCAAAAAACAGATTACTTGGGTTTCAACAAAGACTTCTAAAACTTTAGAAGGCAGATTTTAATAAACTGGGTCTAATCTAGTATAATACAATGGGATGTATGTTTTTGCAGGGAAAAATGTAGAAGATAATGGGCAGTCTTTAAAACATTGTTAGAAAAACACCCTTATCGTGTAATACCCTTGGGTATATAAGTAATAAAAGAAAAGTCAAAACCAATGTGCTAAATAACAGTGTAGGGAGAAATGGACACAAGAGGAAGGCGTTAGATTCTTTAAATCAGAAGGGACAGATACATCGTATCAGAATTATAAGGAATGTAACAAAAATTCAAAAGGGCAATCAATTAGCAAAAATGGATAATGAAAAAAGGATTGTAATAAAGTAAGTCAACCCTAAAAAGTTCTTGTACCATTAATAACAAAAAAAAAATGAGAAAAGAAAATATAGGACCCTTCATTGTGAGATGGTAGGCAGATTATTGGAGATCAGAAAAAGGCTGAGTATTAAACAAATTCTTTGCCTCTGTGTTTACCAGGGAAGAATCAGGTTCAAAGTAGTGCCCACGGAGGAAGTCACAACCTCCATATTAATGACCAATTGGTTAACTGAGGAAGAAGTTCATAAGCGACTTGAAAAAATTAAAGTAATAAGGCACCGGGCCCCGATGGCTACTTCCAAGAGTTCTCAAGGAGTTAAGCTCGTATGCAAAACCATTATTTTAATATTCAAGAACTCCATTTCCACAGGCTCAGTAACCACAAGATTGGCGTAAAGCGATGTGGTGCCTATATTAAAAAGGGAGCTAGATCACACCCGGAAATTCAGACCTGTAACCTGACTTCATAGTAGGGAAACTACTTGAAGGTTTAATACGGGTATTATTCAGGAATACCTAATGGAAAACAAAATTATTAGTAATGTCAGCATGGATTTATGAAGATAGATCTGCCAAACTAACCTTATTTGTTTCTTTGAGGAGGTAAGTAGGAATTAGACCAGGGTAATGCAGTTGATTGTGGTCTACTTGGATTTTGCAAAGGCTTTTGATCCGGTTTTCACACATGAGGTTGTGTAAAAATAAAGAAAATTGGACTCTAATAATATATGCACCTGGATTGAAACTGGTTAAAGGACAGAAACAGAGGGTTGTCATAAATGGAACTTTTTCAGGTTGGGCTAATGTCGTGAGTGGAGTACCTCAGATCGGTACTGGGACCCCTTGCTTTTTACCTTGTTTATTAATGACCTTGAGGTTGGGATGAGAGCAAAGTCCTCCATCTTTGGCTGATGATACTAATTGTGTAAGGTATAGAATCAGAGCAGGATGAAATTTCTCTTCAGAAGGACTTGGAGAGACTGGAAACTGGTAGGTAAATGGCAAATGAGGTTTTAATATACAGATAAATGTAAGGTTATGCATTTGGGATGCAAGATAAAGGCGACTTACAAATTAAATGGAGATATATGGGGGAATCCTTATGGAGAAGGATTTAGGAGTGCTTGTAGACAGCAGGCTTAGCATAGTGCCCAATGTCATGCAGTGCTGCAAGGCAAACAGATCTATCTTGCATCAAACGGCAATGGATGGAGGAAAGTAACATAATTATGCCCCTTTACAAAAGCATTAGTAGACCACACCTTGAATATGGAGTACAATTTTGGGCACCAATCTAAGAAAAGACATTATGAACTAGAGAGAGTGCAGAGAGAGCCACCAAATTTAAAAGGGATGGACATTCTAATTAATGGGAGAGGCTAGCTATATTGGTTTTTATTTACATTAGAAAAGAGGCGTCTAAGAGGGGATATGATACCTATATACCAAATATATTCAGGACAATACAAGGAGCTTTCAAAAGAACTATCATCCCACGGGCAGTCAAAGGACTCGGGGCCATCCCTTAAGGTTGGAGGAAAGGAAATTTCACACCAGCAACAAGGAAAGGGTTCTTTACAGTAAGGGCAGTTAAAATGTGGAATTCATTACCATGGAGACTGTATGGCAGATACATAGATTTGGTTCAAAAAAAGGTTGGACATCTTTTTAGATGGGAAAGGTATACAGGGATATACCAAATAAGTATACATGGGAAGGATGTTGATCCAGGGATTAATCCGATTGCCATTCTTGGAGTCAGGAAGGAATTAATTTTTCCCCTTAATGGGTTTTTTTTGTTTGCCTTCCTCTGGATCATAAGTATAGTTAGATATAGAATAAAGTATCTGTTGTCTGATTTAGCATAGGTGAACTTGATGGACGTACGTCTTTTTCCAACCTCATCTACTATTTAACTTATATGTACTATGACCCCATTCTGGGGCCCCTGTCTCATCACTTTCAGGGGAAGTTCGAAAGACTCTATGTAGGTCTTTTCCTTGATCCTGAACCAAGTCCCTATTCAGGCCTCTCTTATACTCTAGAAAATACACCAAGGCACCTTGCTCACCATGCATTCAGCCATTAGCATTTGTGATTAGGGTTATATGTCTCTCTCCCTCTCACACAACCTCTGCAACCATTGGGTTGCCTTTAGATCAATCATTTTGCCTTTAGGGCATTTAAACACCCACACTCCTATGCACCTTACTCCTCCCCCTTTGAAGCAGCGCGTGGAGCCGCGCGAAACGGCCGTCGGGGCATAGTGATGTCACTATTCTCGACGATCACGGAGGGCAAAACGGAGGCTGCATAAACAGCTTTTTTTGTCGATAACGACGACACTCCAGTGATCTATCAATTGGAAGAATACCACTGTATATCTAGCAGTTCGGTTGTATATTTCTTGCTCAACTACAAATATATTGAGGTGTGGAATGCAGCCTCCATGGTACTCAGAGTATATAGTGCTATTAATGCTTGATGGGTATTACATTCTTGGCCTCTATTCAACTGTCGGGCTAAATAGTTGCCATATACCGCCATTTAGCAACTATTGCAAGTATAATTCTCTACGTATAGCAATATTTTCATGCATTCTCTACTTAGCTGTTGTTTGTACTGCATGTAGTTGATAGTGTGGTTAACAATCTCAGTATACTATCGGGAACTTTATATAATTTCCAGTCTTAGGTTTGTTCTACAATCTACAGTACCAACACTTACAACCAATTTATCTCCGGATTGCCCTTTGGAGACTTTTTACGTTATACATTTAGTTGTTATTTTATGAGTTTCGTGGATTTTATCTTGTATAATTTCTACTGTTTTGGTATATTTGGTCTGTGGGATCATAGACTGGTTCTAACGTACTTTACACTTGTGGTAACAGTCATTGCACTGTTACTTAATGTATATATTGTAACTCAATTTATAGAGTGCAACTTTAGGGACTTTGAGTGACCCCTTGTGGCCACTTTGCTGTATTTCTCTATATACTCTACCAGAATCCTTTTAATTAGCTTTCCTCCTGTTAGCAGGGCTACTGTCTAGTGCGTTACCATGCAGCCCTCCTGCCGCCTGGCTCTTGGGTGCTTTAGGTCTCCCTCCTGTTTCTCACTCTTCTCTTTGAAAATTCTCTGCTGGCGCCTCCCTCTTCCCCAGAAGCAGAAAAACGTGATGTAGATGAACCGTGACCAGCTTGTTAAGGGTTGTTGATCAGCCACATAACCTTGCACCAGAACTGGACATTGGTCACGATCGTTTCACACCACGACCATATGACGCGGTATCTTCGCTGCTGCCCGATCCGCTACTAGAACCACTGCCGCCGGTCGCTTCTATAATAAGATGTGTTTAATGCGCAGGGGGTTAATTTTAGGGATTAGTGCTTAGGGTAGGGGATTACGCAAGGGTTTAAGGTTTTTGGGCTAGGGGCCAGCGTTAATTAGGGGTAACAATACTGGGTTTTAGGGTATGGGTTAAGTTAGGTACTTGGCTCATCGGCGAGAAGCCAGCGTCGACAGGTCACGGTGGCGAGGTTTGTTCGATAAGTGCCGGTAGTCATTTGGTCACGGCAAATGGCTATGACCAAATGTCCTAAGACCGCCCCTTGCATTGCATTGGAGTTGGTTTCTTTCCCTCTCTAATGAACACGGTGTTACCCTGCAACCTGTTGCAAAGAATCACACATTCACAAGAAATCCAAGGTTGTTTACAGTATTTGGACAGTGAGGGCACTTACTACAGACTGCTACCTAGGACATTTTACACCTGTTGAGACGTAATACATTG
>CM071568.1:192503083-192580673 GCA_036426205.1 Ascaphus truei
TTGAGACGTAATAACAGTTTTAATATGTAGACTTTACAACAAATTATATCGTCATTTTGGCAAGAGAAGCCACCAGTAATATGCTTATAATTTTTTTAATGCTTTGGTAACTTTTATATACGAATTATGAAAAAACTATTGTTGTATGTTACTTGGTATTATCTGGCATAGCAGCCAATTAAAATATTTATTACTGTTTCAAACAAAGCGGTGTTGAATCGTTATACGTTTGGTTAATTTGGGGGTGGTTTGCTCCATACGTTTCATGCTCTTATTTTGCTTATTACATGAAACAACCAATTGTCCTCTCTTCTGGCATAATAAAGACTTTTTATAGGCAGCTAGGACTCACATACATTGAATAATTCCCCAGAAAACCATCACCATCATTCAGATTCATTGCATCAAACTGACTAATAAATTGTACGCTAGAAAATAATTTTAACATTTTTGACATAACTCAAGTTCCTCCCCCCTTAGTGTGGTGCAGGAATGCATACAACGCCTAAAAAACAAGCAGAGGGCAATGACAGAGAGGTGTGGGTTATAAGGGCCCCTGGGGTGGCACATTTCTTGATGTACACCATTCGTGATTAGGATAAAGTGGAAAAAAGATCTGCGCTCATAAGTGGTAATAAAGTAATTGGTGATAATGTGACCCTTGTATAAAAAATAAAAACAACCTGATTAGGATGAGGTTTGTGCAGCTGTTCTTGTGGGAAGGCTCAGCACTCCAAACTAGTACAAAATAAAAGAAAAAACAGCGCAAAAAAACCTCATTGTGTAGTATATTTAAAAATCAATTTATAGACAAAAGGTGAGTATTGCACGTACATCAAATTAATATTTACACAGCATGACATGTTAGGGACATGTTACCCATCAGCAGACAGCAGGTCACGATCGCGGTATAGGACTTGGATATCCTTCCTCTGATGGCAGGGGCTCAGGATCGTAGAGACCAGCTCGTAGTCGAAGTTCCTTCTTGAGCCCTGGGGATGTCGCCGCCGTTAGTTCAGAGGAGGTGATCTTCTGATCGATTCCGGGTTAGTCCACGTAAGCGTATGACGTCATCAAGTGGCGTCTCTGTAACGTCCGAGTCGCGCCGCGCTGAGTAATACTGAACCGCAAAAAGTCCCAAACACAGCAGTGCAAACGGGAAATACCTCAGTGGGTTAAGAAAATACAGACCTGCTGTCTGCTGATGGGTAACATGTCCCTAACATGTCATGCTGTGTAAATATTCATTTGATGTACGTGCAATACTCACCTTTTGTCTATAAATTGATTTTTAAATATACTACACAATGAGGTTTTTTTGCGCTGTTTTTTCTTTTGTTTTGTATTCGTGATTAGGGCACTGAAGGGCTTAAGATCAAAAATAAATATATGTACATTGAGAAAGAGGGGTAACAATCTGGACAGGTTTGCACGTTTCATCCTTTTCACTTTATGAATTTTCTCCTGCTTTCCCCTGACGTGTTCACTAATGCAGATGCTGTTTTGGAGAGAATAAGACAAGAAGGCTTTGTGATAGCAATGCAGCGAGAAATAATGCTTACAGAACAGCAAGCTTCTGAGTTCTACAAAGAACATGAGGGGCAAGACTACTTCCCGGCTCTTATTAAAAATATGACAAGGTAAAATTATTTATGTGTGTGCAGCAAACATATACTGTACGTCCCACATTTACTGGGAAATAAGTAGCTTACAGGAAGTCTCATTCACAGGGAAGTTAGATGGGTCAAATATTTTGTAAGCACAACATTTTATAGTGCCCTCTGACATTTATAGCTGGTGACCCGATGCTCTATTACTCCACTGCACAAATTCATTAACACACATCCGCATACGTATGGACGTTCTGATGCACTCATTAACACAGTGATACTGTACTCACAGTCAGGAATAAAGGCTCTGCTACACACAGTCTAAACACATATACACTGTAAATAATTTAGCAGAGCCTTTATTCCTGACTGTGAGCATCGGGACAATTACCATTTCCATAGGTAGCCCCAATTTACCCCAGTGTGCCTGTTCTAAAAAAACCCTGAGCCCTTAACCTTTCCTAGGTCACAGGCTCTGAGGCAGTCTCCGATAAAGAAGTTTTTATGGCTTCATGGGGAACCCGAAGCAATAGGCTCCCTAGACCACTCCCTATTGATATGCCTGCCAGGCAGATCGGTACGGATGGGGAAGAGACGGACTCTAGGCAGGAATGAACCCCTGTCAGGGACCGTTCACGGGACAGGGAAAAGTCACAGGATTTATCAGAATCAGATACTGACACTGTGGCACAGTTTTATGCAGGTCTGTCAAACAACGCTAAAAGAGGAAGAAAAAAAAATGTGTTATAACTGCTTTATTTATATTTAACATAACGTAAGTGAATAAGGAGGATATAGGGTCCCAAAAGACAGTCCAGTATACAGACAGAACTTTATAATTTAACCCCCTGTTTTACAGCGGGGACTTAAACATCTGCTTAGTAGACAGGATTCTATACCTGCTACTTGCCCATTATACAGACAGGACATCCCTATCATTTACACAGTACAATTCTCTTATACTTTAAAGATATGTCTTATATACTTAAAATACATGCACAGCAATATTCCTCCCCCCAAATTTTTTTTTTACGTTTCCACAGTCGCCGTAAGAGTATTTCCTGATATTCACAGATATCTCTTAGCAGGGACTCACCCTGTCACTATACTCAGCCAGGATTCTACCTTAATATCCTTGGCTCATATGAGTCCGTAACTCATATGTGGTTTTAACTATTAACCGTATATTTTATATCTTCCAGTACGGAGGTAATGTATAATAGGGTTCTAAATAAGGGACACCGGGAGGATAATATACAGATAAAAATTATATCTTGTACTTACCCAACCGTTGACGCCTTATCCCGCTTTTCTGACACCAAATGTAAATAATTATCCTCTACTTCAGCATATGTAAGGATCGTCTCCAGTACTCGGATAGATTTCTTATTACACCTCCGGAGGCCTTTCCCCACTGTTACGGCACTGGAAAGGTTAAGGTGGACGAGCGGCTCGGAGGAGAAATAATTGAGTCTGACACCAGTGTGCGTCAAAAATCTCTCCTGTTTATTAAAGATTTTCAGTCAGGTTATATAGCTAAGCAAGTGAGCGAGTATACATTCAGAAAACTTACTTCCCATTTTCTAACATTAACTCCTTATCTAAAAGTCACACTAGTCTGTCTTTGAATTAAGTCATAAATTCTGACTCGAGACTTGAGACACTAAAATGCTGAGATAGTACAATGTGACATTGTGTACTGTACTGTATGTGTCCAGACTTCCTGCTTTTACAGGAACTGCCATCTGAACACATACTAGGCACTCATCCAACATATATGGGCATATGTGGGGCAAAGGTGAACAACAGAATGGCTATATGATTATTACAATACAACTTGACATTATTAATGAATATGGAGTACCCCCTATAAAATACACATTATCATACACTAATATATAAAATAATATACTCAGATGTCCACATGTACAATCAGATACATAGTGTACACACTCACACATGTACTTTTATATTCCGCTTAGAGATACTGTATGCGAACAGTTCGCAAAGTTAGCGAAATTTGAAAAATGGTATGGTTTGGAAACATTTTTTTAGGTTTATTACCCTGAAGTGTAAGGTTAAATGACCTTCGTGCAGGTAACAATCATGCAACCTAGTTTTTTTTTTTTTTTTTAAGAAAATTAATGAAAACGTTTGCAAAAATTGCGTCATTTTGGTAAACTTAGGAAAAAGGAGATATTTGCATTGCCCTTTTAAAACAAAAACAAAAAACCCTCTGCACAATTTTCACAAAATTGTGACATTTCTACTAATTTCGTGAAAACATTTGAGACCCAACTCCTGGACAGTTTGCACATCCTTGATACTGCTGAATTTGTAAGTCTGGTTGTGTACAGTAGGTGCTATGTCCATCATTCAGGAAAAAAGCTTTAGCTTGCCATGTCTGTTGATTCAAACCTACTTGCTAGTACAGAGCACGGTCTATGATTTATCAAAATCCCTCAGCTGCAAAACAGGAGAAAATTGGAGCAAAATGTAGCAACAGATTTATTATGGAAAACAATTCCTCTTGAAAATCAATGGGACTTTCTACTTTTGTAAACACGGTACAATTTTTTTGCACCACTTTTGCTCCAGTTTTGCAGCAGGGAAATTTTGATAATAGACCCCAACACGTATTCTAAATGCAGTGGCAAATTTTAGTCGCATATAGTGCCAGCGGGAAGAAATCTCATAAAATTTTACATCAGACTGACTTGGCCACTGAAAGTTACAATAACAAGGTATTTTTTTGTATGTGCAGGGTTGCAAAAGGCAGCCTAAATTAATACAAAAATAACGCGCTAGAGATGTTATTGTCATACGAGATACTGTACATGCTGGATACTTTATAATAATGTGGGAATGTATTTGTTTAGTACTGTAGTCACAGTCAGTGCCTTTGAGATAGGTGAACCCAGTTTGAATCATGGTGTCAGCATCTTCTCACCTTCAAGCAGGTTCCTTTATCTCCTTGTATCTCAGGCAGGGAAACAGATTGAACTGTATATACTGTATCAAGCTGTTCAGGGCAGGGACGTCTGACTGAGAAATGATAACATGTTAATTTATAAGGCAGGCTTTGTTTTGTTTTTTCTTATAGTGGCCCAGTTCTTGCGCTGGGCTTGTCAAGAGAAAATGCTGTCCAGCGCTGGAGGCAACTTTTAGGTCCAAAGATTCTTGAAGAGGCAAGGGAGAAAGATCCAGTCAGGTATTTAAAGAGGAAGCCTATATTTGTTGTTTTGGGGAGTAGCAACTCCGGCCCTGACTTTAAGCCTGCTTCACTGCAGCAGGCTAATTAACTAATCCCAACTAGCTGTAAAGTCAGAATGCTAGCCCACACGCTACCATAATTTCACGTTAGCACTGAATCATCTATGCCTGCTCCGCTTGGGGCTTTATCTGACTATGTTGCCTCATCATTACTGGGTTCAGCATGCTGCCTACCACCCTTCCCTGGACTGGCGGGCATTGCTTTGCGCCCAGTGTCTTCCCTTCTCCCCACTGGCTCCATGCACACTACGCCTCCAGTCACCCTCTCTCTCCTGGTTTCATAAGCAAGACGCCTTGGGCCATCCTCACTCTCTTGGCATGCCACGGCCCCGGACGTCCTCCTCCCCGAGCCAGCTACGCTTATGCAGTGCCCCATCTCTCCTCTTCCTGGGTAAGCTCGTCCACCCCCCCTGTACCGCAGGTGAGCTGCCCAGCTCCGCTCTCACGACTGGTCAGTGCTACAGGCTTTTATTGCTTTCCATTCCTTTTGGGTCTCTTCAATTCCTAAACCCTATTCATAATGTTACATCTTTTAGTATGCCCAGAGGAAGAGCAGCACTGCATCCATGGGTCCTCACAGGTTTCATCTACAGAGACTTTTTCCTGTCCTACATACCAAGCACTCCTCATGAGTTTGAGGTTGTAGCAATCTTTTTTGCGCCTTACCCTCAGCCCTACATCTCTGGTTCTGGCTGTCAGTCTCCCTTGCTGCAGCAGACTGCTTAAGTAATCTCACCTGAGCTACTGTATGCCTTTACATATCAGACTCTTCGCAGCCTCCTTTGCTACTGTAGCTGTAAAATCAGAATCCACCATTCACTCTGCCTCCTCCTTTTCATACTCCCTTCTCCATGGTGTGGGCCTCTTATCCTCAGCCCTACACCTTGTACATCAAGGTATTAAAGCCAAAGTTCCTAAATCAACCAATCGTTAACAGCGGTTAAAAAGTTGTTATCAATACATTACCTACATACACACAACACTGATAAATAAGTGCACTTTGAGGTGTAATGTTGCAGGATAGTGTGACTTTTCATTGTGCTTGCCAACAACTTTTGTGATTAACACTTCATTTTCATTCTACGTCATAAAAAGGTAGGTGAAAATTAAGAGGAACGCCTATTGTACCTGTACATATGTATAACTTTCATTTACACAGGACCAGCTATATCCGTTGCAGAATACACAGAGTTACCGTATATTACAGTGAGTGAATGAAACAAATGTATTTGGGGGAAAATACCACTGTCCTGAAAATCTTACAAACTAAGATTTCTGTGGGGGTTTTTTTCTTCAGATTTTGTATGCTTAGTGCAATAAATAGGTTACAGGAGTTTATTACAATTACAACCATGACATTTTTCTTTTCATTTACTATTTAGTTTACGTGCAGCGTTTTCAGTGGAAAATGTATCCATAAACCAACTACATGGGAGTTCAACGTCTGATGATGCTACAAAGGATTTTAAGTTTTTCTTTCCAGTGCAGAATACTTTAGCAGTAATCAAACCAGATGCTATGGATCATAAAGGTAAACAATATTAATACAGACAAAGTGGTAAAGTTCTACCAGACGCATCACTACTATATAATCCAGCAAAGGGACCTCACTGCACTAAGTTTGGGATGCATAGTATTGTTTGCTGGTGTAAAACCTTTACCCCCCACCCCCCCCTACCACCTCAAGGAGATTTGTATGCTACTTGCGTTAGGGTGCTAACCTGCAGGCTCACAGAGGCCTCCTGGGCCTCCGCTCATAGCGAGCTTGGGGGTGCGAGGTGCAGCGCCTCTACCCGTGGGGATCACCGCATAGGCGGGATGGCTCCTCACGGGAACATATACAGCAAATAACCACAACACACAACAGTGATAAACAGTACTCTTTACCAGCAGGTCCCTCCTGATACACATACAGTAATAACAATAACAACAGAATACACAGACCATGATATACCCAAATACCCCCCCTAAGGGTTCCGGTTGTACCCTCTCCCTTGGGCATTCCAGCAAGCTATGTGTCCAGCAAGGCAACCCTGAATGTGTGTGAGGGCAGAACTACCCTCCCTGGAGTATTTGGTGGTGCACGTGGGTACATTCGTGGTTACAACTGTGTAGCCAGGGATTCATCCTTCGGTAACAGGAGCCGTATCCATGATCCCACGTAGCGGGGCCTCCCAACAATATCCCCCTCGCTCCTTACTTCCAGCAGCTGCGCAGTAGTACTCCTCAGCCTGGTGTATCCTCCCATGCTGTTCGTCCTGCTCCTTCGTTCTGCTGGCAATCAGATACCAGGAATGTCTCTGAGATATGGCCGTCCCTACAGTACTCAGCTAGGGTGGCTCAGGGCTTAACTTGGGCCTACTGGGTTCTCTTCCCTAGTCCTGGGCAGCCTGACTAGCTCCCTGGACCCAAACTTCTCTGCAGTCTCCGACGGTTCTGAACATCCAGTCTCCAGAGGATATCATGTTCCTACAGGGGATATTCTCTCTCTCTCCCCTCAGAGGTGCGGAGGACTACCCTGCTACACTTGTAAGCATTTTTTTTATAGTCTCAATAGAAACATTTACATATACACACATATCATACTTGTCGTTCCACTGCTGGATGAAGGCCACCCCCAAAGATCTTCCAGATACAGTATTGCAGTTGCAAGCCTCTCTTCTTCACGTTGCTCCTACACATTTTCTGATTTCATCCTCCCATTTTACTTATGGTCATCATCTTTGCCTTATGATATCTCTTGCAATACAGTTGAGTATCATCTTGATCAAACAATGGTAATTTCTTCTTGTAATATGTCTGGCCCACTGCAATTTTAACTTCTTCCCTTTGTGATGTCAGACTTTTTTTTTTGCTTTCTGACCCATGTCATTTTTTTCGTTCTCCAGTCGGTGATTACCACGCCATCATACTGTACATCTATATACAGCATTTTAGTGTGTCGTTTATAGGTATAGTGAATATATCTATATATAATATATATACATATATACTATATACCTCCCTATACATACATCTATATATCTCTATATCATATAAAAATTATCTCTTATAGTTCTATATCTATCTCTTCCCTCTCTATATATATTGAATATACGAACAAGCGCCAATCCTAGTGCATTTACTATGTACTGCAAAATAGATATATTTAATTCCCAAAATCTCATAAAAATGAACTCACAAACATAAAACAATTAAAAGCCATTGTATGAGTAATTACTCATGCTCCTAGGACAGGAAACGCTGCTTTGCTGCTGTATGCCTCCGTGACCACTGGAACAGATTGCTGCCCCTCCGTGTTCACTGCCTCAGGCAGGACTGACTATCAGGCACTCTCCACGATGGTCTCTCCCCCGTTACACCAAAACAGTTGATCTTTAGTTCCCACCGGGACGGTTGAAGTCGCGGACCAGCGGGTGACGTCACGGGAAACAGTTTCTAATTACACGGACCGGTATAGATACTCAGCAGTTCAATGGCAAGCGGTTGCACTCAATACTGCATCACCTTCCCTACGCGTTTCATCTGATTTACAGACTTCTTCAGGGGTTGGACTATGGGAGTGTGGTGTCTCATATTATATACCTCCCACAAATCCAATTACTTAATTAGTAAAAAGGCAAAAAACAATGTGTTGGCAATTTAAAATGTACGTGGAATCGATTGAATACACATGGGAACCCTAATGTTGCATCCCACATCACTAAATACTTGCCAGCACCAAAGAAATATATATACAATACTGATGAATACCAGTTATCATAAATTATTAAAACAAATATATGTTGATGTCCTTGTCTATGTATTATTTGTTGTTATTATATGGACTACAAGGGTGTATCTAGAGATATCAAGAGAATATACTGTAGTTGCCAAACACCCTCAATATGAATGATATTAGCACCAGTTATACATTTCATATGTTAAACAAAAAATTATTATTATTATTATTATAAAACAAAAAATTATTTCAAATCAATGCCATTGTCCTTATTTGTTTTAGTTAAACATACTATAGGGTACATCTCAAGATATCCTAAATGCACAATGCCCAATGAACAGAAGAGTTGAGATATTTATTTCAATATAATATAAATGTGGCTTAAAAGAGGGTAGATCAATTAATGAACAAGAAAGAGCATAATAGTCTCTAGATACCAATTGATTTTTATTCTGGTACAATTATTTAATTTTACTTAGTATTCATGGATAAGATTGAAACCATAATCCTTATGAGTGTGTTTTACTCTTAATATTGCAGAACCATTTGTGATATTAAATGAGTGTTTAATCAGTGTCCATAGATGGAGGTTAAAGTATCTTTATGTTTATGTATATAAATCCAATTTGGACTGAAAAAGAACCAGCGGGGAAAAGAGCCATGAACTCAAACCATAAAGAATGTAGTATTGAGTAAGAATATATTAAGGAGTTATACGACGGCATGTATCCTAGGTCTACTTGAATCGTCAGCCCAGTAAGAATTGCATGGTTCAGCTTACTCCCCCCAACACTCCTCGATGGGGGGGGGGGGGAAGGGGGGAAGGGTGGGGGGGGGGGGGAATAGATGGGTGGTTAATTTGTTGGTGAAAACTTATCTCTGTGCACCTTTACGTTTCCAAATATAACCAATCTATCGTACTAAATAAATATTACAAATAAATTTGGTCCTAGTATGTGTCACTGTGTTATGAATGTCTATTATGTTTGCTATCAATAATATAAACCGCTTGACTAAATGTTTATTGGTCGATCATAAATTATTAACCCATAATGGGTTGTTTATATTAATATATCACCCTTATGGTGTTAATATTTATGATAGCACATAAACATTTAGTCAAGGTTATATTATTGATGGGGCACTACATATACATAAACACAGTGCCTACTAGGACACATTTATTAATATTTATTTTATATTGTTATTTGTTTATTTTGTTATTTCACGTATCACATACACAAGATTCCATTTTTCACATCACATTTTTCCCCCCCTTTCCCCCCCCTCTATTCGTAATATCCCTTCCCCCCCCCCCCGCCTTTCCCACCCCCCCCAGCACCTTTCCCCCACCTTCCTACGCCCCCCCTTTTCGCCCCCCTTCCCCCCCCCCCCCCCCCCACCCACGGGAGTGTTGGGAGTAAGGCGCTGAACTACATGCAATCTTATGCCCTGGGCTGACGATTCAAGTAACCTAGGATACATGCCCGGTCTAAACTTCCTAATATATTTCTTAACTCCATACTACATTCTTTATGGAGTTCAATGCTGCTCTTTTCCACGCTGGTTCTTTTTCAGTCCAAATTGGATTTATATACATAAACATAAAGATACTTTAACCTCCATCTTATGGGACACTGATTAACACTCATTTAATATCACAAATGGTTCTGCAATATTAAGAGTAAAACCACTCATAAGGGATTATGGTTTCAATCTTTATCCATGATAATACTAAGTAAAATTTAAATAATGTACCAAGATAAAAATCAATTGGTATCTAAGAGACTATTATGCTCTTTCTTGTTCATTAATTGATCTACCCTCTTTAAGCCACATTTATATTATATTGAATAAATATCTAACTCTTCTGTTCATTGGGGCATTTAGGATATCTTGAGATGTACCCTTATAGTATGTTTAACTAAAACAAATAAGGACATTGATTATGAAATAATTTTTGTTTTATAAGAATAATAATAATAATTTTTTGTTTAACATATGAAATGTATAACTGTTGCTAAATATCATTCATATTGAGGTGTTGGCAACTACAGTATATTCTCTTGATATCTCTAGATACACCCTTGTAGTCCATATAATAACAACAAAATAACATAGACAAGGACATCAACTATATATTTGTTTTAATAATTTTATAGTATAACTGGTATTCATCAGTATTGTATATATATTTCTTTGTGCTGGCAAGTATTTAGTGATGTGGATGCAACATTAGGTGTTCACATGTGTATTCAATCGATTCCACGTACAATTTAAATTGCCAACACATTGTTTTTTGCCTTTTTACTAATTAAGCTAATTGGATTTGGGAGGTATATAATATGAGACACCACACTCCCATAGTCCAACCCCTGAAGAAGTCTGTAAATCAGATGAAACGCGTAGGGAAGGTGTGCAGTGGACTTTGCAACGCTTGCCATTGAACTGCTGAGTATCTATACCGGTCCGGTAATTAGAACTGTTCCCGTGACGTCACCCGCTGGTCCGCGACTTCAACCGTCCCCGGTGGGAACTAAAGATCAACTGTTTGGTGTAAACCGGGGGAGAGACCATCGTGGAGTGCCTGATACGTCAGTTCCTGCAGGCAGTGAACAACGGAGGCAGCAATCTGTTCCAGTGGAGTCACGGAGGGACTACAGCAGCAAAGCAGCGTTTCCTGGTCCTAGGAGCATGAGTATTACTCATACAATGCTTTTAATTGTTTTATGTTTGTGAGTTCATTTTTATTGAGATTTTTGGGAATTAAATATATCTATTTTGCACAGTAATGCACTAGGATTTGGCGCTTTATTTTCTTATATTTTTCTATGCAGGTGGAGAGGGAGGTCGTTGTGCCCTTTTAAGAAGCTGCCTGTTGGTCCTAATAGTGCCACTGTCACTCCCCAATTATTGGACTTATTTGTTGGACTCTAGAGGACTATCTGCATTGAGCAGATTAAGGCAAAGTTCACAGCACCACACAATATTTTTTTTTTTTTTGTATAATTGTATGTTTTTAGCTTTTTTATATTGGACATTCACAGTGCATTTTTGGTATATTAATTAATTTCATTATTTAGGATATATTGCATTGGTATATCATTATATCAATTCATTAATATCATGTTGATGTATTTATGATTTATTACCGGTTTAATTAATTTTATATATCCTATACTTCTGGCGTTCCACACACGAGCGCAGACCCCTATTCTATATATATATATATATATATATATATATATATATATATACATTACCGCATAGCAGCAAAAAGGAGACAGCACTCAGGTGAATGAAAATTAATGTATTAAATACAGCACATAACATTTCGAGTTTTTCATTTTTCATTCACCTGAGTGCTGTCTCTATCCTGAAGCTAGGGTCACGTGTTGAGGTATGAATAGCTTCAGTTAGCTTTAACTCATGTCTTCCCTCTTCCAAAGCATGACAAGTCCTTAATGTCTTTCTTAACTTTATTGCAGGAGTAGAAAACACAGGAACTTTTAGGTGTAGTGTAGGCAGAGAGTGCTTCTCTATGTGGGACGCTTCTATGAGGTTAGACTATGGTAAGAGAGAAAGGCCTTACCAGGGGTGGATGCAGGCAGGTCTTTACTCACTGTGATTCGGGGTGGAAAAGGAAGTGACAATGAATGCTGGGTAGCAAGATAGCCTGGGGACAGACCATCTGTGGGCAGAGCAGAGGGGGAGAAAGCAGATCAGCTCATTTGAGGGAAAGGCTGGGGTTGCTATAGCAACTCACAGAAATGTCTGAGGGAGCTACAACATGTAACAATAATGTTGCATCTCTGATACAGAAAGCTGCTGGGACAGGGGCAATGACAGGCAACTGAACAAGGGAGAAATGGATCCCATAAACTAAAGGAGAGACAGGGGAATATAGAATCTAGTTCCAGGACAGTCTCCTTTTTGCTGCTATGCGGTAATGTATACTTTTATTATTTATATGGGACATGCACCTATTCATTATTGAATTCCTATTGGAGTGCCAGTGATTCTTTATCATACATATATATATATATATATATATATATATATATATATATATATATATATCCACCATTATCGCCCAGCACACAGCACTTCCACTGCAGCAAGGGATTCTGGGAAATGACATATGATATTCACACTAAGTACTTACTTGGGGATATTGTGGTCAACTGCTAGAACACACACATTTAGGTTCAAACCACCATTTGTACCATTGGGAAATTATTCCTGTTTTAACACAACTAATAAAAGTGACCATCATTAATGAACCCCTCATGAAGTTCATTTCCAGAACTTGTCTGGGGACATTTTTGATCAATCTCTGATTTGACCTATTAAAGCATATACCGCTATATATAGGGTCATGAACTACACTATTGGGAAACTGTCCTAGTGTCTCTAACTTTATGGGTCTCTCATTACACAATACTATACCACCCTGAGACCTTGGAACACCAGTGTATACAGTTAGTATCACTCTTATCCTTAATGTTTATCAGCCCTAGTATTACGCTTGAGGTGAGGGTCTCTCTACATACCCGTACATTTTAATTTGGGAACCTATGATCAATAGTGCTTGATCAAGATCAATCTTTGATTTAGTATATGAGTGACTGATACATTTGGGTCATCATACAATATTAGTAGTTGATCCAAAGTGCATCTTCAGCACTCGAACTAGGATCAAAGCTGCATTACAGTTGTTTGTAACACCCATTATTTTAGTTTCTTGGTTGACATTAAAGATTATTTTAAGTAACCCATCTTTACACTATCAGTTGAGTGCCCACACTAGGTCTCGTTTTCTTGTTCCTCGTTCTGATACTTATTTACCTAGCGGTGCACCACTGATAACAAATATATTTCAACACTGAAGCAGGGGTACTTGTGCAGTTCACATATAAATACACCTTCAATAGTAGTGGTGCTTTATGTTCAGGTGAAGTATATAAATCAAAATCAAAAGATGAAATCCATTTAGAATGCATGTGGACCACATTGTCATTATTTTCAATGTAAGATGAGGGAGCTACAGTATTACAGGTGCTAAATAGATTTTCTAAACCTTTCCAATGTAATCATTTGAAGCATTTTTGTTTGGATTGCATGAAAGATACTGTATGGTCTTCTATTTAGGATAGCATATACTTTAGTATTTAATTATCGTTTGTTTAGCCTGCCCAATGTTTTCTCCAAAATCTTTCAACAGGCAATTTACTGGGGGAAGGGGGAACATCACTTTAACTTGTTGTATGATGTGTTCATATTACATTGTAAGATTGAATCTGTTATTTCTACAGATGACATTATTCATAAGGCTGAAGAAGCAGGATTTACTTTAAGTGAAATAAAGGAAACCAGGTTCAGTCGTGAAATGGCATCACAATTTTACAAGGTTCACGAAGGCAAACCATTTTTTGATCACTTAGTTGACTGCATGTCAGAGTAAGTGCTGTACTGTAACTACACCTTGTCTATTCCATGTGCAACAGGGCAAAAATTAATGAGTACTTCAATAGTAGGTGCTCTCTTTTTTATTTGTATTACATGCATACAGTTTATTTATAAGTTAAGCTTTCAATAGCATTGCCCTGGACTGAGATGGCTTCCAGTACTTACCATAAAAGGGTATATAGTTACTAATCAGTGTTCTGCCATAAGGCACATTCTGGCACCGGAAGACACTTTACAGCCTACTCACTGGAAAGGGTCATAGGGTGTTCACTGTTGCTGGAAGATATGTTATAAAACAGCACTGCTTAGTAAATATAAGTTGAAATGTTTAACCTGTATCCATTATGGTATGTTTTTAAAGGTTTAAAATACATGTAAATGTGAAAAGTGACCAGAAAATCTGAAAAAACAACAATAAAATTGAGGTGATGAAGGAATGGTCAACTCCTGTTCTGTGGCTGTATTAGAGACTTTATGTGTATGTAACAATTATTTTAAAAGAAATTAAATAAGAAATATATATTTATACTTTTTTTTTTTTTTTTACTGTGACCTTCAGCAGGAGTAATTTTATTTTGAAGCATTTTCATTTAAAGTTTGTAAAATGGTAAGGGTAAAACATAAAAACCTACAGTACATGCTACCTTCCAACTGTGCTGCCAAAATACACTTGAAGAAGAACCTTATGAGAAACCTATGAGGTTTCGAAAGCTCTGTACACTATCGTTTCTTCTATGAAGAATCCTTATGTTTATTGCTAAAGGTATAACAACCTATAGCGATGCCACATAACATAAAACTGTTACATTAGGAAAGTGCAGCAAACAAAAAGCGCGAACCAAAACACCAATAGTATGAGAACTGTAATTTTCCCAGTTAAAGTGAATATAATAGACTAAAAAGTCTAAAAGGTTTAGTAAATAACAAATATCACCCTAAAGGAGAGCTGTAGTTCTTTCAGGAGATGTTTCCCAACATCTCATGTAGCAAGGCAGCAGAAACTTCAAAGTGCAAAACTGTCGATAATTCATGAAAAAGAAAATATACATAGTGTAAATGTGCTATTAATCTGGTGAATAAGTACTATGAAGATATTTTAAATGCCCACTCACGTGGTATCAGAATAAATCAGGCGTTTTCAGCATGAAGTCTGGTCTTGGTCTTTTTGGACGTGGATATGAGATGCACCTTGGTAATTGCTTGCATCTTGTGGTGATTTTAACCAATTTCTAACTTTATCATTATCGTAATCCTGCTTATCTCTAGCAAATGTTCTGTTTGATGGAAATGACATTACCTTGTAATTACCATCATGGTGTATTAAGGTACCTGTTAGTCAATGTGCTGCCACTATCGCCGTGATGTCATTTCATAGGACTATTTTAACCACATCACTGCAATTTGGCAATCACTGAAGCCGTGAGGAAGCTCACCACTCGAGTGAAACGCGTAGGGTCTTCCTCTACATGCACCTGTTGCCATTCCTTGAATCTTGGAAGCCAGTACCAAAGCCCACCATCTCAATCTCGTCGACATCTACGTCAGCAATAAGCAAGCATGACTGGTTACCAGCGGAGGAGAAGCCGGTTACTGCACGAGCGCTTGACCGGACAGCGTGACTTTTAGACCATGAGCTGTCACACTGCTGTTTTACCTACTTGGAGCATGTGAGTGGAATGCTCAACTGTATTTTTATTCTATAAATTGTTCTACATTAGGAAAGGGCCACTTACTTGCATTATTATTTAGATTTATAAATAATGGAGCTAAGTATTTTCCAAAATGTTATACAATTTTTATGCTATAAAAAGAGAAAGGGAGTCTTCTGAAAAACACCTTTTTCCCTCTACGTCTACCAGGTAGCACCATGGGTTATAGACCACCTACTGAGGCAGGACAGGAAGAATCTTGCACCGCGAGCCATCGAGCAAAGGAGGGGGATCTGACATCACGTCCCACACAGGGGGAGCCTGCAGCAGTTGCCAAAGTCACCCTGCAGCAGTCTGACATGAGTCGAGCATAGGAGGCCACATTGTGGCCGGGTGGAGTCACCCGGAAGAAGCTGTTGGGACGAGCAATATTAATTGTTTGTTCTTGTATAGTGATGCTATCTTTTTTTTTTTTTTTTTAAATATTTTTCCTTTATTGGTGTCTTTTGATGCACTGACAGGTATAACAATCACAACATGGCAGAACAATTTGTCAAAGAAACAAATTACCGGCACATAACAGGGAGGCATTTGGAGACACACAATAAACCTATTTTCCATTTACAGTGGTGAAAAGAGAGGGGATGACGAGGGGCGGGTAGATAGTTGGGAACGACATGGGGAAAAAAGCAGGGGGGGAGGGGTGAGGGGAGGAGGGGGATTGTGGCGGGGGGGCGCATCGGCCCTCAGTAGTAAGGGTTCTAGTGTTGCAGTAGGGCTTGCACCAGTGTCGGGGCTCCTGACCCCGGCCAAGGCTCCCAGGTTCTATAAAATTGAGGCATTCTTTGCCTCAGCATGACTGTCAGTCTCTCCATGTTCATGACCCTGTCTATCCTTGTAATTACTGTTCTCCTGGAGGGGGCCTTAACTTGTTTCCAGGCCGCAGCGATGCAACATCTGGCGGCCGTAAGGATCGCAGATGAAAGTCTGGCTATAGGGACAGGGAGGTCTTCAATTGGTTTCCCCAGCACGTACGTCAGGGGGTCCAAGGGGACCTCTAAGTCCAAAGTCTCAATCAGGAGGCCGTGGATCCGGGTCCAGAACCTCTGGATCTCCAGGCATGTCCACCAAATGTGGGACATGTCACCCCTTTGACCACATCCCCTCCAGCACACGTCGGAGGTGCCTGGGTAGATCTGGCTCAGTCTACTCGGGGTCAGGTACCATTGGAATAGGATTTTGTAGATATTTTCCTTCGTGACTGAGCAAATTGATGTTTTGGTAGCAGCCTCCCAGACATCCTCCCAGTCCTCCAGGTCTATGGGGTGTTTAGGTCTTCGCTCCACTTTTGCATATAGGAGTGGGTGGGAGGGGGGGATTGGGCTGCCTCCAATATTTTGTATACCTCAGAGATTAAGCCCTTCTGATACTCTCCTTTGAGACATAGGGTCTCGAATCTGGAACGCGCTGGGAATTTTAGGCTAGGGGATTGGGCGCTCATGAAGTGCCTAATCTGCAGGTATTGAAATATGGGGAGGTAGGGGGACGATAATTTATTCCTAAATTCTTGAAAGGGCAAGACCTCATCACTTTCCAGCAGATCCGCAATCACTCTGATATTTAGGCCTGGAAATTGGCCGAATTGGGTACGAAAGCAGCCGGGTGGGAAGTCCAGGTTCCCGAAAATGGGGGTGAGTTGTGAGGGGGATGAAGCTAGGCCATGTTTCCCTTTGGTTTTAATCCATGTCGACCACGTGCACCTCATTGCCCCGAGGTCGAATCTCAGGGGCTTTCTGCTTTTGTGCGTCTGAGACCATAGTAGAGCCGAGAGGGGGGTGGGGGACGCGTGATGCGTCTCTATTTCTAACCAGCAATTAGAGGTCGAGGGGTTATTCCACATCACCGCCTGCCTCAGCTGGGCCGCCTGGTAATATCTGACTACATCGGGGCCCCCAGGCCCCCTCTCGTCTTTGACACCAAAAGCACCGATCTCGGAACCCTAGGCCTTCGTTGCCGCCAAATAAAGCGGAGAATGTGGGCTTGGATATTCCGCAATTCAGCTAGTGGGACAGGGACAGGGAGGGTCTGAAAGTAATAGAGTAATCGGGGGAGGATATTAATTTTGGTGGACACAATTCTTCCAAACCAAGAGATCTGATGGGCATGCCAGGCCTCGAGGTCTCTCTTGATCTGGCGGAAGAGAGGGGGGTAGTTGGCTTGATACAATGAGCTGTACGAGCTCGCTATCTTTATCCCTAGATATTTGATATGAGAGTTATTCCACTTGTATTTAAAATTGTTTCGTAAGAGTTTCCATGTAGGGTCTGGGAGGGAGATGTTGAGGGCCTCAGATTTGTCCGTGTTTATTTTGTAATCAGACAATCGACTAAATTGGTCCAACAGTTTCTCAAGGTTGGGGAGGGAAGTGTGCGGTTCAGTCAGGGTTAGAATAACATCATCCACAAACAGGTATATTTTGTATTCCCTGTCTGCGATTGGAATGCCCTTTGTGCTGGGTTCAGCTCTGATCCTAGCAGCTAGTGGCTCTATGGACAGGGCAAATAGTAGGGGGGATAGGGGGCAACCTTGCCTGGTACCATTTTTGATCTTTATTGGGTTGGAGAGCCCACCTGGGAGTTTTAAGAGAGTGGTGGGGTTGGTATAGAGGGCTCGCACCCCTTCGAGGAATGGGCCTGAGAATGTGATGCTATCTTTTTATGTAGCACTTTACAGAGACATTTTGCAGATACTGTCCCTGCCCCATACAGCTTACTGTCAGGGTCTCCTAGACCTCCTGCCTAGCCATAGTTCTTCTTTGTCCACCAGGTGTGCTGCTGCCTTCTGTTTGCTCTGGCTTCCTCTGTCTATCTGTCTGTCTTCTTGTTGCTCCTCTCTCTGTCTTATAGCTTTGCTTCCTGTTTGTTTCCTCTGCCTTTGTTTCATGTCAGACTCCTATGCACAATCCTCTGTCTTTGATCCTGATCTGTTCCTGTACCTGTATTTGATTCTGTTCGCAGTAAAGGCCCTTGCTGGTAATCTGGCTTGTCCCTGTTTGTTCCCTGGTCTCAGTCCCTGCTCCCTGTTCTAAGTCCCTGCTCCCAGACCTGTCCCTGCTCCCCTGTCCTGTTCCAGTCTCCTCGTTGCCGACCTCTGCTTGTTACCTGACTGCGCTATCTGCCGCCTGCCTCGGACCTCTGCTTGTTACCTGACTGCGCTATCTGCCGCCTGCCTCGGACCTCTGATTGTGACCCCTACTATGCTCCTGCTGTTCCGGCCACCGAGATCCTACCCGCCACAAGAGTCTCCCGTGACACTTACAATTTATGTGGGGGGATTTTGGTGCATGAGGCACATACTTCCTCCATCATGTGTCATCAACGCCAATACTTTCGACTCTTTAGAAGACATCGCGCAAGTTCAGTCCGATGTTCCTGAAGGTCTCCAAGTTCCAGAGGGACGGCTCTTCACCGCACCAGCACATCGCAGAAAAGTTCTGGAATGGGGCCATTCTTCTAAAAGCTCCTTCTGACCTTGAGCAAGTCACTTTATATCCCTGTGCCCCAGCCACCAAAAAAAACACATACTGCTGCGGCCGAGTTTATTCGAGCATTTGCCCGGTCTCGGCCGCAGCAGTAACCTGGCGCGCGCCGGAGGGTGCCCGGCGCGTGCCAAAGCCGCGGAGGAGCGCCCTCCGATCGGGGCGCTCTCACTCCCGCTGCCGGGTCCGCCGGGTCCCCCGGAACCCCCTGCCGCCGTCCCCCACATCGCGGGACACCAGGGCTCCCTCGGGGAGCCCTGGACGCGCGTGCAGGGGGCGCAGGCACCCGATGACGCGTGACCGCGCATCGGTGATGCGCGGCACGCTGAGGGAGTGCGGCTAGCACGCCGGGGCATCCCCCGGCTTGCGGTGCTAGCCGTGCTGCAATAAAGTGTGTCGGTAGTGTAGATTGTAAGCTCCACGGGGCAGGGACCTGTGCCTGCAAAATGTCTCTGTAAAGCGCTGCGTACAACTAGCAGTGCTATACAAGAACATATTATTATTATTAACTAATCAATCACTGGAACAGTTCATCCGTCACTTCTTCATCGCAGATACCCAGAACAACTGGACGGATCTTTTACCCCGGGCCAAGTTTTCTCATAACAACCTTCACAACGAGTCAACTCAAGACTCACCATTCTCTACCAACTTCGGCTTTCATACCTCAGCTCTCCTTACTGCAGGACCCAGGTCCAGGGTACCAGCAGCAGACATCAGGATTCTGCATCTTCAAGAGTCCTGGGCTAAGATTCAGGACAATCTCCGTAAAGCAGTCTTTATGCAGAAAAAACAGGCTGACCGACATCGTCGCGAGACTCCTACGCACAACTCGGGACAAAAAGTTTGGTTATTCACAAAAAACAACCTTCACAGCACTCTGGACTTGGTTGCCTGGTTGCAGGTCGGTGGTTATCAACATCCCCACCTCAGCCCTGCAGCCCTGTCTTGTTTGTGGTGAGCACCGTTACACTGTCATTGAAACCGGCATTCATAATTACAGTGACTTCTGCCAGACACGTTAGTGAAATACAGGCCCTTTCAATAAAAGAACCATCAATCGGTGAAGACAAAGTGAATATGTATATATGTCAATCCATGAAGACAAGGTGATTCTGATGACATCCAAATGCGTCATCATTTTTTCAAACATATTAGGAGATTGAACTGCCTTCAAGTATTGCAAGATGGATCATACAGACAATAGCGGTAGCGTATCAAAGATCCAACATGAAAATTCCAAAGCTCAGTCTACAAGAGTGCGAGCGACGTGCTGGGTTGAGAAAGCCAAGGCATCACCAGAGCAGATCCACAAGGCAGCTATATGAAAAATATGCACACTTTCACAAAACATTATTACATTGGATGTACAGTACAGGCATCCCAAGAAGTAGCCCTCGGCAGGAAAGTCTTACAGGCTGTAATTGTTATGTTTCCTGTGCCTCTTCTTTTCCCTCCCTATCTATTGCTGTAATAAATCCCATGATGCTGCTGGATGGAGGGAGAGGGAAGGGAAAATTTGACTTACCGAAAATGTATTTTCCTTCAGTCCATCAGGCAGCACACGTAGCTTTCTCTTCCTTTGTACTATGGTTTGAAAATAAATTAATGTTTCATGGGAATTTGTTGGCGCTTCACAAATAAACGAGGATAATGATAATAATAATAAAGAGAACCTTGTTGTCTAAAATGTGTTTACCTAACCATGTACTACTATGAACAATACTGCACAGGTAAAGGGGAGGTGCCCTATATCAGGCTGGTGCAAGTTTTTTCCTGTCCTACCTCAGGAGGTTGAGCCTATAACCCATGGTGCTGCCTGATAGACTACAGGAAAATACATTTTCGATAAGCCAAATTTTCCCTTTATTTTAAAAAGAATATAGCAAATGGAAATATTGCTGTACGATCATTTGCATGTCTTAGACAGGTCTGCAACCCTGCCTTTCACCATTATCACCCAGCACACAGCACTTCCACTGCAGCAAGGGATTCTGGGAAATGACATGCAAATGAGCACACCGTGCCACCTTTTGCTTCAAAACCATTCAACATGTTTCCCCTAATGGCTTAAGCTTGCTGCATGGTCACAGCTTTGAGCACAGCCAGGGTTAAGATGCATAGCCAGTAAACCCACCCACAGACAGACTAATTCGACCTTAATGGGTCTCTTCAGTGTGGGGTTGGTTATACTGGCTATGCAAAAATGAAGCAGGGATAGGTTTTACCTTCTTAGTTAAGTTATGGTGGGTAAAAAAGTGACAAAAACCCTCCACAGCAAAGCATATAGCAAATACAGTAATGTTTCCATTTGCTATATGCTTTGCTGCGGAGGGTTTTTGTCACTTTTTTTTACCCACCATAACTTAACTAAGTATGTTAAAAAGAAAGTAGATTTATAAATAAAGAAAGGAGTGGTGCTTGTGGTTTGTAAATTAAAAAGCAGCTGTACTCTAGACCCCCAGTACTACGATTCTTCAACCATTCTCTTATGTACTGTAAATACTCCTCCACTAATAGTAACTCATGCACCAATTTATACCAATTTATACAGTAGCATAATGATGCATGAGTTTTACATTCTCTTCTGCAGAGGTAATTCCACCGTCATGGTTTTGACCAAGGAAAACGCAATAGAAGAATGGCGAAATCTAATCGGGCCGACAGATCCAGAAGTGGCAAAGGCGTCCTGTCCAAATTCTATTCGAGCTCAGTTTGCCCAAAGTATTTTGCAGAATTCTGTCCATGGCTCATCTAGTGAGAAACATGCTGTGGAGAGTATGAAGTTTATATTTGGGGAAATAAATGTGGACCATGACCATACCACTGAAGGTACTGTAGGGTATTTTGTCTCTAAAATGTATTTGTTTCTAGAATCAACCTCTTTGTTGCATTGTCTCCCTGTAAATTGGTTGCCGAAAATGTTGTAAAAATAATTTCTGCTATTATAGTTTTGTATAAGTCCACGTATTGCAGGAACTACTGCACTCACCAGATCAATCTTCTGGTCTTTTCAACGTAACCTTCAATGGTGCTGGTAATGAGAGGCAGTAGACTGCTGATCAAAATCACATACAGTAAATAAATTCACAACTCTCCTCCGCATCCAACGCCAGTAATGCAAGTAGTAGTTGCTTTTAATTGCAGAGATGTACGTATAAAGATGATTCTTTACAACGTTTTTGCAAGTGACAAAAGCCCAATATTTGCCAATCTAGCCAACTTGTGAACCTCTCTAAATATTAGTTTCCTTCTGTAGGAACTACTGTGCAACATTTCCTTACTCAAGTTCAAAATTGGTTTTGAACAAAACCAAAATCTACCTTATGAATCATAGCTGGGGTCCTGGGATAGAACAAGATTTTGTCATTAGCATTTACATGCCCTGCTAATCGGAACATATCAGGCTACTCTCAATACCTTAAATAGTGTGATAACTATGATGCAATTGAAAATAAATCACTTATACTTTAACCTTTAGAGGTCATGAGGTCTGCCACGGAACCTCCAACACTTCCAGATCATGGTATTGCTCCAGAAGACACTTCTACTTCAGAAGGGATCAGGCTGGCCACTTCATCGGAGAGTTCATCTGATCATTCCCTAAAAAACGAGGAAGTGTCTATGACATACGGTACTAAATTTGCTTTGTGTCTAAGGTGTAGGTTCTTGAACCAACTTTTAAAAGAGGCCAGATCAGGGGGAAAAATAGGAGTGAAAGGGCCAACAGTGTTATAATATAATTTTGAATACATTTAAAGACATAAAAAATATTATACTTCAAGACTTTCCAAGCTTTTATAACACCTTCACCATATACTGTTGTGCCAACGAGTATTCTATAACAAACCTGGGGCAATCACCAACAAGACCCAGGTACATGCTGGGTACATGCTGCAACATTTCAGTGACTTTTTTGCAGACAGACTAATGGCCCATCGGATTAACAGCGGGGGACCTTGGCAGTCCCATTTAAACTGAATGGGACTGTCAGGGACCCCTGCTGTGTTAATCGGATGGGCCATTAGTCTCTGCAGAAATGTCACTGAAATGTTTGGAGCATGTACCCAGCATGTACCTTGATCTTGTTGATAGCCCCAGATTTTCCAAGGCAAGTTTAAGGCAAGTTTTAGAATACTCGTCGGCGCACCTGTATATTTATATTACCTTTGCTTACAAGTGAATTGTAGTGTGAAAAATTGTACTTGGCTGCCTTAGCAACTACAATAAAATTAGCATAAGCAGGATACAGTTGATGCCAAAGGCCATGCCCTGCTTATCAGAACATATCAGTCTACTCTCAATACCTTAAATAGTGGGATGGCTATGATGCAATTGAAAATAAATCACTGATACTTTAACCTATAGAGGTCCAGGAGTCTGCCACCGAACTTCCAACACTTCCAGATCATGTGATTGCTCCAGAAGACACTTCCACTTCAGAAGGGATCGGGCTGGCCACTTCATCGGAGAGATCACCTAATCATCCCGAAGAAAACGAGGATGTGTCTATGACATACGGTACTAAATTTGTGCGTAGCTTTGTGTCTAAGGTGTAGGACAGGGTTCTTGAACCAATTTTAAAAGGGGCCAGATCAGGGGGAAAAAATAGGAGTGAAAGGGCCAACAGTGTTATAATATAATTTTGAATCCATTTAAAGACATAAAAATATTATATTTCAAGACTTTTCAAGCTTTTATAACACCTTCACCATATATATTTATATTACATTCGCTTACAAGTGAATTTTAGTGTCAAAAATTGTACTTGGCTGCCTTAGCAACTACAATAAAATTAGAATAAGCAGGATACAGTTGATGCCAAAGGCCATGCCCTGCTTATCAGAACATATCAGTCTACTCTCAATACCTTAAATAGTGGGATGGCTATGATGCAATTGAAAATAAATCACTGATACTTTAACCTATAGAGGTCCAGGGGTCTGCCACCGAACTTCCAACACTTCCAGATCATGTGATTGCTCCAGAAGACACTTCCACTTCAGAAGGGATCGGGCTGGCCACTTCATCGGAGAGATCACCTGATCATCCCCTAGAAAACGAGGATGTGTCTATGACATACGGTACTAAATTTGTGCGTAGCTTTGTGTCTAAGGTGTAGGACAGGGTTCTTGAACCAACTATTAAAAGGGGCCAGATCAGGGGGAAAAAATAGGAGTGAAGGGCCAACAGTGTTATAATATAATTTTGAATCCAATTAAAGACATATCCCCCCCCTCACCCTTCTCTCTCTGTCTTTCCCATCTCCCCCCCCCCCCTTTGTCTGCCCCCTTAACCCATCTTTAAATAATGAGGAAAACAGTTTATTGGAGTTGACTTGTACAATCCGCAGTCATATGCCTATAACTTCACTGTCAATGATATAATGCTATTATTGTATGTATTTCTGTTGCAAGTCCCCAATAAATGAAAAAGATTGTTAAAAAAAAAAGACATAAAAAATATTATACTTCAACACTTTTCAAGCTTTTATAACACCATCACCATATATATTTATATTACCTTTGCTTAAAAGTGAATTTTAGTGTCAAAAATTGTACTTGGCTGCCTTAGCAACTACAATAAAATGAGAATAAGCAGGATACAGTTGATGCCAAAGGCCATGCCCTGCTTATCGGAGTATATCAGTCTTCTCTCAATACCTTAAATAGTGGGATGGCTATGATGCAATTGAAAATAAATCACTGATACTTTAACCTATAGAGGTCCAGGAGTCTGCCACCGAACTTCCAACACTTCCAGATCATGTGATTGCTCCAGAAGACACTTCCACTTCAGAAGGGATCGGGCTGGCCACTTCATCGGAGAGATCACCTGATCATCCCCTAGAAAACGAGGCTGTGTCTATGACATACGGTACAAAATTTGTGCATAGCTTTGTGTCTAAGGTGTAGGACATGGTTCTTGAACCAACTTTTAAAAGGGGCCAGATCATGGGGGGGGGGGGAAATAGGAGTAAAAGGGCCAACAGTGTTATAATATAATTTTGAATACATTTAAAGACATAAAACATTATATTGAGGGGAGGCGAAAAGAGAGATATCCTTTTGATTGGTGCACTCCTAAGAAATCCCAAATATGAGCCGGTGTATGTATTAAATTGGCACATTACTAGTGTTCGTACCAGCTGAGTTATCTCTTAACAAAAAATCTTACTAAACCTTGTTCATCATGTCTAGGGATGATAATGGCCGGTAGGGTGGGTGCTAGGTTAAATGTGTAAGCATAAATACCTGAATATATAGGGTATTTGTATGATAGGTATTGTGACAGGGTAAATAAAAGCCACCAGCTATATGACTGGCAGACATATGTTTAGTCTGCAGGGCAGCAGTGATGAGGTTAACTTCAGCTGGGAAGCTCATGACAATTAGTTGGATCCCAGCTGCCTAATCAAGGTGTGTTAAAAACCCCAGGATGTACAGTACACACATGCAGCCTAGCTGGTCAGGAGACAGGAGTGAAATACTGAAGAGATTACTGATATAAGGTCTGTTTGCAAATTACATTTTTTATGAACTGTTGTGTCCTGCATGCTGGTGAGAAACTGCTTTGTTTGCCATGCTGAAGAAAAACTACTTTGTTTGCCATGCTGAAGAAAAACTACTTTGTTTGCCATACTGAAGAAAAACTACTTTGTTTGCCATGCTAAAGAGAAACTACTTTGTTTGCCACGCTGAAGATAAGCTATTTTGTTTTGTCTGCTGAAGAGAAGCTAGTTTATTTTGTGTGCTGTATATTTTTAAGGCTAAATAAATAAGCCTTGTCAAGAGACCCCGCGTGTGTAGTTGCATGTACCCTGCAACAGGTATAAAACTAAGACTAAACTTTAATACTGTACATCATAAAATAAATACACACAAATTTAAAAAAAATAACACATGAGGGTAACTGATGAGTATATCCGTCTGATACAGACACTGCTGATGATGGACGTAAATACTGTATTCCTGTTGTCTAGCTTCAAAGCAATAGACAGACTAATGCTGGTGACTAATGTCACTATAATATCTCAGTGAGCTATGTATGGTCAATATAGTCAATGAGTATGTCAGCTTTATTCCGCTATTAATTGGAGAACCTGCCTTAATGGTCCTCTAGTATTTCAAAAAGAGTTATTAATAGCAGTCTGGTTGCTACTATCTTTCTGTTAGTATAGTGCACTTTTTCGAAACGCTTACAAACTAGTCTTCTTAGCAGAGATTGAGTTGCCAATTAGTATCTGGCTTGATCCTGCTGCACGACACTTATTCTCTCGCACTGACCAGCTACATCAGCATCTCCTGCACTAAGCAGTAAGGCTAACTCCCCGGTGGTGACGGCAGTGTGCGCGCCACACCAGACACTCGCCTCAATCAGGCAGACCCCAATGGTTTCTGCTGTCTTGGTTTACGAAGCCAGCAGGGAAAACAAGAAATTTGTCTTCTCGTGCGGCGACGCATCACGTTGTGTGCTCAGAACCAATGGCAGCTAAAGGGAGGGGGGGAGAAGGAGGCGGGGAGGGTGCTCCAAGCCGAAACTCTGAAAACAGAGGGAAATCAGGGAAATCATTGTCCCTGATTTCGCAATACTCTACCACGCTCACTCAAGGGCAAATTGTCTATATGTACTAAGTGTCTACATTTGGCTCTCATTATAGCGTTTACTGGGCAGCAACAGCAGATAATATTGACATCCCTTATTGACACTATTTTAGGTGCTTTGGTCAATAACACCTGTACAACACCACTGTCTCCACTGCTATTTACAGATGTCTCTACCACACATATTATCTGCAGGTTAGGTGTCTAGATGACCTTACTTAATGCTCCAGTTTTTGCCATACTATCCTGTATCCCATTACCAAGTGTGTCCATGAGTCTGCACCTATGATCAACAGTGTGGGCTATACAGGTTCTCACCATAGACCTGGCTCTGACAGTACTGATGAATGGATTCAGTCATCAGTGCATATTTTTACTAGGGACAGACATCACATAGGTCTAACTAAGCTCGCATTATGTCACACAGTATTACTGTATTTATCCACAGTGTATCAATTGAGTGCGTACCACACGCCTGGATACACTTATATGGAGAGTGTCTTTGAGTGGGCTCTCACAGGCTCTTCTTTCCTATATTACTAGGCAGCTACTATCAGTAGCGTTTGATCCCCAATATTCATTAGGGACCTTACCATATCTACCCACCTAATCGCAGGCGGGTTATCAAGGATACAGTCACGTGCTGTTTAATACAATTTAATTACGTTTTAACACCCTATTTTTTATTCATGGTTCTAAATAAAGTATATTTTTAAATTTACAATATTACATTCCTTGTGACTGAGTGCTGAAAGACTGGGTCCTTTTTCTTTCACATGATAAAATCATTGTCAAAAGAATGCTCTCAGTGTTGGTACAAGACAGATGGCAGAAATACTGTAATGGATGCTTACGGTGCCACAGCAACTGAGACAGCGTCGTTCGTTCACGCCCCCTTTTTGGCCACGCCCCCAGCGCCTCCCATCACTCCCTACAGACCGCAGGTCACGGTTTTAAGCTGTGCACATGCCGCCAGGATGCAAAGCACTGCTGCAGCAGCCAAAACCAGGGGCTGCAGCCTAACGGAGACATCAGTGGAGATACTAGCAGCAAGAGGGGGAATCAGAATCACATACCTAGTATTGTACAATGTATAGAGAGGGGGAATCAGAATCACATGCCTAGTATTGTACAATGTATAGAAGGGGGAATCAGAATCACATGCCTAGTATTGTACAATGTATAGGCATTTTGATTCATACCCTTGCCAGCCCTGCCACTCTGCGTTTATATTTTTGTAATTACGGTTGAATAACTACACTAAGGTTTATCTCCCAACTAACCAAACTTCCAGGTATTATCTGTGTGGATATGTTTAGACTACAGAGTCAGTCAGTGTCTAGCTGATACACCCAGGGGCAATCAGAATCACTAGTATTACACAATGTACAGACAGGTTGATTCAAACCCCTGCTAGACCTGCCATTCTGTGTTCATATTTAAGTACAGAGCAAACAGCCGCAAAAAGAGTATCGCTTTATTAACCAAGTTTCCAGGAATTAATTGTGGGGACTTTTCGAGACTGCAGAGTTAGGTAGTGTCTAGCCCAGGGGTATGCAAACTTTTCAGTTCGTGCCCCCCTGTTTGTGCTCCCCCCTGCCTGCGCCCCCCTCCTTAACTGCTCTCGGGCTCCGCGGCGTCATATTACGTCACACCATCATGCGACGCTTTGCCATTTGACACCGCGGCGCCCCCCAGTTTGCGCACCCTTGGTCTAGCCAATCAACCAGGGGGAATCAGAATCAACTGCCTAGTACTGTACAATGTACAGACAGGTTGATTCATACCCTTGTCAGACCTGCCACTCTGTTTTCATGTTTATATAATTACAGAGCAAACAACCGCACTAAGGTCTATCTCTTCACTAACCAAGCTACTGTATCAGAAAAAAAAATTGTGGTCATTTGGTAGACTGCAGAGGCAGTCAGTATCCAGTTGGTCATTTCAACAACTATTACTATCTGGTCAATAGAAGTAAAAAAAATGTCAGGTATCAAGTGGCTATATTCTAATTTTATTTAGGTAATAAGCTATAGGTGGGTTTTCTAATAAACAGAACAAACTGAATAGCTTCTGCCAAGCACCATTCTCAGCTCTGGTGTTTAAAAACTAATTGAGCCAGGGGAATTAGAATCAACTGCCTACTATTGCACCATACAGGTGGTCTGATTCACACCCTTGCACCAACTATTGGGTATCTCTAACAGGGACGTCTACAATCTTATATCTATTGGATTGCCTATCTGCACTATTATGTTCATTCTCAAGTTAACAGAGATCTCGCTGGGGCAACCAAGACTGCAATATGAGTTCTAATTAGCCTTTGTGAGCTTTCAATCAGAGAATTGAGAGAAAATAGTTGTCAAGTGTTTACTTCTTCAAGCCAGATACTAATTGGCAACTTAATCTCTGCTAAGAAGACTCTAGTTTGTTTGTGTTTCCAAAAGTGCACTATACTAACAGAAAGATAGTAGCTACCAGACTACAATTAATAACTCTTTTTGAGATACTAGTGGACCATTAAGCTATAGGCAGGTTCTCCAATTAATAGAACCTACTGTGAATAGCTTCCACCAGACACCCTTAATATCTCTGCAAAAGGCTCATATTGCAACGCGATTTAGAATCACCTGCCCAGTATTTTACATACAGGCGATCTGATCAATACCCCTGTACAAACTTGACATCTGATACTGTCAGCTGAATAAAGCTGACTTATACTCATTGACCATACATAGCTCATGGAGATATTACAGTGACATTAGTCACAGGCATTAGTCTGGTCTATTGTTTTGAAGCTAAACAGGATTATATACATCCATCATCAACAATGTCTGTATCAGCTGGATATACTCATCAGTTACCCTCATGTGTTAATTTTAATTTAAAATTTTTTTTTATTTGAGTGTATTGAAGTTTAGACCTAATTTTATACCTCAGGTATTTGTGCTTACACATTTAACCTAGCTCCCACCTGTCAGGCCATTATCATTCCTAGACATGATGAACAAGGTTTAGTAAGATATTTTGTTAAGAGATGCCTCAGCCGGTACGAACACAAGTAAAGTACCAATTTCATACATATTTGGGATTTCTAAGGAGTGCACCAATCAAAAGGATATCGCTCTTTTCTTCTCCCCCTCTCTATATACAGCAAACTTCCTAGAACGCAAATATCCATAGGTAGCACCCTACAGGTAGAGCGAGTTTTTTTCTCTGTATTTTTGTCCAATAAAAAATATTATACTTCAAGACTTTCCAAGCTTTTAGAACATGTTCACCATATATATTTATATTACCTTTGCTTAAAAGTGAATTTTAGTGTGAAAAATTGTACTTGGTTGCCTTATCACCTACAATAAAATTAGCAGAAACAGGATACAGTAGATGCCAAAGGCATCAATGCCAAGACCATTCACTGGGCTGGTTTTGGCCCCCTGACCAGTTAAAGAGTTCTGGTATAGGATATTTATGGAATGGATAGTTGGATAGCAGCAGAATAAATAAAAAACAGAATTGTTTGTTGTATTTGTTTTTTTTTCCTAATATAATTTTATAAAATTAACTTAGCATGCAATGTGGCTCCCTTAAACCTGAGGACATCTCTGCACATCTTCCATTTCTTGGTAAATTTGTAGATCATGGCATAAATGTTGATATATACACAATACATAAATCCCTATTTTTATTGTCTGTGTATTAGAGGGTACCAATGAATGCAGCGCAGAATCCGAGATACAGAATCAGGCAGAACCGCAGATGTCAGATGACAAAGCACATAGATGCGACATTCCTTGGTTTGCGAGAAATGGTACGCGATATGAGAAAGCGAACAACAGTACTGGAGAGTGTTCTCCGTACACAAATGATAAAAGTATATATTTTTAATACAGGACTGACCGCGTATTCAGCGCTGCACATAGAAATTTGCAAGCACGAGTGCCTTCCCCCGAGGAGATTCCAATATAATTTTGGTGCAGGAAGATAAAGTGGCTTGTTGAAGGTCACAAGTAAATCCGGCACTACAATTTGAATGAGGTTCACCCTCTTCAAAGGCAGTGTTCTTACCATTAAGCTTTTATATTTCCATAATACATAAAAAGGGGTATATATTAATGGCTTTGTCATATAAACGTTATGTTAATTTAATGTTAATTTTTCATAATATATTTACGTATACTTCTTTGAGGGAACTGTTACAGAAAAAACCTACAGTAGATCTTTATTAAACAAAAAAATGCATTTGTTGTACACTTGATGGCTCTTTGTTTGGCATATAATATGTTGTATTCCCTTTCTGCAAGTCTGTTTAAGTTCTATGTAGCATCATTAATAATTCTATTTTTCTTCCATGTCCTCTGTCAGTCATTACTTGTTTAACTCCTCCATCCAGCTGAGGTAGGACAGGATTTTTTTTTTAAAGACCGCTATAAAAGGTGGCATCACCCATCCCAGGTCAGTTATTCTTGTCTTACCTAAGCTGAGTGATTGACGTCTCCAGGGAGCTGCAGTTACTTTGGAAAGTATTTTTATTTCTCTAAACGGGCTGCTATCATGCTGTCCTGATCGAAGCAAGCAGGGGGTTTCCCTACTTTTGCCTTACCTCATGACCTTCCACTTTCTAGCTGCTGGGATGATCCAGCAGGAGCCATAACCAGCACTGTCCTCATCGCTGGAAGACGTCTTCCCCTTGGAGCGGTCTTGTCGGCCTGCATGAGTTTGGAGGAACACAGTGACATTACGACACAGCGCATCTGACACAGAACGTTTTTTGCCGCCAAACAGTCACCTAGCCTCTGGGACACTTCTGAAGTGTCCCCACCAGGGAAAATCTGGATTTGGGTGCCACTTATTTAAATAGGGGTTTTTTTTTTTTTTTTCCGTGTTTCTTAGTGAATAGTACATTAGCAGCATGTCAGCTCTGCAGGCTGTTATAGGAGACCAGAAAGCCAAGCAGCCTCAGCAAGAAGCTCAGGTTGTGAAGCCTAGAAAAGCAGTCTCAAAAACAAAATGCTTTATATACTTTGATGTTAAAATACCAGATACCTACCCATGAGATTTTGTGCAGATTGCAGCAAAAGTCTGCACAAATAATGAATTTAATTGACTGGATGAAGAGACTTTGCTTATGCAGTCTTTTCATAAAACACAGTCTAAGGGGTCTTTGAAAAGGCCCAGATCACAGACTTCACTAGATTCGCAGGCCTAATCAATTATTCAGAATAGACAAGAGTTTCAGATCTATGATAATATCCTTTATCCGAAGAAGAGAAGACCCAAGTGAACGCGGGATCCTTCAGGACAGATGCCATAGACAAGCTCATAAAAAAATATATGTTAAATATTGAGAACTCCAGAGAGCAGCTGGGGGTCCTGGCCCAGATTTTTTAGGCCTCAAGTAGTTGAGTAGAACTTTTCCTTTTCACAGTTCTTCCAACGACATTGTGAGGATGGAATGGGCATCATTGGACAAGAGAGCAGTAATAACTAGAACATTTGTGAAAATGTACCCCTTCAGTGAAGAGGATTGCAGTAGCTGGGGAATACCCCCAAAGGTGGATGCAGCAATCGCGAAGATGGTGTAGAATATGACAATTTCCTAAAATAGAAGGTGTCTTGCGCAAACAATATATATCTGTTGTGGCAACAGTGAAACCAGCAACAGCAATGACCTGTGTTTCAAAGACCATCAGAATCTGGATATCTAATCTGGAAGATAAAATTAAAGCTGGAACATACAGGCAGAAATTATTGAAATAATTCTGCAATGCTTTGATTGATATTCGGCTTGTAGCAGGATTTTGGCATACACAATAGCTGCAAGGAGAACACTATGGCTCAAGCCTTGGGCAGCAGATGGCTCATCCATAAATAGACCACTCTATCATACGGGGGTGCTTAAATCTTCTGGGAGCCCCTAGATTACTTCTAAAAAATGACAGGAGGAAAAGGTTACTCTGTACCCTAGCAGAAAAGATTACAATTTTCTTAATTTGTCAGGCATCCAAGGCAGGGATTCCAGGAGGAAGGATCCTATAAGCCAGACAGAGCCAATAATTGTTGTGATCCACATGAACAGTAGCCCTTGGGGGGGTTTCCCTGGACAATTTACTAGCCGGGGGACCATCAAGAAGCAAGATCCCTGTGAGGTGCTGGTGCAGAAGTCGACTCCTGGTCGGCAGCAGACTGGCAGAATTTCTGGAGCGTTGGATCCAAACTACAACAGACTCCTGAGTTGTGCAAATTATAGCCATGGGGCATTCCTTGGTGTTTCTGAAAATACCAGGTCATCAATTCAAGGAATCACACCTCAAACAATCCCAAAAAGAATCTAGCCTTATAACAGGCGATTCAAGATCTGTTGACTAATACAGCAATTCAGCTGGTTCCACTTTTTCAGAGATGCAAGGGATTCTATTTGGTCCTGTTTCTAGTGCCAAAAACATCCGGAGGATTCAGAGCAATTCTAAATCTAAAAAATCTATGCCTTTCTCAACATCCAGCACTTCAAGGTGGAGTTCTTTAGGGCTGTCAAAGCAGTGATGTAAAATGGAGCATTTCTAGCCTCCATAGATTTAAAAGACACTTATCTCCATATTCCAATAAAGGAGTCACATCACAAATTCCTGTTGTTTTGTGTGTACAGCCGGCACTACCAGTTTACGGCACTTCCTTTTGGACTGGCCACAATACCCAGAACCTTCACCAGGTCAGGGCAGTAGTGGCTGCATTGCTACAGCAAAAAGGCAATTTCGTGGTTCCATACTTTAATGACTGGCTGATCTGATCAAAGCTCTGTCAGATCAAGTTGCCATACATCATGTGTATATAGAGCACGAGGTGTATCATGTGCATATAGTGCACGAGGTGTTGGAAGACCATGGGTGGATCATCAATTTAAAAAAGAGTAGTCTCTTACCAGCTCAAGTCATTTGATTTTTGGGAGTCATGTTCAACACACGAGATGGCCTGGTGTCACTATCCACCTTCATGGTCCACAAAGTTATGACGATATAGAAATCTTTTTAAAGGATCTGGGGCTCACGGGGGCAAAACACATACAAAAAGCAAAAAAGGAGGGTTTTTTTTCCCAACCTGTCTCCTGCTCTCAAACTCTGCTACGAATACCACTACGCTGCCTTCTCTTGCGCTTGACCTTGGCTACGTAACCCCTACTACTCTCACCTCTCCAACCCAGACCCAGAAAACCACGACCACACATCTGCATTCCAGACGCTACTTCGTGGCCCCAGGTCTGTGTATATATATCCCCACCTCGGCTTCGCAGTCCAGTCCAGTCTGCGGTGAGCACCTGTTACAGTGTCCATAAACTGCATATACATTTTTGATCTACTTATTAAGTGAGGATGACGCCTAGCTGGCTCTTTCTCTATGAGAATATGCAGTAGCCAGGCACAAAAAATGAATGACGTTCAAGATTTCCTCTATAACTCTAATAGTTTGCAAACTTAGCCTATTGTAATGAGTAAATACTCAAAAGAAGACTCACGAGCTGCTGTACCGAGAATCCTATGAACAAGTGAGTAGATATGTTCAGTCACTTGCAGGGTTCATCAGGCCTGCGAATCCACAAAATACTGGAACATTGAGAAAAAGCAAAACGATGCTGCGACGCACCACCAGGCGTAATGAAGAGCGAGAGGGTCACTTACATGAAAAAATTCCAATTTATTGAATCGTGCTAGAAACGGAGGTAAAACACTTCCACCGACATGTTTCACGCTGGTAAAGCAAACAAGTTCTGGAGGTTTGCGCCATATTTTATGCCATTTAAGGTTTTCAGACCACACTGAGATGTTCCCCATTGAGAGTTCTGTCTGACATTGCTATGGAAGTAGTGTATATAAACTGGCAAGGAGGAAAAAGGAGTCAGAGTACTCTCAAAGAAGCCCCCATAATCCTGCAGTAGGCGGAACAGGGCATTTCATGCATCTCTGCATCTTACATTTTGAGAGACAAATGACAAAGCTGACTTTCTTAGCAGGTACACCATACACCCAGGACAATGGGAACCAAACCAACAGGTTTTTAATCAGTTAATGCAGAAATGGGACCAACCGGAGGTCGATCTGATGATATCAGCACTCAACAAAAAAGTACAGATGTATGTGTCAGAATGACATGGCCCAGAATACATAGCTGGGGATCCCTTCTCGATCGCTTTGGATTTCCATCTTCTGCAGCGTATAATGAACAAGATCAAGAGAGACAGGTCTCGAGTTCTGCACCGTATTGTCACAGATTAACGTGGTTTGTGGATTTAAGATGTTTGTCAATAGAAGAGCCTTGGATTCTCCCAGCATTCCCGGCATTATTGGTTTGTTTTCGCAATCCCCAATTCCTGAGGTCGACGTATGGAACTTGAGAAAGGTTTCCCCAATAAAGTCATATTAACACTTACACGTTCAAGGAATCAAGTGACATTTAGAGCCTATTATTGAATCTGGAGGACCGTCATACTCCCCAATATATTGGACTTCCTTCAGCGGGGATTTCAGAAAGGATAGAACCAGCCTCTTTGAAGGTTCAACTTTCTGCACGGGGACTTTCGTTCATAAACACATTGCCCTTGATGCTGATTGTTAAATTTATGGAGCCATTTCTGGATTAGACAGACAATTAAAATCCTGCTTCGTCCATGGGACCTCAATTTAATCCTAGAGCAACTCGTTTCACAAACTTTTGAACCAATATGTGAGCATTCTATTAAGTTACTCCCCATTAAGGTTATTTTCTAACAGAAATCACCACAGCGCGAAGAGTTGGAGAACTCCATGCTTTAGCTTTTTTTGAACCATTCTTTCCAATAAAATAGTAATAAGGATCATTCCACATTTTCCAACTAAAGAGGTATCAGATTTCCATGTCAATCAAGACATTGTAGTGCCATCCTTTTGTCCAAATCCAACTTGTGATAGGGAACATCAGTGGCACAATTTAGACGTAGTTAGGGCTCTAATAATATATATAAAAAGAACTAAAGTGTTGGGAAGTCCTCAAGGTTGTTCGTACTTTTTGATGGATCTAGAATGGGTCAAGTAGCATCAGTCGCTTCAATATCTAGATGGATTAATGCAGTTATTTGCAAAGCATATAGATTAGCAGGAAATAAATCACTCACACAGTAGGATAAAAGCTCACTATACTAGGGCCATGACAGCCTCCTGGGCAGAAAAGGCTTATGCCTCTGTGCCGGAAATATGGAAAGCTGCAACCTGGTCTTCTTTACACACATTTGGTAAGCATTACCGGTTCGATGTTCAATCATCTGCAGATGTGAGATTCGGAAGGAAGGTGCTTAAAGCAGTTATTCCAACATCCAATTAATGACCACCAGAAGAAAATAGGATATTTAACTTCCAATATTTCTGCTTCTTCCAGTATCGCAGGGTACTTCCCTCCCTTGTGTCTTTTTATATTTTCCTTATTAATATGTTTGTGCTTCCTTTGAAGAAGGCTTTGACAGAGGATAACTAACTTGGGATTTGTGACGTCCCTTTTTATAGTGGTCTTAAAAGTCTTCTCCTACCACAGCTGGTTGGAGGAGTTAGCCCATTGAATGCCATAGAGAACTTGAAGAAGTAGGAACATACTGTAGGAAGGTACATTTCCTATTTTTTGCACATAGCTCAGTAGTATTAAATAGAATAACAGAAAAAAAGTTTATTTTGCAGTCTTTTGGCTTAACATGTGCCTTTTAGCGTTGTCATTTTTTTTTTCATTTTAGCAGTAAAAAAAAAAAAAAAAAACACAGTTGAGATGGCCAGTATAGCAGTTCTGTGTCAAATTTAAGAAAGATCCAGACATTTCTTAAGTTTGACGAGCACCCTAGGAAACGTGTGCCACACTACAGTGTATACTGTATCCTGAGCTTAATATTCAGGTACTTGTTCTGTAACCAGCCACTGCCTCAAGCTGCCGTATGAAAGGTGCTGTCCACTTTTAGAAGTTTTTTTTAAATTTGTTTTGTGCGTTTACACTGTGGAGATATCTTTTTATATTTTGTATAATATTACCTCAGTGATCACGTGATCGATCTGTCATCGCGGTGACATGAAGGGAAGAGTCCTACCCTTCCGTTCAGATCATGTAGCGCTGAATGCAATCTACCCTAGTAAACAAGCAATGGTGTAGAGGGTCCGTCTTAAGGGCCTCCAGTGTGTCGACCCTCATGATGTACTTTGTAAGTCAATAGGGTGTTCAAGGGGTCCATAAGATAAAAATAAATATTTTTAAATCGTTTTGGAAAAAAATTCTAAACTAATTTATCATTAGTCTTTTTTTTGTTTTTCATTCCCTCTCTGACCTGGAGGTAACATATAAATACATTTTGATTACATAATTATGGGGGTAGGAAGAAAAACAAGATAAATAATAAACCCCTTCCTTGTTTGTGCACGTGGTAAATTAAAACTTTCAAAGATGTTTTTAAATAGTTGTATGACATTTGTAAAAACATATAATTCGCCAAATGAAACCTATCACTGCCATTGGTTAAGTTTGGTTCTACACAGAACTGTACCTATTGTATCAAACGTAAAACATATTCAGGGAGATTAACTTAATTTAAGGGTTTTCGCAGCTCCATTTCATACTACTGTAGGTGCTATTGACTTGAATGGCATTAAACGTGGGATCGATGAGATATGCTCTTTATCAGAGCTTAGTGAACCAAGGCCATTATTTAAAAAAAATGAAGACAAAACAAATACACTGACAATGTATATCATTTTTTTTCTTGCTGAGCTGTGAATGCATATTGAAAACATTTTCTTACAGTACTGTAAGAGTTAGCAAAACCTTGAGCCTACCTTTTGACATTAATTTACCTTTTCTCCATCTTTTTTCTTTGTTTTAACCCTTGCAGGGCAGTATCGTTGGAAATGCGCAGCAGATCCTGTTCTTGCTAGAGTTCTTCATAAGCAACTTCAACTAGAAGTACATGCCGAGGGGATACTCTTCATTTATGAATTCTGTTACTTCCTTTGAGGGGTTAATAAGTAGAGATTAAGTGTCATTACTACAGTAGCTATAAGTAGAAAAAAGCCTGATGTTACTTCCTGTCAATATTTGCTCTTGCCTTGTGGTTCTTGTTTGAAACTTGTCAATCAAAACATATTATTTAAGGCAACATAATATTTACACTTGAAAGACATACTGTACATAACAGAAACTGTACCCAGTATTAGGAAATTGTGGTTTTATTACTGTTGCAGCTGTTTCTTATAAGGTTATATATTTAAAAAAAAACAAAAAACTTTTGTGCTATTTTATCAAATATTTAAAAATAAAAGTTCAAGGTTTGATGACAAATATTTGTTTTGTTCCCCTTATATAATCTGGTGATTGCATACTGTAGGTGGTTTTGTATGTATATGTATGTATATCTTTATTTATATAGTGCCATTAATGTAGATAGCGCTTCACATCAGTAATACATGTGACATAATCACATAAATAACAAATACAAATAACACATAATGGGAAGAAGTGCTTCAGACATAAAAGTGACATTTAGTAAAAAGTGTCCCTGCCCCGAAGAGCTTACAATCTAATTGGTAAGTATGAAGAACGTATAGACAGTAGGAAGGTGTTCTGGTAAGTGTGTCTGCAGGGGGCCAAGGTCGATTTATGAGGTGTAAAGTATCACCCACGGAACTACTCATATGCGGTCTGTTTTAAGAGGTCTGTTTTAAGATGGGTCTTAAAGGTGGATAGAGAGGGTGCTAGTCTGATATTGAGGGGAAAGGCATTCCAGAGGTGTGGGGCAGTCAGTAAGAAAGGTTTAAGGCGGGAGAGGGCTTTAGACAAAAGTTGTAGAGAGAAAAATGCAAGAGTAGGGATGGTGTATAGTGAGAAATTAGGGCTGTGATGAAAGGAGGGGTAGAAGAGTGTAAAGCCGTAAAAGTGAGGAGAATTGAGTGTGTGATACGAGATTTGATAGGAAACCAGGAGGGATCTCAGCAGGAGAGGGATCTCAGCAGGGGATACACTGAGACAGATTTAGGAAAGAGTAAAGTGATTCTAGCAGCAGTGTTTAGGATAGATTGTAGGGAGACAGGTGAGAGGCAGGAAGGCCGGACAGCAGGAGGTTACAGTCGTCGAGACGGGAAAGAATGAGGGCCTGAGTCAGAGTTTTAGCAATTGAACAACAGAGGAAAGGGCGTATTTGTAGCTACCTTTTGAATGTGACAGGAGAATGTGAGAGAGGAGTCGAGTGTGACCGCTAGGCAGCGTGCTTGTGCTATGTATGATAGTACTTCCAACAGTAATGTAGAAGGAGGTAGTAGGACCAGGTTTGGGAGGAAATATGAGGAGCTCCGTTTTTGACATGTTAAGTTTAAGTCGGCGGAGGGCCATCCAGGATTATATAGCAGAGAGACATTCAGAGACTTTGGTCTGTACAGCAGCTGTAAGGTCAGGGGTTGATAAGTAAATTTGTGTGATATCATCATAGAGGGAGATATTCGAACCCAAGAGATGTGATTAGGTCACCTAGAGAGAGTATGTAAAGAGAAAAGAAAGAGGTCCCAGGACAGAGCACTGGGGTACCCCTTCAGAGATCGATAGAAGAAGAGGAGGTGTTCGCAAAATAGACACTGAAAGTATGATGGGAGATGTAAGAGGAGATCCAGGATAGTGCTTTGTTATGAATACCATGAGTATGGAGAATGTGTAGGAGAAGAGGGTGATCCACAGTATGAAATGCTGCAGAGAGGTTGAGTAATATGAGCAGAGTGTAGTGACCTTTGTCTTTGGCAGCATGGAGGTCATTAGTTATTTTAGTGAGTGCTGTTTCAGTGGAGTGAGCAGTGCGGAAGCCAGATTGTAAAGGGTCTATTAGAGCAGGGGGGCGCAAACTTTTTTCCCTGCGCCCCCCTGACGGCTGTCCCCTCACTCCCGCGCACCCCCCAACCCCAATTTACCCGCGCTCCGGCGTAATGACGTCACGTTGCCATAGCAACGTGACGTCACATGACCACTCACATGAGCGTAATTTTGACGCCGCGTTGCCATGGCGCTGCAGGGAGGAAGCCGCCAGAGCCACGGTAAGTTAGGTTTACAGAGGCCCTGCAGCTCCCCCGGCACTTAATTTAAGTGCCTTCGGGAAGCGCGCGGGGCCTCTGTAAACCCCGCGCCCCCCGTCGGCAGTGTCGCGCCCCCCCTGGGGGTCGCGCCCCACAGTTTGCGCACCGCTGTATTAGAGAATAGGTGGTGAGAAAATGGAGCAAGGGAGAGAATACAAGACGTTCAAGGAGTTTAGAGGCAAAAGGCAGGAGGGAGACAGACAATAGTTTGAAAGACAGGTAGGGCCAAGCTTGATGTTTTTGAGTAATAGTATAACTGTTGCATGTTTGAAGGAGGAGGGAAAAATACTAGAATAGAGGTAGGAGTTAAAAATCTGTGTGAGTGTAGGGATTATAGTTGGAGCAAGAGGTTTTAGGAGATGGGAGAGAATGGGTCAAGAGGGGAAGTGGTAGAAGCAGAAGAGGAGATCAGCAACGATACATCCTCCTCTGTAACAGCGAGAAAAGAGTTGAGGAAGGCAGGAGGAGAGTTAGGAAGAGATGTAGGGTGGAAGGAGGATAGAGGGGATGTCCTAACAGGTATTCCACCTTTTCCTTGAAATAATCTATTCACTTACCTGAAATATGGCCAGTGGTAACTCAGCTGAACCATCTGTAGCGACAGTCCATCACTACCAGATCCCTGGCGGGGTTCTGGTATTGTCGTTATTAGGAAAAGGAGAAGGTGCAGGTCATCCGCAATACCTGCGGGAGGCCCAGAAGGTAGCTAACTCAATCTGCTTTATGCCCGGAATGTCAAAGTCACTATTTACAGTCTGCGAAGACGTGGAAACTGCTCTCCAGCCACTGCTCCTGGGTTCTCCTGAGACTGCAGTGAAGATGGACTCTTCACCCAGCGGGGTGGATGATCTTGCACCACCAGGAAGGATCATCTACCGGAAGAGGGTGCCGCTATGGGGATCACAATTAATCTAAGTACCAAGGTTCCTGAGCGAGGGAACCTCGAACCAGATGCCGTAGATCCAGATGGGATCGTTGAAGAGGTAATCGAGGAATCACCCTTCTCGCTGAAGTTAAAGATGTCCTGACGGGGACGTCAGTGAATGAAAAGAGGAACTGGTATCTGTAACCCTAGAACTAATCTGAAGTCAGGATCACCAGGAGTTATGACACAGTACCTTAATCAGGATCCTGAAAGAATAAAGTGCAGTGCAAGTATGAAGAATCACCTCCTCCTACCACAGTACCAGAGAACTGTACATTATGAGGTGAGTAGGGAGGCTTCAGAGTAATGAACTCCTCTCCTACTACAGTGAGGAAGAGGATCCCCTGCTGGGATCCTGGAAATATAGGTTTAAGAATGTCACCAGAAGCGTGGTTAACCATGGTATGAATGAAAGCAACCGTTTTTAATGTAAAAGGCAATATGTGCCTTCTCATGATTACAATGATGCAACTGAAGAAGAGTTGTACCTGATTGTATGAATAAAGACTGTTTTATTTAAAAGCAACAAAGTTCTTGGTGCCCATCTTTACCACCTGCATATATTCCTAGCCAGAGTGGATCAGCACCTCTGACAAATGTAATGCACCTTGAGTAGCCAACAACACAGTAAACTCGCTTATAGCCAGGCAGGGAGGGTTATAATGATATGATAATGTAATGCATATATACCAGTTGACAGGTTTTATTCATGGCCTACTGTAAAAACACTTGGATTAGACGAGAAAAACTCTGACTTCTTATACTGACATTTGCCTACATTCTTTCAGACAAGACTATCATCTTATGTTCATGCCTCTCCAGGGGCAGATGTACCAGGCATTTATTTTTATTGAACAGGGAGAACGATTGTGCAGCATAATCAATAAAGCATAATGACATCATCCATATTCTGAGCACTAAGGGAATATTAACCCAATTAAAGCAAAAAAAATCCTATTTTCAGCCCTGTCCCTTACTAGAATAGCAGAGGAAACATTCTGTCTTGGTCTGTGCCTAGGTGAAGGTGTTTGTCCGCCCTTTGTGGACTCTAACCGAGTTTTCAAGACGATACAGAGTTAATGGGAATACCTACCCAGGCCCTATAGGAGGATGAGTACCCTCCTATTAGGGGTTTCCAGTGTGGTTTTTTCGCCATCACCGGGGTTCCCTGCCGTTTGCCGCTTACAATTCTTAGGCTGTGGTTTCTCTGGTATGGCTGCAGGTTCTGTCTAGAGCGGTCTAGCTGTGTGCTTTCCGATTGTGATAAGATAGGAAAAGAAGGAGGCTAGAAAGTATGATGCAACTTCTGTAGAAAAAAATGCTGTTATTTCTAGCCTTTTCCTGCCCCGTCTGTCTACTCCATTGGTCTTAATTGGTTTTCAGGATGCTATTGAGGTAAACAAGCTAATGCTGACACAATTTAATCCTCCATCACCTCTGATGAAGCTACCTACTGTAATGACTGATAGTGCTTCCTGGCAAGGTCCATCCAGTATGTATTGTTAACCAACCGATGAGCTCACGTGACCTCACAATACTGTGGTCCGCTGCCTACCTAGCCAAAGGCAGATAGTATTATTGGATAGTCCCTCTGCAGTCAGCCAGAAAACTCAAGCAAGATTATTTTTAATAGTAGTATGATGTACAATACTGGATACACTACAAGCACTATATAGGATCATTTTAATTTATTACTAGGGGAGAACCCGCTGCTGTGCTATGGAAGTAAGAGCATTTCATACTTACACATACTTTCTCTCCTGCTTCTCTTTCTTCTCCCCTCCTTGCTTCTCCTCTCATCCCACCTCCATTTTCTCTCTCTCCTCCCCACCCCCTCTTCTTTATCCCCTCCCCGCCCGTCTTTCCCCCTTCCTCTCACACTTAAATACTGTAGTATGAAAAAAGTTTGTCCCAGCCTTAACCATGTAGCCAGATGACATCACAATGGGGTGGAGAGCAGCCCAGCTAGCTACCCCCCAGAAAGCCAAGAAGCTAGCTAGATAGATAGATATTATAGTAGTGATATAGTTTCTGCTATATATTTCAGAATTTGTCTGTGTGTCTCATTTTGTTTGTTTGTGTGTCCCATTATGCACGCACAAACTAGAAGACCTAGAACAACCAAACCTTGAAGGATAACTTAATGTATCAAAATAAGAACTGTCCTGAACACTACAAAGGGGGTGCTACTAGGAATGTTAGAGTTATTAAAATCTCAAGCAAGTCAGCCACTGGGTGTTGTACCTGGTAGACTATGTATCTGGCACGTGACTCACACTGGAACATCATAATACCACAATCACAATCACACACATCTGGTGCCAGATAAGGAGAGTCGAGATAGCTATAACTTTTACCCCAGAAAGCAGATGAAGAAGAGAGAGAGGTAGTCAGTTTGCACATGAGTAGGTGAAACTTCTCAGGAAACGCACTGGATAATCTGTGCAGGTCGCTTTGCGATTATCTATACATATTGTGGTGGTCATATTGTGACATATAACATCTTTGTCTTTTACTTTTTTATTTTTTATTTGAGTGCTGGATCCCCCCCCCCCTTTTTTTTGCTCATATTGTCCTTTGAGGGAATAGTGTCCTCCAGGTTCCCATGCACCATAGTTTTTTTTTACTCCTTATATTCTTAGAGTGCTGTTAAAACCATATACTTTCTGTATTTTAAGGGGCGTGTTTCGGGATACCTTCTTAGGGTTTATAAAAGAAGGCTTGCCATGGCTTAGTGGTGATCCTAAGGCCCAGTAAACTATGTATGAGGTCGTAGGCCTGTTTCTATTCACACTGCTATCAGGTGTCTCCCACCATGTGTGATATATTGTACCCCATCTCTTGCAGCCTCTAAAGAAAACTGGGAGATGTTTTGTACATTTTGTAGCGTGAAGGGCAGAGGTACCACCTGTACTGATGACTTTATAACCATTTTCTTTTTGTAATAGTGTAGTGATGTGATTTCTAGCTTGTACCAAATTTCCCATTCCTCCAACTCCAGGACTTCACCAATGTGTGCCTCCCATTGTCTCAAAGGGGGGTGATTATATGTTGATACAAAAGGGAGATCGTATTCGTGTTCAAAGGGTTGGCTCTAGATAGAGATTCAAAAATGGTACCTGTAGGCGGACGCTCACAGAGGTATGCAAGGGAGACTGGTTATGGTGAAATTAAATACAGCTTTTATTGCGCCTGTTTCCTTAACATCAGGAAACCATCCAAACAAAGGGGTAAACAAAGCTTCTATTCAGCCAAATGTGATTTTCTGCTTGAGTTCAGACTCAACTTTGGGTATTATGACATTCACTCTTCACACTTTGGGATACCTTTTACACAGCTCAGCAATTCCTTTTTTCTAGTAGGTAATTTTACCCCAGCACTTGTTACTGAAAATTCCCCTGATCAGCACAGTCTTGCATCAATTTTCACATTTTTCTGCATATTACTCCATTCACAACTGGTAGTCCTATGCGGTGTGGCAGCCTTTACTTGCAAATCATACCGCTCGTGGTCCACCATCTGTTATTCAACTGCTTCCAGCTAAACATTAAAACAACAAACGCCTATCCCTTTAAGGGCTAACTCACTTCTTGAACCCTGACATGGCTGGAAGGCAACCCCCCTATTTCAATGACCATATTACACTTTATTGTGATAGGCAAATAAGGTTTCCTGCTTCAGCAGTCTCTCTCCTCTTGGGATTGGGGAAAAGAGTCCATCGTGGTTTTGTAAGTTTTTCAGTGCCGGTAGATTTCCTGCCTGGGTGTGTATCACTTTAATTCTGGTCTCTGCTGCATAGATATTTTTGTTAGCTGTTTGTAGGAAAAAAGCACAATTTTTTCACAGGCACTCTATCTACTCTCGGTCCTCAACTTCAAGACCACCTCTCATCCCACTTCTGACACACTATATTAGGCGACCTCCAGAGGTATGCAAGGGAGACTGGTTATGGTGAATTAAATAAAGCTTTATTGCGCCTGTTTCCTTAACATCAGGAACCATCCAAACCAAGGGGTAAGAAAGCTTCTATTCACTTGGCAGTATTTCTAGGGAAATACTACTCTACACGCACCGCACACTTTATTCGAGCAAATACCCAGTTATGTACCTGGCAGATACCTGGAATGCGCGCTCCTCACCTCTGACAAGCCCCTTGCGTTTGCCTTCCCAGCCTGGGTCATGCCTGGCTGATGGGCGGCTGATCTGTTTAAATGATATGATTAGGATTTAATGGCTGCAATGCTTCGCGTGTCTACCAGATGGCATAAATTCAGAATTGTAATGCAGTATTATATATATACAGTGCAGTATTGCAGCCAGCGGGAATAAAATGCTTCATCCTTGCTGGAAAATAACCCAATGCACTCAGGCAGAAACAGTCATAAACCTCAATACACCCGGGTATCCCGAATTCGTGGGACTAGCCGAGCTCTGAATAAGTGTGTCGCCAGTGTATGCGTCCACACTCCTTTAGATAAGCATGTCTCCCCCGCCCAAACATAGCATGAATGAACAGATTTAAAAAAGTCTTATAATGAAAGTCTTATCTGTTCCTGGTGGTTTGGAGGGAAAATCTTCTCTGTCCCTGGTTGCTCCCTTTTCCTCAGGTTTGTCAGCATTCAGGTTTAGAAGTTTCCCCTGTGTCTTGAAAGCACACATTGCCGTTTCTTCTGAGATACTCATGACAACTGTCCCCTGTAAGCAGTCTCACAGTTGTGTGAGATTAGGAACAATCTTACTTCCTGTCTCAAGGCAAGGCTTTTCTAAGTAACCTAATCAGGCAGGTGGTGTTTGTTTTGACTACCAGCAGTTAACAACCACACTGCTGGATTAGAGGCATTTCCTGAACTGGATAACTCCCCTGTCTACCTCCCCTGTTTTGTGGGAAGCTCGGGCATGCCACGGCCAAGCCCATCCTTCCACTCTCATTCTAGATACTCTGTGACTTGAATGAGAGTGGATGGAGGAAGAGAACCCTCAGTTCCTTCTGGATCAGAGCCCTTTCTCCATTCATTCGTGTCTCCTCCCGAAGGTGCGAGATCAACACTCCTCAGTTCGCTCGAGAAGGACTTTTTCTAAGTACAGTCTTTTTGCTATGTGCGCAGTCATGAGATTTCCCTCGCGTCGGGTGCTTGTCTTATTGTAGCAACTGTAATAGCAGCAGTTGCAGAGCGTTTAAAACAGCCCTTTGATTTTGCTGCCTTGAAGCTGTCTCTCTGCCCTTTTCCCACTCAATGGGGTGCTAGTTCAGCCTCTTTGGGATTAAGTTGCAATTCCACACCCACTTCCAGAGAATGTCCGATCTTTTCAGCTTCATCAGCAAGGATTCTTCTGGTTTTGATTCAGCACGTGTACCTTCTTTGTTGCCTGTTGGGTGGCTGAAGGTTTTCTAGTCTGTGTTAGATGGTTCAAATTTTGCAACCTTGTCTTTCAGACGAGCGGTATTCCCAGCTCTCACTGTACCCTTGTCTTCATGGGTTTTTGTGGCGTGGCATACTGACGCTTAGTCAGGGTCATACTTGTCCTTGAGACTGTAATCTCATTCGCGAGAGATACCTGTTTTTTGAGTGCGTCTACAAGTCTCTTCTCAGGGTATTATCTGCACGCTTTGCTTTCTCTGAGCTTGCTTCCACATTTTATTGCATTGTGAACCCTGTGAATTTTTTGTCTCGGGCCACATACTTGTTTTAGTTTGTGGACCTTCTTGTGCTCCCTTTTGTGCCGGGTCACCGGGTTCTAAGCTTGGCCTCTAGCGATGCTTGGTGACCTCAGGGCAGCCTTCAGTTTTCTCATGCTGCTTTGCTGGGTCATACTGGGTCATCAGACGTTCCTGCAGCACTTGAATTTCTTTAACAGTCTGCAGATTTTTCTCCTGCAGAGTTCGCTGCTTCTCCTCGCCTTCTCGAGGTGCTTACGCAGACCTTGCCAGTTGGTTCTGCAGTCGGTGCTCTGCTTCAAACTGTCTCACCTTCCAAAAGTCTATTTATTTCCTTAAGCTCGTGTAGCTTTTCATTCTTTTCCTTGACTTTGTCTGTCAATGAAAATTTTTCTTCTCAGTTTTAATTTTTCTCTTTTTAATCTTAATTTTCTCCTTTTTCAGTCTCTGTCTATTCAGGGCCTCCTTGCAGTCCCCTCCATTCACGCACATCTGCTTTGAGAATGACAGTCTCCTGGCGTGAGACTTCCTTCTCTAGTGTGAGGGTCTGAAGCTCCTTCTAGAGACTTTGAGTCTGTCTTAAGATTGACAAATCGTTTCTTTAGATATGTCCGCTCCTCAGTGAGACTGTGTAGTTCTTTCGGAGACTTCCAAGTCTGTGCGGCAGCTGTTCGTCTCATGATGTGAGGCATCCAGTGCTCTGCGGAGTGTCTGAACCTCTTTCTGAGATACGTCCACCTCTGTCCGGACACTGTTGACCTCCTGTTGTGGGGCATTCACTCTATGCGAAGAGTGTGAACCTCTTGCTGGAAGACTGTCATCTGCTCATTGCCTCCTCATACTTCTTCCGCTTCAGCTTAGCCATCATTTTATCAGATTGGCTCTGCTTTTCATCCATGGCGGAATAGTGTGTTTGCAGATCTAGTTCAGTTTTGAGATCGTCCAATTCTTCCTGGCCAAAGAGTACATGGTGAGCACATCTTTCTGTAGCTTCACGTTATTTTCCCGAGCCATCACAGTCACGCCTGGCATTTTTCAGGGCCATCCTCAGGGCTGGTCAAGGGATCGACACTCACTGGTTCGGATCTGCTCCCTGGATGGTTGGTTGAGGTTCCTCATGTTGGCACTGGACAGACACTTCTTTGGGTCCACGACTTTTGCCTTGGGCCCTCTGGATTTCGGTAACCACGGGACGAATTCTCAATTTTCTCTAGGCTGCAGGGCAAACTCGGTCCGCCTTTTCCTCCACAGGATCTGCGGACGTGTCTGTTCTGTCCACGGTAAGTGAAGAACCGCTTTTCTTTTTCTTCCTTTTTGATTTGGATGACACCGTCCCTTCAGGGATACTGGGGTCTCCATCTTCATTTGAAGTTTTAGAGCATGCTCATTTATACGCCAGCTTTTCTTGCAGCTGCTTTAGCTGACAGAAATAATTCGGCGATCCACTGCTCCCCCCGCTCGTGCTCCTGGTTGCCTCCCTTTTCCTCAGGGTTTGTCAGCATTCAGGTTTAGAAGTTTCCCGTGTCTTGAAAGCAGCACTGCCGTTTCTTCTGAGATGCTCATGACAACTGTCCCCATGTCAGTCTCACAGTTGTGTGAGATTTAGGAACAATCTTACTTCCTGTCATCAAGGGCAGGCTTTTCTAGTAACCTAATCAGACGGTGGTGTTTTGTTATTGACTACCAGCAGTTAACAACCACCTGTGGATTAGAGGCTATTTCCTGAACAAGATACTCCCCTGTTACAGTCCATTGAATTAGGATACTCCTGGGCTTGTGAGTGAAACAAATGTCTCACTCAGTTGGCAGTATCTAACTATTTCCCTTTCAAGAGCTCATAACTCTCCTTAGGGTGTTGAATTATTAATTCTGGGTCAAGTAGAAAATCACTCACTCTGGCTATGCTGTTTTATCCCACTATTGAAAGTCCCGCCTGGAACATTCTGGTTAAGAATCTGGATTCCAAAATTCTGGTCATATTTGAGGTGTTTAAAGTAAGCTTATGTCTGTACTAGATTTTGCCTCCGGCTTCACCCGGGGAATGTAATAGAAAACTGTCCCCCTCCTCCCCCCTTCCTCCCCCCCCCTGTGCTGGCACATCGCCCGGCCACCCCCCCTCCCCCCTTCTGATGGATGTAGTGCAGGTGAGATTTGTCTGTGTCTGTGTGTATGTGTCTCTCTGTGTGTGTGTAATGTGTGTGTATCTGTGTGTCTGTGTGTGTCTCCCCCCGCGGCTGAACATGTTTTTGCCCCCCTCCCCCCCTCTCCCCCACTGGCGGTCTCCCCGCAGCTGTGCATGTCCCCTCGCTGCCGCCGTCCGACATCTCCCCACCCCCCCTCCCCATTGGTACATCTCTCATCCACTGCCGGCAGTGTCCCCCCCACCCCGCTTCTCCCCCCCCATAGGCACATCTCCCTCTCCCCCCCCCCCCGCCCCCCTAGCGTCACATCTCCCCCCCCGCTTGCCATCTCCCCCTTACATCTCACATCACACACACACCAGCCCCGATCCGGCAAGGACACCCTCCTCCTTAGTAGCCACGCCCCCGCTCCTGCATTAGCCGAGGGAACTTAGAATGTCCATAATTTGGGAGGTGTCAACAATGGAACCTCAAAATAGTTGCGTTGACCTACAAAACCGCCGCAGAATGTACAGTCCAAGGTTCATCGGGCTACGTGTGCCTTGTGAGATATCGATGCTTTGGACATACACACAACGGCATCCAATTTAGATTTTAGTATAGATTATGTCATGTCCCACATGATCAGTTAGTGAGAAATCACTGGCTTGACGATAGGGTCTTCGGTGGTATGAGACTGGAGCACAGTAGTGAATTGAGCAGAAGGGGTGTTTAGTGTCTGCTGCCTCAATGTCTACCCACACCTGTTCCATACCTTCCAAGTGCCATAGTGCCAATTGTTCATTTCTTGCCTTATAGTATGAGTAAGGCATGGGACCAAGGGCCTCCAGTACTGGTCATAGCGGTTAGCCACTGAGGTAATGAAGGGGGTTGTATTAAGTATATTAGTAAACTTTATTTTAATTATAAGCTTACCATTTATTGCCAATGTGGCTAGCCAGCCCGAATTGAGAGAGCCTAGTTATCCACACAGACATCACATTCTTGTTATATAAATGTATTTTAATGTTATTTTCTTTTGGGGGTTTTTTTAATATGTATTTTTTTCTTTTAATCCCAAACCCCCTATTAGCCACATCTAGTGAATAGGGATATGGGCATTAGTCTAGAGGGGGAAGGTTTGTTGGAGTTTACAGTGGTGGGTGATGGGGTAGTTGCCCAGGGAGGTGGTTAGACCTCTGGGGCGGTGGCGAGGGTTTCCTTGCGATTATTTAAGCATTGCATGGCAAGCTTTATTTACTACCCACACTAAGGTGGGAAAAGGGGAAGGGGTGGGTAGGTAGTGTAGTTTATGTCAATTAATACCTTTGTGCCCTTTTTGTCAGCTGGTCATGAGTAGTTCACCTGTGGGGCTATAGGATTATTAAATAATTTTATCATCTACTTTCAGGTTGGTTTAGCTTATCTGACCTATGTTATATGCACTTCTCAATAACCTAGCTTCAGCACTATGATGTGTAGGTATGGTGCTAAGGGGCATGGATATTAGTAGAACTGAAGATGGATAGAACCCCTGTAGCACTCTATTCCTATGTGAGTGTGAATTGATTTAAAAACATGATTTATTATTCAAAACTTCGTTAAAACAATGGGGTTTAAAACAATACTTAAATATACAAGCGCTGTATAAATTCTTGGGGTCAGTATACTCCAGAGGAGTGAGGTATAATAGTAAAGTCCAGTGTTAGTGAATTCACTGGCCCTAGTAATCCTCATATACAGTGATTATCTAGGAATGGTTTGTGGAGGGAATGAAGTAGGTAACACCTATATGTGTGCCACAGTATTGAGTATTTTGGTGCACAATATACAGAGACCTTTATACTGTGCTGCTAGTTTTGCAACCAGTTGATGTAATATTGGTTGTGTGTAACAATCCTAGTAGTTATGCACCAAATCATGATCACTGACGCCAAAATAGGGTTAATTAGCGTAAGCACAGAGAATAAAATTATATCGTGTAAACCTGGGATCTGAATGCCAGATCTAAAGTTAACACGGACTCAAGAGTTAATTACTGATGAGTGGGCATGCTGAAACTCTATATGTTAGATAAGGAACTGAACGTGAAGTATGTAGGGAGATAGTTAAATGTATATCACACTGTGTAGGATCTATATACAGGTTGATATTTAAAAACCTATACTATGGTGTTGTACTGCTCCATATAGGTATGAAAAACTGGCACTCCAACTTAGATGTTATTAGTAGCTGGATAGGACACTGTAATGCTTATAAAGATATAATACCCTTAACATAATATAGTGTAGAATAATACAGGATTGTAGTCCCTAGTATTATAGATAGTAAGTGTAATGAGCCAGATAGATTTTAATCACTCCTCCTTGGTTATGGCTCCAAGACCGTCAAGTCTGTTAGAGCCCGTAGCTGTGCAGCAGCTGAGCCACGCTGACTTTCCCTAATGAATGAAAGTCATGTCGGTGAACGAGGGCTCGCGCGTGCACGTGACTGCTTGGTGCCGACGCGCGCGTTTCCGCGAGTTATGCTTTGTCAAGGCCAGTATCGGGGGTTGTCCCATGAATCAGAAAGGTATTTATAGCGCTTGTTTGAATTAATGTAACCCTAGGGTCTGGCGCAGCGCACTGTAATGCTGGTCTGGTGTTGTGTTCGTGGCTACTCTAAGTCATTCTATGCTCATAGACTGTTTATGCTGGGGCATGCTGCTGTTATGGGAATCGCAAATTGCTGTTGGATGTGTTACCTAGTTGATGTGATTGATCGTAAATAGTGGCTCTCACTAATACTTCCACTATGAGTGGGTATAAATAAAGTGAATAAACGAATTGTTTGTCTGTTTCTTGTGTCTTTATGTGTCTCATATATATTGGTACAGTCATACCCCCGATTAACGTACGCAATGGGACCGGAGGCATGTATGTAAGTGAAAATGTACTTAAAGTGACAGCCCTCCTTTTTCCCATTTATCGATGATGTACTGTACTGCAATCGTCCATATATGTGCATAACTGATGTAATAACCATTTGTAACAGGCTCTATAGTCTCCACCTTGCGCAGCTGACTGTCAGTAGGGAGCCAGTTATTGCTGTTCAGGATGTGCTGACAGGCGCATCGTGAACTGCCTTTGCCTATTGAGAGAATAGTACTTACTCGCGAGTTGTACTTAAAGTGATGTGTCCTTAAACCGGGGTATGCCTGTATATATATATCTATATATACTCTCGTTGATAAGATTATACTGGCAGATTTGGGACAGGGAAGCCGGTCCCCAAAAAACAAGCGCACCTAGATAAAAGATGTTTAATTTAATGTATAGTGTGTTTGTGACCTAAGAAGGACTGAGAGAGATGTTAAATGAAGGTACTGAACACAAAACCTTCATTGAGGCCTTTTGATGTATTGATTGTAGGGTATATATCAACATGCTTCCTTCTGTAATAAACACTGTATCTACATCACCTCCCTTTGACCAAATAAAATTGATCAATGCCTGTAAATGATATGGATTTGGGTATCTCCATTTTGGCCAAAAGTTTATGTGGTCTGACATCTGGTGTATCTACATTGTTGCATATAGTGCCTATATGCTGTTTAAATTGGCATTTAGTCTTTCCTATTAGATTTTGCGCCGCATTTTACAACAGTCCTTGGTATATGACTCCAAAGTTGGCAACTGATGAATTGCCTAATTTGGTAATTTGTGAATTATTCCAATTTTGGAAAGTTTTTGTGGTGATTATGTGTTGGCACGCTTTACAGTGTTGGCATGAGAAAACTGCCTTGTGGTTTAGGTGGTAGCCATGATCGTAGCGGTGGTCTCCATTAATGGCTGTGGACTAGGAATCTTTAAGGTTTTTGCCATTTAGAAATTGGCATGGCATACAGGGCATACCTGTAGGCCAATTTCTAAGTACGTAGAGAAACTGCAGTACAATCGCAGAATTCGAAATACAGGCCAAAGCTATGACCCAACCGCTTCAAAGAAAGAGGGTATAGTAGATAAAAACATAAAGACAGCTTTAAGAGAGCTAAATACTCCCCACGTGCAAACCCACCCTCGCAGATAAAACACTTAAGACTGAGAAAAAATAATGCGCTTTGATGGAACGTATAATACAGTGGCACCTGGCCAGGGATGTTCTCCATAAACACTGGCATATTCTCCAAGCGGAACGAGGACATCAGAGAAGTCATCCCTACTTACCCATCTATGGTCAGTAGAAGGGCCAAAAAAAACCTTAAAGATGACGTGAACATTGGCGCTCCCCTGAATCTTTGAAGAATCTTGGAACCGAACAGACTAGAAGGAACAGTCTTTTACAAGGTTTTGAGTTGTTTTTCAATTAGCACTTTCAACGGGTGGTGGAATTGTTTGTGTTATATTATTTACTAATTGATCATGTTCACATAATATTTATCCTAAGATATTTATTTCTTAGTATACCCACACTATATTTCTTTATTTTCACTTTATTATTTTTTTAGGACACTGTGCACAAGTTAGCGCCGTCAATCAACTATTTCCTATAACTACTGGTTGGGTTCTTGTATTGTTTTGGCTGCCTTGATTACCCCAATTGAGATGGTGTGTCCAAAAATGATGTTTTCCTAAAGATCTTTAAGAAATGCTAATGGAGAACATCTATCATGTGAATCTATAGATTAAAAATGAGAAGGTACTATTGATTTGAATTACTAAATTGGAGCTCTGTTATTTAAAGATTCAAGAAGGGGCTTGATATGGTATATATTGAAAAATGTCGAGTGTAAAAGATCCCTAGGGCCAAAGATAGAAGAAAAAACTTCATTTGATCTTGATGACAGCATCGTTCATGAAAACATGGATGATATAATTGATACTGCATCATTTGACTTAATGAATGATTCTAACACAGCATAAAAAGAAAATGGAACAAAGAACAAAGATATTAATATCATTAGGATAAATTAGACCCCTTCACTGAGCACCCAGTATTTAAAGAACATAATGATGGAATCTTCAAAAGAGACTAATCTCTGGAGAAAGATATACTGTAGTAGCCTAAGGAGAAAACATTTCAAGAAATGAGGAAGACTACCGTAAGGTATCAAAGGAATTGGAATGTGAATAGAATCCTTTGAGACTAAACATTTGAAAAAAAACAACAAACGCCTATCCCTTTAAGGGCTAACTCATTCTTGAACCCTGACTATGGCTGGAAGGCAACCCCCCTATTTCAATGACCATATTACACTTTATTGTGATAGGCAAATAGGTTTACGCTTTAGCAGTCTCTCTCCTCTTGGGATTGGGGAAAAGAGTCCATCTGGTGGTTTGTAAGTTTCAGTGCCGGTTAGATTTCCTGCCTGGGTGTGTATCACTTTAATTCTGGTCTCTGCTGCATAGATATTTTTGTTTAGGCTGTTTGTAGGAAAAAAGCACAATTTTTTTTCACAGGCACTCTATCTCCGGTCCCTTCAACTTCAAAGACCACCTCTCATCCCACTTCTGACACCATATGTAGGCGGACGCTCACAGAGGTATGCAAGGGAGACTGGTTATGGTGAAATTAAATAAAGCTTTTATTGCGCCTGTTTCCTTAACATCAGGAAACCATCCAAACAAAGGGGTAAAGAAAGCTTCTATTCACTTGGCAGTATTTCTAGGGAAATACTACTGCACCGACACACTTTATTCGAGCAAATACCCAGTATGTACCTGGCAGATACCTGGAATGCGCCGCTCCTCACCTCTGACAAGCCCCGTTGCGTTTGCCTTCCCAGCCTGGGTTCATGCCTGGCTGATGGGCGGCTGATCTGTTAAAGATAATGATTAGGATTTAATAGGCTGCAATGCTTCGGTGTCTACCAGATGGCATAAATTCATGAATTGTAATGCAGTATATATATATATACAGTGCAGTATTGCAGCCAGCGGGAATAAAATGCTTCATCCTTGCTGGAAAATAACCCAATGCACTCAGGCAGAAAACAGTCATAAACCTCAATACAACCCGGGTATACCCGAATTCGTGGGACTAGCCGAGCTCGAATAAAGTGTGTCGCCAGTGTATGCAGTCCACACTCCCTTTAGATAAGCATGTCTCCCAGCCCCAAACATATAGCATGAAATGAACAGATTTAAAAAAGTCTTATAAATGAAAGTCTTATCTGTTCCTGGTGGTTTGGAGGGAAAATCTTCTCTGTCCCTGGTTGCTCCCTTTTCCTCAGGGTTTGTCAGCATTCAGGTTTAGAAGTTTCCCCTGTGTCTTGAAAGCAGCATTGCCGTTTCTTCTGAGATACTCATGACAACTGTCCCCATGTCAGTCTCACAAGTTGTGTGAGATTTAGGAACAATCTTACTTCCTGTCTCAAGGGCAGGCTTTTCTAAGTAACCTAATCAGGCAGGTGGTGTTTGTTAATTGACTACCAGCAGTTAACAACCACACTGCTGGATTAGAGGCATATTTCCTGAACATGGATAACTCCCCTGTTACATACCTCCCCTGTTTGTGGGAAGCTCGGGCATGCCACGGCCAAAGCCCATCCTTCCACTCTCATTCTAGATATCTCTGTGACTTGAATGAGAGTGGATGGAGGAAGAGAACCCTCAGTCCTTCTGGGATCAGAGCCCTTTCTCCAGTTCATTCGTGTCTCCTCCCGAAGGTGCTTGAGATCAACACTCCTCAGTCGCTCGAGAAGGACTTTTTCTAAGTACAGTCTTTTTGCTATGTGCGCAGTCATGAGATTTCCCTCGCGTCGGGTGCTTGTCTTATTGTAGGCAGACTGTATAGCAGCAGTTGCAGAGCGTTTAAAAACAGCCCTTTGAGTTTTCTGCTCTTGAAGCTGTCTCTCTGCCCTTTTCCCACTCAATGGGGTTGCTAGTTCAGCCTCTTTGGGATTAAGTTGCAATTCCACACCCACTTCCAGAGAATGTCCGATCTTTTCAGCTTCATCAGCTAAGGATTCTTCTGGTTTTGATTCAGCACGTGTACCTTCTTTTGTTGCCTGTTGGGTGGCTGAAGGTTTTGCTAGTGCTTGTTTAGATGGTTCAAATTTTGCAACCTTGTCTTTCAGACGAGCGGTATTCCCAGCTCTCACTGTACCCTTGTCTTCATGGGTTTTTGTGGCTGTGGCATACTGACGCTTAGTCAGGGTCAATACTTGTCCTTGTAGGACTGTAATCTCATTCGCGAGAGATACCTGTTTTTTGAGTGCGTCTTACAAGTCTCTTCTCAGGGAATTTATCTGCACGCTTTGCTTTCTCTGAGCTTGCTTCCACATTTTTATTGCATTGTGAAGCCCTGTGAATTTTTTGTCTCGGGCCACAGTTACTTGTTTTAGTTTGTGGACCTTCTTGTGCTCCCTTTTGTGCCGGGTCACCTGGGTTCTAAGCTTGGCCTCTAGCGATGCTTTGGTGACGCTCAGGGCAGCCTTCAGTTTCTCATGCTGCTTTGCTGGGTCATACTGGGTCATCAGACGTTCCTGCAGCACTTGAATTTCTTTAACAGTCTGCAGATTTTCTTCCTGCAGAGTTCGCTGCTTCTCCTCGGCCTTCTCGAGGTGCGTACGCAGACCTTGCAGTTGGTTCTGCAGTCGGTGCTCTGCTTCAAACTTCTCACCTTCCAAAAGTCTATTTATTTCCTTAAGCTCGTGTAGCTTTTCATTCTTTTCCTTGACTTTGTCTGTCAAATGAAAATTTTCTTCTTCCAGTTTTAAGTTTTCTCTTTTTAATCTTAAATTTTCTCCTTTTTCAGTCTCTGTACTATTCAGGGCCTCCTTGCAGTCCTCCTTCCATTCACGCACATCTGCTTTGAGAATGACAGTCTCCTGGCGTGAGACTTCCTTCTCTAGGTTGAGGGTCTGAAGCTCCTTCTGAGAGACTTTGAGATCTGTCTTAAGATTGACAATCGTTTCTTTAGATATGTCCAGCTCCTCAGTGAGACTGTGTAGTTCCTTTCTGGAGACTTCCAAGTCTGTGCGGCAGCTGTTCGTCTCATGATGTGAGGCATCCAGTGCTCTGCGGAGTGTCTGAACCTCTTTCTGAGATACGTCCACCTCTGTCCGGACACTGTTGACCTCCTGTTGTGGGGCATTCAGCTCTATGCGAAGAGTGTGAACCTCTTGCTGGAAGACTGTCATCTGCTTCATTGCCTCCTCATACTTCCGCTTCAGCTTAGCCATCATTTTATCAGATTGGCTCTGCTTTTCATCCATGGCGGAAATAGTAGTGTTTGCAGTATCTAGTTCAGTTTTGAGATCGTCCAATTCTTTCCTGGCCAAAGAGTACATTGTGAGCACATCTTTCTGTAGCTTCACGTTATTTTCCCGGAGCCAATCACAGTCACGCCTGGCATTTTTCAGGGCATCCTCAGGGCTGGTCAAGGGATCGACACTCACTGGTTCCGGATCTGCTTCCCTGGGATGGTTGGTTGAGGGTTCCTCATTGTTGGCACTGGACAGACACTTCTTTGGGGTACACGACTTTTGCCTTGGGCCCTCTGGATATTCGGTTAACCACGGGACGAATTCTCAATTTTCTCTAGGCTGCAGGGCAACTCGGTCCGCCTTTTCCTCCACAGGATCTGCGGACGTGTCTGTTCCTTCCACGGTAAGTGAAGAACCGCTTTTCTTTTTCTTCCTTTTTGATTTGGATGACACCGTCCCTTCAGGGATACTGGGGTCTCCATCTTCATTTGAAGTTTTAGCAGCTTCATTATATACGCCAGGCTTTTCTTGCAGCTGCTTTAGCTGACAGAAATATTCGGCGATCCACTGCTCCCGCTCTGTCTCCTGGTTGCTCCCTTTTCCTCAGGGTTTGTCAGCATTCAGGTTTAGAAGTTTCCCCTGTGTCTTGAAAGCAGCACTGCCGTTTCTTCTGAGATGCTCATGACAACTGTCCCCATGTCAGTCTCACAAGTTGTGTGAGATTTAGGAACAATCTTACTTCCTGTCTCAAGGGCAGGCTTTTCTAAGTAACCTAATCAGACAGGTGGTGTTTGTTAATTGACTACCAGCAGTTAACAACCACACTGCTGGATTAGAGGCATATTTCCTGAACAAGGATAACTCCCCTGTTACAGTACCATTGAATTAGGATACTCCTGGGCTTTGTGAGTGGACAAAATGTCTCACTCAGTTGGCAGTATCTAACTATTTCCCTTTCAAGAGCTCATAACTCTCCTTAAAGGTGTTGAATTATTTAATTCTGGTGTCAAGTAGAAAATCACTCAAGCTGGCTATGCTGTTTTATCCCACTATTGAAAGTCCCGCCTGGAACATTCTGGTTAAGAATCTGGATTCCCAAGAATTCTGGTCATATTTGAGTGTTTTAAAGTAAGCTTATGTCTGTACTAGATTTTGCCTCCGGCTTCACCCGGGGAATGTAATAGAAAACATGTCCCCTCCCACCCTTCCCTCCCCCCCCTGCTGCTGGCACATCGCCCCGGCCACCCCCTCCCCCCCTTCTGATGGATGTAGTGCAGGGTGAGATTTGTCTGTGTCTGTGTGTATGTGTCTCTCTGTGTGTGTGTATATGTGTGTGTATCTGTGTGTCTGTGTGTGTCTCCCCCCGCTGCTGGAACATGTTTTTGCCCCCCTCCCCCCTCTCCCCCCACTGGCGGTCTCCCCGCGCAGCTGTGGCATGTCCCCTCGCTGCCGGCACATCTCCCCACCCCCCCCTCCCCATTGGTACATCTCCATCCACTGCCGGCAGGTGTCCCCCCCACCCCGCTTCTCCCCCCCATAACTGGCACATCTCCCCCCCCCCCGCTAGCTGGCACATCTCCACCCCCCGCTTGCACATCTCCCCCGTACATCTCACATCACACACACAGCCCCGATCCAGGCAAGGACACGCCTCCTCCCTTAGTAGCCACGCCCCCCGCTCCTGCATTAGCCGAGGGAAACTTAGAATGTCCATAATTTGGGAGGTGAGTCACAATGGAACCTCAAAATAGTTGCGTTGACCTACAAAACCGCCGCAGAATGTACAGTCCAAGTTTCATCGGGCTACGTGGTGCCGTTTGTGAGATATCGATGCTTTGGACATACACACAAACGGAATCCAATTTAGATTTATAGTATAGATTATGTCATGTCCCACATATTCAGTTAGTGAGAAATCACTGGCTTTGACGATAGGGTCTTCGGTCTGGTATAGACTGGAAGCCACAGTAGTGATTTGAGCAGAAGGGGGTTTAGTGTCTGCTGCCTCAATGTCTACCCACACCTGTTCCATACCTTCCAAGTGCCATAGTGCCAATTGATTCATTTCTGCCTTATAGTATGAGTAAAGGCATGGGACCAAGAGGCCTCCAGTACTGGTCATAGCGGTTAGCCACTGAGGTAATGAAGGGGGTTATTAATGTATATTAAGTAACTTTATTTTAAATTATAGCTTACCATTTATTGCCAATGTGGCTATCCAAGCCCGAATTGAGAGAGCCTAGTTATCCACACAGACAATCAATGCTTTGAAGTAATAAATGTATTTTTAATGTTATGTTTCTTTTGGGGGTTTTTTTAATATGTATTTTTTTTCTTTTAATGCCCAAACCCCCTATTAGCCACATCTAGTGAATAGGGATATTGGGCATTAGTCTAGAGGGGGGGAAGGTTTGTTGGAGTTTACAGTGGTGGGTGATGGGGTAGTTGCCCAAGGGAGGGTGGTTAGACCTCTGGGGCGGGTGGCGAGGGTTTCCTTAGCGATTATTTAAGCATTGCATGGCAAGCTTTATTTACTACCCACTAAGGTGGGTAAAGGGGAGTGGGTAGGTAGTGTAGTTTAATGTAAATTAATACCTTTGTAGCCCTTTTTTGTCAGCTGGTCATGAGTAGTTCACCTGTGGGCTACTAAGGGATTAATATTAAATAATATTTTATCATCTATTTCAGGTTGGTTTAGCTTATCTGACCTATGTATATAATGCACTTCTCAGATAACCCTAGCTTCAGCTATGATGTGTAGGTAATGGTGCTTAAAGGGGCATGGATAGTAGTAGAACTGAAGATGGATAGAACCCCTGTAGCACTCTATTCCTATGTGAGATGGTGAATTGATTTAAAACATGATTTATTTATTCAAAACTTCGTTAAAACAATGGGGTTTAAAACAATAATTAAATATTACCAAGCGCTGTATAAATTCTTGGGGTAAGTATACTCCAGAGGAGTGAAGGTATATAGTAAAGTCCAGTGTTAGTGAATTCACTGGCCCTAGTAATCCTCATATACAGTGATTATCTAGGGAATGGTTTGGTGAGGGAATGAAAGTGGTAACCCTATATGTAGTGCCACAGTAATTGAGTACTAGTTGGTGCACCAATATACAGAGACCTTATACTGTGCTGCTATGTTTTGCAACCAGTTGATGTAATATTGGTTGTGTGTAACAATCCTAGGTAGTTATGCACCAAATCATGATCACTGACGCCAAATAGGGTTAATTAGCGTAAGCACAGAGAATAAAATTATATCGTGTAAACCTGGGATCTGAATGCAGATCTAAAGTTAACACTGGTACTCAAGAGGTTAATTACTGATGAGAGTATGGGCACTGCTGAAACTCCTATATGGTTAGATAAGGAATAACTGCTAAGTACTACACTGTGTAGGATCTATATACAGGTTGATATTTAAAAAACCTAATACTAATTGGTGTTGTACTGCTCCATATAGGTATGAAACTGGCACTCCAGAACTATAGATGTTATTAGTAGCTGGATAGGACACTGTAATGCTTATAAAGTATATAATATCCCTTAACATAATATAGTGGTAGAATAATAGCAGGATTGTAGTCCCTAGTATTATAGATAGTAAGTAGTAATGAGCCAGATAGATTTTAATCACTCCCTCTGGTTATGGCTCTCAAGACCGTCAAGTCTGTTTAGAGCCCGTAGCTGTGCAGCAGCTGAGCCACGCTGACTTTCCCTAATTGAATGAAGTCAGTGTCTGTGAACGAGGGCTCTGCGCGTGCACGTGACTGCTTGGTGCCGACGCGCGCGTTTCGCGAGTATGCTTTGTCAAGGCCAGTATGCGGGGGGTGTCCCATGAATCAGAAAGGTATTTATAGCGCTTGTTTTGAAGTAATGTAACCCCTAGGGTCTGGCGCATGCGCACTGTAAGGCTGGTCTGTGTTAGTGTTCGTGGCTAGCTCTAAGTCATTCTATGCTGTCAGAGACTGTTTGATGCTGTGGCATGCTGCTGTGATGGGAATCGCAAATTGCTGTTGGATGTGTTAGCTAGTTGATGTGATTTGATAGTAAATAGTGGCTCTCACTAATATTCCACTATGAGTGGGTATAAATAAAGTGAATAAACGAATTGTTTGTCTGTTTCTTGTGTCTTTATTGTGTCTCATATATATGGTACAGTCATACCCCGCATTAACGTACGCAATGGGACCGGAGCATGTATGTAAAGTGAAAATGTACTTAAAGTGAAGCACTACCTTTTTCCCATTTATCGATGCATGTACTGTACTGCAATCGTCATATATGTGCATAACTGATGTAAATAACGCATTTGTAACAGGCTCTATAGTCTCCACGCTTGCGCACAGCTTCGGTACAGTTAGGGAGCCAGTATTGCTGTTCAGGATGTGCTGACAGGCGCATGCGTGAACTGCCGTTTGCCTATTGAGAGATATGTACTTACTCGCGAGTGTACTTAAAGTGAGTGTCCTTAAACCGGGGTATGCCTGTATATATATATATATATATACTCTCGTTGATAATGATTATACTGGCAGATTTGGGACAGGGAAGCCGGTCCCCAAAAGAACAAAGCGCACCTAGTAAAAGATGTTTAATTTAATAGGTATAGTGTGTTGTGACCTAAGAAGGACTGAGAGAGATGTTAAATGAAGGTACTGAACACAAAACCTTCATTGAGGCCTTTTGATGATAGTGATTGTAGGGTATATATCCAACATGCTTCCTTCTGTAATAACACTGTATCTACATCACCTCTCCTTTGACCCAAATAAAATTGATCAATGCCTGTAAATGATATGGATTTGGTATCTCCATTTTGGCAAAAGTTTATGTGTCTTGACACTGGTGTATCTACATTGTTGCATATAGTGCCTATATGCTGTTTAAATTGGCATTTAGTCTTTCCTATGTAGATTTTGCCGCATTTACAAAGTCCTTGGTATATGACTCCAAAGCTTTGGCAACTGATGAATTTCCTAATTTGGTAAGTTTGTGAATTATTCCAATTTTGGAAAGTTTTTGTGGTGATTATGTGTTGGCACGCTTTACAGTGTTGGCATGAAAAACTGCCTTGTGGTTTAGGTGGTAGCCATGATCGTACGGGTGTCTCCATATAATGGCTGTGGACTAGGATATCTTTAAGGTTTTTTGCCCTTCTTAGAAATTGGCATGGCATACAGGGCATACCTGTAGGCCAATTTCTAAGACTTAGGAGAAACTGCAGTACAATCGCAGAATTCGAAATACAGGCCAAAGCTATGACCCAACGCTTCAAAGAAAGAGGGTATAGTAATAAAAACATAAAGACAGCTTATAAGAGAGCTAAATACTCCCCACGTGCAAACCTCCTCGCAGATAAAACACTTAAGACTGAGAAAAAAGTAATGCGCTTTGATGGAACGTATAATAAACAGTGGCACCTGGCCAGGGATGTTCTCCATAAACACTGGCATATTCTCCAAGCGGACGAGGACATCAGAGAAGTCATCCCTACTTACCCATCTATGGTCAGTAGAAGGGCAAAAAACCTTAAAGATGACGTGAACATTGGCGCTCCCCTGAATCTTTGAAGAATCTTGGAACCGAACAGACTAGAAGAACAGTCTTTTACAAGGGTTTTGAGTTGTTTTTCAATTAGCACTTTCACACTGGGTGGTGGAATTGTTTGTGTTATTATATTTACTAATTGATCACTGTTCACATTAATTATTTACCTAAGATATTTATTTCTTATGTATACTCCACACTATATTTCTTTATTTTCACTTTATTTATTTTTTTAGGACACTGTGCACAAGTTAGCGCCGTTACAATCTATTTCCTATAACTACTGGTTGGGTTCTTGTATTGTTTTGGCTGCACTTGATTACCCCAATTGAGATGGGGTGTCCAAAAATGAATGTTTTCCCTAAAAGATCTTTAAGAAATGCTAATGGAGAACATCTATCATGTGAAATACCTATAGATTAAAATGAGAAGGATACTATTGATTTTGAATTTACTAAATTGGAGCTGCTGTTATTTAAAGATTCAAGAAAGTGGCTTGATATGGTATATATTGAAAAATATCTAGAGTGTAAAAGGATCCCTAGGGGACAAAGAATAAAGAAAAAACCTTCATTTGATCTTGATGACAGCAGCTTCATGAAAACATGGAATGATATAATTGATACTGCATCATTTGACTTAATGAGATTGATTCTAACACAGCATAAAAAGAAAATGGAACAATTAGACAAAGATATTAATATCATTAAGGATAAATTAGACCCCTTCACTGAGCACCCAGTATTTAAAAATAATGATGGAATTCTTCAAAAGAGACTAGAATCTCTGGAGAAAGATATACTGTAGTAGCCAATAAGGAGAAAACATTTCAGAGAAATGAGGAAGACTACCGTAAAGGTAATCAAAGGAATTGGAATGTGAATAGATCCTTTGAGAGAAAGAAATCATTTAGTGAAAAAGGGAACTTTTTACCCCAAGAAAGAATTAAAGATGTATCTAAGATAGATTCTACATTTAGGACTGAACCTATTAATAATACTGATCAATTATATGGTAAAAACCCACAAGATCAATTTTGTAATACTAGAGAATTGGTTCAAGCCCACTACTCAAAGGATGAGAGATGCATGAGTAGTTACCCTAAGGAAAAAAGAGAAGAGAGGTGTAGGCACACAGAACACCCTAAAGATATTCCCAGAAAAGAGGATAGTGTACATTTTTTGGGGGACAGGGGGTTTTCACATTCCTGGGAGACAGAGAATCGGTTTACTCCTCTAGAAATGGCGAAATCCCCCTCCTCACTCAAAAGAAGAAGAGTAAGAGAAGCAAACGAGGGAGAAGGAAGAAGACAATAAGCAAAACAGCCACAAGAAATACTAAAAGTAATATTTTCAATTTGAGTGATACGGTACTCACTGATTTCCAGACTAGTGTTATTAAAAAGGGATTAACATTCGCTCCCACAATAGGACCGAATAATTTTAAACTTTTTATAGATGCTAATAAATTTATAAGAAAGATGACAGTCAAAAGACACTTTTGGAATTTAAAATCTGAAAGATTGAATGTGAATATGTCCAATTCGATATTGCCAATTATTAACAGTGGTCAAGAATATACTCATACGAATTTGAAACCTAGGTCCAAGTTCTACCCCAGCCACGAAAAAGGCGTTTTTCTTAATGTGTATTATCAGTTGTTAAATAATGATTTAAAAAAACTGGTGGATAATAGTACTAAAACAAAATTTAAAAACAACTTGAGTAAAAAGGAAAGAGATGCACTTAAAGAATTGCAGGATGAGAAGACATTGTCATTAAATAAGCGGATAAGGGGGTGGGGTGGTCATTTTAAATAAAAGTTACTATATGGAGGAAGCAAATAGACTATTGGGGGAAAGAGATACTTATAAAGTACTAGAAAAAAATCCAACGTGTGAATTCCAAAGGGAATTTAAATCATTATTAGAGCGGGGGAAAGAACTTCAGGTTCTGAATACTAATGAATTTAAGTATCTGATGAAAGAAAATCCAAAACTCAAGTTATTCTATTTCCTTCCCAAATTGCATAAATGTATCACCCACCCACCAGGAAGACCAATAATATCTGGTATTGATTCCCTAACAAGTAATCTTTCAGAATACATAGATCATTTCTTACAAAAATATGTTAAATCCCTGAGGTCCCATATTAGAGACTCAGCAGATATAATTCAAATATTGGACACAATCGAGTGGCAGGAAAATTTTCTATAGGCCACTGCCGATGTCACTTCTCTTTATACCTCAATAATGCATGAAGATGGTTGCAATGCAGTTGAATTTTATTTAAGGAACGATGACACTTTATTGAAAGAGCAGGTGGACTTTCTTTTGAAGTCTATTAAATTTATCTTAGAAAAAAAATATTTTAATTTTAATGATACCAATTATTTACAATTATGTGGAACCGCAATGGGGACCAGATTTGCCCCGAGCTATGCTAACCTGTTTAGGGGCCATTGGGAACATCATTCTATTTGGCCCAAGCATGGGCTCGGTGCAAATCTGGTCCTCTGGCGACATCTTATTGATGACGTGGTCATTATTTGGCAGGGGGATCAATTATCCCTAGATTCCTTTCTATTTGGACTGAATGAAAATGATTTAAATATAAAATTCACCTCTGTTACTAGTCCCCGGGAAATTGTGTTTTTGGACTTAGTCATCAATGTAGAGCAACGGAGACTAAAGACAAAAACACACTTCAAGCCAGTCGATGCTAACAACTTCATTTTGGAGTCCAGCTGTCATGATAGAAACTGGATTCGGAATATTCCGTATGGGCAGCTGAGACGTATTAAACAAAACTGCACCAATGAGGATATGTATCGTGAACAGTCAGAGATATTAATTGAAAAATTTAGAGAACGGAATTATGGGGAAAATATTATTAACAGAGCTGTACAGAAAATAAATTTAATGCAGAGAAGTGAAATCATTCAGCCAAAAAGTGTAAAGAGTAAACACAAAACTAAGAATGTGGAATATAATATGTCATTTGTAACAGAATTTAATCGAGAAGCAACACAGATTAGAAAAATAATATCAAGACATTGGCATGTACTGAGGAATAATCCTATACTGCGATGTCACATTCCTGAACAACCGAGTATCATTTTAAAAAAAGCACCAAATTTAAAGAGTCTACTTGCTCCAACTGCAATGAAGAGAAATAGAGAAAAAACAGACAGCCATCAGTGGCTAAACAAGCCAAATGGCTTTTATGGCTGCATTTCATGCAAAGCGTGTACCCAGAAAAGTCAGGAAATTTTTTCCTTTAAATCAAATACAACGAATGAAGTGTTCAAAATTAAAAATTGTATTAATTGTAAATATTCATACGTGGTATACATATTGGAGTGCCCTTGTGGCCTCCAATATGTGGGGAGAACTTCAAGAGCTTTGCGAGTACGCATATTAGAACACATGGGGAATATTAAAAAAAGTTTATTAACCCATTGTGTTTCTAAACATTATAGTATCCATCATCAATCTGACCCTAAATTATTGTCATATAAGGGAATTGAACATGTGCCAAACCATTGGAGAGGAGGTGACCGATTGACCCTTCTGGCCCAACGTGAGACCTACTGGATTCATAAACTCCAGACGCTGGTTCCAGAGGGGTTAAATGTCAACATTGATATAGCAGCATTCCTTTGAGTTTCATCCCTTTTATTAAAGTGTATATGTATTGTATGACCATTTTATCTTTATTTATCTTTATTTCTCTTTTTTCTGCTGTATGATTACATTTTATATATTATATATTTTATTGATTTGTCTTTTTTCCTGTCTCCTCTTAGGATTACAAAATCTGAATATTCTAGCATTGTCATTTAATCAATTTGATAGGTATTGAAGTTATTTACTTTTAATTAATGGTTAGAGATATTTTTGTATGTTTATAAAATTGGTTTTTAGATATAATTGTTTTTTATGGTTGTGTTATTATGAATTGTTATTCGTTATGCATTTGGAGCACTACTATGGAATGAGTAGGGGCTTAAAATTATTTTTCATTATATAACATCATGTGATTGGGGTTAATCAATTAGGCTTAATTTACATTCTTGTGCCTATAAATACATTGAGGAGGGGTGGGGTGGTTAGATTCCTGAAGAAGTCGTACCGACGAAACACGTAGAATCAGTGTCCAGTGTTAATTCAGTGCAAGTGTGTGACGCAAAGCCCTGGCAAACCGGAGATCCTCCAGCACAGTCCTTCCGCCCTCAAACCCTACGTAGCCGGAAGTGACGCCGTAGCAGCTGAGACGCGGAGTAGAGTGGCGTGTACCGGTGAATTGCCTTATTCCAAATCTGGATTTCGTACCATGACTGCGTTTTTATATTCCATGTGAGTGCATATCCATATGCTTTATCTGTTGTAATTTTCAATACATTTTGAAACGTATTGCGCAATTAGATTCTCTTGTTATTCATGTAATTGTAATACAATGATTAAAAGGATGTTAGTTGGGGACTTCCGGTATGGCGCCAGGGCTGTGAGGACGCACTGAGAGGAGCTCCGCTGAAAACCGATAGCCGGCAAAAATTACCCAAAATTCATAGGGACAAGCGCCTCAACAAGCGGAGAACCTGCATGGAGAAATATCTCTCCAAAACTGCACAGATGGCCCCAAAACAGCAACAGCAGCGCCAGGACAAGGCAGAGAGAAGGAGAGAGACACCTAAAATGGCAGACAGCCACGAGGATCAGGCAGGGGAATCAAGCCTGACCGGAGAAGCTGACTGCCAGGCACAAACAAGGTTAGACCATGAGAGCATTGCTAAGGCTGTAGCAAAAGAAATTCTCCCACAAATAGACAAAAAAATTGACAAAATAAAAACATCCATAGATGAGCTGAAAAATGAGCTGACAGCACATACATCAAGGGTGGAGGAAGCTGAAGCTAGAATCAGCAATGTGGAAGATGAAATGTCTGACACACATCAAGCAGTAGAAGAACTGAGAAAAAAAAACTGTATATTGGAGGAAAAAGTTGATGACCTGGAAAACCGGTCCAGACGAAATAACATTAGACTGATAGGAGTGCCTGAATCAGTAAAACAGTACCAACTTATAGAGTTTTGCGAAAAATGAATCCCAGAGCACCTTGGGTTATCCACAGACCACGCAATAAAGATTGAGAGAGCACACTGAATTGGAGCTGCAAGACAAGATCAAGACACTAAACCTAGACGGATAATAGCAAAGATTCTCAACTTCAATGACAAAGTCAGAATAATCAAAGCCTTCAAAGAAATGGACCAATTGACATTTGAGAACAAGCGAATTATGATTTTCCAGGACTATTCGGCAACGGTCTCACAAAAGAGGAGGGAGTTCAGCAGGGTATGCACCACCCTCTACAAGCAAAAACGGAAATTTGCGTTGATATATTCAGCAACCCTAAAAATTTACACTGACACAGAAGTGAAAACCTTCACCTCCCACGAACAGGCAGAAAAGTATGTGACAAAGACGACAGCCACCAGACACGCAGAGGAGGACCGAAACGCTGCAAGGGAGGATGGATGCTGAAGGAGACGCAGACAGAGTCCAGAAACACATTTCATTTGAAATAGACTGAATTAAGACAGTTGTCCCTGTGTTGTCTCAATAAAAAAAAAAAAAAGAAGTGAATGTATGCGGATGTGTATGGGTACAGGTATATGTGTGAGTAGGAGCGTGTCTGAACAAGTGGTGGAGTGCATGACAGTACTTTGGTATGAGTATAGATATCTGAGTGTATGGCTGGCCTTGAATGCAGACATGGGTGAATACCTAGAATCATGCCCCGCGGGGCTCCCGTGCCCTGTGGTGTCGACCCACACATGTATCCTGGACATGGGGCACAACATGGCTCGGGACAGGGGGCGGGGAAGCAGGGGGGAGGAACAGGAGAGGGAAAGAGAAGGATGCCTCAGGTTTGGGAGCTGGGGGAGGAAGGGGAGGGGGAGAGGAGGGAGCGAAGGAAGGGGGGACGGGAGAGGGGGGGGGATGAGAAATGGGGGGGAGGAGAAGGAAAGGGAGAGAGAATGGGTGGGGGGGGAGGAGGGAGAGAGGGAGGATGAAGGGAGGGGGAAGAGAAGAGAGGGGGGGGACAATAAGCGAGGGAGGGGGGATGAAAGAGGAAGAGGGGGAGAAAAGGAAAAGAAGAGGCAAAAACAAAAAAGTATATAACCATAACAATGTCAATGTCATGCAATAACCTGATTGTGTTTCCCCATTGTTTTCCCATCGAGCCATACCAACACTGAGCTCCTGGCATCGCAACTGGAGGGAAGCAGTATAAACAGAACAAGAGGAGACAAGGACAGACACCAGACAGAAACTGAAAACATAACAGCAAGAAAAAGACCGATCCCCAAGGGGGACAGAGACGAGAGAACATGACACTGATGAAAGGTACACAGATACACAACCACATGAACATACAAAATAATGGGAATCAGACAATAGCGGAAAGGAGGATAAACCCACACTTCAAAACAATCATTCCACAAACAAGAAACATAATGGGGCAGGCAAGAGAGACACACAGATAACCCAACATAAGACTAATCTTATTAACAAATAAAGACAAAATATCTGCAGGGCAAGAGACACAACAACAGCAAAAAAAAAACCAAGACATACAAGAAATAGAGAAATCTGCTAAGGGAAAAATAAAATAGAAAAAAATAATAGATCCCCTAGTAGGGACGCGGAGACTAAAGTGCACACACAAGGAAATATACAGGAAGTTAGAAAATACACCTCTGGAAAAAAGAGAAGTCCTGAAAAGGAAGGATAATCAAAAGTTTAAAAAGTTAGAAGTTAAAACTTTATAAAGCTAGAAGTTATAATACAACAAATTACGGCAGAGATCATGTTGACAAGCCGATTAAAAATAAAAGAGTGTTGGAAACAAGCAGAAAAGAGTAACAACCCCCAGAACAAAATACTCAATAGGAAACAGGAAAGAGTCAAAGATTACTTACATAGACGACACCGAACACATATATATATATATACAATGCACACACGAATAATAACATGGAATGTCAAGGGGCTTAACAACCCCATAAAATGCAAAAAAGTACTAAACTATCTAAAAAACAAACAAAAAGCAGATATAGCATTCCTACAGGAAACGCACCTAAATTCAAAAGAAAGCAATAAACTCCAAAGAGATTGGGTAGGACACAGTATCTTTTCCCCAGCCATTGGAAAGAAAGCAGGGGTAGCTATACTTATAAATAAAAACCTCCCCCTAGAAATAATCAACACAGAGAGAGACAGCAAGGGTAGATTTATAGTGGCAGAGGTTAGAAGCGGGGGAATAGACTACCTCCTAGGAAATGCATACGGACCAAATGATCATAAGGCTGAATTCTTTCAAGAAATTATAAACAAGACACTGAAATATAAACACAGAAATAAATATTGTCCTGGGAGGAGATTGGAACGCAGTCCAGGACACATTCCTGGACAGGTCAAGCCACAAAGATAGCACGCCCAAAGACAGTATCCAAACCACAAACATGAAATTGATTAAAACAGCACTAGGGGTAATAGATGGATGGAGAACACTCAATCCATTTGAGAGGGACTTCTCCTTCTACTCCAATGTACACAATTCATTTTCAAGAATTGATGCAATACTCCTAACACCGAACCTACTTAACAAAATAGCACACATAGATATGGGCCAAATAATTATTTCTGACCATGCGATGGTACGCCTAGATATGGGCATGGGTTTAGGCAGAGCAAGCCTGAATACCTGGAGATTCCCAAACTACATGAGCGATAGCGAAGACTTTGTAAACTATCTAAAGGGAGCCTGGGAAAGATTTGAAAACACAAATCAGGAACATAAGACAAACCCCATACTTTTCTGGGAAGCATCAAAAGCAGTAATTAGGGGAGACATCAGAGCATATGTATCCAGACGAAAGAAACACGCAATACAGGAGTTTTGAAAAGCAAGTAAAGAACTTAGCAAGGCATTCAGAGCGTTCAAAACAGATCCAACATCCCAAAATAAAGAAATATATAAACCAGAAAAAATCCATATGTGAGGTGTGGCTAGAGAAAAAAGAACTAGGGAAAAAATCAATAAAAGAAGCCAAATTTTTTAGACACAGAAATAAGACTGGGAGGCTCCTGGGAAACCTTATACGGAATTATAGGTCAACTAATCCTATCACTAAAATCTATGATAAGACATAGATAACCACAGAAGCAAAACAAATAAATGAGGTTTTCAAAGAATACTACAGTAATCTTTATAGATATGGAGAGATAAATCTAGAAGCAAAGGAAACTTTCTTTAAAAACATTAAGATACCTAAAATAAGTCAAGAGGATATCTCCTCAATCACCCAAAAAGAAATAAAAGACACAATTCAAAATCTTAATAATTGCAAGGCCCCAGGCCCGGATGGGATGTCAGGAGAATATTATAAAATCCTGAAAGAGGACTTGTTAGAAGAACCACTACAACAAATATATCACAAGGCACTCAAAGAAGCCATGTTTATGCAAACAAGCGAAATGGCCCATATAATGATAATACACAAACAGGGGAAGGACCCTCTTCGACCAGAATCGTACAGGCCAATCTCACTGATCAACCAGGATGCCAAAATATTTACCAAAATTATGGCAGATAGGCTAGCGAACATCCTCCCGTCCTTGATACATCCCGATCAGTCGGGATTTGGCAAGGGAAGATTCGCAGTGAAAAACATCAGAAAAGTCTTAGCGGCAATAGAATGGGTACGACTACACAAAACAGGGAACACAGCCCTCGTCACTATTGATGCCGAGAAAGCATTTGATAACATAATGTGGAACCATGTGTTTTTCGTGCTAGACAAATTTGGCCTTAGGGGAAATTTTAGTAATATGATAAAGGCAATATACAATACCCCAAAGGCTTGAATAACAGCAGCAGGACATCTATCAGACCCATTACAATTATATAGAGGGACACGCCAAGGGTGCCCGCTGTCACCCCTGCTCTTCAATCTAGCAATGGAACCTTTGGCAATTTACCTGAGGCAAATGGAGGAATTTAAGGGGATCATGATAAACAAAACAGAACTGAAACTGTCAATGTTACTGACGACATATTAATGTTCATGACTAACCCAGAAGAATAAATTAAAAAGGTTTTACAGCAAATAGAGATATTCGGGTCGTTCGCCGGCTTTAAAATAAATATATCTAAAACAGAAATGAACCCCCAGACACAAGGACACCATATAACTTCCCTGTAAAAGTGACGGAAAAGCTCATTAGATACCTGGGGATAATGTTGGAGGCAGAAATTTACAGACTATACGAAAATAACTTTAAACCAATCATAAAAAAAATAGTGCAAGAACTAAAAAACTGGATGACACTACCCTTATCATTATTTGGGAGAGCAAGTGCAATCAAAATGATATCATTTGCCAGACTCCTATACCCTATGCAGACTATCCCTATGCTCCTCAAACATGAGGATATTACTGAAATAAATAGAACAATGACAACATTTTTGTGGGGAAATAAGAGAAGCAGAATAGCTCTCAAAAAACTACAACTACCAAAAGAAATGGGAGGAATCAATCTACCGAATATCAGGAACTATAATATAGCAAGTGTAGCCATGCATAATAATGGTCTGCAGCTTTCTCCCTGTTGGCAGTAAATCCTGGTAGGTAACAGGAATGCCAGCAGTAGTTATGGAGGTTTTCCCTCACACCCTGGTGAGGTGCCGTATGTATGGATGGGAGTGGCCGCATGCTCTGAGTCCCTGGTTAGTGACATCAGAGATGTGCCTGCCCCCTGAGGTATATAAGGCACAACACTGTAAAAGTTAGTTGTTGTTGCTGAAGTGTTTTTGCTCCTGCGAAAGGGATTGTGGAACAGCCTGGTGCCCACTAGTGCCGTAACTAGTGGCACGAGCTTCCAAGTCAAGCCTGTCCAGGCCACACTGTGTCCAGGGACCTGGCACAGGAGTGATCTCTCTACGGGGAGAGGGAATCCCACTCCAATTGGGAGGGCGTACCTGGCAAAAGGACAGCACGGAGAAATGTGCGGCTGAAGCTGACAGCTGCAAGGGGCAGTCTATCATGTCGATACCATCAATAAAGATGCCCTGTTCAAAGATACCCCCACTGTGTGAGTGTAAGATTACTCAGCAGTGGCAGTCACCACCGAGAAGGAGTTCCTCACCAGGACCATCTCCCTGCGGAAGCACAGATCCTGATGAGGTGGAGGCGCTGCACATGATATAGGTAGGACTCGCACCCACTACCTCAGCTGCCTGTCTGGATGATATCCCCTAATACCACCCTGCGGGAGACTCAGGAGCCCTGTTGCCTACAGGTGCACCACCAGACACGATCACGTAATGGGGACTGGTTAGACTACACGGGCCAATGTGAGATTGGGTGGGTCAGACAGGAGGGAATACCCGTTACATTTGGAGGCGCTGCTGAGAGACCTGTCAACAGGACAGGCTTTTGCTAGGCACACTGAGAAACGGGGAGAGTGTCTGCTGCCACTTTGTGCTGCGTGGGACGGAGCCAGGGGTAGTCAGGGAGCTGCTGGAGCTGCAGACCGCACAGACGACCTGGGATCCTGCAAGGGGTTAGTGGGTCTGGAGAAGGGGGTTATAACTGTCCTAGTCGCCTTGAGGTAGCGCTAGTGGGGGATGCCTAAAGGGATAAACTGGTAACTTAGGGCAGGAATTCTGGAAGGGTCCAAGCTAGGCTAGCCAACAGTAGGTAGACGCCCATAGTACTGCATGGAAGTGCCAGAGTACTCTAGTCTCCATTCCGGACCACTTACCAAGAGGAGCACAGACTGGGAGGAAGGAGATACAGCAGACACAGACAGAGTGAGCCTAGCCTGAGGTATTGCAAACACGAGTCAGATCTACGTTAGGTACACAAGGTGGTGCACAAGGCATTTTTATTGTATCGATGTGGTAGCTGCCCCGCAGAGAGGAGCTCCATGTACAAGAATCCAGTATTCAGTGGCCGAGAGGAGACCGCAAGAATGGAGGATCTGCAAGGTTCAGAAGGTCCAAGATGGCGGACGGAGGCAGAGGAAGAGAACGCACCTGTCATGTGCGAGTATGAAGAACAAGCTACAGAAGAGACTTTTGTGAGCCTGTTGTGGAATGGCATGAAAGCCGTGGCTGCGTCGTGTTTGTCCTGCTTAGGGCCTTGGGGTCGTAACCCCGAGGACAGCGAGGACGACAGTATTGTTAGATGGGAGGAATGTAATGGACTTGCTTATCATTCGATATACAAACAACCAAACGCTACCTCAACCGTGAATCAAAGAGACAGTGCAAACCAAGATGGCGGTTCCCGCATTCCCGGGACACCGCGTGGGCCAGTTGCAGAAAGTCTTGCAACTTTGAAACTTGCCGAGAGTTGGCCAGGAGTGGCGCCAACAGGAAAACCCCACCTGATGGGGAGAGTGGCGCGAAAGCTGGAGCCACGCCCTCATGGACTGTGACTAACTCCGCCCCTGTGCTGGGGCAGCCTACAAGTCTACGAGACCTCCCCCAAGTTTCAACCAGGGGGAGTGGTTTCCAGTTTTTGCGGATGCGGATGGAGAAAGTTCAAGGAGGGGTTGCCAACCCAGCCCCTGCCCTTCAGTTGCGAGGAACCAGCAAGCAGTACCGGCCATTAGTGAGAGTGCCTCCACTAGTGACCATGGCCTGCAAATCTGAACAAGCTGAACAGAACCCTCTGATTACTACTCACCCTTACTCGGCTCCAGGAGGCTTCCTGATCCTCCGAGTAGAGGGTGTGGAGACTGTAGCGTGTCTCTGTTTACATTGTCGGCTGCCGGGCGGAGCCGTGGGCACTGCCGCCCGATGTCCTCATTGTGGTTTACAATATCTATGGCCCATGCCAACCTTCGTGCCGGTCCAAGCGGTAGAGGTGAAGGAAGATATCACCATGCTGGCGTCGGAGCTCCCCGGTGCGTTGTGGAATGAGACCATGGGTCCCGAGGAACAGGGATCCGTACCGGTCGCAAAGAAGGAGAAGCACAGTCATTGCCGGGGTGACAAAAGAGGGGCTCACCGTCGATCACCCAGCGGGATGCCCCGGCCCAATGCGAAGTTAGAGTCCTCGGACGAGGAGTGCGCCAGACTGTCCGATGTAATAGACTTACTGCTGGAGTACCATACCAGCGGTATGCTCCGGCGAGCGCCAATCCCTTGTGGTGTTGAGACACAGAGTCGAGTGTCTCCCGTGCCACGGCAGCCAGAGCAGCGGAGTCCCACGGCCGTGGTGACCAGCGGCTCGGACGGAGGCCGATCCACCCCGACCCTACGGAGTAGTAAGTCGAAGCCAGGCGTATTCCCGGCTTCGGGGTGGTGATCAAGGAAGAACAGAGCCAGACCCAGGCGGTGCCACGACGGAGCAGGGCGTTGCTGGATGTCCTTGTGGAGGAAGAGGTCTCGATTGGGGACCCAACCCAAGATGGCGGCGAGGTACGTGCGTGCTCGGAGATCGGTTCTGGTGACCAGGTCGGAGTCGAGTGGGAGATGATCGCGCCTCTATGATCGAGTAGTGGAAGCCGGTCGCCTACTTCGAGGAAGAATGTGCGATCGACGCGGAGATTGAAGAGTCCCGGTGTCGGAGAAGCGGAGAGACTCTGTGGCGGAACTGAACCAGGTAGTGGTGAGGAGCGGGTCCTAGCCCTGCACATACCCACTGTCCGGCCCTATCCCCAAACCCCAGCCAAACCCATAGCTAGTCCCAAGGCCTTAGCTAAAGCCACTGCCCCAGTCGTTTTCACGTTTGGGTCTTCTTCTAGCTTAGGGATGTCAGGGGATTCCCGGGTTACTTCTGAGGAACAGACTGGGAGTCTGGACTGGGGAACATCCGATGATGGATCGATGGGAGGAGGGAGGTTTCGAGACAAGTGTCTGTGTCCAGTGACTGTCCCAGCGCTATGAGCGTCACCATTGGGAACAAGAAGGGGGACATGGGGATTGCGGTGTCGTCTGAGGGTACCTCGGGGGTATCTTCTGGGGGCTTACCCAAAGAAGAGGAGTCAGTGGAGTCAGTCCAGGATGAGCTTAGGGAAACCAGATGGTGGGCTCCTTTGTACGAGGGTTATGTAGCCTGGATTGACAGAACCAGATTCATCCTAGAACGGGATGGGGTGGTGGATCATTGGTGGGCTAAGGGTGAGTTTACCGATGAGGCTTACCTAAAAGAACTGCAAGATAGATGGGGTAAGATTAGGAGAGGCCTAATAACGCCGAAGGGTCCAGAGGGATTAGAGGATCCAGTGGATCGGGACAAGCCCCTGTCATGGGTGTTACCGGGGAGAGCTGGCCATGCTAAATTGACCCGGACCTGCCATGCAGAATGAGCGATAGCAGCCAAATACAAACGATCTCATGGGCTTGAGTACCCATATGTCCCTGAACCTCTTATGAGGGAGATCGAGGAGCACAGGGATAGGTGGCTCCGGGCGGACATCAAGTATTACATGGTCAACAAGGGGTGGCCATTACGGGTGTCCAAGCAGAACAGAGGATATCTCAGTTAATGAGGGTGTGGAATATTGGGCGCAGTGTTTATATGCACAAGGTAGTGTATAGGAATGAGCGTGCCCTGCCCCAGGAGTACAGTGTCACGGTAACGGATGCAGCCGGAAGGGAGGTGAAGAAGCCAGACCCGCGTCACTATTATTAGGTAGCCAGTATAGAGAGGTCTGTATTTCGCCTAGCGCTCCCTGCTGGTCAGTGAGTGGTATAACGTTACATTATTATGTGAACAGAACAAGAAAAAGACCAGGCGCTTACCTTGAATTTATAAATCAAAATTGCTTACAGTGGGACAATATAACCAACAGAATGGGTCTCTTCCAGGTACTTAGAGAAAACCTTTGAATCCCTTTTGCTTCAACCCCAGAAAAGGGGTAATCCAGAGCCCTTATAGGATCATAAAAAACAGAAAAATAGAGGGAGCATGGGATTAGAAAGGTGCACAATACAAATACAGATATTATACAGCTGACAGGGTCTTGGTGTAATGGACAAGGGGCAGATTCCGTAGAATAAAGATACAGCCCAGATAGGCTTCCGTAGCCAGTTCCCATAGCCGGAATTGCAGCAAAGCAGAGCGGTGCCATCTCTCTGCAACCCGGACGCGGGGACGAAACAACCTGCTGCTGAGGCTGGATACTGAGCTACGTGGAAAGACCAGGGGATCACTATTGTGTATGTGAGTGCACCCTTTGTTGGATTTTTTATTAATAAACGTTATTTTTAACTTATACTGAATTCGTGCCTCACTTGTCCCCCTTCACCGCGGGACCGGGGGGAGAGACTGCTTGACTACAAGCAACCAGGAAGTGAGTTCCTGTTGAAGCTGTACTCGAGGGGAATCTCCCACGGCCGGTCCACAAAACTCTTGGATGGGTTAAATTAACCCCAAAGATACCTACCCTCCATTTCTACTCACACTGGGCCGTGTGAGTATATATATATATATATATTATTTGACTTATCTACACTTGCCTTTGGAAGAGCCAGGACCCCTCCTAAAAGATACCAATAGTTGCCTTTGCTTACACAAGCCCGTGTAAGTGTATCTTTATTCTACGGAATCTGCCCCTTGTCCATTACACCAAGACCCTGTCAGCTGTATAATATCTGTATTTGTATTGTGCACCTTTCTAATCCCATGCTCCCCCTATTTGTTTGTTTTTATGTTACATTATTATGTGCCAGTAATGTTGTGTATTCCTAAATTTTGTGTTCCTTTGCAGTGTTTCCTGGAGTAAGGTACATCAAAATTAGGTCCCAGCTGGGACGGTGGGGATTCACCAGGGGGAGTATGTAGCCATGCATAATAATGGTCTGCAGCTTTCTCCCTGTTGGCAGTAAATCCTGGTAGGTAACAGGAATGCCAGCAGTAGTTATGGAGGTTTTCCCTCACACCCTGGTGAGGTGCCCTATGTATGGATAGGAGTGGCCGCATGCTCTGAGTCCCTGGTTAGTGACATCAGAGATGTGCCTGCCCCCTGAGGTATATAAGGCACAACACTGTAAAAGTTAGTTGTTGTTGCTGAAGTGTTTTTGCTCCTGCGAAAGGGATTGTGGAACAGCCTGGTGCCCACTAGTGCCGTAACTAGTGGCACGAG
>CM071568.1:192590857-193111451 GCA_036426205.1 Ascaphus truei
ACAGTGTCACACACACACATCCCCCTGTGAGAGACCGACACAGTGTCACACACACACACACACACACACACACACACACACACACACACACACACACACACACACACACGCACACATCCCCCTGTGAGAGACAGAGACACAGTGTCACACACACACGCGCACACACACACACACATCCCCTTGTGAGAGACAGAGACACAGTGTCACAAGCACACACACAGACACACAGACACACATCCCCCTGTGAGAGACAGAGACACAGTGTCACACACACACGCGCACACACACACATACATCCCCCTGTGAGAGACAGAGAGACAGTGTCACACACACACACACACACACACACATCGCCCTGTGAGAGACAGACACAGTGTCACACACACACACATCCCCCTGTGAGAGACAGAGAGACAGTGTCACACACACACACATCCCCCTGTGAGAGACAGAGACACAGTGTCACACACACAAATCCCCCTGTGAGAGACAGAGAGACAGTGTCACACACACACACACACACACACACACACACCACACACACACACAAACACATGCACATGCAACACACATGCACACACATTACACATTCTTACACATGCATACACATACACACACACATGCACATGCACACACACACATGCACACACACACACATGCACATGCACATGCACACACACACACAGGAGACAGGGATCGGGGCAGAAGGGAGGCAGCGATCGGGACAGAAGGGGGACAGCGATCGGGGCTGAAGGGAGACAGGGATTGGGGCAGAAGGGGGGACAGGATCGGGGCAGAAGGGGGACAGGGAAGGGACAGAAGGGGACAGGAATGGGGCAGAAGGGGGACAGGGATGGGGCAGAAGGGGGACAGGGATCGGCAGCCAGAAGGGAACAGGGATCGGGGCAGAAGGGGGACAGGGATCGGAGCAGAAGGGGATACATCCCCGACTGCCCCCCCCCCCTCCTACACACACACAGACCTCTGTGCTGCCGGTGTAGGACCGGCTGCAGCCCCATTGGATGGGAGCGGTCACGTGACCGCTCCTCCGCTTCCCCGAGCGGCAAATTTCAATTTGCCGCTCTCGGAAGAGTTTCTCCTCCTCAGCGCGCATCAGCGCGCATGAGGAGGGAGAAACTATAGCCGCGCTGATAACAGATGCAGGGGCTTTGTGCATCTGTTCAGCGCGTCTCAGCCCGGCTCAGCGACGCTGAGTGCACTATGTCCTGGGCCATACTGTACTGCACTGTATACTGTAGGCATGCTCAGTATAAGAGTATCAAAAAAAAAAAAAAGACACATACTGTACTGTACTGTATGTACTGTCACTGTAATACATGTAGAATAAATGCATAGTTTTTATTTTTCCGGGTTTATTACACAGTAGAGGGTAGGGGAAAAGATCCCTGTAGACAGTGCTACAGCAGAAATTGGAGTACAGCAGCAATTGTTGCCTAACAGTATAAACAAATTAGGACACGGTCTAAAAAAATATAATAATTAATTAAGAGTCTTGGACCCAGTGCATCATAAAGCAGGAAGTAGCATAAAGGAGTGTTTTGTCATAATGAGGGTACATTTATAATGCTAGAAAAGCACCTCACTAGACTATAAACCTCTCTTACCTGCAGCACTGTTACTGGTCAGCAACTCCCCCTGATCCATAAGTGGGGAGAAACAAGGCTCTTCTTTAGATCCTTAGTCCATGTTGCGTGCGTCACGCTGGATAGATAAGCATAGGTGTAGTAATCCAAAGGATAGCAGCGGAGCACATTACACAGTATACTGTATATAAAAAAGTATTGTATACTGTACGGCCGGAAAACATCAGCATACTGTTTCAGGTACAGTATTCTATCCTAATCAATAACAATGGCCACTAAACTGTAGACTCCGGTACGTGGCTTTTTAAATCCGATTCAGCAATGTGCAGGCATTGTTATACAAAGCGATATTATCCATCGAAATCCCTCCATTAGCCGTTTTATTTTCTGAGGAAAAACAAAAAGAAAAGTTTTACTGTAATGGTCAGTCCCCTAAAGAAGTTCCCAGCCAATCCCACCAATAATTTTCTCGGGGGGGCGTCTCCTGTTCACATGCGCACGCGCCTACCGTCGATGTAATGACACGCATACTGTATGCGTTTCAAGAAGGTTCCAATGCGCATGTGCCTAGCGTTCCACCAATTGTTCAGTATCTGCAGTACAGTACTGTAGAAGCCGCTCAGCCAATGATATTGCTTACAGGAGAATCGCTTGACTTTCGAATCGCACCGATATTGTTACTGTATTGTCAAAATAAAAAAAAACACAGAAAATAATACGGGAACAATACTCACCATAGAATTTCCCATTCAGCTGGCGCCGGCGCCGGTCCACTGCCAGTCCAGTGTTCCTGATCATCCACGTCGATAGTTTGCAGCGGGACTAGTCCACCTGTAGTCAGCTGATGAGGCTGGAAATTGCTTAGGTACATGCAAGCTTGATCGAAACTGCACGCGAAATCTGGCTCAGGCTCAGGGTTGTCACTGACGGCGGGACCGTCATTGGAAGCCGGTGCTGGTGCATTGCTTGGCAGCGACTGTCGTTTCTTAGTTGGTTTTAACACGACCCTTTGCCTTTTGCCCTCTGCATGATCATAGATACAGGAAAAAGCCGGTGATACACACGAATACCCTCCAACAAATTGTGGCTCAATACGATAAAAACAGGGATCGCTACATAACCTTTTCCTTATTGCACGCTTCCACGTATGAGGAGCTGGCGAAAATTTGTAAAAGTCATAGTTTTCGATAAAATACTGATAAATTTGAACAACTGTTGCCATCTTATCTTCTGTTGCATTAATCGCGGCCCATATCAAATATGCGTAACTTCTGTCGGGTTTTTGGAAAACGGGCTGCACTTGAACACTCATGGCGGGCGGCGGGTCTCTGGAGAATACTGTAACTGACACTGGTCTTTGTCTTTCTTTAATATGAAAAGCCTAAATTGATACATTTTTGCAACCTGTTCCTTCAGTCTCAAGGCCAAGTTACAATAGCACACTGTGGTATCTTTTTTAAACGAAACACCTGCAAGTCGACACATTACTGAAGCGCATGCACATTACAATTCATGAATATCTGCCACCTGGCGGACACGCGAAGAATTGCAACCTATTAAATCCGAACCATTCTCAATAAACGCATCAACCGCGTGTCAACCGCGCATGACCCGTGGCTGAGAACGCAAAATGAATGTGGCATGCTCTGGGTGAAGTGCGTCGCATTCCAGGAAAAAGCAAGGGAAAAACCGGCGATGTGTTAGACTCAGATGCGCCACAGCAGTTTGCCGAAAAGGAACCCAAGCTTGAGTTAAAATTTAAAATGAATATGTTTTATATGTGAAAGAAAAAAAAACTGTAAACATTGTATGTAAAAAAACAGGTGACAAAATATGACTGTAACGGCTTAAGTATAAGCTGATTGCCTGTACACTGAGAATGAACCCAATAAAAAAGAATTGATTAAACTTAAAAAAAAGGATGTTAGTTTATGGTATTATTCTTTCTGAGATACAGTTAAGGTGTTAAACATACAATACTATTTTGGTAACACTTTTAAGGATGTTGTGTGCTTTTGCAATATTTTATGCTGTCCATAATATTTAGTTTCTTTTTCTATTGTGTTGGATGTATGCACTTTGCACTTCTGTCCTTTTGGATTTAGGTGTATGACATGTTACAGTAGGTTGGTGGGTGTTAGTATGGTGAGGAGTGCTATTTAAATCCTTATGAAGTACCTTTGGTGTCCCTCAAGCCTTGATAAAGTGCAGGCAGGCATAAAACAGCTGTCACATAGCGGTATTCTGGAAGCCAGAGGATCACGTGGTTATGACTTAGCTCAGATAGTGCCAACTCGCCCTCTTTCCTAAGCACGACAAGATCTGTTTCTTTTCTTGGTTTTATTGAGGGAAAACAGGATAAGGTACAGTCTCTTGTGTAGAGGTGTAGGTGTCTCTGTGTGTGCTCAGTGATCAAGGGAGGTGAAAAGATTCTCCTTCAGCACCATTACAGGGTTTACAGAGAGGTACTCACGAATCCAGGGAAAATGGTGGAAAGGATGAAGCAGTGTATGCTGGGTGTAAGATAGTCTGGGGACAGACCATCTGTGGGCAGAACAGAGGGGGAGACAGCAGACTAACCCATTTGGGAGAAAGGCTGGGGCTGCCATGGCAACTCACAGGAGTGCCTGGAGAAGCTGCAACATGTAGCAAAATGTAGCATCTTAATGCAGCAAACTGCTGGGAAGGGGGAAATGGCTCTGTATCATCACACAAGCATTGGATTTGCATGTAGAACCATATACATACAGCTGCCACTAAGCAGGCTGACAAGCAGGGCTGCATGGACAAGGGGGGGGTGAGACAGAAATGCAGACAGGGGTATTGCTGTTCCATGACAAGCGGTGTCATGAGTCCGTGATCCCACAGGATCTACATGCACAACTTCAGGTTTGGATACTGGTGTAGAGGCATATTTTGCTTACATCACTCTACAGTATGTGCATTTTTTATACTTTTAATTGCAGTGAAATGTAGCTATGGATTGTAAATGATGATGCATTGTGCCCCTGCGTTTTTCTCTTTTTCTGGCTAATTTATCTTGCTCTTGGACTGGACAGCTCCCTTACAGGATTTATCGTCACCAGTGAGGAAGAGGATGAAGTGTACCTCTAAAGATATGTTACAGTACCTCCCAGACTGGGTGATAGACCCGGTCTGTTAAACCTGCAACCCTGTCTTTCCCCATTATGGCTTAGCAAACAGTGCTTCCACTGCAGCCAGGGATTCTGGGTAATTACTTGCAATTTAGCACACTCTTTACTACTTATCCATGTTAATATGGGACCCTATAAGCTTATGCATGTTGTATTAGGCTTTGGTCCCGCTGCATCCGGCGGTGCGCGCGGTCGCGTGCGCGGTACTCACCATCTCCTGGTATCCTCCCGAGCTGGTCCCAGTCCCTCCCCCTTGCAGGGCTCACTACACGCTGTGACGCGTCAGCCGCCAGGGGATGCAAGAGAATTGTAATCCCGAGCGGCGACGCGTCACGTGGTGTGGATGTGAGCCAATGAGGAGAGGAGGAGGGGAGACTTCGGGGAGCGGGGAGGGTTCGGGAGGGTTCGGGGAGGAGAGGAGGGGGAAAGCAGCGATTTGTCTAAATGAACTCTGCAGCACCAAGGGAGCCCCCCTGCTCCCTCCCACAGACTCTCTCCTCATACTGTGTGAGTCGGGACACACTCTGGGACTGTGAACCAGAGAGAAGACCCCCCTCCCCCCACCCCCCACCCCCCACTTAAATGAAGGGGAAGGATGGCGCTGGATGAAGAAGAGGGGCACAGCAGATTAACCCTATAGTGTCTGCAGTGTCAGCAGATGCACAGGGGGGAGAAGCGGGGGAGGGAACCCCTGGCACAGACAGTGTGATAGCCCCGCCCCCTGACGTCACTGCCGCGCCCACCTACCCCGTTTTGGCTACGCCCCCCCGCTCCAGCTGCCGCTCCCTACAGACCGCAGATAGCGGTCAAGTGCCTCTCCACGCGCCGCCTGTCTGCAGTGCGGGCGCGTGGTCTGAGGCAGCGGGGCCTTAGCCTTACAAAGATTTTCAGCACAGCCTGAGCTAAAGAAAACATGTATTGAAAAGCTGTGTAATATGGTAGACATATGCCTATAGGGTCCCAAGATAAAATGTACACTGTACGGTGGAGGTTTTTTGTCACTCTTTTTTACCCACCCTAACTTTTTTAATGTCTGGTTATGCCTATATTATAAACTGCAAATGAGTAATACTGGATGTGGTGCGGTGTTACAGTGACTTAAAAGGAACTCAGCTGCCATCTAGTGGTCAATTTATATACACACTCAGACATATAAAAGTCCAAACAGTCATATAGACCAGAGGAAAACTTTTACTGCTGCGCCCCCTTGTCTAGCCTACTTCGGAGCTCGCTCCTCCCCACCTACCTTGCAGCTGCGTCAAATGACGCCACGTTGCCATGGAGACGCGTCACAGCGTAAGTTTTATTGTTGAAGAGGCATCACGCGATCCCTCTGCATTTAATTTAAATGCCTTGGGGAAGAGCGCGGGACCTCTGAAAACGCCCGTGCCCCCCCAGAAAAATCTCCCGCCCCCCTGGGGGACGTGCCCCCCAGTTTGCTGCACCCCTGATATAGACAGTCAAATAGACATATACAAGTCCAAACATAGGGGCCTATTATATAAGCCTTCATAAAAAAAATTGTTGGGTTGTTTACGCCGCCAGTTTTTTGAGCGTTGCTATCACGGTATTCAGAAAGCCTTGAATAACTGTGATAGCAAATGCCCAAAACGGGCGAATAGCCTGTGACGTGATTATCGCCTCTCTCAATAAGGCTTACCAGGCGATTATTTCCAGCTGCAGAGAGCTGCACAGAGAGCCGCCTCTCCCTGCGCTTATCTCACAAGCAATCGCAAGATTTTTATATAAATTTTAATACTAGTGTACTCTGGAGCAGAACCGCGCTGATTTCAGGTCCCGGGACCCCCTGCTTCCCGAGATACAGGCCCCGTTATGGGGTGGCGGTATCTCCTATGCATTTAAATGTACCTGACCGTTGGAATAAAATGCATAGAATCAACGCGGTCCTGCTCCGGAGACCCCCTGCTCATCTACACTAGTAATACAATGTATATTAAAACAGGTTCATTACCTTATCAGCTAGCCGCTAAGGCAATGAAGGCGTTAAACCCCAATAGCCTGTTTCTTGGAGCAGAGGGGGTGGTAGTCCCAGTGTGGGTGGTTAGACCTGCCTGGAAGGTTGCGGGAGGAATTAACCCCTTCACTACCATAGCAGTGGGAACCGCTATGGCAATGAAGGGGTTAACCAGTCCCCCTACCCATCGGAAGGCCTAAACATCCATCCTTGGGGCTACTACCCACTTCACCCAATCCCTCTACCCCCAAAAACAAACATAAACACAACCCTACTACCCACCTCCTCTACCCCAACAACCCCCTAAAACACATACAGTACAGTAATGGGCAAAATTACTATTATCCACATATGGATAATAGTGCATTTGCCCATTATAAAATCAAACATTAGGCAGCCAGCATAAATAAAGTAAATAAAACGTTCTACTTATCCCTGCCATCATGAAGGGCATCCTCGTCAGCATACTCCAGGTCCATGTGCTCCATCGCCAGCAAGAGTACAAGAAAAAAATACAATCTAATGGTCCCTAACCCCTTAATCACCGTAGCAATTAATAACTGCTATAGTACTTAAGGGGTTAACCCCCATCCCCTGCTACCCACCGGGAGGCCTAACTACCCACCCCGGACCCACTATACACACTCTCTACCCATTGATTGGCACAGTGGTATATCATACCCATATAATATGGGCATGATAAGCCACTATAGTACTCAATGGTCAACCTAATACAAATAATTAAGGCCAAAAATACACAATAATACAAGAAATAGACAAGCACCTAAATACCCCAACAATAAAATAACTAAAAAGCCTCAACTGTATATCAATTACATTAACCTATCAGTAAAACCGCATAAGAATTAAAATTATGTTATTCCAAAACATAAGAATACAAATAAATAAGCACCTATCCAAGCAATCAATTAAAGAAATAAAACCACTAGCCAACCAATCAATGAAAAAAATAAAAAAGCACTAGCCAACAAAACAAATAATTAATTTAAAATGCTAACAAATACTAAAATGTACTAAAATCAAGCCATCCAAATTCAAAACAATTTAATCCAAACAATAAACAGAAATCGAAAAAAATAACAATCAATAGAAAACAAGCATTTGCCAAAAAATGCATTGGCTGTCACTGTATTTATCTGTACCAGGAAGATTAATACATTATCAGTCAATGGGCAATCACAAACATAAAAATAAATAATTACATTGAAAAAATATGAAAATATACAATTACACACATTCAATATTTATCTTACCTTCAGAAGTCTTCACCCTCCGAATCCGGCGTAACTGGAAACTCTTGACCCGCGACGTCATCACTGGCAATCCATCTCCATCCACCTTGAAGATCAGCATCAGGTACCAAAATCTTCTTTCTTTTATCTTCTCTCACCGTCTTCTATTTTCTTCTGTAATTATTTTCTTCTTTTCTTCCATCTTTTATCTTTCAATCCAATGTACCCCATGGTAAATCCAAACGGATGTTGCCTCGTCGAGATCTTCCGCTAAAATGACACATATTTTGTTTATTGTGAGTAGAGGGATTGGGAGGGGGGGGGGGGAGCAGCCCCAAGGATGGATATTTGGGCCTACCGGGCTGTAGTGGGAGTGGTTAACCCCTTCATTACCTTAGCGGTTATTAACCCGCCCGCAAGGCCTAAACATCCACCAAGGGCCAAATAGCACCATCACCTACCCCCACTACCCACAATAAACATGGCACTGGTAGTTAACTCCTTCATTGCCTTAGCGGTCAGCCGCTAAGGTAATGAAGTTGTCTACAAATTCATTTTTATTGCATGGGATTCATGCTGTGGGGCTCCGGTGCTGATATTAATGGGTATCAGCTCCGGAGACTCCAAGCATCAATCCGATGCAGGAAAATGCATTTTTTTTTCTTCTAAGTCCTCTCTCATCAGCCTTCTCAGCAGATTCTCCCCAGCCTCACACCAACTTTTCCTGACGGGAGGATTTTGGGAGAAACTCGCCATTCTAGAGCCGTGATAGGCCTCAATAAACTAATCGAGACTAGTAGAATTGCACTAGTTTCAGAACCTGCCGATAAGTGGCTTATCTCCGCTCACCCGGCGATCTGTTTTGGATAGATGAAAAATGAGCGATTTATGCATTTATTGCCCACTTATCGAGGCTTACAGAATAGCAGTAGGCCTTTGGGTGAAAGTGGTTAAGTGGTTGGGTGGTTCGGTGAAAGTGGAAAGCCTCAATAAGTGGTTATGAAGGCTTATAGAATAGGCCCCATGGTCTTTACTTGTGATAGCTTTTCATTGCACAGATATAATCATAGGACAGCCTTACGTGTAAATACCATCTTCCCTGCCATGGGACATGTAGTAAAAAGGGCAAATTGTTAAAAGTGGTTTCAATTGCAATTTTATTAAAGTTGCCAATAGTCCTAAATCTGGCCGGACGGTCTCAATGTTCCACCTCAAGTTGGATGGGACAGCAAAATGACCCCAAATTTGGCCCCCAAAAGACCCCTTTTTAGACTGAGTTTACTAGTCGGGGATTTTATCCTATCGGGGTGTTTTGTCTTATCAAAAATGTCAAAATCTCAAGTTAGTGTAAAAGAGAAAAAATAACAAGGTCCACTGTTTTCAACCACTGTCCCCATTAACTTAGGGAAGATGATAAATATAAAGGCTTGAAATTGGGTGAACAAGGAATGAAAATCTCTTTTTTTTGCACACATTATGCTTCTTTTGGCTTCTAACACTGAAACCTTATTAGCTGTACCTATGTGTAGCTTTTTCAAGTTCTGGTATTTTGTTCTTTTTATGTATTTTTTTTCAGAAGAAAATAAATTGGGAACCACTTCAGTATTTCATAATATGTAAGAAATAAAAGGCGTGTTCAGGATAGGGTGACCAGATTTCCCGGTTTAGTCGGGACAGTCCAGGATTTGCTGCACGTGTCCCTATGTCCCGACAATTATTTGAAAATGTTAAAAATGTCCAGGTTTATTATTATTATTATTATTATTATTATTATTATTTCAGTTGCAAAGAAGGAGGGGACCGGCATCATCATCAGGGGGCGGGGCCAGCATCGGCATGAACGGAGCTGCTGTGCTAGAAATATGAAGAGAAAAACATGCAGATACCACCACAGGGGGCGCCTGCATGCCGGCTCCTCCTTATAGAGCTGGTCCATGTGGGACAGTGTGTGTAGGTCAGTCTGTGTGTGTTTATGTGATGGACTGGTCACTCTTTCTATATGGTGTATGAGTCTGTGCAGGTCAGTGGCTCTGTGTCTGTGCAGGTCAGTGGCTGTGTGTCTGCAGGTCATTGGCAGTATGTCTGTGTAGGTCATTGGTCAAAAAATATATATCAATGGCGCTCTGCTTAGTGTGTATGGTGTATATAAAATGACAAATAAATAATAATACAACCAGTTGCGTAGATGGTCTCCTTGGGGTAGGTGCTCCACATGTGATAGGTGACCATGTAAGAAAAAAAAATCAAAACATAGTGTAATACTGTTAAACATACATACAGACATATAACATAAGACGGACGCTGAGAACAACAGGTGACCAATTACAAACACATTTAATAAAATATATCATTAAAAATACATGAATACATATAAAAACAAGAAATAGAATCTGGTGGGACACTCCAACTCGAGTGGGGGTACCTGCTTACCAAATGCAAGAAGGTATCAAGCGGTGGATATTGTAAGAGTATCCCCTCTATGGATGGCTGCTGCTGCAATGATGTCCTGGGCTCACAATAGGTGTGTGTGTGTGTGTGTGTGTGTGTGTGTGTGTGTGTGTGTGTGTGTGTGTGTGTGTGTGTGTGTGTGTGTATTGATACACACACACATAATTTAAGTTTGTAGTCCATATTTATTTAGAATACCTCTGTTAGTTTTCAAACCTTTTCTTTTTAATTCATTAATTTTCTCAGAGTTTTGAAGTTTTCACCTGTGCACTTTCACCATAACATACCTCTGTTATATATTATATATACACACAAACACAAATACATGTCTATTTTTTTGTTTGTTTGTTTGTTTCAAACAGTTTTTTTTAGTTGTTTTTCAGTTATAATCGGGGTGGGGGGTGGCTACAGAACAAAAAAAGAAAAGGTGGGTTGGGAACAAAAAACAACCAACATAATTAAATTGACAATACATTACTGAAATAATAACAACAGTAGGAATAATATTTAACAATAATAGTAATAGACAATATGTGGGGGAGGAAGGGTGGGGGGGTGGGGGAAGCAAGAGACATTAGTGGTAGTAGTCCTAGTAATTTTTCTGGACTTTAATTTGTAACCCACAAGCAATTTTTAAGGAAAAAAAAACGCTGATTTGTCCTTTCACAACATATAAAATATGACAACAAGACTAATGTGGGGAAAGGGTCGGGGTCAACCTGCCAACGGGTGCAAGAATGTCTGCTACATCTGTATTCTCCGGGTGTATTCTTAAAGTGTGCTGTATACTGTATGTGCCCAGCACGGAACAAGACCCTGGGAGGGACTGAGTTCTGCCGAATGGAGCCGAAATTATCCTGATTTACAATCGTAGTCATATCCCTGTCGTCTGCTTTTCTAGGGAAGATATACACCGGGGTCATGGCGAGCAAAAAGAAAGAAATCCAGTTACAGGTGAGTCGTGGACGCTATGACATAGGGCACTCATGGGGTTTAACCATGGGAACTGCTGGCTCTTGAGGTATTTAAAGATGCGTTCCCTGGGCCACAATATTCATTTTTGTTACTATCATTTGGACAGATTTTTAGTAAACCTTGTTTATTTTTGTTGGTAAGATTTTAAATCAGTGAGATTTGGTGGTATTTGTGCCAAATAATGATATTTTAATAAAATATTGCTAATTGTTTTCACTGAGACTCTGTTGATGTCTATACGGGCATTGGTGCTTAAAATCAGTGTTGATCTGAGTTATGCTGATCATGGTTGTCATATTGTATCTTCCAGCCACATGTTCTTGTCAGAATAAGGCCGAGCTCATGGTGGTGGCGCTGGCACGCCCTACTGTGCGCCTCACCAAGCACACTCCTGCAGCCTCAGCGATGTGTGCACTAGGCTGTAGGATATTGGGGAGGCGATTGGGGGGGCATGATGGCGGCGTGGCGAACGTGTCACGGAGCTGGTTCGCCCTCATTGGCTGAACCAGCTCACATGCCGCTGACGTCACGCGACTGCAGCCCGAAATCACAAATTTACTTGTCGGACCAAAATGTACCAGCTTCAATGCGCACAGCGCCGCGGGCACTTGAGGAACTACATAGGAAATCAGGTAAGAGTCCCGGAAGTGCGCGTGCACGCAAGCGCACGTAGCGACGCCGTCACCATGAGCGCGGCCTTACATTTTTACATCTCAGGAACGGGGGAGTCTCTGGAACTCTTAGTTCAGCTTTTGGGAATCCCTAATTCAGATAATGTTAATGAAAGGAAAAAACAAAAACAAACATGTGTTGCTGTCCTTTTAACTAGTGTGCATTTTTGGAACTTAAAATGTCTGTGAATATTCAAACATATTAAGCCATACTGTATACAGTATGTATATTGTGTGTATTCATGGTTCTTGTTTATTACCTCCCAGTAAATACTCTTCCCCATACTTTGTGTGTGTATTACTGGGCATATTGTCTTGGGAGGGGCTATCCTACTGTGTGAGGATCTTTCCCACGCGGAGGCGCTGTTTAGTAGATATTTATATACACACAACCCAGGCTCCCAGTCTCGGAGGATTAGGCCTCCTGTTTGCCGCGCAGGTATTAGCAGCACGTAGACGCCCTGATACAGGGGAAAGGGGGCTACATTGAAAAATAAAAATATGGTGATGCTGGGGAGACAAGGATGCATTATATGATCTCTGCTCTACAATATATACTCTGGAGCACAGAATCATTCATCATATGATGACAAACTGTGGTTGGAGATTAAAAAAAAAAGGAAAGTTAAATGATGGGCAGACAGTATCCCAAATCCTCTTTACAGCTAAATATAAAAGCAAGTAAAACCATTTAATTTTTTGGAAGAGGCATATTGCCAACCACCCCTCCCCCCCAAAATAATGTTAAATAACCAGATCTTAACTGAAATGTAACCCATCTGGCAGCCAAGGAGTTAAAGATGATCCCTGGACGCCATTGAATATGAGGAATTAAAGTAGTACGGTTCAAGATTGAAACATGTCTGTGAGTGGGTTTTTTTGGCTTTGCATATCCCATGCTGTGCTTAAAAGCTGTGTGAACAGCGTTGCATTTGCTTATATGGGCTCCATGTAAATGGCTTTTCAGGCAAAAGGCGACACATTGTGTGCTCATTTGCATGTCATTTCCCAGAATCCTTTGCTGCAGTGGAAGCACTGTATGCTAGGTGATAATGGTTGAAAGGCAGGGGTGCAGACCTGTCTAAGACATGTGATATTCTTTATTGGCTATATGCTAACGGTGGAGGTTTTTTGTCGCCTTTTTCACCCACCATAACATAAATATAATATATATGTTCCCCCCCTTTGGGAGATTGGGAGATTGCACAGCCTATGCTACGTGAGTGTGGTGTACTACCTGTAGGAGGCAGGAGATCTTGAGCTGTCTGTGATGTTGTTGATACAGGACAGGCTTTTGAGTTCTCTTACTGTAGTTCTCGGGTACTAAGCGCCTCCAGCTGTAGTGGGATCCAGGGTGCTCCGAATATCTGCCCCCACCATGGCATCCTTCTCACCCCTGTCCAATGACTGACACTCAGACAAGGGAATATAGTAGAACCAGGATCCTTTATTAGCAGCATCATACACAGCCACTGCAACTCTTCTTACAGTGCTGTACGGTCTCTGGAGTCCCAGACTTCTAGAGGGTGCCTACTCCGATAATAGGGACAATGAGTCTTGACAATCCCCAGGCCTGCGCCTGGGGTGGGCCAGCTCATCCTCACAATGGGTCGACTGACAGCCCATGCTCTCTCCTTTCTCTCCAGAGCAAGACTGAATACTACATTTGGATACTCCCCTGATTAGGGTTCAGAGGGGACAGGCTCAGGGTCTTGACCTATACTGATAGGCTTACCCAGGCCATGAGTCACCACCTCACCTCTGTCCATCACAAAGGAGCCTTCAGGGGGGGACAAAAGCCCACTGATTAACCTGTTAATGCCGTGAACTTATTAGGGTCTTACATAGCAGTAGGAAAGACAGGTAGAATAGACTTACCATGTATGTATGTACAGTATGTATGTATGTATGTGTATGTATATGTATGTATAGGTATGTATATGTATGTATATGTGTGTGTGTGTGTGTGTGTGTGTGTATGTGTGTGTATATGTATGTATATGTATGTGTGTGTATGTATGTATATATATATATATATATATATATATATATATATATATATATATATATATATATATATGTATGTATATATATGTATGTATATATATGTATGTATATGTATGTATATGTATGTATATGTATGTGTGTATATGTACTGTATGTATGTGTGTGTATATGTATGTGTGTATATGTATGTGTATATGTATGTGTGTATGTGTGTATATGTATGTGTGTATGTCTGTATATGTATGTATATGTACAGTATGTATGTATATGTATGTACTGTATGTGTGTGTATGTGTGTGTATGTGTGTGTGTGTGTGTGTGTGTGTGTATATGTGTGTGTATGTGTGTGTATGTGTGTGTGTGTGTGTGTATGTGTGTGTGTGTGTGTGTGTGTGTGTGTGTGTGTGTGTGTGTGTGTTGTGTGTGTGTGTGTGTGTGGTTGTGTGTGTGTGTGTGTGTGTTGTGCGTTGTGTGTGTGTGTGTATCTATGTATATGCAAGCAATGCTTCATTTATTTGTGTAAAAAAAATGGAAAACCCTACGCAAAACTATTTATCATTATTTGAACATATTTGTTTTTTGTAAACTGCTGCCTCTATCATGCTGTGTCTTTTGCAACAAAATTTAGTGGGAGAATAATGCTAGATTATTTCGGACAATATTTAATTACTTCTAGCCAGTATGCTTCTTATATTTTTTTTAATCCTACACAGGAGCAAGGGGACGAAAGGCTGTGAGTAAGGGTTCTGTCACAGGTACAATTGGTTTGTGAGCACCCTGTGAACAAATGTTATTAATAGTGTATGAGGTCTTTGTTCAAAAGAGGGGTTCTAATTTCTGCATGCAAAAGAAAATGTTTTACTTGTAGAACTCTTGCTGTATTAGGTAAAATTTATGTAAGGACAAGTCATGGCGCAGTTTTATAGGATCGATTCTAGTAGATATAGTAGATGATAGATATAGTAGATGATAGATATAGTAGATGATAGATATAGTAGATGATAGATATAGTAAATGATAGATATAGTAGATTATAGATATAGTAGATGATAGATGATAGATTAGTATATAGAGTGATAATATGTAGCTGATAGAGCTGCTGATAGATTAGTAGCTGTAGATATCGGCTGGCCACTTCTCGAGAGTTCATCTGATCATTCCCTAGAAACCGAGGATGTGTCTATGACATACGGTACTAAATTTGCTTTGTGTTTAAGGTTTAGTACAGGGTTCTTGAACCACTTTAAAGAGGCCAGATCAGGGGAAAAAATAGGAAGTGAAAGGCCAACAGTGTTATAATATATTTAAATACATTTAAGACCATAAAAAATCTTACTAACTTCAAAAACTTTCCAAGCTTTATACACCTTCACTATACTGTTGTGCCGATGCAGTATTCTAAAACAAATCTGGGGCAATCACCAACAAGACCAGGTACATGCTGGGTACATGCTGCAAACATTTCATGACATTTCTGCAGACAGACTAATGGCCCATCGGAATTCCATAACCCCGTCGTACGCCAGGACCCCTGCTGTGTTGACTCGATGGGCCATTAGTCTCTGCAGAAATGTCATGAAATGTTTGGCAGCATGTACTCAGTCATTTACCTGATCTTGTTGGTGATAGCCCTAGAATTTCGCACCAAGGCCAAGTTTAAGGCAAAGTTTTAGATACTCGTCGGCGCACCTGTATACTTATATCAACTTTGCTCACACAGTGGAATTGTAGTGTGAAAAAATGTACTGTGGCGTGCCTTAGCAACACAATAAAATTAGCATAAGCATGATACAGTTGATCTGCCAAAGGCCATGCCCTCTATCAGAACATACTCTCAAATCTCTAATATAGGTTGGGATGGCTATGATGCAATGAAAATAACACTGATACTTTAAATAAGGTCCAGGGTGTCTGCCACCCGGACTTCCAACACTTCCAGATCATGTGATGCTCCAAAGGACACTCCACTTCAGAAGGTGATCGTGTTAAAGAGAACAAAAGTCCCTGGCTGCCCTATCATGTCATGTAAACCTGATACAAGTTCCCAGTGCTGAGATTAAAAGGAACAGTTCGTGAATCTTCGCCTTTGATTCTCTGATTTCTTATGATGGTAAGTATTATCTGAATCAAACGAGACAGAAAAACCATTGCGCAGTACCCTCTATTAGTGGAGATCTCATCCAAACAGCTGCTAGCTACTTACATCCAAGTAGATAAAGACAGGCCTTGAAAGGTATCTATACGAAGGTGACGAGGGCATTGGAAACAGTGAGAAACATCCAGAGAGATGATCTGATACTGATGGATAAGACTAGAGGTGATAAATCACCTATGGGCGGAGAATTCATACCATTTATCACAAAAGATAATGCTATGGCTCCTAAGATAACTCAAATAATTAAAAAACATTGGGGAATCTTACAGGGGGATATGACACTTAGTACAATTCTACCGAAGAGTCCACAAATAGTTTTTAAAAAGGCGAATAAACTTAAACTACAGCTTTCCCCTAGTTGTCCATTAAATTTAGTGAAAAATTCTAATACAACATGGCTAAGGGAACTTAATGGTTTCTTCACATGCAATAAATGTATTGGCTGCAAATATAGCTCTAAATGTAGAGATTTTAAATCTAACATTTCCAATCAAATCTTTCATCAACTGCAAGAGTTCATTTACGGTCTACCTGTTGGAATGCCCCTGTGGGCTACAGTATGTAGGGCGGACAGGTAGACCATTAAAACGACGTTTTGCAGAGCACATTTATAATATCAAAAGAGGTTTTGAGACACATAGGTTCCTCCACCCCTTTAAAATTAAGCATCAAAATCCAGAGGGTTGGTCTGCAAGGGTATAGATTGCCCTACAACAAACTGGAGAGGGGAGATAAAATAAATCTAATATCACGGCGAGAAAGCTATGGATTATACCTTAAAAACATTAACCCAAGAGGTCTCAATATAGATTTCGATCTGGCATCATTTCTACAGGATAGCTAAGTGTGGGTAGTATCTGTATGGAGCTCCGGTCCTCCTCATTATACTCCTCTGAATCCTCTGTTCTTTTTCCCATCTGCTTGCTACATGGTTTGTGCTAATTAGCTTAGGCAGAGTGGAGATTAGTATAAGCCATTAGGATGATTATTTAATGTATTGTAATTTATATCATTTGGTTTGAAATATGTAAAATCATTGCATTGTATTTTTATGTATAATTTTTATGAAATACTTGTATTTACTTATGGTGAATTTCTGCTATGGTCATAAGTTTGTTCCATGGCATTCTCCACTATAGTAATTTTTATTATAGCCAGTTGTCCCTTTAAGAATAATTATCCTATCAGGGCCTTAGAAGTGGCTTTCTATATGCTTAAATAGCACACTCACACCATCACATCAAAGCTCCGTTACCCAGAGTAAGTGACGTCAGTAGTCACGAACAGCGCGTAGGGTGGAGCTTAGACTGCACGCATTGCTGCGTGGCACGAACGGCTGAGGAAGGTGCAGTGGATGTGACGTCATCTGAGGTTGACCTGGCGCTCTGAGTTGCGGCCGCAAGGAAGAGATACACGCGGACTCTGCCTCTTTACACACCACATAACAGCTCCTCAAGCCTGCGGACGGCACGTCGTAATCCATCAGTAGAGGTCATATAGTCATGTGAGTGCATTGGTGTTTTGATCTTAAATCGTTTTTATTAAATTGTACTGTACTACACCATTGGCATTTTTTATTATCCTTATGATATCTGGCACTGCGTTGATCCGTTGTGGAGAGGGCGTTAACACCTGAGGACCCATATTCAATCTTTGAGTGTCCCAGACTGCCAGCTAAAGATACCTTTCAAGGCCTGTCTTTATCTACTTGGATTGTAGTACTAGCAGCTGTTTGGATGAGATCTCCACTAATAGAGGGTACTGCGCAATGGTTTTTCTGTCTTTGATTCCAGATAATTACTTACCATCTTAAGAAATCCAAGAGAATCAACGGCGAAGATTCACGAACTGTTCCTTTTAATCTCAGCACTGGGAACTTTTGTATCAGGTTTACATACATGATAGTGCGCCAAGGACTTTGTTCTCTTTATCACCATTTTGTCTATAGCTTTATGGAAAGGATTGATATTTTGTCCTAGGCACCTCCCTTGTTCCCCCCATACCCTCCCTTATGTTGGTGGTTGTGGGACTATATGTTATATGATATTGGTTATCCTTGCACAGTTAGGATATATCATTTTTCACATTTTTACATTTATAATTTGATTTAATATTAATTATTGTAATTATAACATAACAATAGGTCGAGCGCTTGTTCTGTAGTTTAAGTTCTCTTTATATCTCAGAAGGGATCGGGCTGGCTGCTTCATCAGAGAGATCACCTAATCTTCCCGAAGAAACCGAGGATGTGTCTATGACATACGGTACTAAATTTGCTTTGTGTTTAAGGTGTAGTACAGGGTTCTTGAACCAACTATAAAAAAGGCCAGATCAGGGGAAAAAATAGGAGTGAAAGGGCCAACAGTGTTATAATATCATTTTGAATACATTTAAAGACATAAAAAATACTATACTTCAAGACTTTCCAAGCTTTTATAACACCTTCACCATATACTGTTGTGCCGATGGGTATTCTAAAGCAAATCTAGGGCAATCACCAACAACACCCAGGTACATGCTGGGTACATGCTGCAACATTTCAGTGACATTTCTGCAGACAGACTAATGGCCCATCGGATTAACAGCGGGAGGCCCTGGCAGTCCCAGTCAAACTGAATGGGAATGCCAGGGACCCCTGCTGTGTTAATCGGATGGGCCATTAGTCCCTGCAGAAATGTCGCTGAAATGTTTGTAGCATGTACCCAGCATGTATCTTGATCTTGTTGGTGATAGCCCCAGATTTTCCAAGGCACGTTTAAGGCAAGTTTTAGAATACTCGTCGGCACACCTGTATATTTATATTACCTTTGCTTACAAGTGAATTGTAGTGTGAAAAATTGTACTTGGCTGCCTTAGCAACTACAATAAAATTAGCATAAGCAGGATACAGTTGATGCCAAAGGCCATGCCCTGCTTATCAGAACATATCAGTCTACTCTCAAATCCTTAAATAGTGGGATGGCTATGATGCAATTGAAAATAAATAACTGATACTTTAACCTATAGAGGTCCAGGGGTCTCCCACCGGACTTCCAACACTTCCAGATCATGTGATTGCTCCAGAAGACACTTCCACTTCAGAAGGGATCGGGCTGGCTACTTCATCGGAGAGATCACCTAATCTTCCCGAAGAAAACGAGGATGTGTCTATGACATACGGTACTAAATTTGTGCGTAGCTTTGTGTCTAAGGTGTAGGACACGTTTCTTGAACCAACTTTTAAAAGGGGCCAGATCAGGGGGAAAAAATAGGAGTGAAGGGCCAACAGTGTTATAATATAATTTTGAATACATTTAAAGACATAAAAAATATTATACTTCAAGACTTTTCAAGCTTTGATAACACCTTCACCATATATATTTATATTACCATTGCTTACATGTGCATTTCAGTGTCAAAAATTGTACTTGGCTGCCTTAGCAACTACAATAAAATTAGCATAAGCAGGATACAGTTGATGCCAAAGGCCATGCCCTGAGTATCGGAGCATATCAGTCTACTCTCAATACCTTAAATAGTGGGATGGCTATGATGCAATTGAAAATAAATCACTGATTCTTTAACCTATAGAGGTCCAGGTGTCTCCCACCGGACTTCCAACACTTCCAGATCATGTGATTGCTCCAGAAGACACTTCCCTTTCAGAAGGGATCGGGCTGGCCACTTCATCGGAGAGATCACCTGATCATCCCCTAGAAAACGAGGATGTGTCTATGACATACGGTACAAAATTTGTGCGTAGCTTTGTGTCTAAGGTTCTTGAACCAACTTTTAAAAGGGGCCAGATCAGAGGGGGGGGGGGGAATAGGAGTAAAAGGGCCAACAGTGTTATAATATAATTTTGAATACATTTAAAGACATAAAACATTATATTGAGGGGAGGCGAAAAGAGAGATATCCTTTTGAGTGGTGCACTCCTAAGAAATCCCAAATATGAGCCGGTGTATGTATTAAATTGGCACTTTACTAGTGTTCGTACCAGCTGAGTTATCTCTTAACAAAATATCTTACTAAACCTTGTTCATCATGTCTAGGGATGATAATGGCCGGTAGGGTGGGTGCTAGGTTAAATGTGTCAGAATAAATACCTGAATGTATAGGGTATTTGTATGATAGGTATAAAACTAAGACTAAACTTTAATACTGTAAATCATAAAATAAATACACACAAATTTAAAAAATTTTTTTTTTAAATTAACACATGAGGGTAACTGATGAGTATATCCGTCTGATACAGACACTGCTGATGATGGACGTGCATACTGTATTCCTGTTGTCTAGCTTCAAAGCAATAGACAGACTAATGCTGGTGACTAACGTCACTGTAATATCTCAGTGAGCTATGTACGGTCAATATTGTCAATGAGTATGTCAGCTTTATTCAGCTGACAGTATCAGATGTCAAGTTTGTACAGGGATATTGATCAGATCGCCTGTATGTAAAATACTGGGCAGGTGATTCTAAATCGCGTTGCAATATGAGTCTTTTGCAGAGATATTAAGAGTGTCTGGTGGAAGCTATTCACAGTAGGTTCTATTAATTGGAGAACCTGCCTATAGCTTAATGGTCCACTAGTATCTCAAAAAGAGTTATTAATAGCAGTCTGGTTGCTACTATCTTTCTGTTAGTATAGTGCACTGCCCAGTATTTTACATACAGGCGATCTGATCAATACCCCTGTACAAACTTGACATCTGATACTGTCAGCTGAATAAAGCTGACTTATACTCATTTACCATACATAGCTCATGGAGATATTACAGTGACATTAGTCACAGGCATTAGTCTGGTCTATTGTTTTGAAGCTAGACAACAGGATTATATACATCCATCATCAACAATGTCTGTATCAGCCGGATATACTCATCATCGTTTCCCTCATGTGTTAATTTTAATTTTTAATTTTTTTTATTTGAGTGTATTTATTTTATGATGTATTAAAGTTTAGTCCTAATTTTATACCTCAGGTATTTGTGCTTACACATTTAATCTAGCTCTCACCTGTCAGACCATTATCATTCCTAGACATGATGAACAAGGTTTAGTAAGATATTTTGTTAAGAGATGCCTCAGCCGGTACGAACACTCGTAAAGTACCAATTTAATACATATTTGGGATTTCTAAGGAGTGCACAATCAAAAGGATATCTCTCTTTTCTTCTCCCCCTCTCTATATACAGCAAACTTCCTAGAAAGCAAATATCCTTAGGGAGCACCCTACAGGTAGAGCGAGTTTTTTTCTCTGTATTATTATACTTCAAGACTTTTCAAGCTTTTAGAACATGTTCACCATATATATTTATATTACCTTTGCTTACAAGTGAATTTTAGTGTGAAAAATTGTACTTGGTTGCCTTGCACCTACAATAAAATTAGCAGAAACAGGATACAGTAGATGCCAAAGGCATCAATGCCAAGACCATTCACTGGGCTGGTTTTGGCCCCCTGACCAGTTAAAGAGTTCTGGTATAGGATATTTATGGAATGGATAGTTGGATAGCAGCAGAATAAATAATAAACAGAATTGTTTGTTTTATTTGGGATTTTTTCCTAATATAATTTTATAAAATTAACTTAGCATGCAATGTGGCTCTCTTAAACCTGAGGACATCTCTGCACATCTTCCATTTCTTGGTAAATTTGTAGATCATGGCATAAATTTTGATATATACACAATACATAAATCCCTATTTTTATTGTCTGTGTTTCCCCCCCCCCCTTTGTCTGCCCCCTTAACCCATCTTTAAATAATGAGGAAAACAGTTTATTGGAGTTGACTTGTACAATCCGCAGTCATATGCCTATAACTTCACTGTCAATGATATAATGCTATTATTGTATGTATTTCTGTTGCAAGTCCCCAATAAATGAAAAAGATTGTTAAAAAAAAAAGACATAAAAAATATTATACTTCAACACTTTTCAAGCTTTTATAACACCATCACCATATATATTTATATTACCTTTGCTTAAAAGTGAATTTTAGTGTCAAAAATTGTACTTGGCTGCCTTAGCAACTACAATAAAATGAGAATAAGCAGGATACAGTTGATGCCAAAGGCCATGCCCTGCTTATCGGAGTATATCAGTCTTCTCTCAATACCTTAAATAGTGGGATGGCTATGATGCAATTGAAAATAAATCACTGATACTTAACTTATAGAAGTCCAGGGGTCTGTCATCGGACTTCCAACACTTCCAGATCATGTGATTGCTCCAGAAGACACTTCCACTTCAGAAGGGATCGGGCTGGCCACTTCATCGGAGAGATCACCTGATCATCCCCTAGAAAACGAGGCTGTGTCTATGACATACGGTACAAAATTTGTGCATAGCTTTGTGTCTAAGGTGTAGGACATGGTTCTTGAACCAACTTTTAAAAGGGGCCAGATCATGGGGGGGGGGGGAAATAGGAGTAAAAGGGCCAACAGTGTTATAATATAATTTTGAATACATTTAAAGACATAAAACATTATATTGAGGGGAGGCGAAAAGAGAGATATCCTTTTGATTGGTGCACTCCTAAGAAATCCCAAATATGAGCCGGTGTATGTATTAAATTGGCACATTACTAGTGTTCGTACCAGCTGAGTTATCTCTTAACAAAAAATCTTACTAAACCTTGTTCATCATGTCTAGGGATGATAATGGCCGGTAGGGTGGGTGCTAGGTTAAATGTGTAAGCATAAATACCTGAATATATAGGGTATTTGTATGATAGGTATTGTGACAGGGTAAATAAAAGCCACCAGCTATATGACTGGCAGACATATGTTTAGTCTGCAGGGCAGCAGTGATGAGGTTAACTTCAGCTGGGAAGCTCATGACAATTAGTTGGATCCCAGCTGCCTAATCAAGGTGTGTTAAAAACCCCAGGATGTACAGTACACACATGCAGCCTAGCTGGTCAGGAGACAGGAGTGAAATACTGAAGAGATTACTGATATAAGGTCTGTTTGCAAATTACATTTTTTATGAACTGTTGTGTCCTGCATGCTGGTGAGAAACTGCTTTGTTTGCCATGCTGAAGAAAAACTACTTTGTTTGCCATGCTGAAGAAAAACTACTTTGTTTGCCATACTGAAGAAAAACTACTTTGTTTGCCATGCTAAAGAGAAACTACTTTGTTTGCCACGCTGAAGATAAGCTATTTTGTTTTGTCTGCTGAAGAGAAGCTAGTTTATTTTGTGTGCTGTATATTTTTAAGGCTAAATAAATAAGCCTTGTCAAGAGACCCCGCGTGTGTAGTTGCATGTACCCTGCAACAGGTATAAAACTAAGACTAAACTTTAATACTGTACATCATAAAATAAATACACACAAATTTAAAAAAAATAACACATGAGGGTAACTGATGAGTATATCCGTCTGATACAGACACTGCTGATGATGGACGTAAATACTGTATTCCTGTTGTCTAGCTTCAAAGCAATAGACAGACTAATGCTGGTGACTAATGTCACTATAATATCTCAGTGAGCTATGTATGGTCAATATAGTCAATGAGTATGTCAGCTTTATTCCGCTATTAATTGGAGAACCTGCCTTAATGGTCCTCTAGTATTTCAAAAAGAGTTATTAATAGCAGTCTGGTTGCTACTATCTTTCTGTTAGTATAGTGCACTTTTTCGAAACGCTTACAAACTAGTCTTCTTAGCAGAGATTGAGTTGCCAATTAGTATCTGGCTTGATCCTGCTGCACGACACTTATTCTCTCGCACTGACCAGCTACATCAGCATCTCCTGCACTAAGCAGTAAGGCTAACTCCCCGGTGGTGACGGCAGTGTGCGCGCCACACCAGACACTCGCCTCAATCAGGCAGACCCCAATGGTTTCTGCTGTCTTGGTTTACGAAGCCAGCAGGGAAAACAAGAAATTTGTCTTCTCGTGCGGCGACGCATCACGTTGTGTGCTCAGAACCAATGGCAGCTAAAGGGAGGGGGGGAGAAGGAGGCGGGGAGGGTGCTCCAAGCCGAAACTCTGAAAACAGAGGGAAATCAGGGAAATCATTGTCCCTGATTTCGCAATACTCTACCACGCTCACTCAAGGGCAAATTGTCTATATGTACTAAGTGTCTACATTTGGCTCTCATTATAGCGTTTACTGGGCAGCAACAGCAGATAATATTGACATCCCTTATTGACACTATTTTAGGTGCTTTGGTCAATAACACCTGTACAACACCACTGTCTCCACTGCTATTTACAGATGTCTCTACCACACATATTATCTGCAGGTTAGGTGTCTAGATGACCTTACTTAATGCTCCAGTTTTTGCCATACTATCCTGTATCCCATTACCAAGTGTGTCCATGAGTCTGCACCTATGATCAACAGTGTGGGCTATACAGGTTCTCACCATAGACCTGGCTCTGACAGTACTGATGAATGGATTCAGTCATCAGTGCATATTTTTACTAGGGACAGACATCACATAGGTCTAACTAAGCTCGCATTATGTCACACAGTATTACTGTATTTATCCACAGTGTATCAATTGAGTGCGTACCACACGCCTGGATACACTTATATGGAGAGTGTCTTTGAGTGGGCTCTCACAGGCTCTTCTTTCCTATATTACTAGGCAGCTACTATCAGTAGCGTTTGATCCCCAATATTCATTAGGGACCTTACCATATCTACCCACCTAATCGCAGGCGGGTTATCAAGGATACAGTCACGTGCTGTTTAATACAATTTAATTACGTTTTAACACCCTATTTTTTATTCATGGTTCTAAATAAAGTATATTTTTAAATTTACAATATTACATTCCTTGTGACTGAGTGCTGAAAGACTGGGTCCTTTTTCTTTCACATGATAAAATCATTGTCAAAAGAATGCTCTCAGTGTTGGTACAAGACAGATGGCAGAAATACTGTAATGGATGCTTACGGTGCCACAGCAACTGAGACAGCGTCGTTCGTTCACGCCCCCTTTTTGGCCACGCCCCCAGCGCCTCCCATCACTCCCTACAGACCGCAGGTCACGGTTTTAAGCTGTGCACATGCCGCCAGGATGCAAAGCACTGCTGCAGCAGCCAAAACCAGGGGCTGCAGCCTAACGGAGACATCAGTGGAGATACTAGCAGCAAGAGGGGGAATCAGAATCACATACCTAGTATTGTACAATGTATAGAGAGGGGGAATCAGAATCACATGCCTAGTATTGTACAATGTATAGAAGGGGGAATCAGAATCACATGCCTAGTATTGTACAATGTATAGGCATTTTGATTCATACCCTTGCCAGCCCTGCCACTCTGCGTTTATATTTTTGTAATTACGGTTGAATAACTACACTAAGGTTTATCTCCCAACTAACCAAACTTCCAGGTATTATCTGTGTGGATATGTTTAGACTACAGAGTCAGTCAGTGTCTAGCTGATACACCCAGGGGCAATCAGAATCACTAGTATTACACAATGTACAGACAGGTTGATTCAAACCCCTGCTAGACCTGCCATTCTGTGTTCATATTTAAGTACAGAGCAAACAGCCGCAAAAAGAGTATCGCTTTATTAACCAAGTTTCCAGGAATTAATTGTGGGGACTTTTCGAGACTGCAGAGTTAGGTAGTGTCTAGCCCAGGGGTATGCAAACTTTTCAGTTCGTGCCCCCCTGTTTGTGCTCCCCCCTGCCTGCGCCCCCCTCCTTAACTGCTCTCGGGCTCCGCGGCGTCATATTACGTCACACCATCATGCGACGCTTTGCCATTTGACACCGCGGCGCCCCCCAGTTTGCGCACCCTTGGTCTAGCCAATCAACCAGGGGGAATCAGAATCAACTGCCTAGTACTGTACAATGTACAGACAGGTTGATTCATACCCTTGTCAGACCTGCCACTCTGTTTTCATGTTTATATAATTACAGAGCAAACAACCGCACTAAGGTCTATCTCTTCACTAACCAAGCTACTGTATCAGAAAAAAAAATTGTGGTCATTTGGTAGACTGCAGAGGCAGTCAGTATCCAGTTGGTCATTTCAACAACTATTACTATCTGGTCAATAGAAGTAAAAAAAATGTCAGGTATCAAGTGGCTATATTCTAATTTTATTTAGGTAATAAGCTATAGGTGGGTTTTCTAATAAACAGAACAAACTGAATAGCTTCTGCCAAGCACCATTCTCAGCTCTGGTGTTTAAAAACTAATTGAGCCAGGGGAATTAGAATCAACTGCCTACTATTGCACCATACAGGTGGTCTGATTCACACCCTTGCACCAACTATTGGGTATCTCTAACAGGGACGTCTACAATCTTATATCTATTGGATTGCCTATCTGCACTATTATGTTCATTCTCAAGTTAACAGAGATCTCGCTGGGGCAACCAAGACTGCAATATGAGTTCTAATTAGCCTTTGTGAGCTTTCAATCAGAGAATTGAGAGAAAATAGTTGTCAAGTGTTTACTTCTTCAAGCCAGATACTAATTGGCAACTTAATCTCTGCTAAGAAGACTCTAGTTTGTTTGTGTTTCCAAAAGTGCACTATACTAACAGAAAGATAGTAGCTACCAGACTACAATTAATAACTCTTTTTGAGATACTAGTGGACCATTAAGCTATAGGCAGGTTCTCCAATTAATAGAACCTACTGTGAATAGCTTCCACCAGACACCCTTAATATCTCTGCAAAAGGCTCATATTGCAACGCGATTTAGAATCACCTGCCCAGTATTTTACATACAGGCGATCTGATCAATACCCCTGTACAAACTTGACATCTGATACTGTCAGCTGAATAAAGCTGACTTATACTCATTGACCATACATAGCTCATGGAGATATTACAGTGACATTAGTCACAGGCATTAGTCTGGTCTATTGTTTTGAAGCTAAACAGGATTATATACATCCATCATCAACAATGTCTGTATCAGCTGGATATACTCATCAGTTACCCTCATGTGTTAATTTTAATTTAAAATTTTTTTTTATTTGAGTGTATTGAAGTTTAGACCTAATTTTATACCTCAGGTATTTGTGCTTACACATTTAACCTAGCTCCCACCTGTCAGGCCATTATCATTCCTAGACATGATGAACAAGGTTTAGTAAGATATTTTGTTAAGAGATGCCTCAGCCGGTACGAACACAAGTAAAGTACCAATTTCATACATATTTGGGATTTCTAAGGAGTGCACCAATCAAAAGGATATCGCTCTTTTCTTCTCCCCCTCTCTATATACAGCAAACTTCCTAGAACGCAAATATCCATAGGTAGCACCCTACAGGTAGAGCGAGTTTTTTTCTCTGTATTTTTGTCCAATAAAAAATATTATACTTCAAGACTTTCCAAGCTTTTAGAACATGTTCACCATATATATTTATATTACCTTTGCTTAAAAGTGAATTTTAGTGTGAAAAATTGTACTTGGTTGCCTTATCACCTACAATAAAATTAGCAGAAACAGGATACAGTAGATGCCAAAGGCATCAATGCCAAGACCATTCACTGGGCTGGTTTTGGCCCCCTGACCAGTTAAAGAGTTCTGGTATAGGATATTTATGGAATGGATAGTTGGATAGCAGCAGAATAAATAAAAAACAGAATTGTTTGTTGTATTTGTTTTTTTTTCCTAATATAATTTTATAAAATTAACTTAGCATGCAATGTGGCTCCCTTAAACCTGAGGACATCTCTGCACATCTTCCATTTCTTGGTAAATTTGTAGATCATGGCATAAATGTTGATATATACACAATACATAAATCCCTATTTTTATTGTCTGTGTTTATTTAGAGGGTACCAATGAATGCAGCGCAGAATCCGAGATACAGACTCAGGCAGAACCGCAGATGTCAGATGACAAAGCACTATAGATGCGACATTCCTTGGTTTGCAGAAATGGTACGCAGAATTATGAGAACGGAACACAACAGTACTGGAGAGTGTTCCTCCGTACACAAATGATAAAAGTATATATTTTTAATACAGGATTGACCGCGTATTCTGCGCTGCACATAGAAATTTGCAAGCACGAGTGCCTTCCCCCGAGGAGATTCCAATATCATTTTGGTGCAGGAAGTTAAAGTGGCTTGTTGAAGGTCACAAGTAAATCCGGCACTACAATTTGAATGAGGTTCACCCTCTTCAAAGGCAGTGTTCTTACCATTAAGCTTTTATATTTCCATAATACATAAAAAGGGGTATATATTAATGGCTTTGTCATATAAACATTATGTTAATTTAATGGTAACTTTTCATAATATATTTAGGTATACTTCTTTGAGTGAACTGTTACAGAAAAAACCTACAGTAGATCGTTATTAAACAAAAAATGCATTTTTTGTACACTTGATGGCTCTTTGTTTGGCATATAATATGTTCTATTCCCTTTCTGCAAGTCTGTTTAAGTTCTATGTAGCATCATTAATAATTCTATTTTTCTTCCATGTCCTCTGTCAGTCATTACTTGTTTAACTCCTCCATCCAGCTGAGGTAGGACAGGATTTTTTTTTTTAAGACCGCTATAAAAGGTGGCGTCACCCATCCCAGGTCAGTTATTCTTGTCTTACCTAAGCTGAGTGATTGACGTCTGCAGGGAGCTGCAGTTTCTTTGGAAAGTATTTTTATTTCTCTAAACGGGCTGCTATCATGCTGTCCTGATCGAAGCAAGCAGGGGGTTCCCCTACTTTTGCCTTACCTCATGACCTTCCACTTTCTAGCTGCTGGGATAATCCAGCAGGAGCCATAACCAGCACTGTCCTCATCGCTGGAAGACGTCTTCTCCTTGGAGCGGTCTTGTCGGCCTGCGTGAGTTTGGAGGAACACAGTGACATTACGACACAGCGCATCTGACACAGAACGTTTTTTGCCACCAAACAGTCTCCTAGCCTCCGGGACACTTCTGAAGTGTCCCCACCAGGGAAATTCTGGATTTGGGTGCCACTTATTTAAATAGGGTTTTTTTTTTCCTTCCGTGTTCCTTAGTGAATAGTATATTAGCAGCATGTCAGCTCCGTCTGCTGTTATAGGGGACCAGAAAGCCAAGCAGCCTCAGCAAGAAGCTCAGGTTGTGAAGCCTAGAAAAGCAGTCTCAAAAACAAAATGCTTTGTATACTTCGATGTTAAAATACCAGATACCTACCCCATGAGATTTTGTGCAGATTGCAGCAAAGTCTGCACAAATAATGAATTTAATTGAGTGGATGAAGAGACTTTGCTTATGCAGACTTTTCATAAAACACAGTCTAAGGGGTCTTTGAAAAGGCCCAGATCACAGACTTCATTAGATTCGCAGGCTGATAGCCTACTCAATTATTCAGAACAGACAAGAGTTTCAGATATATGATAATATCTTTTATCCGAAGAAGAGAAGGCCCAAGTGAACGCGGGATCCTTCAGGACAGATTCCATAGGCAAGCTCATAAAAAAATATATGTTAAATATTGAGAACTCCAGAGAGCATCTGGGGTTTTGGCCCAGATTTTTTAGGCCTCAAGTACTGTAGTTGAGTAGAACTTTTCCTTTTCACAGTTCTTCCAAGGACATTGTGAGGATGGAATGGGCATCATTGGACAAGAGAACAGTGATGACTAGAACATTTGGAAAATACCCCTTAAGTGAAGAGGATTGCAGTAGCTGGGGAATAACCCCAAAGGTGGATGCAGCAATCGCCAAGATGGTGTAGAATATGACAATTTCCTAGAGGATGGATCATCCTTTAAAGATCCCTTGGATCGGAAAATAGAAGGTGTCTTGCGCAAACAATATATATCTGTTGTGGCAACAGTGAAACCAGCAACAGCAATGACCTGTGTTTCAAAGACCATCAGAATCTGGATATCTAATCTGGAAGATAGAATTGAAGCTGGAACATACAGGCTGAAATTATTGAAATAATTCTGCAATGCTTTAATTGATATTCGGCTTGTAGCAGGATCTTTGGCATACGCAATAGCTGCAAAGAGAACACTATGGCTCAAGCCTTGGGCAGCAGATGGCTCATCTACAAATAGACCACTCTATCATACGGGGGTGCTTAGCTCTTCTGGGAGCCCTTAGATTACTTCTAAAAAATGACAGGAGGAAAAGGTCACTCTATACCCTAGCAGAAAAGATTACAATTTTCTTAATTTGGCAGGCATCCAAGGCAGGGATTCCAGGAGGCAGGATCCTATAAGCCAGACAGAGTCTATAATTGTTGTGATCCACATGAACAAGAGCCCTTGGGGGGTTTCCCTGGACAATTTACTAGTCGGGGGACCATCAAGAAGCAAGATCCTTGTGAGGTGCTGGTGCAGAAGTCGACTCCTGGTCGGCGGCAGACTGCCAGAATTTATGGATCGTTGGATCCAAACTACAACAGACTCCTGAGTTGTCAAAGAACATATACAGACCAGCGCCCAAAAAGAGTCCAAAGTCCCTAATAGAGTCCAAAGAGATGGAAGGGAAGATAATCCAAATGCTCCAATCACTGGAAGATCTCCAATCCGGGGGTCCGTTACATAGGGACAGAAACAAAGAAAAATAATAGTGTAATACGTAATGTTAAAATGGGACAAACAACATGAAACACTTAACAGAAGACAAACATAAAACAATCAAGCTGAATGAAAAATAACTATTTAATAAAACAAACGGAGCCTGCTGCAGCGGGTCATCAAGGGGTTAAAACCCAAAACCCTACTTACAGCAGGTCTGGAATAAACAAGCATGTGTGACCAAGTAGGGCAGACACCTGCAGCAGTGGGGGTCCTCACGGGCTCCCTGATGTGTAGTTTCTTTCCCTCTAGCTTCAAAACACTCTCCAAGATGGACGCCGAGTAAGGGAACTCCACACTCTCCTGCTTGCCAGCACTGCAGCTTTGATGATGCTGCTTCCTGCTTCACTTGACTGACACTTCTCACAACCAGTGTTACTCCAAGACACCGTGACCATTGACCCTACGCGTTTCGTGAATGACGTCACTTCCTCAGGGGTTGATTCAGTGAAGGTGAAGTCCCGTTATATACACTTCACTTATTACTGATTGGATAGAAATATTTAATACCAATTAAGTTTAAAACTTCAGCTCTAGACAATACAATCTAGCCTTATAACAGGCGGTTCAAGATCTGTTGATTAATACAGCAATTCAGCCGGTTCCACTTTTCAGAGATGCAAGGGATTCTTTTTGGTCCTGTTTCTAGTGCCAAAAACATCTGGAGGATTCAGATCAATTTTAAATCTAAAAAATCTATGCCTTTCTCAACATCCAGCACTTCAAGGTGGAGTTCTTTAGGGCTGTCAAAGCAGTGATGTACAATGGAGCATTTCTAGCCTCCATAGATTTAAAAGACACTTATCTCCATATTCCAATAAAGGAGTCACATCACAAATTCCTGTGGTTTTGTGTGTACAGCCAGCACTACTAGTTTACGGCACTTCCTTTTGGACTGGCCACAATACCCAGAACCTTCACCAGGTCAGGGCAGTAGTGGCTGCATTGCTACAGCAAAAAGGCAATTTCGTGGTGCCATACTTTAATGACTGGCTGATCTGATCAAAGCTCTGTCAGATCAAGTTGCCATACATCATGTGCATATAGTGCACGAGGTGTTGGAAGACCATGGGTGGATCATCAATTTAAAAAAGAGTAGTCTCGTACCAGCTCAAGTCATTTGATTTTTGGGAGTCATGTTCAACACACGAGAAGGCCTGGTGTCACTAACCGCCTTCATGGTCCACAAAATTATGACGATATAGAAATCTTTTTAAAGGATCTGGGGTTCAAAAGGGGGCAAAACACATAAAAAAGCGAAAAAGGAGGGTTTTTTTTTTCCCAACCTGTCTCCTGCTCTCAAACGCTGCTACGAATACCACTACGCTGCCTTCTCTTACGCTCGACCTTGGTTACATAACCCCTACTACTGTCACTTCTCCAACCCAGACCCAGCAAACCACGACCATGCATCTGCATTCCAGACACTACTTCGTGGCCCCAGGTCGGTGTATACTTATCCCCACCTCGGCTTCGAAGTCCAGTCCAGTCTGCGGTGAGCACCTGTTACAGTGTCCATAAACTGCATATACATTTTTGATCTACTTATTAAGTGAGGATGACGCCTAGCTGGCTGTTTCTCTATGAGAATATGCAGTAGCCAGGCACAAAAAAATGAATGACGTTCAAGATTTCCTCTATAACTCTAATAGTTTGCAAACTTAGCCCATTGTAATGAGTAAATACTCAAAAGAAGACTCACAAGTTGCTGTACAGAGAATCCTATGAACAAGTGAGTAGATATGTTCAGTCACTTGCAGGGTTTATCAGGCCTGCGAATCCACAAAATACTGGAACATTGAGAAAAAGCAAAACGATGCTGCGACGCACCACCAGGCGTAATGAAGAGCGAGAGGGTCACTTACATGAAAAAATTCCAATTTATTGAAATATGCTAGAAACGGAGGTAAAACACTTCCACCGACATGTTTCACGCTGGTAAAGCAAACAAGTACTGGAGGTTCGCACCATATTTTATGCCATTTAAGGTTTTCAGACCACACTGAGATGTTCCCCATTGAGAGTTCTGTCTGACATTGCTATGGAAGTAGCGTATATAAACTGGCAAGGAGGAAAAAGGAGTCAGAGTACTCTCAAAGAAGCCCCCAGAATCCTGCAGTAGGCGGAAGAGGCCGTTTCATGCATCTCTGCATCTTACATTTTGAGAGACAAATGACAAAGCTGACTTTCTTAGCAGGTACACCATACACCCAGGACAATGGGAACCAAACAAACAGGTTTTTAATCAGTTAATGCAGAAATGGGGCCAACCAGGTCGATCTGATGATATCAGCACTCAACAAAAAAGTACAGATGTATGTGTCAGAATGGCATGGCCCAGAATCTATAGCTGGGGATCCCTTCTCGATCGCTTGGGATTTCCATCTTCTGCAGTGTGTAATGAACAAGATCAAGAGAGACAGGTCTCCAGTTCTGCACCATATTGTCACAGATTAATGTGGTTTGTGGATTTAAGACGTTTGTCAATAGAAGAGCCTTGGATTCTCCCAGCATTTCCAGCATTATTGGTTTATTTTCGCAATCCCCAATTCCTGAGGTTGACGGCATGGAACTTGAGAAAGGTTTCCCCAATAAAGTCATATTAACACTTACACGTTCAAGGAATCAAGTGACATTTAGAGCCTATTATTGAATCTGGAGGACCGTCATACTCCCCAATATATTGGACTTCCTTCAGCGGGGATTTCAGAAAGGATAGAACCAGCCTCTTTGAAGGTTTAATTAAATTAAAATCCTGCTTCGTCCATGGGACCTCAATTTAGGCCTAGAGCAACTCGTTTCACAAACTTTTGAACCAATTTGTGAGCATTCTATTAAGTTATTCCCCATTAAGGTTATTTTCTAACAGAAATCACCACAGCGTGAAGAGTTGGAGAACTCCATGCTTTACCTTTTGTGGAACCGTTCTTTCCGATAAAATAGTAATGAGGATCATTCCACATTTTCCAACTAAAGAGGTATCAGATTTCCCTGTCAATCAAGACATTGTGGTGCCATCCTTTTGTCCAAATCCAACTTGTGATAGGGAACATCAGTGGCACAATTTAGATGTATTTAGGGCTCTAACAATATATATAAAAAGAACTACAGTGTTGGGAAGTCCTCAAGGTTGTTCGTACTTTTTGATGCATCTAGAAAGGGTCAAGTAGCATCAGTCGCTTCAATAACTAGATGGATTAATGCAGTTATTTGCAAAGCATATAGAGTAGCAGGAAATAAATCATCCACACAGTAGGATAAAAGCTCACTATACTAGGGCCATGACAGCCTCATGGGCAGAAAAGGCTTATGTCTCTGTGCCAGAAATATGGAAAGCTGCAACCTGGTCTTCTTTACACACATTTGGTAAGCATTACCGGTTCGATGTTCAATCATCTGCAGATGTGAGATTCGGAAGGAAGGTGCTAAAAGCAGTCATTCCAACATCCAATTAATGACCATCAGAAGAAAATAGGATATTTAACTTCCAATATTTCTGTTTCTTCAAGTCTATCGCAGGGTACTTCTCTCCCTTGTGTCTTTTTATATTTTTCTTATTACAGCTCGACCCCGTTATAACGCGATCCGTTACAACGCGAATCCGCATATAACGCGATGCAAGCATGGCTCCCAATTTTCATATTTATGAATACTTTACAACACGATTATTGATATCTCAAATACTTTATTGTACAATGCATACAATTGTACATTATTTGTAACGCGATCCGCTTATAACGCGATGTGATTCTTTGGACCCCAAGCAAAGCGTTATAAGGGGGTTGAGCTGTAATATGTTTGTGCTTCCTTTGAAGAAGGCTTTGACAGAGGATAACTGACTTGGGATTTGTGACGTCCCTTTTTATAGTGGTCTTAAATGTATTCTCCTACCACAGCTGGATGAAGGAGTTAGCCCATTGACTGCCATAGAGAACTTGAAGAAGTACTGTAGGAAGGTACATTTCCTATTTTTTGCACATAGCTTAGTATTAAATAGAATAACAGAAAAAAAGTTTATTTTGCAGTCTTTTGGCTTAACATGTGCCTTTTAGCGTTGTCATTTTTTTTTTTCATTTTAGCAGTAAAAAAAAAAAAACAGTTGAGATGGCCAGTATAGCAGTTCTGTGTCAAATTTAATAAAGATCCAGACATTTTTTAAGTTTGACGAGCACCCTCGTATACTGTATCCTGAGCTTAATATTCAGGTACTTGTTCTGTAACCAGCCACTGCCTCAAGCTGCTGTATTAAAGGTGCTGTCCACTTTTAGAAGTTCTTTTTTTAATTTGTTTTGTGCGTTTACACTGTGGAGATATATTTTTATATTTTGTATTATATCACCTCAGTGATCACGTGATCGATCTGTCATCGCGGAGACATGAAGGGAAGAGTCCTACCCTTCCGTTCAGATCATGTAGCGCTGAATGCAATCTACCCTAGTAAACAAGCAATGGTGTAGAGGGTCCGTCTTAAGGGCCTCCAGTGTGTCGACCCTCATGATGTACTTTGTAAGTCAATAGGGTGTTCAAGGGGTCCATAAGATAAAAATAAATATTTTTAAATCGTTTTGGAAAAATATTCTAAACAAATTTATCATTAGACTTTTTTTTGTTTTTCATTCCCTCTCTGACCTGGAGGTTACATATAAATACATTTTGATTACATAATTATGGGGGTAGGAAGAAAAACAAGATACAGTAAATAATAAACCCCTTCCTTGTTTGTGCACGTGGTAAATTAAAACTTTCAAAGATGTTTTTAAATAGTTGTATGACATTTGTAAAAACATATAATTCGAGAAATGAAACCTATCACTGCCATTGGTTAAGTTTGGTTCTACACAGAACTGTACCTATTGTATCAAACGTAAAACATATTCAGGGAGATTCACTTAATTTAAGGGTTATCGCAGCTCCATTTCATACTACTGTAGGTGCTATTGACTTGAATGGCATTATACATGGGATCGATGGGATATGCTCTTTATCAGAGCTTAGTGAACCAAGGCCATTATTTAAAAAAATGAAGACAAAACAAATACACTGACAATGTATATCATTTTTTTTCTTGCTGAGCTGTGAATGCATATTGAAAACATTTTCTTACAGTACTGTAAGAGTTAGCAAAACCTTGAGCCTACCTTTGGACATTAATTTATCTTTTCTACATCTTTTTTCTTTGTTTTAACCCTTGCAGGGCAGTATCGTTGGAAATGCGCGTCAGATCCTGTTCTTGCTAGAGTTCTTCATAAGCAACTTCAACTAGAAGTTCATGCCCAGGGGATACTCTTCCTTTATGAATTCTGTTACATCTTTTGAGGGGTTATTAAGTAGGTAGTTAGGGATTAAGTACTGTAGTTAAGTAGTTAAGTAGAGGTTACGTGTCATTACTACAGTTGCTATAAGTAGAAAGAAGACTGATGTAACTTCCTGTCTTAATATTTGCTCTTGCCTTGTGGTTCTTGTTTGAAACTTGTCAATCAAAACATATTATTTAAGGCAACATAATATTTACACTTGAAAGACATACCGTACATAACAGAAACTGTACCCAGTATTAGGAAATTGTGGTTTTTTTATTACTGTTGCAGCTGTTTCTTATAAGGTTATATATTTAAAAAAAACTTTTTTGCTGCTTTATCAAATATTTAAAAATAAAAGTTAAAGGTTTGATGACAAATATTTGTTTGTTCCCCTTGTATAATCTGGTGATTGCATACTGTAGGTGGTTTTGTTTGTATATGTATGTATATCTTTATTTATACTGTATAGTGCCATTAATGTACATAGCGCATCACATCAGCAATACATGTGACATAATCACATATATAACAAATAATACAAATAACACATAGTAGGAAGAAGTGCTTCAGACATAAAAGTGACATTTAGTAAAAAGAGACCCTGCCCGAAGAGCTTACAATCCAATTGGTAAGTAAAAAGAACGTATAGAGACAGTAGGAAGGTGTTCTGGTAAGTGTGTCTGCAGGGTGCCAAGGTCGATGTATGAGGTGTAAAGTACCACCCACGGAACTACTCATATGCAGTCTGTTTTAAGAGGTCTGTTTTAAGATGGGTCTTAAAGGTGGATAGAGAGGGTGCTAATCTGATATTGAGGGGAAAGGCATTCCAGAGGTGTGGGGGCAGTCAGTAAGAAAGGTTTAAGGCGGGAGAGGGCTTTAGACAAAAGTTGTAGAGAGAAAAACACAAGAGTAGGGATGGTGTATAGCAAGAAATTAGGGCTGTGATGAAAGGAGGGGCAGAAGAGTGTAAGGCCGTAAAAGTGAGGAGAATTGTGTGTGTGATATGGGATTTGATAGGAAGGCAGGAGAGGGATCTCAGCAGGGGATACACTGAGACAGATTTAGGAAAGAGTAAAGTGATTCTAGCAGCAGTGTTTAGGATAGATTGTAGGGAGACAGGTGAGAGGCAGGAAGGCCGGACAGCAGGAGGTTACAGTCGTCGAGACGGGAGAGAATGAGGGCCTGTGTCAGAGTTTTAGCAATTGAACAACAGAGGAAAGGGCGTATTTGTAGGATGTGAATGTGGAAGAGGAGTCAAGTGTGACCGCTAGGTAGCGTGCTTGTGCTATGTATGTTAGTGCTTCCAACAGTAATGTAGAAGGAGGTAGTAGGACCAGGTTTGGGAGGAAATATGAGGAGCTTCGTTTTTGACATGTTAAGTTTAAGTCGGCGGAGGGCCATCCAGGATGATATAGCAGAGAGACATTCAGAAACGTTGGTCTGTACAGCAGGTGTAAGGTCAGGGGTTGAAAAGTAAATTTGTGTGTCATCATAGAGGGAGATATTCGAACCCAAGAGATGTGATTAGGTCACCACCTAGAGAGAGTGTGTAAAGAGAAAAGAAAGAGGTCCCAGGACAGAGCACTAGGGTATCCCTTCAGAGATCGATAGAAGAAGAGGAGGTGTTCGCAAAATAGACACTGAAAGTACGATGGGAGATGTAAGAGGAGATCTAGGATAGAGCTTTGTTATGAATACCATAAGTTGGAGAATGTGAAGGAGAAGGGGTGGTCCACAGTTTGAAATTCTGCTGTTGAGTAATATGAGCAGAGTGTAGTGACCTTTGTCTTTGGCAGCATGGATGTCATTAGTTATTTTAGTGAGGACTGTTTCAGTGGAGTGAGCAGTGCGGAAGCCAGATTGTAAAGGGTCTAGGAGAGAATAGGTGGTGAGAAAATGGAGCAAGGGAGAGAATACAAGACGTTCAAAGAGTTTAGAGGCAAAAGCCACGGAGACAGACAATAGTTTGAAAGACAGGTAGGGTCAAGCTTGCTGTTTTTGAGTAATAGTATAACTGTTGCATGTTTGAAGGAGGAGGGAAAAATACTAGAATAGAGGGAGGAGTTAAATATGTGTGTGAGTGTAGGGATTATAGTAGGAGCAAGAGGTTTTAGGAGATGGGAGAGAATGGGTCAAGAGGGGAAGTGGTAGAAGCAGAAGAGATCAGCAACGATACAGCCACCTCTGTAACAGCGAGAAAAGAGTTGAGGAAGGCTGGAGGAGAGTTAGGAAGAGATGTAGGATGGAAGGAGGATAGAGGGGATGTCCTGACAGGTATGCCACCTTTTCCTTGAAATAATATATTCACTTACCTGAAAGATGGCTAGTGGCAACTGTTACGCCGGAGTAGCCCGCAGACCAGACCTGTCCCCAGAACTGAGGTGGCAGGTATGAATACACACACCGACAGAGCGAGGGACGTGTCCGGGTTGTGGTATTAGATGGTGCTAGGCCAGATGGGGTTTATTGCGTGAATACTTGCCGGTACCTTTTTCCCAGAAGAATGGTCGTTGCCGTTGCCGAGATCAGGGGTAGGAGACGTAAGGAAGGATCGAGATGAGTGCCGTGGTCGAAGGGAGCCAGAAGGTACATAAACAGGAACAATCCAAAGTCGAGAGCCAAAGGGAGTAGTCTGCCAAGCCGCATCAAAACCGAGAGAATCAAAGAACAAGCACTGTGAAACACCCATACAAAAACTATGACGAGCGAGGAAGCACAGAACAGAGAGGGTATATAAAGCTGGAACCGCCAACCAGGAAAGGGGGCATGCCTGGAGGAGCCCAGGGAGCTTCAGTGCATTGGATGCTGTTCTTAGAGCTCAGGTGACACTCAGCAAGAGCCAGATTGTAACCGTGCGGTGTTTGGGGGCGGAACCTGAGTGGGGATAAGTTCAAGGGCTTTTGTGTATGCACTGTAAGTCCGACGTGCGCATGAGAGGAAGCAACGTGGGGTGCGCATGTGCGGGGCGGCGATTCCGTGCCGACGGCTGCGGCGCAGAGCGTGGAGGAAGTACCTCGTGGAGCGTCCCACCATGCCGAGGAGTAAGTGATGAAGCTGAAGGGGGCTTGCGTGGTTGTAGTGGAAGGGTCAGAGCAGTGTAAGGAGAGAGCCGTGAGCTCCGCCTGAGGCGCTGTGTGCTTACATTCCTAACAGTACCCCCCTCTTCAGAATCGGCCTCAGGACGATCCAAGAACGGCTTGTCCGGAAATTTCCTCCTAAAAGTCTTCAGGAGACTGGGCGTATGGATGTCTTTGAGCGGAACCCAAGACCTCTCCTCGGGTCCGAAACCCCTCCAGTGGACCAAAAACTGAAGCTGCCCCCTGGAGATGCGGGAGTCCAGTAAGGCTTATACCTCGTATTCCTCGTTATTGAGTACCGTGACTGGATCTGGCTTGCTGGTCTGTTTAGAAAAGAAACGATTGGCAATGTGGGGTTTTAATAGCGGGGCATGAAAAACGTCTGGGATCCTCATGGAGGGTGGTAGTTTAAGGCGAAACGCCACTGGGTTAATCTGCTCCACGACGGGAAAGGGTCCCAAAAACCTAGGAGCCAGTTTAGGGGAAGGGACTCTCAAGCGGATGTTTCTTGACGAGAGCCATACTAAATCCCTTGGCTTGTAGTTGGGTGCCGGCCGACGGTGGCGATTGGCCTGAAGTCTAGCAGTATCGGCGGCCTTGTGGAGAGACTTTTGTACCTTGGACCAAATGTCTTGGAGAGTGGAAATCCGTTTGTCTACCGCCGGTACCCCAGAAGCAACATTGGAAATAGGTAGGCAGGGAGGGTGAAACCCATAATTGACAAAAAATGGAGATTCCCGGGTGGATTCACTTCGGGCCGAATAGACCGCGTACTCTGCCCACGGGAGGAGTTGGGACCAATCATCCTGGGAATCGGAGATGAAACATCTGAGGTATTTCTCCAGCGACTGGTTAGTTCTCTCTGTCTGTCCATTGGACTTGGGGTGGTATGCAGAGGAGAAGGAAGAGACAATTCCCAGTCTTTTAGTGAAGGTCCTCCAGAACTTGGAGACGAACTGGGATCCTCTGTCAGAGACAATGGAAGACGGAATGCCATGGATCCTAAAGATATGCTCAGAGAAAATGTCTGCTAGGGTGGGAGAGGAAGGCAGTCCCTTGAGGGGGATGAAGTGGGCCATCTTCGAAAACCTGTCTACGACAACTAAAATGGTTTTGAAGCCCCCAGACCTAGGGAGGTCGACTATGAAATCCATGGAGATATGGGACCATGGACGAGCAGGCACTGGCAATGGGAGGAGAAGTCCCTGAGGTCTCTGTGGAAGTGTCTTGTTCTGGGCGCATACAGGACAAGCGCAAGTGTATTCCGCAATGTCTTTAGACATACTGGGCCACCAAAAGTTCCGACGAATTAAGTCTAACGTCCTTCTGAAGCCCGGGTGACCTGCGGGTTTAGAATGGGGTCCCCAATCTAGGACCTCTGGAATGAATCTGGGCGAGACGAAGAGCCTGTTAGAGGGGATTGACGTGTTTGAAGGGATCTGTTGCTGGCCCCTTTTGATCTTGTCGAGTGATTTGAAGGTGGAAGTAGCCAAAATTCTTTCGGGAGGTAGGATAGGTTCCAAAGTTGCCTCAGGCCTGTCTTCCGATGAGTATTGTCTGGACAACGCATCTGCCTTCACATTCTTCGTTCCTGGGATATAGTATAGGTGATAGTTGAAGCGAGAGAAAAAGAGTGCCCAGCAAGCTTGTTGAGGACCGAGGCGACGTGCTCCTTCGATATGAAGTAAATTTTTGTGGTCCGTTAAGATATAAAATGGCTCCCTTGACCCTTCCAATAGATGTCTCCACTCTTGTAGTGCCATTTTAACGGCCAATAACTCTCTGTTGCCGACGTCGTAATTTCTCTCGGCGGAGGAGAATTTCTTGGAGAAATACGTACAAGGGTGAAGTTTATCCTGGGGCGAGTACCTCTGTGATAGTAGAGCCCCTGCATCGCAGTCCGATGCGTCAATTTCTATTACAAAGGGAAGATCCGTGTTGGGGTGGCGCAGGATCGGTGCCATGACGAATGCCTCTTTAAGGGCCTGGAAGGCGGAGATAGCATCGCGGACCAGGCAGAAGGGTCAGCCCCTTTCCAAGTCAACGCCGTGATGGGGGCCACTAGAGTGGAGAAATTGCGAATGAACTTCCGATAGTAGTTCGAAAATCCTAAAAAGCGCTGGATAGCCTTGAGAGTTTCTGGTCTGGGCCATTCCGTAACTGCCTGGAGTTTACCTGGATCCATCAAAAAGCCTTCGTCCGAAATAATGTAGCCCAGAAATTGGGTAGAGCATTGATGGAAGGTACACTTCTCTAGTTTGGCGTACAGGGGATGTTTGAGTAGACGTGAGAGGACGTACGAGGTGTGACGAAATGTGATCCTGGAGATTTTTGGAGAAGATCAAAATGTCATCTAAATATACAATAACAAAGATGTTGAGCACCTCACGAAATACATCATTAATAAAGTCCTGAAAGACAGCCGGGGCGTTACATAAACCAAAAGGCATGACGAGGTACTCATAATGCCCACAGCGGGTGTTGAAGGCCGTCTTCCACTCGCCACCCTGCCTTATGCGGACCAAGTTGTAAGCCCCACGGAGATCCAATTTGTAAAATATCTTAGCCCCACGCAGTTTATCAAAGAGTTCCGTGATCAAGGGGAGAGGATAGCGGTTCTTGATGGTGATACCGTTCAAGACCCAGTAATCAATACATGGCCTCAGAGTACCATCCTTTTTCTTCACGAAGAAGAACCCTGCTCCCGCCGGGGAACTGGAGGGTATGAATCCTTTCTCAAGATTCTCCTTTATGTAGTCTTCCATGGCTTGAGACTCAGGTATCGACAATGGGTAAGTCTTGGACTTGGGCAAGGTTTATCCTGGGACCAAATCGATGGGGCAATCGTAGGACCGATGAGGAGGCAATTGTTCTGAGCGGACCTTGTTAAAGACCTCGCGGAAAGTGTGGTACACAGGGGGAAGAATGGAGTCCTGGGTCATTGTGTTAGCCAAGAGTTTGGGAGACTTCCCTGACCTCGGTTTCCAGGTGATGGGGGTAGGTGAGACCCAGTCAATTGGAGGGTTGTTCTTCTGCAACCAAGGAAGGCCGAGGGTTACCGGCGTACCTGGGGCCTGGATGGCGTCAAGGACCAGGGTCTCGCTGTGGGAGTAGGTAGATAGGAGGAGTGGTACGGTCTGTAGCGAGATAAAGGCTGGAGACAGCGAACGTCCGTCAAGCCCAACCAAGGCAATAGGTTGGGCCTTCTTCACCAAAGGTATCCGGTTCTGTTTGGCGAAATCGAGGTCTACAAAGTTTCCTCCAGCACCGGAGTCGATAAAGGCAGCAGTAGATGTGCGAAACTCAGCGCCTGCGAGAGAAATAGGAATCATAAGTTTCTTAGGCAGTGCCTCCTTGGGGAGGGGACGAGAAGAGATAACACCCAGTGAGAGCCCCTCCATACTCACTGAGTGTTCCCATTTCCCGGATGCAAAGGGCATGCACGGACCAGATGTTCAGGGGATCCACAGTAGAAACAGAGTCCGCCGGCCTAGCGGTGTTGTCGTAGTGGATTCCGGATCTGTTGCACCCCTAATTGCATTGGCTCGGGAGGCTCCAGTGCCAGCTGCTGCGAAGGAGGCGGTCTAGGAACCAGAGGAGAGTTGGAGAAGGGTGCTTGTAAGGTTAGTGGCCGGGCATGCTGACGCTCCGAGCGTCGTACCTGGATGCGTTGATCAATGCGTACGGCCAAGTCGATGAGCGCCTCCAATTGGTCTGGCCTGGGTTGCCGAACAAGCTCATCCTTGATGGACTCCGAGAGACCTTGCAGGAAGATGGAGACGAGCGGCTCTTGTCTCCAGTTCGTCTCGGCGGCGAGCGAGAGTGCGAAAATTCCACCGCATACATTGTCACCGATCTTCGACCCTGCGTTATTCTGGAGGAGGGAAACAGACGCCACTTCCGGCGTGCAGGGGGAATCAAAGACTTGTCGGAAACTCACCCTTGAAGGCTAGGTAGTCTTGTGTCAGGTCCGTGCACAAAACAAAAACTCCAGACTGCGAGGCCCATGCCAGCGCGCCTGCGTCAGTAGGTTGTACACGTAGGCTACCTTCTTCCGGCCAAGTCGTACTGAAGGAGGCCATTTCAAAATTGAACCTTGCACTGGTTAAGGAAAACTCTGCACTCCTCGGTTGCACGGCGTAATGTGTTGGGAGGCGGTTCTTACGTCCTGACTGCTGGGTCTGACTGGTTCTGCAGCCTGTGGAGGAGAAAGAGGAACAGGTGCTTCCGGTACCAGAGCCGAAAGTTTGGCCATTTGGCGTGTTGGGGCACAATATGATCGGGCATGGCTGGGTTGCTGTATCAGCGTAAGAGATTGCTGCTCCAATTCGGCCTGGTCTGCATCTTGTGGGCTTGTCATAATGTACGCTGGAGTAGCCCGCCAGACCAGACCTGTCCCCAGAACTGAGGTGGCAGGTATGAATTACACACACCGACAGAGCGAGGGACGTGGTATTAGATGGTGCCAGGCCAGGATGGGGGTATTGTGTGAATTACTTGCCGGTACCGTTTTTCCCAGAAGAATGGTCGTGCCGCGTGCCGAGATCAGGGGGTAGGAGACGTATGGAAGGTCGAGATGAGTGCCGTGGTCGAAGCGGAGCCAGAAGGGATTACTTGGTGCCATCGACTGTCCTCTAGGGGGGGGGGACTGAATAGGGCAGTTATATGATTTGCAGTCTCATAGAGTTAATACCTCTTGCTTGGATGGTCACTGCTGGCTAATAATCAGGAAGTGCCTTAAAAGCATGGAAGCAGCAAGGCACTGGGATGACAGTTTTCCCAGCGAAGGGGAGGACAGAGGATTTCCCAGCCACCAGGAGCTGGCTAAAGAAGCCTGAGACACTGACTGAGAGGACACTGTGAGAGAGCTGTGCTGAAGCAGTGACATCGCCGGTTGGACTCAACAGATAAGCCAACCCTATTTCGGTATACAGAGACTTTATGTGCGTAGAATAAATACTGGTTGGGGGTGGAATGAGCTTAGCTATCCACCATGGGTTAGTAATGGGTTGCTGCTGAAATGTGTAGTTAGCTTTCCTAATGGAAATGGATTTTGATTTATATTTGGTTTTTCCAAAAGGACGGTGGGCCCATAATATGTTTCCCTGTGTAAATAAAACCCCGTTAGAAAGTACAGTGTTTCCTGCCTCAATTTGGGATAAAGAAGTCTGCCAATGTGGTGTCGGCATCACAATGGTGGAGAATGCGGCAGTCCTAAGGCAGAAGCAGTGGAGGAAAACTGTGGGTTTGAAGATAATGCGGGGATTTAAAATGGCTGCCCAACTGAAGTGGAAAGCAAGCAAAGTTTGTCCAATGTGTAGGACCAGTTGTGCTTACAGCATGCACAGAGAATGTGTGAAGTGTGGATGCAATAGCACCCAGAGGTCAGAAATAGAGGAAAAGAAACAGATTTAAACCTTGCTCTGAACCAGCTGGCAGATGTGGAGGCGCGACTCAACGCCAAAGAAGATGAACTGTCAGCTGCACTGGGTGAAAAAAGAAATGCAGGACAGCTTCTTGACCTGAGGAAGGACCTGGAGTCTGAGCGTGCTGGACCGACCAGGTGGCAGAGAAACAAAAAGCGTGACCTGCGACAAGATACTCGAGGCCTCTAAAGACTGAGCATGAGACTAGTTGGACTCTATGCTGCCCAACAGGTTTTCTCAGCGAAGTTGAAGAACAAGGTATTGGCCAGCCCAAGTGTCTGTATCCCACAGGAACGAAAGCCTGTGAAGACTACCCCGGGTACCGTGAGAACTGGGGACACCGCTCAGTTGGAAAAAAAGTGACAAAGCTTGAACTGCCTAGGCAAGTGAGGCGCTCAAGGAAGAATACTACAATACCGTTGCAGTAAACAGTCTACTTTCCACAAGGCACAGAAGGGGAAGACCAAGGTGCTGTGGAGAAGCACAGTGGGAATCCCGTCATACTGCAGTGCCCAGGGGGACCCAAATGGATTCCTTGCCATGAGGGCAGTCACTGTGAAGAAGGGACGCCACGAATGAGACGGAAGTGTGCCCGTGATCGTAAGAGAGAAAGACGCACAGATGGCACAAAGAAAAGGGATAGTGAGGAGGTACCAGTCTTCAGGCCCAGATGGCCTCGCGTAATTACCCCAAAAAGGAAATGCCTAAATTGGAGGCAAAAAAAAAAAAACAAAAAGGGGGGGGAGGGAAGGGCGTGTCTGACAAAGAGTGGGGCACGAGAATAGTGCACAGGCCGTCACAGGATAATGTTTTTCGGCGGGGGAGGGGATATGTTGGTGCCATCGCTGTCTTTACGGGCTGAATAGGGCAGTTATAGGACTTTGCTCTCTAGAGTTAATACTCTTGCTTGGCTGGTAACCTGCTGGCTTATTATCAGGAAGTGGCCTTAAAAGCATGGAAGCAGCAAAATCACTGTGAGACAGTTTTCTCCAGAGAAAGGGATGAGACAGAGGAGCTGCCCAGCTTAATGGAGGCTGGCAACAAGAAGTGAGAGACACTGCTGAGAGCGCTGTGGCTGAAGCAGTGACAATCGCCGGTTGGACTTACAGATAAGCCAAACCCTTATTTTCGGTTATACAGAGCTTTATGTGCGTGGCAATAATATCTGTTTGGGGGTGGAATGAGCTTAGCTATCCACCTGGGGTTAGTAAGGGTTGGCTGCTGAATGTGTAGTTAGCTTCCTAATGGAAAAGGATTTGATTTATTATTTGGTTTTTCTCAAAAGGAGGTGGGCCCATTCATATGATTTATCCCTGTAAATAAACCCCTGCTTAGAAAGTACAGTGTTTCCTGCCTCATTTGGGATAAAAGAGTCTGCAATGTGGTGTCGGCATCACAGTACGTAAACAGGAACAATCCGAAGTCGAGAGCCAAAGGGAGTAGTCTGCCAAGCCGCATCAAAACCGAGAGAATCAAAGAACAAGCACTGTGAAACACCCATACAAAAACTATGACGAGCGAGGAAGCATAGAACAGAGAGGGTATATAAAGCTGGAACAGCCAACCAGGAGAGGGGGCGTGCCTGGAGGAGCCAAGGGAGCTTTAGTGCATTGGATGCTGTTCTTAGAGCTCAGGTGACATTCAGCAAGAGCCAGATTGTAACCGTGCAGTGTTTGGGGGCGGAGCCTGAGTGTGGATAAGTTCAAGGGCTTTTGTGTGTGCACTGTAAGTCCGACGTGCGCATGAGAGGAACCAACGTGGGGTGCGCACGTGCGCGCAGGGCGGCGATTCTGTGCCGACGGCTGTGGCGCAGAGCGTGGAGGAAGTACCTCGTGGAGCGTCCCACCATGCCGAGTGGTAAGTGATGAAGCTGAAGGGGGCTTGCGTGGTTGTAGTGGAAGGGTCAGAGCAGTGTAAGGAGATAGCCGTGAGCTCCGCCTGAGGCGCTGTGTGCTCACATTCCTAACAGAAACTCAGCTAAACCATCTGTAGCGACAGTCCATCACTACCACATCCGTGGCGGGGTTCTGGTATTGTCGTTATTAGGAAAGGAGTATGTGCAGGTCATCCGCGATACCTGCGTGAGGCCCAGAAGGGAGCTAACTCAATCTGCTTTATGCCCGGAATGTCAAAGTCACTATTTACAGTCTGTGAAAACATGGAAACTGCTCTCCAGCCGCTGCTCCTGGGTTCTCCTGAGACTGCGGTGAAGATGGACTCTTCACCCAGCGGGGTAGATGATCTTGCACCACCAGAGAAGGATCATCTACCTGAACCGGACAAGGGTGTCGCTATGGGGATCACAATTAATCTAAGTATCAAGGTTCCTGAACGAGGAAACCTCGAACCAGATGCCGTAGATCCAGATGGGATCGTTGAAGAGGTAATCGAGGAATCACCCTTCTCGCTGAAGTTAAAGATGTCCTGACGGGGACGTCAGTGAATGAAAATAGGAACTGGTATCTGTAACCCTAGAACTAATCTGAAGTCAGGATCACCAGGCATTATGACACAGTACCTTAATCAGGATCCTGGAAGAATAAAGTGCAGTGCAAGTATGAAGAATCACCCCCTCCTACCTCAGTACCAGAGAACTGTACAGTATGAGGTGAGTAGGGAGGCTTCAGAGTAATGAACTCCTCTCCTACTACAGTGAGGAAGAGGATCCCCTGCTGGGATCCTGGAAATATAGGGTTTAAGAATGTCACCAGAAGCATGGTTGACCATGATATGAATGAAAACAACCCTTTTTAATGTAAAAGGCAATATGTGCCTTCTCATGATTACAATGATGCAACTGAGGAAGAGTTGTACCTGATTGTATGAATAAAGACTGTTTTATTTAAAAACAACAAAGTTCTTGGTGCCCATCTTTACCACCTGCATATATTCCTAGCCAAAGTGGACCAGCACCTCTGACAAATGTAATGCACCTTGAGTAGCCAACAACACAGTAAACTCGCTTATAGCCAGGCAGGGAGGGTTACAATGATATGATAATGTAATGCATATATAACAGTCGACAAGTTTTATTCATGGCCCACTGTAAAAACACTTGGATTAGACGAGAAAAACTCTGACTTATACTGACATTTGCCTACATTCGTTCAGACAAGACTATCATCTTATGTCCATGCCCCTCCAGTGGCAGATGTACCAGGCATTTATTTTTATTGAACAGGGAGAATGATTGTGCAGCATAATCAATAAAGCGTAATGACATCATCCATATTCTGAGCACTAAGGGAATATTAACCCAATTAAAGCAAAAAAAATCCTATGTTCAGCCCTGTCCCTTACTAGAATAGCAGAGGAAACATTCTGTCTTGTGCTCTAGGTGAAGGTGTTTGTCCGGCCCTTTTGTGGACTCTAACCGAGTTTCAAGACGGATACAGTAGTTCATGAGAAACACCTACCCAGGCCCTATAGAGAGGATGAGTACCCTCCTATTAGGGGTCTCCAGTGTGGTTTTTCGCCATCCGGGGTTCCCTGCCGTTTGCCGCTTACAATTCTTAGGCTGTTTTCTCTGGTATGGCTGCAGGTTCTGTCTAAGAGGCTGTCTAGCTGTGTGCTTCAGATTGTGATAAGATAGGAAAAGGAGGCTAGAAAGCATGACGCAACTGCTGTAGAAAAAATTGCACTTTTTCTACAGCAGTTGCTCTGTTATTTCCAGCCTTTTCCTGCCCCTTCTCTCTACTCCATTAGTCTTAATTGGTTTTCAGGATGCTATTGAGGTAAACAAGCTAATGCTGACACAATTAAATCCTCCATCTCCTCTGATGAAGCTACCTACTGTAATGACTGATACTGCTTCCTGGCAAGGTCCATCCAGAATGTGTTGCTAACCAACCAATGAGCTCACGAGACCTCACAATACTGTGGTCAGCTGCCTACCTAGCCAAAGGCAGATAGTATTTAGTGGAGGAGTCCAAGCTGCAGTCAGCCAGAAAACTCAAAGCATAGATTATTTTTAATAGTAGTATGATGTACAATACTGGATACACTACAAGCACTATATAGGATCATTTTAATTTATTACTAGGGGAGAACCCGCTGCTGTGCTATGGAAAGTAAGAGCATTTCATACTTACACATACTTTCTCTCCTGCTTCTCTTTCTTCTCCCCTCCTTTGCTCTCTCCCATCCTCCAATTTCTCTCTCTCCCCACCCCCTCTTCTCTATCCCCCACCCCTGTCTTTCCCCTTTCCTCTCACACTTAAATACTGTAGTATGAAAAAGTTTGTCCCAGCCTTAACCATGTAGCCAGTTGACATCACAATGGGGTGGAGAGCAGCCCGGCTAGCTACCCCCCAGAAAGCCAAGAAGCTAGATAGATAGATGTGGTAAGAGACACCACTCACTATGAGATCAAAACAAAAGAACACAAAGTGAAATCAACCTTTATTTTACAGAGTATAAATTAACACATTGCACTATTATTGGATTTTATCACTGCATGTTCATTAAAAATAAGGAGCATCAATATCCATTAACCTTCTTTGGGATAATGTTACAATACAATATACATATAAATACACAATTTCCACCAATAACGGTTGATTAAAAAACGTACACACAATCACTGAGTTGTCTAAATTCACTATTGAGTTAATGCAAATAACCATGCACCACTTGGTAAAAGAACACAACACAAGATTACACTTTTATTTCACAGAGTAAAGTTTAATATATTGCACCATCTTTAGGTTTTTATTATTGCTTTTTTATTAAGAAATGAGGAGAATCAATCATCCTTCAACCCTTTTTGGGTTAATGTCATACCTAACACACCTATGAATCCCACAGCGACACCCACGAGGGCAGGGGCTGCGCTGTACACATAAGGATGCGCACGCAACCATCCACAAATTCCCCTTCAAAATTTTAAAACTTTAGCACGAAGAGACATTCCAATGCGCACACAGATCTATGCAAGATGCGCACGCAGCTTTCAAGATGGCGGCGTCCCGTCGTAGAAGGAGAGAGTAATTGAACACAACAGGATAGGGACTTGCTAGCAACTGTATAAGAACGCAAAGACACAGCCGGTCCACATCTATCGAGCCTGAGGAAGTCCTGTTCTGGACGAAACGCGTTGCTCTTCACTTGGGACATATCTGCAGCTTACTCAGAGGAGTCAGAGGTGAAGTCGTAGCTCTCTATCTGGACGTGGAGCGAGAGATCCCCTACCACCTTACCACTCCCCCTGCTTTTACTTCCATTTAGAAGCCATTGGTTTCTTTGTTTTATATCTGTTTTATTTGTTTTGTACCTTTATAGTTTGTTCTTTTCTGTTTTAATAAAGTTTTGATCCCATAGACCACAGTGTCCCATAGTCTGCCTTCACCCCTCCATTAGTTTAAAGGGGAACCCCACAAGAAAAACCAGAAGTGAAAAGAAACCTCTACCAGTGTGTACTCACACTGGCCCGTGTGAGTATTTTGTTATATCGCTTTTTACTCCCCTTCACCTCAAACATCAGGTGACTCCCAGGTTACACACACACACCACTATCTGCAATTATTTGCTAGATATCTACAGACATCAACATCTGAAGCCCTGTATCAACCTCTTAAACGGGCAATATCAAGATACCGCGATAGGAGAATACTCACATTGGCCCGTGTGAGTGCTTTAGTATACCATTGTATTGCAATGGTATATTGCTTTATTACCCTTCCCTACACTGCTGCCGCTGTATATTTGTATTGATCTAATCACCTTTTCATTTTCACGAGAGGAAAACCTCCTGGAGGGAGAAATCCATCCAACGAAGAAAGCCGAAGGCACAACGAGGAAAGAAGTCCCGACTGAAGGAGAACCTATCTTCCAAAGAAGAATAGCAATCCAAAGAAACCTTGATGTGATAGAACTTACACAAGGCCGTGTAAGTTATTTATTCTTTTATCTTTACACCTACATACACACATCACTGTATGTTCGCCTCCCATAGATGGAGTCCACTCCATAGACTGATGCTTCAATAGAGGTGTCTCTTACCACGTCGATCACCAGTCTAATAGGACACATCATTAACTGTCCTTTTCCTCAAATTGTGCTCCCCCATCTTTTCTTGTATTTTATTGTCATCAAGAGTCCTGGATAGATCCTGCTGGGGTTCCGAGTCACAGGAAGACATCATAAGAACATTATTCTAAGGCTGTATTACACCCCCTTTTTTTTACTTCACCATCCTACTCTAACATCCTATACATGTCATATAGAGATAGCGCCCGGGTACTTTTTCGAATAGATAGATAGATATAGTAGTGATATAGTATCTGCTATATATTTCAGAATGTTTGTCTGTGTGTCACATTTTGTTTGTTTGTGTGTCCCATTATGCACGCACAAACTATAAGACCTAGAACAACCAAACCTTGAAGGATAACTTAATGTATCAAAATAAGGTGAACTGTCATGGTTGGGATCTCCTGAACACTCCAAAGGGGGTGCTGCTAGGAATGTTAGAGTTATTAAAATCTCAAGCATGTCAGCCACTGGGTGTTGTACCTGGTAGACTATGTATCTGGCACGTGACATCACACTGGAACATCATAATACACAAATCACAATACACATCATCTGGTGCCAGATAAGAAGAGTCAGATAGCTATAACTTTTACCCAGAAAGCAGATGAAGAAAGAGAGAGAGGTAGTCAGTTTGCACATGAGTAGGTGAAACGTCTCAGGAAACAGCACTGGATAATCTGCAGGTCGCTTTGCGATTATCTATACATATTGTGTGGTCATATTGTGACAATATCACAGTAACATTTCTTTATAACATCTTTGTCATTTTACTTTATTTATTTTTTATTTGAGTGCTGGATACCCCTCCCCCCCCCTTTTTTTTGCTCTATATTGTCCTTTGGGAGGGAATAGTGTCCTCCAGGTTCCCATGCACCATAGTTTATTTTACTCCCGTATATTCTTAGAGTGCTGTTTAAACCATATACTTTCTGTATATCTTAAGGGCGTGTTTCGGGATATCTTCTTAGGGTTTATAGAAGAAGGCTTGCCATGGCTTAGTGGTGATCCTAAGGCCCAGTAAACTATGTATGAGGTCGTAGGCCTGTTTCTATTCAGACACTGCTATCAGGAGTCTCCCACCATGTGTGATATATTGTACCCACTCTCTTGCAGCCTCTAAAGCAAAACTGGGAAGATGTTTTGTACATTTTGTAGCGTGAAGGGCAGAGGTACCACCTGTACATGACTTTATAACCATTTTCTTTTGTAATAGTGTTAATTGATGTGATCTCTAGCTTGTACCAAATTTCCCATTCCTCCAACTCCAGGACTTCACCAATGTGTGCCTCCCATTGTCTCAAAGGGGGGTGATTATATGTTGATACAAAAGGGAGATCGTGTTTGTGTTCAAAGGGTTGGCTCTACATATAGATTCAAAAAGGGTACCATTGAATTAGGATACTCCTGGTCTTTGTGAGCGGACAAAATGTCTCTCTTAGTTGGCAGTATCTGACTATTTCCTTTTCAAGAGCTCATAACTCTCCTTAAAGGTGTTGAATTATTTAATTCTGTTGTCAAGTAAGAATTCTCTCAAGCTGGCTATGCTGTTTTATCCCACTATTGAAAGTCCCACCTGGAACATTCTGGTTTAAAATCTGGATTCCCAAGAATTCTGGTCATATTTGAGTGTTTTAAAGTAAGCTTATGTCTGTACTAGATTTTGCGCCCGGTTTCACCCGGGGAATGTAATATAGAAAACATGTCCCCGCCCTCCCTTTCCCCCCCTGCTGCTTGCTCATCGCCCCTGCTGCTGGCTCATTGCCCTGGCCCCCCCTCCCCCCTTCTGCTTGATGTAGTGTGGGGTGAGATTTGTCTGTGTCTGTGTGTGTGTGTCTCTGTGTGTGTATCTGTCTGTGTGTCTGTGTGTGTGTGTCTCCCCCCGCTGCCGGAACATGTTTTTGCCCCCCCTCTTCCCCCCACTGGCCTCCCCGTGCAGCTGTGGCATATCCCCTCGCTGCCGGCATCTCTCCCCCCCCCCCCCCTCCCCCATTGGTACATCTCCCCCCACTGCTGGCACGTGTCCTCCTCCAGCCCGCTTCTCCCCCCCCGTAGCTGGCACATCTTCCCCCGCTGGTATTCTCCCCCTCCCACTAGCTGGCACATCTCCCCCCCCAGCTTGCACATCTCCCCCGTACATCTCACATCACACACACAGCCCCGATCCAGGCAAGGACACGCCTCCTCCCTTAGTAGCCACGCCCCCGCTCCTGCATTAGCTGAGGGAAACTTAGAATGTCCATAATTTGGGAGGTGAGTTACATTGGAACCTCAAAATAGTTGCGTTGACCTACAAATCCGCCGCAGAATGTACAGTCCAAGTTTCATTGGGCTACGTGGTGCCGTTTGTGAGATATCGATGCTTCGGACATACAAACAAACGGAATCCAACTTAGATTTATAGTATAGATTGTCATGTCCCACATATTCAGTTAGTGAGAAATCACTGGCTTTGACGATAAGGTCTTCAGTCTGGTATGGACTGGAAGCCACAGTAGTGATTTGAGCAAAAGGGGGTTTAGTATCTGCTGCCTCAATGTCTACCCACACCTGTTCCCTACCTTCCAAGTGCCATAGTGCCAATTGATTCATTTCTGCTGCCTTATACTGTAATATGAGTAAAGGCATGGGACCAAGAGGCCTCCAGAACTGGTCATAGCGGTTAGCCACTAAGGTAATGAAGGGGGTTATTAATGTATTATAATATTAATTAACTTTATTTTAAATTATAGCTTACCATTTATTGCCAATGTGGCTATCCAAGCCCGAATTGAGAGAGCCCAGTAATCCACACTGACAATCAATGCTTTGAAGTAATAAATGTATTTTTAATGTTATGTTTCTTTTGTTTTGTTTTTCAATATGTATTTTTTTTCTTTTAATGCTCAAACCCCCTATTAGCCACATCTAGTGAATAGGGATATTGGGCATTAGTCTAGAGGGGGGAAGGTTTGTTGGAGTTTACAGTTGTGGGTGATGGGGTAGTTGCCCAAGGGAGGGTGGTTAGACCTCTGGGGCGGGGGTGGGGGTTTCCTTAGTGATTACTTAAGCATTGCATGGCAAGCTTTATTTACTACCCACTAAGGTGGGTAAAGGGGAGGGGGTAGGTAGTGTAGTTTTATGTATATTAATCCCTTTGTAGCCCTTTTTAGTCAGCTGGTCATGAGTAGTTCACCTGTGGGCTACTAAGGGATTAATATTAAATAATAATTTATATTAAATAATAATTTATCATCTATTTCAGGTTGGTTTAGCTTATCTGACCTATGTATATAATGGTCAGTATATTGACCATTATATTATATACATAGGAAAGACAGGGATAACGCCAGTCTGGACTGGGTGATAAAGTATTTGCTGTATTTCTGCCGTTCATCCCGTTCTGATATCGAGCTTGATATAGTATGTGGCCGTTTGTACCTAAAAATGTGGTATTAATCCTCTTTTTGATCAGATCCATTAAAAAGCTCTTGATTTTTGCCAGTGCAATGTTGACATATAGCACGATAAAAAAAGAAATTTTTTGCCGATTATACTGCATTTTTAGGTTACCACAGCATAATGTATCCAGCCCATTGTATGCTAAGAGATAATGGTGAGAAGCATGTTGCAGACCTGTCTGAGACGTGTGAATGTGCTTACAAGGGGTATTTTTATTTGATGATAAAAATGTGTGAAAAAACCTGCTACACACGAATTGCCTGTTATCAGCCAACAAGTGGACAATTAGTAGGAGTTCCCAATCAGACATTTATCCAATGGGAACCCCATGTCAGCTTTGCACAAAGGTATAAAACACCTTAAGTGCCCCCACAGCTCCATTACCCCTGAAGAAGTGACGTCAGAGTCACGAAACGCGCGTAGGGTGGAGCTTGCTGTACGTGCTGCGACGTGCAGACCCTGTGGAAGGAAAGGAGGTTGATTGACGGGGAACGTCATCGGAGGAGGGACTAGGCGCTCCGAGTCGCGGCCACGAAACGGGGAATCACGCCGGCTCCTGCCTCCTCCTGCAATCACTCGGCATCCTTACATGTGAAGCGGACGGCACGTTGTAGGACACGCATAGGGCATTCTGGCATGTGAGTGCATGTTTTTATGCTTGTCCTTTTTTTAATAATAAATGTTATAGTGTTACACTATTGGTGCCCCTTTTTGTTCCCAATCGGTATGGTGATGCTGATGCTGGAAGTGTAAATCGTGATACCAGCAGCAGGAATCAGTTGGAGCCAATCGTGTGGAGATTTAAAGAAACCTTTTGAGGCCCATTCTTATCTATTTTTAAGTAAGTAGATAGCAACGGTGGGGGTGTGGAACATTGATCATAGGGTACTGCGCAATGGTTGTTTCATTTGTATTTCCAGACAAGCGTCCAGTGTAAAAGAACGGGACATTGTGGACTGTGGATCTCTTCTATATCATCTTTTGATTCATGGGACTACTCCAATTCGTCAGGTTTATTATCTGATAGTGCACCAGGGAATCACTGTTTGTGTTGTATCTGTGTTATTTGTCGTATATCTCTATGTTGCAGACCTGTCTGAGACGTGTGAATGTGCTTACAAGGGGTATTTTTATTTGATGATAAAAATGTGTGAAAAAATTTCAAAGGAACTTTTAGATAAAAAATGTAAACAAAATTGTCCAAATTTGCCATAAAACGATGTTTCCTCTCTTTTGTGCTGTAAAAACACTTGCGCTTTATAATTAATTGATTTTTTTGATATATATTATATGATACATTTTTTTCGAAACAAAAAATTGATTATTCTTTAATATTGTAAATTAAATAATGTGTTCCAGCACTAATAGAATATTAACAAATGTAGGAATATGCCAAATAAAGAATTTAATAGTGAAAGCACAAGATATAACACAAATTGGAATAATGCCAGTGAATATCACATAAGAAAACAAATGACACTAAATACAGAAGTGTGGGGTAACAACACAGGGGAAAAGGGAAAGACAAGGAACAATCACACCGGGGGTCGGGGTAGGTGGGGAGGGATTATTGGGGCAATGTTTCGGGGTAATAACCTCTTCCTAAGGCCCGTTCCCTCAGGTCCACTGGGACCAAAAGTACTTCCCTAACCCTGTGTCCCCAACAAACTAGACAAACCCCAACAAATGAAAAAAAGGTTATAATGAAGAAAACTCAATAAAGTCTAGAAGCAGCAAAGAGGATGTACAGCTCAGCCCCGTTATAGCGCGATCCATTACAACGCGGATCCGCTTGTAACGCGATGTAAGCATGGCTCCCAATTTTCGTATTTATGAATACATTACGACACGACTATTGGTATCTTAAATACTTTATTGTACAATGCATACAATTGTACATTATTTCTAACGCGATCCGCTTATAACGCGATGTGATTCTTTGGACCCCAAACACAGCGTTATAAGGGGGTTGAGCTGTATATCCAACCGTAAGTGTCCTCAATCTGTGCAACAAGAGAGATTGAGAGCAGGCGTTACACAGATTGAGGACAGATTAGGGTCCTCCTTGTTCCCTTTGCACCCTGCATTTAGTTGATTGCATTTTTTGGAGTGCTGTCTATCTTTTTTGTCTCCTCCATTCTTTAATATTTGGTTTAAAATATTATATCATTTACAATTGGTAAATTCACCAGTTTAAATCTATTTTTTTTTAATTATTGTCATCGATTATTTTTGAAAATCCTTTTTGTCTGGTAAAGGAGATTATAAAATAATATTGCTAAAATGTACTCATTACCCCAAAGAATTATCATTCTGCAATCATCACTGCAACACATGTAGAAAAGACTTGCAAGCCTCAAAAGCCTACAGTATTTTGAAAGGAGCAGTCACAAAGGGAAATGCATCTCTGTTCAGCAAGATTTGCTGAGTTATTTTTATTTTATTTCCCGATATCAGCAGTATAATAAAAGTGGGTGGAATACTAAACACCTCTTGAGAATGAGTTATTGTTCTCTGGTAACAAGTTTCCATTAACTTCACCAGCATCATAGATCTTCCTCAATAGGTGTGATGTCATTTTATTTATGGTGCAATTATTTGTCTAACCTTGATTTTTTTTAAAGACCATTACATCACCCCAAACTCATAATTTAGATGTTCCATGTCACCTTTATTGGAATTATGACCTTTGTGTCATTTTGTTCAGCAGTTTTAAACCCTTGCTTAGAGCAAATAAACTGTTTAATTTATGGCTTTCAGGCTACCTAATTTTCTGTTATTCTGCACCTATATAAAGATCAGCCGTATAATAATATCTCCTCTCGCACCAAGTAACTCGCTGCAGTCTGAGGACAAAATGGACGCAAATCTACGTGCTGTATGCAGGAGTGAGAAGGAACCTCCTAACTCCAAATTTGGAAGCAGAATACAACTGTCCCAAACCAAGTGTTCACATAATCATCATTTTCCAGGAGACACCACCCACTTAAGAAAGTCTGCCATCCGGTTTTACCCTTCTTTCATAGCTCACAACCTCTGTACCGGGGAAAGAATGCCCCTCGTATCATTGCCACACTCTGTGATGTCAAACACTAATCATATTTTCAGATTTAGCCAGATTATCTGTTCACTCTGCTGGACAAGACGCAGATTTCAGACCGTTTAAAAGAACAGACCCCTCATAGGCAGCCATGGCTTTTGCTAACCATGGAGACACTGTTTTTCTTCCTGCGGTTTCAGGCTACATTTTTGGGCATTTTATGTTTTACTCTGTACAGAAGATATAAGCATTTGAAATATTGAGGGGCCTATTCTCATATTTCCCAAGTTGTCACTGCCAAACTTCACGGTTTGGTATGTTCAGAAGGCGCAGAAATAAATATAGCCATGGCTGGTCCAGACTATCTGTCCTGTCACGTAAGTCCTAGTAGCTATAGGCAGTGACAGGCTATCCTGTGGGGTTTACCCCCCCCCCCCCACGCAGCCTCCCTGAGTGGCAGGAGAGGTGGTGACACTGGGTCTGTGTTGCAGCTAATCATGATGCAGACCCTGTGCCCTCCCCTTTTGCATTAGGAATGGTGCCTGTCTAATTATACAGTCAGTGTACCTTCCCACCCAGGGAAGGGAGAGGAGCTCAGCCCCTCCTGGGGCTGAGGGAAACAAGATCTGGCATAGCACATGGCCTCAACATTATCTGCTGGCCATCACCATCCAAGGGCCTGAAACCCATTTTCCACTATATGCAAACGCTGTTATACCATCTGCAGTGGCTGCATCAAATAAAGACCCCTTTTATATACTTCTGACTAAGTCGCAGTCTATTGGTCAGAAGTATAGGAGAAAAGAATTGTCATGGTAGGGACTTCCTGTAGCTCTGCTGTAGCCTGCTATGACTGGAGGTGCTGTCACTGAATGAAAAGAACCTGAGGATCACCTAAAGCCTGTCATGTTCCCCACAACATCGTGGACGTTCATCTCTCCTGGACCCTCACAGGTAACCAGCATCACATGTACCTGTAGCCTAGCAAAATCTCCCAGGGGGGAAGGGGGGGAGGGGGGTAACAGTGCTACAAATGGATGGAGATGCTGCTGAGATGCAGTAACAGGGCAGGCTGTTAGAGACTTTGTAGCCAGCAGCAGTAAAAGAGGTTGGGCCGGGCCCCTGATGCTACTCCAGGGACCCTGGGCACCCATCCGCATTAAGGAAGGGGTGAAGCTCTCCCTAAAGCGATACCAGGGAGGGGGTTGCTTAGACCCTTACCAAGGACAGACTTTGTTGGGGCGTACCCTGAGGGCATGTTACCAGGGAGCGTGAAGACCCTTCATCAAGGATCCAAGACAGGGACGGGCCCTTTCAGTTGCAGGCTGGGGACCCTGTGCACAACTTACTGTGCTAGTTGGGGCGCACCCTGAGGGTATGTTACCAGGCAGCGTGTATCCTTCATTTCAATACAGACCAGAGGTTGGGGCGCACCCCGATACGAAATCCGGGGAGCGTGTACCCTTCCAGCTGCTAATCAAAGAAATTACTGGGGCCAGGAATCCTTTCAGTTGTTCCTGGGGACCCTGGGTACCTGGACTTGTGCTAATGGGGGCGCACCCAGTGGGAAAGTATCCAGGGTGCGTAGACCCACATCTCCCTTCAAGAAGGGATGGGCCCCTTTCAGTTGTAGGCTTGGGGACCTTGTGTGAGGAACGGGCCTGGTACCTTTATTGTAATGGACTTTGCTGTGTGCTTTGGAGTGCGTGGCATGTATTGCGCAATCAAGATGGCGTTCCTGCCGAAAACCACGGGTCCGCATGGGTTTTGCAAAATCCAGCTGCAAGTTTTGCAAAGACAGTTGTTCCATCCTCCCCCTGCTCTGTGTTCCATGCGGCGTTTGTGTGCAGCCTGAGGTCCGCGCGCCTCACCCCTGATGGCGCGTGACACGTCCGGGGGCAGAGCCTAGCCCCGATCCTGACTCTAAATGAAAAAGTTGAAAAAGTTATGTTATATTTATATTACTTTTACAGTTTATGTTATACTAATGCAGCGACCATTATTCGAACACATCACGGCGCTGATTTTGTTTTCTCTGCATGAACGCGGCCAATCGCCCCAGGCACCCGCGCTTATTGCGGATGTTTGTTTGAATTTCATGGATTCTGTTTCTTCGTTTGCAATAAAATGGATGAATCGTAATGTAGAAAAAAATTGGCTAAAGCGCTCCAATGCCAGGAAATAGGAATATTGTAAGCCAAAACCACTTTATCCAAGATAATATAAATGAGTAATAGTATTAATGGTAGTACATAATAACCACTTGTATGGGTACTATCCTCCTGAAGACAGGTGGTAGATGGTACAAGCCCACCCACAATCAGTCTCATTGGCAGGTTCCCCTGAATAAAAAGCAAATACTCACAAATCTTAGGAGTGGTAGGCAGGCTGTGCAGCTTCCAATGTAAGCAGGGATAAAACGATGAAACAGAGCGCACAAGCAAAAACGGAGCAGGAAGGACCCAGAATCAAAAATAGAATAAAAGGGCACTTTAGTGTGACAAAAGACCTATCCAACGCGTTTCGAACGTCGCAGCGCTCTTTTTCAAGGATAAAATATATTGTAATACCACCCATTAAATACCCTCTTACCTGCAGGCAAATTCGCCAAAAAAGGGAGCATGATGTCGTCATGACGCAATGCGCATCATCGCGCATGCGCAGAGCAACATGGCGCCGTCTGAGGGCAAAACTGTCAATACAGGTAGGGTGACCAGATTTTGAAAATGAAAAACCGGGACATTTTTTTTTTTACATAACAGTTTATTTATTGTAGTACACTTATACTTACGATCATTAGTCTTTGTTACATAGTTGTGTGTGTGTGTGTTGACCTCACTAATCGAACAAAAAAAACCCAGATGTGAATGATTCTGAACCCCTTAACCAGTGTCTGGATGCCCCCTCTTCACAATTTCTAAAGCAGCAATCCCGCCTGGGATCTTACCTGATCCGCAGTCCCTCAAGGTACTATACTGGAGGGGAGGTGTTCCCTACCTGTCTTCCGAGGTCTCCCGTGTGAAACTTGAGTCAGATCTGGAAGAAAGAAGGGTAGGTTACTTCGGTGTAGGTATACGGCAGTTAAAATAAGACAGGGAGGGTGAGAGAGACAGAGAGAGAGAGGGTGAGAGACAGAGAGAGACAGAGACAGACAGAGAGAGACAGAGAGAGAGAGAGAGAGAGAGAGAGAGAGAGAGTGTAAGGGGGTCACCCCCGGTTCCCCTGATTTTCCTTTGCCCCCTGCCTTACCCCTGTGGCAGTGGGGGAAGGGGACGGCGACTTCTCCCGGCGGGCACCGCCCTCTTGGTTTTGGCGCGAGCTTCGCCCATGCGCAGTAAAGATCGCGCACGCGGTCCCCATAGAAAAGAGCTTTGCCAAGGACTACAATTCCCAGCAGCCTCTAGGGACTGCACTTTCACCTTTGTCACAGGCAGCATTGAAGTCAATAGAGCTGGCAGATTCTCATGCTGCAGAGTTGCAACAATGTTGTGGGCAGACAGGGTTTTTGTCATTTGGAGCACGCTAGTCAGTCAGAGACCGGAGCAGCCCAGGGAAGGAGGTAGGGTACAGGAGTCAGGGACTCCCTGTACTAGGCCAGCACCCCCAGGGCCCCAGATAGCTCAGCTCCCCAGTAAAGTGAGTGTTGCCAGGGACAGCCCTCAGGTTAGGGACCCTGTCACTTGCATTAGTGGGAGCTGGGGAATAGAAGGAAAGAAAGGCAGCAGCAGACTTAGTGTTAAGTTGCAGGGTGTTGCTGCATACGCTGATAGTGATCAGTTAAGTGAGTTGGAGTCAGGGAGCTGTGAGGGAAGGAAGGGTGCGGGGAGCGAGTGTAGCTCCTGCCCCATATAGGTACCTACACCCCAGGTAGGCCCAACTCCCCACTAGTTTAGTGGGTAAATGCTTAGGGAGGCCCAAGATAGGGACGCTGCCCTTAGTGTAGAGTGCTGCCTTGTCAGAGTCACGGCTGTTAGTGCTGTGAGGTCTGACAGACAGGCACCTTGTTGTGCAGCACGTTGGCTGCAGCCTCCAGTGAGCTACAGCTTGCTGCTGTAGGCGCTGGGACTAGTTAGATAGTAGTGAGGCGAGGGACTTGGGTAGTTAGGGGGTGGGATAGGTCATTACCCCTGCAGGCCCATAGGAGTTCCCCAAGCCACTACAGGTTGCTGCACTACAGGGACAGGCCCTAGGATAGGATTCCTGTCACGTTAGTGCCACTTAGATTAGACAGGGACACAGCAGACGCTGCGGTTCCTGCTAAGAGGTTCGGACCCTCGTTGGGGTCTGCAGAGACTGTTCACCAGGTTCGGACCACCCCTGGCGGTTCGCGTGCAAGGAGTCCGGTGTAGAATCAGACGGAACCATCATACGACTGATCCTTTGTGAAGCCCGTTGGAGATCCGAGCGCGGGAGTGCTCGGCAGGTACTATCTACTACACAAGTGCACCAACGGGCCCTTAGTATAAATAGTGACTGCGCAGTCACCCATTGACTCTCTGCAAGAGTGCGGGACATTGGGTGGGGTTCCTTGGACACTGGGTGGGATCACATGGTGTTGGGGAAGCGTCCTGCGCGATGCCGTAGGTGTCTCCTCTAGAGAGGGACACAGGTTATATAAAGGTATTGCATGATATGTTGTTTGCATGTTAGTAAAGTCCTTAGTTATTTTACCTCCCCGTGTATGTTATTACTGATTGTCCTGCGAGGAACCACTCCCCCTCTGGTGGGAGCCATCGCAGGTGGAGGCGCTGCATCGTTGTAAGTGATCAACCCTAGTGTAATTGCCCCAGGTTCCCCGTGGCGGAAGCTCAGCCCTCCTGTGAGCCAACAGGTTATGCACCACACCTGAGTAACAATATATGTTCCTTGCACCTACACCATATCTGCGATTGGGTGGGGGAATACCCGTTACATATATAACTCCTGGTATTGCAATTCTGAACTCCTTTAACCATTCAGAAAAAAAGGAAACATCTTAATACAATATTTACTTTGCCAGCTGTCAGGTAAAGAAAAAAAAACCCATAAAAAGATAAATGTTCCAGTGTGCTGTGAACACGATCTGAGGATGAGGAACATGGATTTATTCCCTTAGCAGATTTTATCCAACATAAACTTTGTCTCTTGACAGATATTAAGCAGCCAACAAAGTTGCTAGAGTGCTGTAATTTAACAGAGTTCAACCACTGTTTTTTATGTTAAAGTTTTCCTGTGTCCAGTAGAAGAAAAAGAGCTGAGCACCCAAATCCATGCTACAGCTGCAGGGTGTGCCATTTCCCCCTCATATTCCAGTGTAACTTTATTCCATTTGGACAATTGGTTTCAGCAGACGCACACAAACCCTGATGTGTGTGGTCAAAACAAGTATAATACTTAATAGTGAAAATACTGTGACAAGGGATTATCAAAGTGTGTTACAATCACCTGAATACGTTATAGTGAAAAGTGCAACATCGAATAACTGAAATAACATTCTGTTTTTTGTAGCTCCAAATATGAGCAATCAATGCCCCCTCTGAATCAAAATAAATCTGTAATTGATTACTTTGCCTACCAGGTATAACGATGTTGGTCAAAAGAGCCCAAGGCATATAATCTCAGAAGTATAGAGCTGTATTTACACATCTGGGTCTGGGTGTCCTTGTACTTGTGTAGATTTGTGTATATCAATATTTGTTTAGTGTGTCTTTGTGTATACTGTGGTGTACGGTGCATGTATGTAGGGCATGTGCATTAGTGTGTGTGTGTCTTTATGTGTATCTGTGTGTGATATGCATTTATGCAGTAGGATTAAAGAGGGCATCATTATCACAATATGCTTACAAAATATTTGACAATCCCGATTTGGGAGGATTTTATTTTATCTTAAGGTTTTATATCTAATTAATTTTATTAGTTGGGTTTATAGTAATCCCCGGTGTGCTTTGTGTGTATTTTCTTTTGTCTTTTGAGGTCTCCCGTTTGGGAGTCCCTATTTAGGAGCATTTTGGGGAGGTGCTCCTGCACACTCGGCTGCAAGGGGAGATTTACTACAAAAGAATACCGCTGAGCACGGAAAGCTTACTGTTTATGTTTTACAAAATATTTGCCCTATCTGACTCCAACAGATATTAGCCCATATAGTTACTAAGCAGTGCTCTGAAGTGCATATGGCCTACATTATTTTCCACCACTGGAAAGTGTCTTTTAGTAAATATGGACATTCCTACTTGCTAAAATATTGCTTATGCTTAACCTTCTGATTACTTTTCTACACACCAACAACCGTATGAAATATCCAAGGAAAAGAGCGGAAGGAAAAAGTAGGAAAACTCTGGGAAATCTCTTCATCCTCCCAGACATGCAATGGAAGGACTGAACTGATCAGAGAGAATAGAGACATTCTACATTGTTCAACTATTTTTTTATGAGACTTGGTGATAAAGGGAGAGCTAGCCAGAGTGCCTTCTGTTGACGGCTGAGTTTGAGAATAGCCACAACAATCAGAATACAATACTTTAATATTCAACAACACATAACATCGAATGCTGAATATCATTTTGAATGTATACCATGAAATCTTTTACAGAACACATGATGAACAATACTGTATCTAATGCAATAGATTGCTTTAGTGAAAAGATATTGTCAAAACTCCAGTCTGCCTGTAGTAAAAAAAGGGTGTGTGTGCCGAGCACACGCATTTGAAGTGAAACCTCTGTCTTTTGTTGCTGTTTAGTCACAAAAATTGTGTTTGTGATGGTGCTGTTTTTCATTAAAAATCGAAATACAATTTCAGTGACAAAACGCAAAGAAGTTTCATTTAGAACTCACGTGCTCAGCACACACTCCGTTTTAGCTATTTGCACTTCTATATTTATACTGTGAATTCCTCGTGTTTGTTAGTGTCTCTGTGTGTGCGTGACAGGGTGCGTGACAAGGTGACAGTGTGGGTGGGTGACAGGGTGTGTGGGTGACAGGGTGACAATTTGTGTGGGTGACTGACCTGGGTGGGTGACTGACTGATCTTGACTGACCTGGGTGGGTGACTGACTTACTGACCTGGGAGGGTGTGTGACTGACCTTTTGACTGACCTGGGTGGGTGACTGACTTACTGATGTGGGTGGGTGACTGACTTACTGACCTGGGTGGGTGACTGACCTTTACTGACTTACTGATGTGGGTGACGATCTTAATGACCTGGGTGGGTGGGTGACTGACTTATTGACCTGGGTGGGTCTTTCCAGTCGGCCATGATCAGCCCCCCCACCTCTCCCCCTGGTGCAGTGAGCAGGCCATCCCCCCCCCTCAATGACGCAGTGAGTGTGAGTGGCCCGGAGCAGCCCGCCTCCCTCCCGCGCAGTGAGTGGCCCGGAGCAGCTCGCCCCGCCATCCCCCTCCCGCTGGCACAGTGAAGTGGCCTGGAGCAGCCCGTACCCCCTCCCTGGCATTGTGAGTGAGTGGGCCGGTGCTGTGAGTGGATCGCACCTCCCCCCCCCCAAGCGCTGTGAGTGAATGCCCCACCTGGCGCTGTGAGGGGGTAACTCATTTGGTAAAGTAATTGTAATCTTCACATTCTCTCAACTGCTAAACACTTCAGTCACCTAAGTTCAAAGTATAAAAACACAAAATGAATGTTACGTTGATATACATGATGATGTAGCCACTTAAGTGTGTCCGTCCAGCGCTGCCTTCCTCTTCTCCACGCATATGCCGTGGGTCGTGGGGTGTGTGTGTTTCCCTGTCCGTCCAGCGCTGACTCCTCCTGGTGGAAGCTGGCAACACTGACGGCCTCTTCTGCCGGAGTGATGTCACTTCCGTCACCACTGAATTGCGTCTCCAATCAACACATTCACACCGCTAAAGAAGTTTCACTTCAAAAGTCTGCCACATTTGCCCAGTTCGTTAAGTTAAAAAAAAAGCTGTTATTTTTTTCACTCATCAAATACATTATATTTTCTGACATTGTCAAGTATCTTCAGAAACACAAATTGGAATGCCAAAAGTATATACTGTACTGTATAATTTGCTAGGCAAGTGAAAAATGGTTATCCTCTTTGACATTTTTCGTGACAAGTGTTTGCCATGAAAGAGAATGTAAATATACAACACTGTAAGGGTCTTTCTTAGCTGGCACTTATTAAAACAGAATATAACATCTTGCCCTTATAGTGTACAGTATATAATTACATAGGCTATTGTAAAATACAAAACCAAGAACTACCACAGTCTAAATAGTAATACTCTTTAATGGACCATCATTTGCTTTTGCATGGTTAAATTCATAGTGTACACGTTTTTGAAACTTTCTAGGTATCCTGTTCATGTGTACTGTACAAAGAGGGTTTTTTAAATGGTCAGTGCACTATTATTTTATCCATAAAAACTCTCATGTTGGTTAGTGGGGTAAGTCCCGCCCGGGATGACCAGGCACACCCCGGAGGCCCCAGCTTGAGGGGGAGAGTGGGGCTGAAGGGAGTCAGGACCCTTCCTATAGACTGTTGATCCCCCCCCCCCCCCAAGAGGTTTCAGAGGCCCGCACTCTTCCCCACAGCAATTAAACTAGTTACCAGGGAGAGAGCAGGGCCTCTGTAGCAGAGCTGCCCTCCTCCATGACGTTGCGGTGTCATGTGACGCTGCATCATCATGGCGACGTGACATCACATGGTGACATGTGAAACAGTGACATCATGACGCAGCGACGTCATGACACCAAGGCATCATGACAGCGCAATGTTGCTCAGGGGTCCCTGAAGGCATTGTTATGCCACTGATGTTGGTCCATTACAATTTAACACAACATATGACAAAGCTACACCTCTCCCGGACAAAACACAGCTGAGAGGAACTTTAAACTACAATCTAAATAGTAAAACACTGAACAATGAGCTCCTTTGTCTTTCTTTAGGAATTCTGTATTTTAAATGCATAGGTGCTTACGTGCATATAGTATAACATGTTCAAAATCCTCCTGCATGCTCACATTCTGTGCTTCATACTGTCTAAGCTCTTGGAAACTTGAAAAAAGCAAAATAGCCTGTACACATTGATCAGCTTTAGAGACATTATTCTTCACGTACCGTAGAATAGATAATTGTGTATATACAGTACTTAACAATGATAGCACAATGTATTTGTATCATTAATACCTCTTCTTCTGGTGTGACCACATGAATCCCTCCCGGATAGACATCAGAAGAGAATTTTGTACTGTAGCCTCAAAAGCTCATACATAGCAACCTTTATAACCAGCAAAGGTAAATATAATTCTAATAGAAGCTTATGATATTGTTTGTCCATGCATTTATGCTACAAAACATTAGTTGCTAAAGCCCGTCCTATACAATCTCCTCCGGGTGCATCAAAGTTTGACAGTAGAATGCTGTTGAATCTTCTTTGTCCTGCTGACCAGCTATGGTTAACACTGAGATACTACAGTGGGCCATATTTACTGTGCTATGCTATTCCACCAAACTCATTGTGGTGCCGGTGAATTGGGCCGTAAGATGTCTGTCAGCACTGCAATTCGTCATATGGAATAGCACCACTTAGTAAATATGGGTCTGTGTGTCTGTCTTTTGGACCATGTTTACAGCAAAACTAAAAAGGGCTGTCCCTTCTCGGACCAAAGTTATCTAATGGCAATGGCATGTTTAATAAATTAAATGTAGATTGACACTTAAAAAATAAAATAAAAAAAGAGGCAAGTACTGTAGTTTTAAATGTTTATCTAATCTGTCAAAATCCGTTTTCCGAAATTTCTCGCGGTTTCCGTTCAAAATCCGCTCCGCGGTGTAAACTCCGTCAAAGGATTGTTCCAGTTTCAATCCGTGTGGATTAATCTAAAACCACCATTGGAGACAATCCGTTGGCGGATGTTTAATGGCGGTTTTAGATTAATCTGCGGATTCCTCAATCCCTAGGCGGATTTTTTTTACATCCGCGCACGGTTTCCGGAATCTGCGGATTGGAGTCTTAAACATCCGCCAATGGATTGCAGAATCTGCCGGGAGGATTGCCAGTGATAAAAAAAATCCGGAAAAGACAAATGGCCACTTTTGAGACTAATTTGCAGACCAAAGAAACCACCCGATCCAAATCCGCAAAAAAAAAACGCCCATCTCTAGTAAATAGGTGATTCCTATACCCAGATGTATTAAATGGTGCTAAATATTAGTTAATACTGTTTAATAAATGTGGGCCATGAAGTCTAAAAAATGTTGGCTCCTCATAACAAAAAAACAGCCATATTTTCCCAACCAGTCAGCACTAAGTGGGTAATTAGAATATTATGCAGTCAGTGGTCACTATTGGGGACATGTTCACTAAGTGGTGCTATGCCATGAAACGCCATTCAGAAAACACTTTATGATCCATTCAACTGAATGGGATGTAATGGCTCTTCTGTTGTCAGAAGGTGTAATATAGTATAGCACCACTTAATAAATATGGGCCTTAGTCTTTAAGCAACAACAATTTTGCAACACAACTGTCAAATATATTTAAACAACAGAAGCCAGCCTGAAGTACAATAGTAATAAAATTGCAATATATGCTATATGAACACACACATTAAAGACTGCTGATATATACTGTACGCGAATGTTTGACACACACATCAAACATCACGTGGGCAAATCCAGATGCTTGCTCATCAAGTGTACACAAGATTAAATGTGATACACTCATTCACTCAATGTAAAAGGCCTATTTACTTTAATTGCAAATCTAAATCTGTGGTTTGCAGTGGTCAAAAGTATTAAAAAAAATAATTTCAAAGTTAAGTGCAGTAAATAAAAAGTCAATGCAGATTACTGCAGAGAGTTTCCAGGTCGATGAGTTTAGGAATAATATGTTCTGCCACTGAAGCCAGCTAGTGACCCTCATCATGCAAAATAATCGTCTTTCACTTGGAATATTTCACAGCTCATGCTCTTTTGTCTTTCTGATCCTTCTTGGTTTTAATGTTCTTTTTGGGACTCCCGGACGCAGGGTTGGAACTCTTTTGGCTTGTTTTTGGCACGCCACTGCGGCCTGTGCGACTAGCGTTCTTGATCTTCTCTTGAGCTGTTCTCACTTGATGTTCTTGTAGAGTTTGCTCCCACCTCTTAAGAAATAAGAACACATATGTATAAATGACATGCATATACACAGTGTGGTAATCTACAGGATATCCACTGAAGCTGTAGTTTGGGCTGTTTTCGGACGGTAATCACTATTGAAGCAAATGGGGATTTTTGTCTGAAAACAGCCACATCTGTGGATATATAATAAGGCCCTTCATCTCTTTGCTGTATGGAAGGTCTGCACAGCAGTACACACCAGTAGTTTGCCGGAACCTCGGGCAGTAAGAGGTTGAAGCAGTAAGCCTCCCTACGTCCCAATTGACTATTTTGCCTTTGTTAACTAAGGGGTCTCTATCTGGGAACCCTCAGTTCGGGAGATATATCTGTATACAGTATATGCTGTTACTTTGAACATTAAAATGTCTGATGAATAGTGGAGTCTGCTTGTAGTAAGACCAAGGAAGCATTGCTTTAAGAGACTGTATTTCAGACATCTTGGATCAGAGGGAGAGGTAGAAATGAAAGGTTTGATGATTATAGGAAAAATTAGATGAGTTTTCCTTAAGTTTAATCTATTTTTGTCAAACAGTCACTTACTTGAGAATATTTAATGCTAATAATTTAAAAAGATAGTTTCATATCAGCCTCATGAATAGTAGGACAATTCAACAACCCGGTGCTATTACAGTCATAAACAAATAGTAGGGGTGGATTTAAAACCAGATTAGAAACATAAATCTGTCCAAAAGCTCACAATTTTCTTAGTGGTTTTTCTTTAGCATTAACCCGAGTGACCGAATGTTGTTGACTTTTTGTTCGTTTCCAAGAGAAATCACAGCCTCAGCTCTAGGGGCCAGATATACTCAGCTCTGTTAAATCAGGGCAAATAACGTTAGGTTAAATAAATTAGTAACAGACATTATTTTCCCTGAGTCGCAAGCATGTCCATATGCATAAATAAAGGCTATTGTTTAACTCTGTAGCATAGGCTTAAATATCAAGTTAAAATAGCACTTCCTTGTGTTAGCTTCAAATAGTCTGGCATTAAGCCTGTTTTACCAGAAGGAGGCGTTATGAGAAAGAGTATTTAACTTTTTGTCCCAGGGGACTTGAGAGATTAGAGTTTAGTTGCATCCCAAGTGACTAACAGTATCAACCTAAACACATCTTTACACAATATGTGTACAAAAATTAACACAACTGAAAAATCTAAGAAATATGCTAATTTCATTTTAATACACATTGCATATCCTAATGAACATATATCCCAGGATTCTCAGGTGTGTTCATCTCTCTCTCTCTCTCTCTCTTACTCACTCACTCTCACTCACTCACACACTCTCTCTCACTCTTGTTATTCTCTTCATTGCATACAGTAGGAGTTACTATTAATCTAACCTAACGTTAATTTAGGTTAGCGCCATGCTAGAAAGCCTGACAAAGTGCACCTGGGTGAAGTAAGACCGCTAACCTCAATATTTCTCTGTACCAGAAAAACTTTTTTGGTTGGACCATCTAAGTGAGATTATGGCTTTACACTAACACTAATGTAATTACATACTGTAGCTACAATTAAGCAAACTGAATAGTTCAAAAAAGTTTAGGAATTTGTTGTTAATCTGCACAGTGGATATTAAGCTATGTATTGCCAGCAGTGTAATTATTACCTTGAACCTTTTGTTTAATTGGTCTTTCCATTTTTCAACCAAACAGCCATCAAGAAGCATCATTCTGGGGATTAAGAGATTAATGTTGAATGATGAAAATATGAAAATAATAAATAAAGCAATCATTGGAAAGTACACTTTATTTCATTTAGGCAGTTTTATTTTCTTTTGTATCAGAAAATTTACCCGGGAAACAGAATCCACATATTTCTCATCAACAATCAAATCACTCCCGTCAGGTTTGATTAATGTTTTAAAAGTTGGAATGATTAACAACAAAAAAAGCTTACTGTATTATTCCTGACACGTACAGTATGCTGTCAAATGATATACATCAAATGCTGTATATGGCATGTTATGGTTCTGGAAAAAAAATCACCTCTTTTTTGAAGGAGGAATGCATTACATTTTCTAGAGTTTGGGAGCCATGAATTTCTTTTATTAATGACCCAGTTCTCAGGGCGCAATCAGACTTACTCTGACTTGCTCAATGACATGGCTTGCCTGACAGTACAACAAATATTTCACTTAGGAGAGTTCCCTGAATGCACCACCTGCTCACATTAATTCTAGCCGTCTAATGCTAAGGCAGCATTTCCTTTTTGTTTTTTCTTCTCCCTGGTTCTCTGGGACTTTTATGTAATTTATAATGGCATTTATACACTGTATTGATCCCTCTGATGTTTTCTATTTTTTTATGTGTTTTTACTGTATCCTAAAATACCTCTTAACCAGTTAAAAAAAAAAAAAAGGATACAGTACATGGAAAAAGTGGAATCTACCTTTACAATCTACCGTAATGTAAAGGAAAAGAAACGCTAGGTGAAAATTATGGTTCTTGCATCAGTTCTGCTCCATATTTGCCTGGATGCATCTTTCCTTCTTCCTTTTGTTAACTTTTGATAAAAGTATCAATGTTCTGTACAGTGACTCATCTTAATTTTATTTTTTATATAAAGCAGCAAAGAGATCTGCTTCCATTTTAGAGTTTTTTGGGGGGGGAAATGGCTGACATTTCTGCCATTGGAAACAAGGGCTTCTATGATGAATGATTCAATGCCTAGTATTGTGCGTTCCAAGAGGTTTTTTTCATAGCGATGGCAATTGTAATTGTGAAAATCCAGGCCATCAATGTCTCTCAGGGAACTTGACCTTATTCAACAATGTTTGTAAAAGTCCTAGCACAAATAACTGAAACAACCTTAGCCCAACGGTAAGTTCAGGTGAGAAAAGTGTCCTCTTCAGCAAATGTATTACAATTCTCCACTGCAAATAGCATAAACTGAGCACAGATGTGCAAATACATCAGTGGAGTACAAGTTGGCAGTGAGCCATATTGTAGTGTGGTGTCTGTTGATAGGAATTAGAGTCTAGTACTGGCAGCCTAAGGCAAATTATTTGCAGGCAGCGAGTGCTTGTCTAGTTGCCAGTAGAGCAAACAAGGAGGGTGCCTGGAAAGGTGCATTTGCACCCCCCAAGAATTTCATATATTGGTGCAAGGCGGCAGAGAAGGACGGCACGAGGGAGGTCCCCTCCCACCTCTACAAAGAGATGTAAACCAGCTCTTAATGTAAGGCTACAACTTAGAAAGGCAGCAGGACCAGAAGTACCAGAATCCCTTGAGTATAGGGCCCATAGAAGGAGGCCACATGGCAGGCAGCAGCCATTTAGTGCAGAGGCTGCCTACCATGTGACCTCCTCCTGTAATTTTTCCCTCAGAGGTAGGACTGGCACCCACTGCCTCCCATCTCTATCTCTGTGCTCACTGCCCCCACTACTGCACCCACTTCCCCCCTCTCTCCCCCGTCTCTCTCTCCTGCACTTACTGCCTCTCTCCTGCATCCACTTACCCCCTCTGCTGCACCAACTGCCCTCTCTGCCCCCTGCCCCTTTCTCTCTGCCCACTGCTCCCTCTCCTACACCCATAACCCCATCTGTCTGTATCACGCATGCAACCACTGCCCCTGTCGTGCCTTCCTGAACCCACTGCCCTTCTGTCTCTGCACACTGTCCCTTTCTCTGTCTCTCTGCATCCTGCAACCACTGCCCTCTGTTATTTTATATTTATAAAAACATAAGCGTAGATGAGGATGAAGTTGCTAAGATACTATCAAAAAATAAAAGGAAACTAGACTTAGTTTTGTAAGTTGAAATGGTAGTTTATTCTTTTGTGTGCAATGATATATACATTAATATAGCAGTTATTGTGACTGTGTGCAGTTTATTCTTTTGTGTGCAATGATATATACATTAATATAGCAGTTATGCTGCACATTAATTTATTTATTAACAAACCAAAAACTTATCACCAACCAATATGAATTTCTGGTTTTGCCCCTGGTAGTTGCTATTCTGACATTGCAGAGCAAAGCATTAATTATCCCTAGTGTGCTTGTGTCTATATATCTGTACTCATATCAATCAGTTAATAGCATCAAGATAAAGGGCACGGTATGAAGCATGACAGTAGGACACAAGAGCACAAGTAATGATGATGACTATTTTGGTACAGTTCCTTTGCCACCTAAACAATCAGAGACTGATGATTATGCTGGCTGATTGACTTTAAACAGTGAAAGTGAATAGGAGGTTCCACATGCCTCAACCTTGACCTGCAAAGACACCAGTTCCCTGTCAGACCTTGCCTACGTCTACCCAATTGCCCACTCCACTATACAACGTGAGGAGCTGGAGGATGATGAACAACAGTTCCTCGAACCCTCTAAGTTTGCCAGGGCCCTAGGAAAGCCTAACAAGGCACCCCCAGCACTAGCCACTCTACTAACAGGGTCTGCGATCGAACCATTAGATTTCAACCAAGAATTTAAAAAATAGCAAAAATGTTCCCAAAGCGATCTCTGAGACTTTCGCACATCTATATTTACAAAGCTTACCGTGAACGCCACTGATAACACATGATGAACACATCCTGATTGGGTAATAACTGTGGACACTGGCAGGATGAGTTCGTAATGAGAGGCACTTGAGACCTAGGGATTGCCGTTGAAGACTTGAGTGTCTCTTTAATTTCAACCACAGTGGTTATTTCATTGCAATTGCTTCTAGTGATGCTTTTAACTTTTGCATGGATTACTATGAAAACAGGAAAAGGAAATACTGTATCACATTTGTAAATGTAGTAATCACATAACAAGGCAATTTAGGTAAACACAATATTTCAGTTCACTTTGTTTTTCTTTTTCTTATAAGCCCTAGAGCAGAGATTTCTAGTGAATCAGGGCCTCCGGGCCTTATTCGTTAATCTGTGTTAATGCTGATAGCAGCGAGATAGTGGGGAACTGTCATTGACTTGAATTTGTGTTTTCCTGCGATGGACCTTGTATCAGCAGTATCGCAGTTAATGAATAAGGGCATTATTCTCTATGCTGTGAAACTGCTTTCTCATCGGAGAACATTTTACTGCCATTCAATTCTGCAGTCGGAAGCAGCTTCACAGTATATTAAAAAGGGGCCTCTGAACAGCATTATAAACATGAATATTAAATCTTCAATATATCAAGATATTCTTTCCCAATCTTATCCTCCTAGCATCTGTTTGTGATTTTGGGAGTAGGTGTAGTAAGGGCGTAGTTACACATGATAATGGGATGTATTATATTTTGCATCAATCATCTCCCTGCATTGTAAACCAGGGCTGAGGTGGCATCAAACCCTCTGACTAACACATTTGCATCATGTAAATAAACACATTTCTTACATCTGACACACCTGCAAGGCAACTACACACACTTTGGACTAGCTTAATATACTGTATACACTCCCGAAAGACTCAGTAGTATGTAACTTCCTTGGTTGTTCATATTCAGTAACTCTCATGGGGATGGCTTCCAATAACTGGTTAATGGACCAGTGCTGTTCCTCACACAGTTGTATCAATCCCTGGGATAAACTCTGTACTTACAGCTAGCAGCATGGGATCCTGAGAATTGCCCTTCTGCTCCTGAAACACATTTTAAGCAAGTACTATAGGGCTAAGTGAGTGTTTGTGTGGGTCTTTGTGTATCTTGGGCAATGTTAGTGTCTGGTAAGGTTATAGTACAGTATGTGAGTGGCGTTATAATTCCATTCAGGTTTTTACCATATTAAATAAAGAGTTTATCTGTCACATAGAAGTTTGAAACCACTGTCCTCCTAAAACATCTTTTTTATGGATGTGTAGCAAGCTATCTGTCCTATGATTGGGATTTCTGAAACATGCACCTGCTTATAACTTGATATATAAGAGGTATTGCAACAAGTGACTTACCATAGTTGTAGTTTTTGGTCAGGTACGTTGTTAGGGTAGGTTTAATCGTTTTGCATTTGCATCGATCTGTGAGGAAGAAATTGTGGAAAAAATATATATTACATTAAATTAAAAAGCTTGCCAATTTACAAATAGAATCTACATTTAATTCAATTATTGCTGTCGAGAACACTAAAGATGGTCAACCCATTATAACAACATATTGTTCTGTTTTAGTGTACGATTAGTGGAATGCCTTTTGATCACAGTAGATAATGTATATACGTGTGTGTGTGTGTGTGTGTGTGTGTATGTGTGTGTGTATTTAAACGAGAACTTTCAAACATATACACATATATTATAAACTTTATATATAATATTATAAACCCTGCAATGTTGCAAACACTATAGAAGAATAAACAATATTTTATCAATCTATTTTGAAGACAACAAAAACGTTTTATTTTACCCATGTTTACACTTTTGCAGTGATTCACTCGTGGTCTTTCTGGGACTATAACATCTTGTGTAAACTCCATCCACTTTACATCTAAGAAGAACAAGATATCATTTAAAAGTAAAAAATATATATAAAATGCCCAACACAGGATTAATATGAATTTTAAATACTCCACTTATACTGGATATGATTGCTCCACCACTGTAACATACATAATACATTTGAGTAAATCTTCTTCTGTAGCATTCTTATTTGTGCTAGCAGCATAAGACATGGCATTATGTTTTATAAAAATAACACCTTTTTAAATAAAAATGTAACATAACTATATCAGTTCTAGGATGGCTTAAATACACCAGACATTAGATCTCCACATTAGATCTCCACATTAAACAGAACAAACGTTACCTCTGCCTTAAATGATTTCCTTTAGGTTGTTCATGTATTTGAACAGGTGTGAAAGTAATTTCCCACAATTATCACACACTTGCAACTTTACAGAAATTGAGATCCTGTAACTGAGGCAACTGAAATTCCACAGAACTAAAAATAACCGATCACGGTTCTTTATTGCTTAATAATTCTTCCAAAATGCTTCCTGTATCACTTTTACATTGCAGACTAGACCAAAAAAAGTATTGCAATTATCAGCACTGTGTCTATTTTTTCCTGTCCATAGCAGTTTAAAAGTGCAATTTATTGAAGTCGCATTTTATGCTATACAATATGATTCTTATTTTGTGTGGTTTTTTTTTTGGTTTTTTTTGCTATGACACATGTAAACATAGTGCTGGATATTGGTGAGACCATTTGACTGTATTTTGCGCAAAATGTTTTTGGAGAACATGCACTTGATGAGACCTGTTGAAATCAGGACATGATATGAATAAACTACAGAAGTCACCCACCCAGTGAGCCTGAAGAATATCCCACAGCAGTACATGCACTGTGTTTCCTCACCTTCAGGGAGATCTGTGACTATGGCTTCGGGAGAGATGCACACTCCACGGTCATAAACCGGCAGGTCATCACAAGCCAGGTTTTCTGGCCAGCTGTGGTTGTACCTCTTCATAATGGGCTCACAGCCATCCTTGGCTCGTTGGCACACAGACTTGCAAGGCTTGATCGGGTCGTGCAGGAACTCCAGGGTACAGATGGGTGCATACATGGCACAGAGGAAGAAACTCAGCACAGGACTGCAGTTGATCTCCACCAGCTCCTGGTATTGTTCTATGGCCAGGACGGCATTCTCCTGGGTGCTGTGGTGGAGGTGGTTGGGCATCCTGGTTATATTCCAGGGCATGTTCCTGCACATGGGAATCCTGACAGTTTCACAGGGAGCTGAGTGGACTCCCATCTTTACCCACATACAAAGAGCAGCAACAACAACCACAAACATATTTGCAGAGCAGTGGATCTTCTGGTCTCCTGCAACCTTCAAGCTGAGAACCTGCAGGCACAAACTACTGTCCCACCCTCAGATATGGTATTGAGCAGGTTGACTGTGGCAGATCACAGCTCACAAGTAATCTGGTGAAATAAAACAGCAGTGCCAACGATCTGTGAACCTCTCAGTAATAGATCACAGGCTGAGAAACTCTCCTCCTCCAGCTTCCCAGACCCTACAGCAGATAAGCATGGACATAGTACAATTACTTTTATACCAGTGCCACAAGTGACGTGCACTACATCCATTTCTTATATGGCTGCATAATTCATTTCCCCCCTATGTCAGAAAGGGTTACATCACCCCCCCTCCCCCCCATTCGTTTTAATCCCAGGGCGACATCACTAAATTTCCCTACTATTTCCAAGATAAATGAAAGCCCTTCCTTTCTTTTCTTCAACTGTGCAATGGAAAAAAAAAGAAGTAGAAGGAAATGCCTCCCCCACCTGTTTCAGCTCTGCAGATCTTACACCAGCAGAACAAACCTAAGAAAAATATAGTGATCCTGTAATTGCAATGGGTATGACCTTGTAGCTGATCTCCCAGCTTTTACCCCTCCCCTCTCCACGTTTTTAAAGGGAGAGGATAGATGCCAGTCAAGTTGTCCTTTCGCTGTATAACCACAAGGGGGACAAGTAGCTACTGTAACATCATGCAGCCTTATATTATTTCAGTTGTATTGTCTCTGAGATCAACTGTTGCACTATATAGTTGTAAAAATATATTTTTTTACTTCGATAATAAGAGTATTTAAAACAATGTGCTGTTTAAATATATGGATTCTAGTTTAACAGCCACATGAAAATATTTAACCTGTCCCTGTGCCTTTCTAGGTATAATGTAATGTCTTCTCCTTACTTTGTGTAATGTGCAAAACCAGATTGATCTACTGTATATACGTGCCAGCAACGAATAGTTGAAATTACTACTTTTTAATTTACAATCCCAGAATGCAACTACTTTTTTTTAATGACAAATGTATAGTTCCATTTTCCATTAAAACAATAAAAACATAATTGTATTATTTTCTGAAACATGGTTTAAAAATAGCTCTTCCTCAATAAATAAATATATATTTATATTAAAATATTAAAACAATAAAAACATAATTGTTTTATTTTCTGAAACATGGTTTAAAAATAGCTCTTCCTCAATATATATATATATATATATATTACTGTATACTGTGTACTGGAAAATATTACTGTATGCTCATTTGCATGTCTTAGACAGGTCTGCAACCCCGCCTTTCACCATTATCACCCAGCACACAGCACTTCCACTGCAGCAAGGGATTCTGGGAAATGACATGCAAATTGACACACAGTGTCACCTTTTGCTTTAAAAACCATTTTTAACATGGTTCCCTATAGGCTTAAGCTTGCTGCATGGTCACAGCTTTAAGCACAGCCAAGGTTAAGATGCATAGCCAGAAACCCCACCCACAGACAGCCTATAGGGAACCATGTTAAAATGTTTTTTGAAGTTTTTGAAGCAAAAGGTTACACATGAGCATACAGGAATATTTCCATTTGCTATATGCTTTGCTGTGGAGGTTTTTTGTCACTTTTTTTACCCACCATAACTTAACTAAGTATATATAGATAGATAGATAAATAAGATTCGATTCAATAGGATAGATAGACAGACAGACAGACAGACAGACAGACAGACAGATAGACAGATAGACAGATAGACAGATAGATAGATAGATAGATAGATAGATAGATAGATAGATAGATAGATAGATAGATAGATAGAAGGGTATACCTCCAGGCCACTGGGGGGTGAATAATCTCTTCCTTGCTCTGAAAGGACTGTGGTGGCCATGTTGGTAGAGGCGGACTAAAGAACTCTATATCCTTGAACTCTGACACAGAGCAAGGGTTACATATACTGGAACTGTAACAAATCACAGTCAGTGTGCTGGAGGAGCACATGTGGAGCAGAGACTGTCCTGGGAGTAAGTTAGGCTGCCTTGGACTAGGCCAGAGCTTCCCCTAGGCCCGAGCTAGGCCCTAACCCCTGAAGCTCAGTATTGTAGAGAAGGCCCATAGTTAGGGACCTTTTCTAATAGAGTTACTACCGGTGACACAGTGGAGCTGGACGGATTTCAACAAGGAAACCCTCATTCTTCCGTGAGCACATGTGCGGCTGCCGGTGCTAATGAGAGAGGGGATTTGTGTCGGTAGGGTTGCCAGGTGGCTTGTCCAAAAATATTCAATGGACACAATACTCAATGGAAACAATACTGGACACCCACACCCCTAGAATACATATAAAAAATACCCCCACGCCCCCGAATACATATAAAAAATACCCCCACGCCCCCAAATAAATGTAAAAAATACCCCCTCCCCCTGAATACATCTAAAAAATATCCCCACGCCCCCCGAATACATATAAAAAAATACCCCCACGCCACCCAAATACATATAAAAAATACCCCCACGCCCCCGAATACATTTAAAAAATACCCCCAAGCCCCCTGAATACATATAAAATATACCCCCACGCCCCCCGAATACATATAAAATATACCCCCACCTCCCCAATACATTATAAAGTATACCGCTACCTCCCCAATACATTAAAATATACCCCCACCTCCCCAATACATTATAAAGTATACCCCCACCTCCCCAATACATTATAAAATATACCCCCACCTCCCCAATACATTATAAAATATACAGCTTCTATTGAGGATACCTAATAGTAAGCAGCAGTTAATTTGGGCTTATAGTGCTTATTACGCACTGACTTAGAATCATGATAAATAGACGACCGCAGAGTAGTATCCCGTCATCCACCTTCCCCTGACGAAGCTCCGCCTGGAGAGAAACGCGTAGGGCGTGGGCCTAGTGACGTGGTGACGTCACATCACGTGGTGTAGCTGATTCCTGGTGTATCGGAGCCCCTGCATGTATGCTGGAAGAGTGCGCTGAAGTCGTGCTCCATGAGAGATGCAGCGTTCATGCATCAATTAGCTAAGTACTCTATTTTTCACACATAGTGTTATGTTGCAGAGTCTATATGTATTATCACTAGCTACAGGGACTCCCGAGTAAAACTTGACAGCGATGTTGGAGCTGTGCTGTTTGAATTCAAACAGCGTTCATATGGTAGCCTAGTAGATTAGGGAATTCCCCGTTCTATCCTGCATATATACCTCTGAGATAAACTGTTTATCAGGGACTTTGTAGCCAACACGGACGCTGTGTTGCTCTCATTCTATGCTTGATTCGTTCAATTGCTGGGGCAATGATATATGAGTTGGATTGCTAGAGATTCATTATTCATTAATTCATTATTATGTAAATTAATTAGTGAGCGGTGTGCTATGCCTTTTGTGTTTCTTGAATAAAATAACTTACATGTAAGTAAGAATAAATGAGTATCCAGGTCAGCGAAATGTTCAACAGATCGGTATCATCATCAGTCAGGCAGGGGGGCAATTTCAGTTCCGTTTATGTGGAGATCCTGGGCGCTGGGACTCACTCTATGGCACTTGCTGCAGGAATCGCCTCCGCATGTATGCAGGTAGTGGCGTGGTTTCCAAAGCTAATGCACATGTGTGGAAGGGAAGCCCCCTGTAGGCGTCTGTGGATGCCGGTTACAATGGAAAATCGTGACAGGAAGGGTACACAACGGTGTAAACTGGCCCGCAAAGATGGAATAGGGAAGCTAGTTGCACAGTTCACTCGCGACGCGTTTCGTATAGTAAATATACTTCATCGACGTGCACAGCTCCCCAGCTGTGCTGCAACTTTCTCTTATCTTGTGTCTCCTGCGGCCTCCCCGCCTCACTACCGGTTCCCCTTCTCGCAAGCGTTACAATATGCTCAGCCCAACAAACATGGACCCTTTGAGGTGGACTTTGCCCTGTCTGTTGTTCCTGAACGCATTCACCATTGGGAGACTCAGATCCCTTTTCTTACTACAGTCCAGAATTGTTCTTCCTCCTACTCCAGGAGGGATCCCTTGAGTTCTGGACCTTGGAGTGCCCTTTCCGGGAGTTTCCAGGTTTGCTGTTTTTAAAGTCTGTTCATAGTTCCTGGTCATAGCTCCTGGTCATAGCTCCTGGTCATAGCTCCTGGTCATAGTTCCTGGTTATAGTTCCTGGTCATAGTTCCTGGTCATTGTTCCTGGTCATTGTTCCTGGTCATTGTTCCTGGTCATTGTTCCTGTTCCTGTACTGCGGCCTGGTCTCCCTGCGGACCACTCCTTGGAATCTGCCGAAACCTTGCTTTGCTTGCCGCCTTGGTAAGAACTTTCTCTGGACTGTTTCCCCCAAGTCTAGTATGGATCGCTCGGAGTTCGATCCTGAAGAGGGGGGTAATTTAAGGAATCAGAGAACACGCCCCCTGTGGCTTGTTCCCTCCTTACCTGCCGCATTTCAGATCCCCGCTCTTATTACAGAGTACGCACCCGCGGTTCTTCTACTTGTGCTATGGAGCCCGGCCCCGCCACTGGTCGCGTCGCGCACCTCTCCACACGCGCGGCGCATACACGTGACGGTGTGAGCCGCTCTCCAGCTTTGAGTCAAGACTATCTAATGTCTGTCTGTTTCCTGAACCCTTCCTTGCTTCCACAGAGGCCGCGCCTCTGCCCCACCTCCTGCCTTATCTCTTCAACAGGAAGTGACTTTAAGCATACGGAATCAAACGTCGCCATCTTGCTTTCTGGCAAATCCTGCCCTCTTCCTCCTGACAGGAAGTAAGCCTCACTCTGACTCTCATTACCAACAGCTGCCGCTGTCCTTTAAATAACAGGCAGTTGCTACCTGCCCTGGGTCATGCAAAGTACTACTCCAGTACTCTATGCCTCTTGTTCCTGCCATCGCATGCTGTTCCAGCCTGGATTTCCTCTGGGACCTCTACTTGCTTCCTTTGGCTTTCCGGAAGACTGGGACATTCCTTTTTCCTTTACTGAGGTATAGTTTACCGTTGCGGGTAGTGTTGGACCTGCTGAATAGGGTTTACCTTGACGTGGTAGCAGGCTTATAATACTTTGGCCAAAGCATTTAACTAAAGAACCCTTACTTTGAATTTAGTCCTGCTTCTCTCTTCAGTTACTGGCACTCTGCCTTTAAGGAGGCTGGACGTCCTCCTGGAAGCATTCCACTAATTGTAGCCTTGCGCTCTTACTACTCTCTCTCTTACCTCCTCACCTCTGGCACAGCAGACCCCCGCAATGGTGAATGAGAGTACGCACACCTCCGCTCTGCTAACAGAGCCCACGCGTACTAGCAGATGTCCTAACTGTGCTATGGAGCCATGCTCCACTCCTCCGGATGTGCCGTGCTTCTCTTGCGCTTCCCAGCTGCGCGGCAACTTTCTCTTATCTTGTGTCCCCTACGGCCTCCCCACCTCACTACCGGGTTCCTCTTCTTGCGCGTGGGAGCGCAAGCATTACACAAATCTGCTTAGACCCCCTACAGCAATAAAGAAAATGGCGGAGGGGAAAGCTCTTGCATCAGCCTAATAGAGGACTGAACTCTGGTGCAATAGGGATGAGGAGATAAACAGCAAATGAAAGAGGAAAGAATCCCTCTAGCTGCACTCTATACTTCGCGTGTGGTAATATAAATGTTACTAAAACAAATGCTAATAGAAAAAATATTTTAAAAGGTAGTTTTTCCGATTGTTATATAGGTCTATGGCCAATTGGTCAGCAACGAAAATGTATATAAATATAAGCATACAAACAAATAGTGCAAGCACAAATAGCACTGTTCAGTGATCAAAGTGTATGTAACACTTGAATAGTGAATAGGTAATGAATATAAGTAATATATTTATAAATACACCGTCCTTGGAAATAATCCTGCTCCCGAACAGGACTCATCCAAGTCCAGAAATAGAGATGGGAAACAGGATACAGGGCGCAAGTATATCCAATAACATATAAAGAAATATAAAAAGATAAACGTAGTGCAATATTGTATTGTTGATAACAAAAAGCTGGAACGTCTGATAATTCAACTCACATGCTCCAAATCAAAATCAGGCGTTGATGTTATTATGAGTTACCAACTCTTGTAGTAGTCTCAGCGTTCTCTCCAGATACCCATCACAGCATAGTACTCTAGGCTCAATGCCAGTTGAGAAAGAGGGGGGGGGGGGGGGAGAATTCAACATAGAAGGAGACAAAGCAGTAATAGTGAAGATTGCTTTATAAATTGATATCACAAAGTAAAGCAGCTTTAGGAAGGGCATTCAGACTACCCTGGGTCATATGGAAGAACATACAGTAGCACTCCTACTCCGTCAGAGCAGGTGAAAGATGCCAAAAATCAGCTGCAGCTCTCCAATACCGGATGCCCGCCCAGTGCTGCAATCGATCCATGCAGACTCCGCCCTATGCCTTTCGCTCCTGTATGAGCTTCCTCAGGGGATTCTTTCCTCTTGGCGATACGTGCGCCATGATGTCACGATGTTCCGCAACTGAGGCGGCAGCTTTGAAAGTGCTTTGCAGTACTAAGCACTTTCTCAATGCGAGGGAAATTATTCCTAACATACTAATACTAGCTAGTATAAGAGGTGTAGCCTAGTGCCCTGGCTATGTCTTTGTCTGGCCCTAACATTATAAGTCCTGATAGGAACAGGCAGTGTTAGGGTTAAGCTCCTGCACCTGGGCCTAGCATGGGAATTACAGACTGGATGGATACAGTGTTTTTATATCCAGGTGCAGGCCTAACCGCAAGCTGGAGTGTCATCCTGGGAGGGTACTGACTGGGTCACATGCAATATGGTGTGATGCCTGTCAGTACCTAGACCTGACCAGTTATGGGGCAGGGTTACAAGCCACTGCCCAGGTATAAAAGGGGATACTCTACTAAATTGTGTGGTTCTGGCTCTCCCTCTGAGGAGTGGAGGAGATTCTACCTTTCCCCATCAGGGGGAAAGGGGGTAAAGGCTAGCCTTGGGGTCTCAAACCTCTGGGGTGACTGGCCATGGGAATGAAGAAAATGAGGGTAATGCTGGTTCTGAATAAACACCCAGTTATACGTCACTGTTTCAGACTACGTTATTCAAAGAGAGAGAATGTGCCTGCGGGGAGAATTCCTGTCTCTTGCTGGAGTCTTGCAGGATGGAGGAGCTGTACCGAGAAACCTGAGAGCCTGAAATCCTGTCCTGTTGCCTGTCTCCCACTACCATCTGCGGAGACACAGACCTCCTGTTAACCAATAGGTATGCACCACTAACACTCTATACCAGCAGATCTCCATGGGGAGGGGGAGGGGAATAGAGGTGTTACTGATGTTATAACTGGAAATACCGCTTCCGTGCCTCCTATATGTGAGTAACTGGATAACTACCTGAAGTGTGTGTATGGTGTTGATCTCAGGCGATACGCCTTTTATCGAGTCTGATACATGAGGGGGGGCGTATTAAGTACCGTATACTGTGATCAATCATTGCAGGAGGGGATCTCATACTGGCCCCTTGATATAAAACTAAAGAACACTGAGATATTAGACACCAACCACCGAACAAAGATACTGTTTCTGTGCTTCTCATACGCGAGCGACTGGCTAACTACCGGCAGTGTGTATGTGGTGTTGATCTTAGGTGGTGTATGTTCCATCTAACCCGACTACTGATACCGGTGTATATAGGAAAAGAGAAGGAGGGGGTACATCCACCACCAGTCTAAGTTCTTTCAAATCTAAGGCTGTCACACATTTTAATCTGGTCTGTAACTGTTACATACGCCCATAACATATATTTTCTTTAACTGTGCATGCAATGTCTTGTATATAATGTATACCCTGCTCATTTATTTAACTGTATTTGTAACCATGTATTATTTGTCTTAACTCTGTGCCCAGGACATACTTGAACACGAGAGGTACAGTATTACTTCCTGGTAAAATATTTTATAAATAAATAAATATTAACCTGTTAAAGTGCCCTGTACCGCACACTGTGATCAACCATTTCGGGGACGGGACCTCACACTGGCCCCCTGATGTACTATTAGGGAATCTCCCTCTCAAAGAATACTGAGACATTGAACATTACCAGTTACGTATTCCGTGACCTTTTAACTATTACTTGGCTGGGGTTATATCAGTACATTACATTAGATACACTTAACTATCCATGTAAGTGTTTGCTCCATATACTGAATGATCTCAGACCCCCTGGAGACAATTTTCTGCGGTCTTCCACTTATAAATACAATACTATGAGTCAAATATCTGGCCAGAGATACGGGGCCTTGAACGCAGCAGATTGCCAGGGGTCTTTAACAATCAGCAGCCTTGTATGCACTTTTTATTGCAGAATAACCATTTTTCCACATTTGGAAACATTTATGTTGATACAATCTTGATACTGGATATACGACCACTCCATGTTCCATACACTAGGAGGTGATTGCTTGGCTATACTATTCCTGTCACAATTTGACATCATATAACCAGTATCTATCCAATTTCACCTACAGCAAGTCAGCCCTGTGTATTGACACATCAGTACTGTTACCGAATATCACCACACGGTGTTAATAACTCAATGAAGATTCGAGTACCAGATTATATCATGCATGTACTAGTCTAGTATATATTTATTTGCTGTTGGTGAAAATGTTTGGGTGAGAGGGAAGGAAGAGGGGGAGAGGAGAAGGGAGGGGAGAAAGGTGGGGAAGGGAGAGGGGAAGACCAAGGGGAGGGGGGAAGAAAGTAGCAGAGGTGAGGGGGGAGAGTAGAGAGGGGGGAGAGTAGGGAGGGCTAGGGGGAGGGGAGATAAGGAAGGGTGTGGAGGGGGGATTGGAGGGGAGAGGGGAAGAGTGAAGAGGGGGATAGAGGAGGAGAGGTAGGAGTGAGGAGGGGAACAGGGGAGTTGGAGAGGGGATAGGAAGAGGAAGAGATGGGGGCGGGGAGGAGGGAGATGGGGGCGGGGAGGAGGGAGATTAGGGAGGGGGGGAGAGAGACTGGGTAGGAGAGAGGGAGAAGGCGAAGAGATGGGAGAGAGGATAGTGGGGGAAGAGGAGAGTGGGGTGGGATGGGGAGAGTGGATGGGGAGGGGGGAAGGAGGGGAAGTGAGGAAGGGGGAGAGAGGGGATGGGGAGGGGGAAGAGGGAAGGGGAGAAGAGATGGGGAGAGGGGGGTGAAGGGGAGAGGGGGGTGACGGGTGTGGTGGAAGGATGATGGGGGGAGGATGGGGTTGAGGGGAGGGGTGAGGGTAGAGGATGAAGGGAGGAAATCTTGAGGGGATGGGGGAAGGATGAGGGGAGGGGGGAAGGATGGGGGTGAGGAGAGGGGGAGATGAAGGGAGGGAAGGTTGAGGGGAGGTTGGGGTGAGGGGACGGGGAAGGATGAGGGGAAAGGATTAAGGGTGGGAGGGGAGAGGGAAGGTAGAGATGGGAGTGGGCGAGGGGGTTGAGAGAGGATGAGGGGATTGGAGGTAGAGAGGGGAGTGGGGGCTGAGGGGTAGAAGGGGGAGGGGATGGGTGGGTGAGAGGAGGGGTCTGAGGGAAGGATGACGGGAGGTGGGTTGGGGAGGAGGATGAGGGGAGGGGGATTGGGGGTATGAGTGAAGGGGGTAATGTTGAGGGGAGGGGGCTAAGGGGAGGGAAATTGAGGGGGGAGGGGAGGAGGATATGGTGAGTGAGGGTGTGGAGAGATGAGGGGACGAGGTGGAGGGAGGGGTGAAGGGCTGTGAGAGGAGGATGAATGGTACAACAATCTTGGGATTTGTAGGAGAGGAGCATTAAGATTAGTATTGCTCGCCATGGGCCTGTGTGGCTTCAGGTATGTTATTTATAAATGATCTGACCGTTACGTCGTCTTTTCTAAATTATGTATGTAAGTATGCACCAATTTGCACTATTTTATATAGAATATGAAATGGTTCAAATTGGTAAATACGTGGAGTGAAATTTAGAAAAAAAACATGTCAGATCATTTATAAATAAAATACCTTCCCACCGACTTTTCTCGAGCGCTTCGCACCATTGTGTCCAGTATTTTTGGAGAAGCTACCTGGCAACCCTTTAAATCCTACTGTCAGCTCCTTGTGACCTTAGACATTTTGTCTCCCTGTGCCTCAGAGACCAAATTTAGATGGTCAGCTCAATTTGACAGGAACTCATAGTGCCTAAAATATATACAGTATATATATATATATATATATATATATATATATATATATATATATATATATATATATACACAGCTGTGCTATAAAAATTAAAAAAAAAACATTATTTGACAAAATGCAGTTTGTGAACATATTTTATTTTCTGACAAAATACATGTTGTGAAACATCCTGTAAATACCCGAATGTCAACTTCGTGCTTTATCCTGTTGGCAGAATACATGGTATTAGTCATTTTGTGTAGAAACTGCTAGTGATCCGAACGGTGCCCCATACCCTGGCAGCCTGTGACAATTCATCACAGTGCATTGCTGCAGCAACCTCACTGCATGTGCTGTGGGCTCCTCCCTGCCTCCTTGCTGACAGTCAACACACAGAAGAGGAGGAAGGGGGAAGGGAAACAAGGCTGCTGGTGCTGACTCACAGAGAAGATGATGAAGACTGTGCACCTGCAATGTTTGTGCAGCTTCATGACCCGTGGCCTGCTGCTGCTTTTCCTGTGCCATGCTAATACGGGGAGGATGCTGACCCCAGCCGACCCCACCCCATGCCAGGCACCTCTGCAGTGGGAAGGCAGGACGGGGCAATATGATCACAGCACGGGCAGGAACACCAGGGCCACAGTCACTTATGATGCCACCCTGCAGCGCCTCCGGGTCTTGGAGGAGAAGAAGATGTTTGTGCCATGCAAGAAGTAAGTTTTATCTGCTGCACAGCACACAGATTGGTTTGTTTTTCTTCATGCAACATACAGTAGCTCTCCAGGCCTGTCATATCTCAATGACGTTCGGAGAGTCTCGGTTATTTGGAATTGGTCCAGGGCCTCCAATTTTGATTAGACCACTTTTGTGTTTTAACTCCCATACCTATGTATTATGTATTTGTGTATGTAACATACAGTCGCTGTAAAAAAAATCCCCCTAGCGTGTGGTGCTCACGTTTTATAGAATTGTAGATAATTAGTGTTATTTGATTTTTAACTAGCTTTTGTAGGCATTATTGGGTTTGCAGTCTTACCCATATTTTTTGTATTTAGTATAAAAATGTCCAGGGCATTTACATTTTATTGGTCACCTAATATTATACAAAAGACTCCTGGTTTTCGATACAGTTAATTGAAAAGCCCCTCTGCCTACACCTTACCCTCAATAACACACACTCGGCCTTAGAGAAAGTATAGGAAATAAGTAAAGGAGTTAATGAAAATCATCATGTTAAACACGCAGAACTGCAAAATAGGTACAGTATAATACTGCTGCCTGCACATAAAAATGCAGGGGTTAAGGGCAGGGGCAGAAGAAGTGGACAGTGGGCCCATTGTGAAAAACTTTCTGGGCCCTCCGCGATTATGTCCCTGCCTGGTAGTGATTGACAGGCAGTGAAAAGTTGTGCCCCAGAATTCTATGGGGCAGCTATGGTTATAAACTATGAGGCCCATCAGGAACAAAACTGAAATAATGTTAAAAAGCCATCAGGATGATGGCGAGGGAATATACAGTACCATTTAAGGCTGTGGGCCACAGTGTTTTGCATTTGCCACACAAGGCCGGCTATATTCCTTCCCCTGGTTCTGTGTTCGGGAGGATCTCTGTTTTGTTTAGGTTTTCACTAATGTAAACCCTGTGCTTTGGAGCTTTAAGAAAAAAGTATTTATACATGGCATTAATAACGTATACAATACTACAAATCTCCATGCACAGTAAATATCTTGCCTAAATAGGTTTGAATCCAATGTTTTGGTGTAGCTCCCAAATCAATTACCCTTTCACAGACAGGTTAAGGCTCGCTGATTTTTGTGATTTTCACTGATTTTCTATTGGTCTCATAAACCTCACTGTTAGAAAATAATAAGTTTTTCATTAAAATGTCATTTTATTTTCATCCGGAACCCAAAAGTCTCGCTGATTTTGGCCCTTAGCGACTGACATCTCTTCTTTTATGAATCATCCGCTACAGCATAAAACATGTTGGAACAAAGCAATAGGCGGTTAAATAAAATGACGTTTTAGGAAATTACCTTCCTGACTGCTACAGTAGTTTTGTTGTTAGAAGTTCCTAAATTTCCAGTCTTCACTACACTTTTAAAGCTGAAGACCAATCAATATCCTACATGTGTGTGTGTGTTTTAATAAATCAGTTCTATACAATGAGAGCACTTGTAGCATTTTCTTTTTAAAACAGCTCTGAATGAGAGTTTTAATGTATTATAAAGTAACAAGCATTTTTGCTTCTATAGCAACCTTACAAAGTTACATCCCCTTCCTCTTCTGAAACAGGCTCTGGCACACCCCTTTTTGAGCTGTGCCCTCTCTCTAGCAGTGAATCAATTGTATCTAGTGACTGCCTGGTCACATGATCTTCCCCACAGAACTTTACATCTTTGGTCCTCTTCTGCTACACTGCCATTTAGTGAACCCCCGAGCCAAATCCTCACCGATCAATCACAGGAGAACGGATCAATCGGAAATTTTGCTAATTACTTATCATTGTGTGGATTGTATTGATGCACATATTAAAGGGGGGGGGGGGAAGCAGCTTGGACTGCTGCTTTAATATTACTATAGTATTGTCCTCTCTCAATGGACCTTGAATGATGTTAACATGATTACCCCTCCCCCCACCCCCCTGTGTCAAACCGGTTAAACCCCCCAATTATTCTTATTACAGATGTTATTTTACGGCGTAATTATTTGCGCTATATGCTTCCCAAAATCCATTATCAAGAAACACTGCAAAACTATATTGTATCTTCCATCTGTACCTATTTAGCATTTTTTTTTACATAAGTGGGAAACAGGGGGACCCAAGGCTGAACCATGTTATGTTAATTTCAGGTCTGGGGACCCCCTAATTCCTGAGATACTTAATGGAGAAGGTGCCTCCAGTTACTTCCTGATATTTAAATCCCCCCTTTCACATGGGCCAATAGGAAGCCACCACGGATGATGTCCCAACTTCCTATTGCCCCACGTTATGCGGAAGATGTAAATGCCATTTTGATTCCAAAAACTGGGGATGCTACTGGAGGTACCTTAACCAGTAAGTAAGTCTAGAAGCATGTGGTCCCCGGAACTGAAATGAGCGTGGTTCAGTTCCCGAGATGCAAGAGCATCATTTCCTCTTCATTTCTGCCAGCAAGAAGTCACATGATTCTTGCGAAAGTGATTATATGACCCCATCCAGATCCGCTAAGTTTCCCGGCGTCAAAGACTGAAGGACTGATCCGGGAGTCCAGCTTGTAGAGCGGTGGGGCGATAAGGGGTCAGCTGCCTTAGATGTGATCTGGCATCTTCTTGAGTGCGCTAGGGGGTTGGATTGGTGGTTTGAGTGGGGTTGCTGTCTAGCTGGGGTTGAGTACACCAGGTATAACAGTGCTGCACACCTAAATTATAAATCAGAAAAAGGCAAAATACTTGCAATTTAGTACAGGTGCTTTTGGTTTAATAAAATCCTGCTTACAGAGATCCTGAGCATAGAAGAAAATTGAGGATGCAAGGCACTGCAGATTTTTTTCAAGAGATTTAGAGGTTTATTGTGTCAAAACAGCACACAGCACTATTAGCTGGGGTTGAGGACAGGGCCCATTCATGTCGGAGGGAGAGCCTGGCATGGGTAAGCGGGTGAGCCGGTCATCCTTGCTCTTCCCCCAATGCCATTGGCTCATTTAGGCCTAAGGAGGGAGTGCAACTTTAATGAGTGTTAGAAATGTCCAGCATTTTATCCAGAGTTTGTAGCATTACATTACCTGCTGTGTAGGAATTCTGCTATTTCCCATCATAAAATAAGGAAATTCATTTTTTGTGCCATGTGCGCAATGAGACTTTTTCCTTCTTCATATAAGCAATAAAATAAAGAGGCCACAATAACATCATGTTAAACTGTGTATTGCAAAGCCAGCAATGACTTCAACAAACTTTGATGATTCCTTCTTTGTCAGTATCCACTAAAGATTATATATTGAGTGGGAACAGGGGATTGTGCATGAGAATTTGGCAGGACCACGAACACAACAGCACCATTGAGTTCACAACTGATCAGGTGCCTAAATATTTATAATGTGTAAAACCCCGCAAGTCCCCGGGGCTGTGTAATATACAACTTACCATTATTGTAGATTTCAGATAAATTATTTCACCCCTCCTAATTCACAACTCCTTCGACTGCTTAACTAGAAATCTGGCAGGGTGGCTTGTTGATTAAGACCAAACTAATATCAGGTCCTGGGAACTTCACATCGACATTGATTTCAGACTTACGTTTTAATCATCAGCCCCAGCTGCTTGCGCCAAAGCAAATAATAATGTACTTTTCAAATTGAGTTTCTGTTCCTTTTTTCATCCTGGTCACATACCTCTTAGTGAAATCTTCCAGTTTTTTTTTTGGTCTATTTGCAGGATGGTTAAAAACACATGAGCTGCACATGAACTGCTACCTTAGAACGGCAACACCCTATATAGCTAGTGCCAGTCGTTTCCAAACGTTTACCCTAAGCCCCCTGACAAGCTATTTGCTTTGCGTTTGGGACCTCCTTTCTGTATTCCGTGTACACAACACAATGACATGGGTGTAAGAGTTGTGCTCTCAAAAACGACAATTAAAAAAAATAAATAAGGATGTTTTAGTGCAATTTATTACTTGGGTTATTGATGAAGGGAAACTACATTCTTTCTCTCTAAAACCATCTTTAGAGCCCTTATTCGGTAAGCCATTGTGGCTTTCCATGTGATACTGCCAGATTGGTGGTATCAGATCTTACAGAATAAGGGTCTATTTCTTGTTCATATTTTTTCTTTATACTGTAATTTTGTGACTCCGCTGTTCTTCGTTTCGTCTCTGTTTATTTCTGACCATTTCTGAATCTCCCACTGTATGTATCTTACTTGTCAATCTGGGCCCCCCTGTGAAGCCCCCAGGGCTCCACTTCAGGTTCAGCACCCCAGGTTGGAAAACACTGGCTAATGCTGAATAGCGGAGCAGCAGAAGGGAAGGGAGAGAAGCATCGTGCATAGCACAGCAGGCATTGTACTAAGTTAGCTGCATTTGTTCCACAAGCATGGTGAAATGCGTATTCATTCCCATCTTAGGGTGCTAACAATAACGCTTCTTCTGTCAGGCGGCTCACCAACATAACGCTTTTGCCAGTGGTCATGTAGAACTGTTTATTTTTGTGGCAAAGGCTTCTCAGGCCATGCACCAGAAATAATTCTAAAGTTGCAGTTATCCGGGAGTGGACAAAAATATATACCGATAAAACGTTTTAGAATTTTTAGGAGCTAGAAGTTTGTTGAGTGGAGGGAAGCTGGTTAGGGGGATTTGTTGTGTTGGGTGGGAGGAATCAGGGAGGCTGCTTTGGAGGGGTTTGTTGATGGAGATAGGGGGTACTGTGGGAGGGGTGGGTGTTTTGGGGTGAGACTTTGTGTGTGTGTGTGTGTGTGTGTGTGTGTGTGTGTGTGTGTGTGTGTGTGTGAGTGTGTGTGTGTGTGTGTGTGTGTGTGTGTGTGTGTGTGTGTGTGTGTATCTCTGACACACACTGAGACGCACAATGACAGAAGACACTCCCAGAAACAGTGGCAGACACACCCAGAAACAGTGACAAACAAAACGCACCATAACAGACACACACAGTGAGCGACAGAAACACTCCTTCCTCAACACCGTACCACAGTGCAGCTCTATTGATCAGCATTGACAAGAAAGAGGGAGTGAGGTGTGGGCAGAGCGTTTTTCCTTCCCATTCCTCTTCCCACCCATATGCTTGGATAGAGATGTGTAAACGTTTTGCATACCTCAGTGAACTATGCGAATTTCACCCTTTACCACGAAAAAATAGCCTTGATCCCAAAATTTGCGGCACCTTCGTTTCACGCTAAAAGTCGGTGGGTATTGTATGTTCAATTAATTTTGATCACTTTTGCTTTCGAAATTCTATTGAACTTTAAAAAGTCAAGGGCTGCTATTTTGTCACTTTAAAAAAAAGCAAAGTAGCCAATTTTGAACAATTTGAGCCATTGTGCCAAAACGTTTGGCAGCAAGAGTTTGATCGAAATTTCTGTGTTTTCTTTTAACTTTTTGGAAAGTTTGACCGAAACTGTGGCGAAGCGGATCAGCGGGTTCGCACATCTCTGTGCCTAGGGTAATGCCTATTCTTATTTTCCCATGGTACTCTCTTCTTTTTCTCTTCCTTGTCTTTCTATTCTGTGCCCCCTCTTTCTCTTGACTGCTAGATTCCTTATATAAAAACAGCCATCCGTCCCAAATCCCCAATAAAACACAGGCACCTTATTTGAATATACATGGCCATACCATTTATTAACATAACCTTGCCAGCTCCATAACACAAACATAAATCAATTTTCACCATAAGTGCCAGCCACTGACCCTAAAGTCAAGTGGGCTTGTAAAACCATAATTAACCAAAGGTTAGCGTAACCCGTGCCACAAAGCTAAAGGCGCTACGGCTACCTTCCCATTATCCATATAGGGGCTAATCATCTTTTAATTTTCCATCATATGTTCAGATGACAAGGACCCCCCGCTTTGCTGAGATAAATATTTGTATATATTACTTATACATAACATAAATCACAGTAAAAAAAAATTCAACAATACTTGATATACTGTAAATATAGTTTTTTTTTTTATTATTAGTGCAGGGAGGGAAACTTCTTCCATGAGTGTTTTTCCTAAAATGCTGACCACCCTAAACGAACTATCTATTTTATTACATTCCTGTCACCACTCCCCTTCCCCACCCATCCCACTTGATACCTTTGAATAAATACCACCCTTAGCTGCCATAAAGCCACAATCTTTCTAGACGCGACACTTCCGCCATGTGTCCCATTCACTATTATTCCATGCGACCTTGCGTTCTCTGGCTTTTCCCTACATTACTCGGCACCATGTAATGCTCTCTCTTCCCTTTGTTCAATGTCTCGCTTTCTCCTTTCTCTCTGTGTCCACTATTCGACTATGATGCCGTCTTTCAAATGAATGGGACTTACACCTTCCCAAGTAATTATTGAATAACCTGTATCTCTGTCCACTTTCACCTCTCTTCTTCCTTCTGATATCCCAATGTCATGTTCTCTCTCTGTCCCCCACTCCTTAGGGCAGGTGCCCATGTTTGCAAATGCTAATGATCAAAATGTATCAATTCTCCGTTGTTCTCATTTACGGCAAGGACTCTGAAGGCGGCTGGACTTGTCAGTTTAATAGCGCCACTTCCGTGATGATACTGTATAATCAGATTTTACCCCATCCCCTCCATGTCAATTTATCACCTGGAAAGAAAAGGGGCCGGTGAATGCGGCGAAAAGGCAATTACAAAGAGCAGCAAAACCCAATTCTAAACATGAAGTTGAAATGTTTAAAAAAGTGTAAAAGTTTCTATAATGTCAAATATTTGTCTAATGATGTTTTTTTTTAAAGGTGTCAATCACATAGTTATGTTCAGATGTTCGGATTTCCATTACTGTCAGGCAACCCTATTCCTACTTGTTTTAACATGCACTCACATAACTAATAAAATAAAGAACATGTTAAGTAAACAGGTGACCATTGTAATATTCACTTAAATCACAGCCACAGGAAAAAAAAAACGTAAAGAGAGAAAATCCCCCAAATTAAGCACTCAGGGTCAGTGAGGTCAATGGGAGTTTCTGTGTGATAAAAGTCTAATCGACAATATCCCCCCCACCCCTTCGCTTTGGATTTCTTTTAGGTGTGGTTTATATTCTTTTTCTTTAATTCCTGGTAGCACCACAATATTATCAGTTGATCATCAATTTCTATATATTTTTTTAATTTTATGTTTTCAATGTCGTGTCAAACATCAGTTATTTTTCATTAAAATGCTACTTATTGTGAGTCTGCAACAAAATGCTACTTATTGTGAGTCTGCAACAAAATGTTACTTATTGGTCGAGAATCCACAATTCGCATTGAATTCCGTTCTTGGAGCTTGACATATTTGCCAGAGAAGCAGTGATTTGAAAACGTGGGTATTTGTCATGGAGAAAAATAAAAACACTAAAGCAGCCGTTATAATTGTGACCCGCAGACAAAAATATATACTGTAGTTAGTGGTCAAAGTGTAAAGGTAAGAAATAATACAGAGTACTACACATTTTTTTATTTATAAGTTTTTTTTAGGGAGGGGGTCTATTTTGGAAACAACCTCTAAAACTGAATATGCTGAAAGAATTGCGCTCTAATGCAGGGGTGCTCAACTCCAGTCCTCAAGACCCCCCAATACCTGTAGGTTAGGTTTTAAGGATATCCTAGCTTCAGCACAGGTGGCTCAGTCAAAGACTGTGCTGAAGCTGGGCTATCCTTAAAACCTGACCTGTTGGGGGGGTCTTGAGGACTGGCGTTGAGCACCACTGCTCTAATGCAATAAAACACAGTATCAGTACTTATTTAATGGCACTTTGGACAATCCATGTTTGGAGTTATTCCTTACAGGTTATGAGGTTTCCTGTGCTTTTTTCTTAAGACCAGAAAACATATTTATTTCCCACGAGGAACAGTGAGTGTGTCTGTTTTATAAGTGGAAAAAAATGTGCTTGCTAAGTTTACTCTGAAATATATTGCCTGACATTTACATTTACAGTGCACATTGTGTACGCACCGACTTCAGGATAGAAGCTGCAGCTGCTGTATCGCATGGAAAGTTCTCTGATTAGGCAAGTGGATCCTGCATACCAGCGTCAGTTCTCAGCCCAGACTGATAAGCAGGGCCATATGGTCAGGTGCAAATAGAATGCTTGTCTGGAGAGCAGTGGAGGAAAAAATATCCCCATCCAAAATAGACTGCGTGGGGTGAGGGGCATTCGGCCAAATCACAAAATCAGTTTTATACTGTTTTTGCATTCTTATTCAAGACAGAGCTTCATTGAATGAGGGATAACAGCCCAGCCACACATTTAACCCATTTGGTGCCATAGGCTCATGCATCACAAGTGTGAATACATTTGTCATGCATCACAAGAAGTGTGAATATATATATATATATATATATATATATATATATATATATATATATATACACACACACACACACACATTTGTTATTCGTGTACAGTACAATTATAGGTACACTGACCGCAGCACCCTCTCCAGTAGTCTGGTCTATACTAGTTAAGTGTGTACCCCAATCCATTGACTATATATATATATAGATATAGATATAGATATAGATATATATATATAAAATTGTCTAATATTTTTGTTTTATACATGCCAATGTTATTTTTAATTAGTAAATAGAATGGCCACACACACACAAGGTTGGGGTAGGTGATGCAAGGTAAAGTTAATTAATAGAAATTTTTAATGATCACCAAGGTGATCAAAATACCAGCACAGATGTTTATTAGCACCATGTTCAAGTGTAGATAAGGTTTGTAAGCAAACCCATCCACAGTCTTAACATTTTAAAGTTAAGGTGACATGCAACCTTAACTCCCCCCCCTCCCCCCATGCTTTGCCGATGTCATCATACATGATGTCACAAATGACATCAGATGTGACATGATCCCATCAGAGAATATGGAATGCATCCCCAAGGAATAAGGCTTCTCGGCCTATTTCTCCCCTAGCCCGCTCCTCAAACATCAGGCATTTCTGGACTCTTCTTCCCCACCTGCCCAGGCATCACAAGTCTTTGATCCCTGTCTCCTCCCGCTCCCCTGAAACATGAGTCCTCCAATCCCTTTCTCCCCAAGCATATGGCTTCTCTGAATCCTTTCTCCTCTCACAAGCATTAGGTTTCTCAAGTGACTTTCTCCACCTGCCAACCACAAGCATGATGCATGTCCAATCACTTTCTCTCCGGTGTCTTTCTCACTCCGCCCCCGCAGATACATCAGGCTTCTGTGATCCCTTTGTTTTCCTTGCCTCGCGAAGTATCTGCGGACCCTTTATCCCTCCACTCCCCCACCCTCCACAAGTGTCAGTCCTCTCTGATCCCTTTCTTTATCCACCCTTTGCATCCTACAAGTATTGAGCTTCGCAATACACCACCCACCCACTCTGCTCCCCCATGCTTGTTTGTGATAGCTTTGAAGAAATTAACAGTTTTCAGTGCTAGTCAGAGTGGAGATTGTCCACGGTGCTATAATAGTAGCCTTTTGTGTGTTACATACAGATGCAGCAGCCATTATACGAACAAATCACAGCGCCGTTTTCGTGTGTGCAGCTGTATTCCACGCGTCATTAACACCGCCAATCGCCCCAGGCACACGTGTTTATCGCGGTTGCTTTGTTTGAATTTCATGGATTCTGTTTTGTATCCGTGGCAGAAATGAATGAATTGTAATGTGTACAGTACTGTGCCAATGTCAGTGTTTAACACTAACACTAAAATGCAATTTTCGTAATGCGGTACGGTTAGAAGAAATCAAGCGCCATGACATGGGTATTCCGAGGTATACAACGCGTGAAGTGTTCGAATAACGGCCGCTGCATCTGTACATCCTGACATATGTGATGTAAACTTCAACAAATTCCATGATCACCTATATCCACCCCACATTTACTGATGCGATGGGACATGTCATTTGTGACGTCATGTATGATGACATCAGCAAAGCATGGGAGGGTTACCATTGCATGTCACCTTAACTTCGACATTTACAGAGTTTTGAAGGGTTTGCTTACAAACCTTAAATACGGTACACTTTAAATACTTTTTTCAATTGAATTTCTATGGTTTTTTTATCCTATGGATCATAGATAGCAATTGATTACAAACACTTTTTCATTCATATATTTCAATTTGAAATTATTCATAGATAACTCGCAATGATATGTTGAAAAATTGTATCAAACAGATTCAAAGGATGGTGCTCAAACTTTCCACAAAAGTCTCCTTGCTAATCTGCGGTATCCCCTCACTCGGTGTATATGTACATATTATATCTCGTGTGTATATGAGTATGTATATGTATGTATATATATATATTACGATACATATATATATATCTATATATATTTATATATATATGATATTAAAACACACAATTGAAAAGGACAAAGACAATCCCCTTGGTAGCACTCTAAATTACACCACCAAAATCTAAAAAAAAAAGGATATAGCTCTAAGAACCAGATGCTCTGCCGAGATAGAAGAAGAACAAGATTTTATTGAAAATACAGCAAGACCACAACTTTAAAACATAAACATACTAGTGACAGCCAAAAAATGATATATATGGAAGGTGACTATAATCAAAGATACGTGTGTGTTAAACAAAAAGCTAGAATGTATCTAAAGAAATTATATATATATAATAATTAAATAATGATACCAAAAAGGCTTAATGAACCAAAAATAAAGAAAATATATATATATAATAATATATATATCAAACAAAACAAAAATAATAAAGGAGCGCCTAATGCAACAACCTGCCTAACTGTGAAAGTGCCAAGCGTTGTATACAACTATGGGGTGGCTAAAGTGAAATATTATATTAAAAAACCCTATGTGATTCTAAGAATAAAATGTGTTATAACTAATACAAGTGTACATGACAAAATTGTTAAAAAAGCTTCTGGAAAATAAAAATAATGTTGTAATACAAAAAATATCTAGAAAAATGAAAAATATAAAAATATGAAAAAATGAAAATAAAAACTTTTTCAAAAAACTATTAAAAACTTTTGAAAAACCTTAAAAGTCACGAGTTCGTTCCAAGTGAATGCATCCGAGGTATAGGCAGCCGTTTATAAGGGATCACAACTCCCTAGGAATACCTATGAAGAAAAAAGAAAAGAAACAGGGCGCCACACCTAGTGCATTATAGTTTAACAATAATTTTATTGGAACATTTTTAAATCAGACAAATGCCCCACTCACAAGTATAGCGTTATTAGAAGCAGTTATGAGATTGGCCCTCATAAGCAGTGGTGACGTCGAGCCTGTAATGGTGTCCTCTCGTGCGCGGTCTCCTTCTACCGGAAGTGATGCTCACCCGGTCTGGTGTCCCGCACAAAACGGAAGTCCCTCTAGGAAACCGAGGCCTCTCCTGACTGCCTCTAGCTGCTGCACCACCAATCAAGCCAACCGATGTGTCCAATGATCTGCTTTGCTGAGCCTCCCACAAGCTGTGTTCCTCTCAGTCTGCTCTCAGTGGGACAAATGTCTGCTCTGCTCTAGCCACGCCCTACGCGTTTCGTCATCGATGATGACTTCTGTTGAATGATCCATCGTGTTTATGTGGTGTAGCTGCCAACATCTTTATTTTCTTCTGTCCTTGCTTCTTCGCTCCTCCTCTGACTCCCCTGAATCTCTTTTTCTTCGGGGTAATTGTGAATTCTGTTTCTCCCAAAGTGGATATCTCTTTTCTTTTTCTCTCTGTTGTTTTGCTATTGGCTTTGTCAAGGCTGGACATATATATCCCTACTGGCTTAAATGCCTGATTACAAGGTATAAAAATGTAAATCACGGCATGGGGAAAAGTATGTAATCAATAACCAGCCAAGGGAAAAAAAAGAAAAAAAGAGACACACAGGGGAGAGAGATATAATAAACTCATACCCTGAACAGTAATCCCAAAAAATTAACAAAAAATACTGATGCAGCAAAAAAATACATGATAACTATGATAAACATATGAGCAAACAGAAACAATTGCATTGGAATACACCGCAGTGCAAAGCACTGCAAGGACAAGTGATGCCAAGACAGCAGGGAGAGATAATACTCAGCTGTAGCTCAGTTGCAAGAGGCATCAGTCCATAGTAGTTGTAGTCAATGTGTTCCAATGCTTGCTCATAACGAAATAAAGAAAGTCCATACTGTAATGCTGCATCAGGTCATGATAAAGTCACACCAAAAAGAGATCACATAAATGCTGTCTGTACAGCATTATCTCTCCCTGCTGTCTTGGCATCACTTGCCCTTGCAGTAGGGATATATATATATGTATTTCCTTTATTTTTGGTTTCATTAAGCCTTTTTTGTATCATTATTTAATATATATATATATATATATATATAATTTCATTTAGATACATTCTAGCTTTTTGTTTAACACACAGTATTCTTTGATCAGTAGTCACCTTCCATATATATCATTTTTTAAATGTCACTAGTATGTTTTTAAGTTAGTGTGTCTTGCTGTATTTTCAATAAAATCTTGTTCATTCTTCTATCTCGGCAGAGCATCTGGTTCTTAGAGCTATATCATTTTTTTTTCCGATTTTTGGTGGTGTAATTTAGAGTGCTACCAAGGGGATTGTCTTTGTCCTTTTCAATTGTGTGTTTTATAATTATATTTATCCCCCAGCACCATCAGGCTCTTTTCTCTATATTTACTTTAAACTGACTTATTTTGGGATTAATATTTTAATTTTAGTTTTATTTTAGGGCCTGAGTTAACCACATATATTTGTGTTGAGCAACATACTTTTTTGTGTGTTTTATATATATATATATATATATATATATATATATAATATAAAGAGAAAAAAAAGAGGCAGAGAGACGCCAACGCCCATAGGCGTAAAAACAGTCACAGTTTTTAATGGAGGGGAAGGGGGGGAGAGGGGGGAGGAGGGGGGGTGGGGGGTAAAAAACGCACTTACAAAAGTACAATAAAATCAAGCATATGTGATAATAATCAGCACCATCCGGTCAAACTGCATGCTCTTGGGGCAGTCCCAGGCTCCGTTGATGAAGGAGCGACGTCCCAGCAGATTTCCAGGGCTGGTGTGCTGTAGAAAAGTCCAAGAAAGTAGTTCCGTAGTGTTGGTATCTATAGCACTAGCGCATGGATCGGTCCGCTCCAGCGCTTGGTATTGACTTCAATGTCAGTGCGTCTGACGTAATGACGCTCCCTGACGCGTTTCGTCAGTCACGGCTGACTTTTTCAAAGGGATATCTTGAGAGGGGGAGGTCCGGTATTATATACACAACCTAATGATGGTAATTATTTGGAACGCCCCTACTCAGCTGAGTACTCCATACACTTTTATTGGAACTATTTGAGGACTGGTTTATCCTTTTTTTTGCTTTTTCACATGCTGTTGCTATATGTTTGATATGGGCCTATCCTATGATTCTAGGTCCACATAACATCATATATATTGCTTATGTTATTCAGGGTATTCCCACTACTATTTATATTATAATTGAGTTGTTTAAGCATATATCCACACTGGTTTATGTTCCTCAGAGGCGCAGCTTTTTTCCTTTTTTGTTTGATATATATATATATATATATATATATATATATATATATATATACAGCACTCAAAGTGTATATATTAATAAAATCAATATTTTGTGCTAACATAAGTAAACCCAAACCTAAAATAGGAGGAATGTATAAATATACAGATGGAATGAGTACAGTAACAATATTGCCAGCCAGATTGGATTGGCAATAAACTGAGGGGATGCTTATAGCTGGGGAGAAAGGCAGCTTTTCCAGAAACAACCTAATCCCAAAACACATGTAGAAAATTAAGAAAAAAAACTTGTGTTCTTTAATCCATATAAAAAAAGACAAGGCTCACTAATTGAGACAAAAAAGGTTAAATCACAATTGATTGTAACTAAGCAACAGGTTCAATTTCACATGTGATAGTAACAGATACAGGGTTGCCACAGTGTCCTTGATAGTTTGTGAAATATGAGCTGCTGAGTAACCAACTCTCCCCACTGATTTAGTGAAATCAGCTGTCCCATATAGAAACAAGCAGGGAGAGTAAACCATAACAATACATCTCAATCCGTTATATGGTCTCCTCACCTAACCTATTGAGACCTATAGATGGGCTATACCGTGATGTGGTTGTAGGGTTAAAATACTTTGGCCAAAGAATTTTACTAAAGGACCCTTGTTTATGAGAAGATATACAGATAAGTATTTAACTATATAATATATTGCGTTAGATGTAGCACTAGGACTTTTTGTCTTTTGTTATGTACCGTATTGGCCAGAATATAGTACGGCCTCGCACATGATACGACCCTAAAGTTTTGAAGGTGTTCTACATGAAAAATAAAAGGTGTTAGGCCGCGCATATAACACGAGTACAGTTTTTGGAAGGAAATTTTTAGGAAAAAAACATAGCACGATATTCAGGCCAATACAGTATGTGTGTGTGTGTGTGTGTGTGTGTGTGTGTGTGTGTGTGTGTGTGTATACACACGCGTGCATATATATCGCATATATGTATGCAAATATATATTCTATTGCACCTCCATAATATACAGATGTAGCAGACATTATTACCTTTGTTAATGACAATGAATGTGTTAAATAACACATATGTCCTCAACCATTGTTTTTAGTAGCGCTACTGTTAAATAACTTACCAGTCTTAACAGGAGCAGAAACGTCTCCTACATCATTATATACTGCATATTATTTTTAAAGATTTTTCTCATCACAGACAGATATAGAAATTAATAATAGATCATAGGAATAAGGCTTGTTTTATGATTTTTAAACTGGACTGGAAAGAGATTGAAGCGACTGCACTTATTTTTTCTTGTTCAAAGAGTTTTTATTTTTATTTTACAGCAAATAAAAATATCACTTGTGAGCACATTCACATGTCTCAGACAGGTCTGCAACCCTGATTTTCCCCATTATCTCCTAGCATACAGTGCTTCCACTGCAGCAAGGGATTCTGGGAAATGACGTGCAAATGAGCACACAGTTTCACCTTTACCTTCATGTCCATTTTAACATGTACCCCTATAAGCATACAGTATGCCTACGGTATTACACAGCTTTTCAGCACAACCTGAGTTCAAGAAGTGCATAGCCATTAAACCTATTCACAGACAGCTTTTTCAACCTTTTTATTTTAGAAAGACTGAAATGTCTGCTTATATTATTTTAACCCATTCTGTCATGATTTTTTTTTTAATGCTAATTTTTTTTTTATTGGTCGTTATTTTATATCAGTCGGCAACTAAAGAAGCTTTTTACCCAGTTGATTAATTTAAAAAAAAAAATTATAAAAATTAAATGACACACAATTGTGCTAGTTGTGACTCAACAGGCAAAAAAAACCCACTTTTTCAAACTGTTTTAATACTTACATAATTTCCCATGACTACAAATAAAACTTTTTGAAACAATAAATGTCTTTAGAAAAACAAATTGGAGAATTTTCAAAAACTGTACTGTACACGTTATTGTGTACATTCAGAAACACTGAGTGTGACTGTGCTGGGCTGAATCACTGCAGCCTCTGGGTGAAAACTAAAAACGTTTTTTAAACACCAAAATAAACCCCAAACTCCATACAAAACACACAGGGGCTTATGCAGAGAGGATCGTGATTTACTGTGAAAACGGCAATGAAATAGCCACAGTTTTGGCATAAATTATGGCCGTATGCAGAAAGCGCCTTTACCGTCTTTTAGCAGATGGTAGTCAAATTGCGAAGTTTTCCTGGCTACCTGGAACACGCCATAGTAAAGGGCAGAATGGCGCGTTCCAGCGCTTCGGTCCTTCTGGCATTGCACGCTAAAATAGCATGGCGAGTTCCAGGTTCTCGCCACGTGTGTGGCGACTTTTACACTTTACAAAACTGTTCTGGCGGATTTTAAAAATCGCGCCATTTTCTCGTGACTAAAAGATTTTCTGGCGAGTTTTTTGGCCAGAAGATGGCGCTATTCCCTTTCCGATCCTCTCTGCATAAGCCCCACAGTGTATTACCCTATATTTCCCACACCAAAATATGTCAAATGAAATAAACTTAGAAAACAATCAAATCGATTTTAAACCAAATGTTTGGAAGCTCTGTACACACGCTTCTGAGTGGGAGGAGGAGGAGGACTATTTAATCTGGTAAGGCCTGATTGGCCGTCAAAACCAGCCAATCAGATCAACAGGTAACTCACTGGTCCTTAACGGACGCAGTGAGAAAAAAATATCAGACTAACAAAAATATAACATAAACCGGTATCAAGTGCAACAGTAAATTAAAATAATGTGCACTAAAATATTGGAGTTAATGTTAAAAAATCCAAATGGGGGGATACCGAGCAGAGCACCCCGCCTGACGCCCACTGGGAGGCAAACTCTGAAACCGTCACAGTGGATTCGGCGTACATGTACTCTGCCCGGATACGGGAGGGCACCAGCGCCCGGAACATGGCCACGATGTTTGTTGGGACCTCATTCTCCAGACACGGCTTCCTGGTCTTATAAATGGCTAGCTTTGCCAATGCCAGGAGCAGGTTGACTAGGAGATCCCTAGGCTTATTGTCCCAGGACACTGGGCACCCAAAAATAAAAAGGTGAGGAGAAAAGTGCAGCCAGAACTGCAGGAGATGGCCCCTCAAGGTGGATAAGAGAGGCTGCAGTCTGGCGTAGCTAAAATATATATGGTACACGGACTCCCGTGGGCTTGTGGCGGGGGAGTCCGTGAAGTGGGCCAAGTACTCTCCCGTGCTCAGAAGTGAGAGGAGGAGGGAGAGACCTAAGGAGGGACATAAGAGAGATGGGGAAAAGATGGAATGACAAACGGGTCTGAGAGAGAAAGACACTGGGGGGGGGAAGGAAAGACATGTGGGGGCAAAGTAGACTGAATATGATTATGTCGTAACATTTACAGGGCCCCAGAAATTCTGTTGGCGGCCCTGTTTGCAATCCCTGTTAACGGCTGGGCTACCATGACAGTGACTGCTTTGAATTATGTTAAAGAGGCCGTCTGTCTAGAAAAAAAGTGAACTTAGAAAAGTGGTATTTTTAGTAGGTTAAATGACACCCATAGGCAAGAATAAGAAATGTCAAAATATGTATATATATATAAAAAAAAAAACTTTTAATGTTTTCGTGATAAACAAAAATAAGCTGTGTAGCAATATTACAATCTTTACATAAAGTAGGTAAAGGTATGTCCTTATTCTGTCATCTGCCAGTGTCATCAAGAAAAACATTAGAGATTGGAAAAAATACCCAGGATTGAAGCAGTGGGTCTTTGGAGCTGAACCCCCTTCCTCTTAGCCCTGGGGACACCCTGATTCTGAAGATACCTCAGTAGGGGGTGCTGGTAGCCGCTCCGGCTGAGCTAGCTGGGTTTTAAAGTTTAAAGCTCCCACGTCACACTGGCCAATAGGAAGCCAAACCTGATGATGTCACAGCTTCCTATTGGCTCGCAGGGCGCTGGAGCTTTGAAACGTCGCCATAACGTGAACCCTGGTAGCCGGCTGTGTACAAAAATCTAAATAAATGTTAAAAATACTTATGCTTGTCGGATTTGCTTACAGACATATCAATCGCCTACATATAACATGTTAAACATGCACTGACCATTTAAATGTAAATTTCCTTCTAACCCTCAAATCATTACCTTCTTGGCACCAACAGAGGCAGAATTATATCTGTATATCCCATCGGAGAGATAAAGCTATGACAAAGTAGAAATCTTCTTTCCAGCTCATGCAACAGCTGGCAATTAAAAACTGCAAAGTCGAGTTATTCACCTAGTCCCTAAAGGTAAATTACTTAGAGACCAATGTAAGCAAGCAGGGACCGGCTTTTCAATTCACTATTATGGCCATAAAGGACTGCAACATAGATACAAGAATGAAAATGGGATCTAATGCAGAAAGCTTCCCAAAATAAGACAGAGCAAAAGTTGTTATAGATACAGTATAAACCAGTGGTGGGCAACATCAGTTCTCAAGGGCTACCAACAAGTCATGTTTTCAGGATATCCCTGCTTCAGCACAGGTGGCTCAATCAATGGCTCAGTCGAAGCAGGGACTGATTGAGCCACCTGTGCTGAAGCAAGGATATCCTGAAAACCTGACCTGTTGGGGGGCTTGGAGACTGGAGTTGAGCACCCAGGGTATAGATCAGCGATCTCAGTTTTAACAGATACAGCAAATAGCAATCTACCTTAATAAATCTAGTCTTGTAAAAAGTGGCAGTTTTATACTTAAGCTTCCGGGCAGAGTATTTTGGGAGTTTGTACCTCCTCAAGAAGGAGGGCTCACCCTTCCTTACCTCACCATTGTCCAGAGACACTGCACCTGGCTCCACACAAAGGTTAGTCACTGACATATTGTATGGTAGCCCTCAACCTTTGATAGCGGCCCAGGCATTCAATGAGTCACACAGAAACACGTAGAAATCACACCAATACATAAGAAATAACTACACAGATGTCAGACTGGGGAATAATTTATTAACGGGCCCGGCAGCCATTTCATGGCTCTGAGATGGCCACTTTGACCCTGCCCCTGGGTCGCCATCTTGACTGGCATGGGCTTAACCTTTATTATGCTGGGCCCCACTGCCCCTACCGACACAGTCACCATCCTCTCCTCAATATTACAAAGCTCCCGACACTATCTTGAAGAAGTTGGAACTGTTCTCTTCAGTATATTTCTGCTTTTCAGTGCAAGTTCTTTTTTAATTTAATATATTTATTTCTTGCAATTAATATTTACTCCAGTTTTCCCTTTACCTCTGTACCAATAATAGATTTGGAAGAGTATTGCTTTTAAAAACAAAAATGCAGAGAAAGCGGGCAAAAGAAGCCATTTCAGAAAATGTTGGCCTCTTATTCCAATACTCTTTCATTGAGTTTTCAATATAACTACATATATATTTTTTTAGGAAAACAGTAGACACCCGTGACTTTTCCAATTCTTCCAGCTAGGAACATACAGTTATTTAGTCGGTTATACAATCCAGAGAGACGTTCAGATAACGTGAACACTATCCATGCAATTATATATCGGGTGAATCATTTTCCATTTGTTTAGAAGTTCAGACAAACCTTTGAAGCTGCCAAAAACAGATTGATAAGGTAACAATATAAACAGTGATGGTATTGGTGGTTATCGTCAGACAAGTAGCTGATTAAAAACAGGGACTCAAATATAGATAAACCCAACATATGGAAATCTGTGTTAAATACAGTCCTAATAGGTGGTGGTCTGAACATTCAATGCTGTTCATTTCTGAAATGTAATTAAAGGTGCAGTCAATCCAAAGTTAATGTGTTGTGTTCAATAGGGAAAATGTTGGTAATAGTAGATGTAATCCCATGCAGCCGACCAAAAAACAACCTTTTGTAAATAATTTGACACGAATTGCCTTTAACTAATTTAACCGTGATAGCTTCAAATATTAGGCATTGTTTGGGCCTTATATTTACATTTCTTAGGTGCATCTGAATGGTGAAGTCATTGTCATCCAAGTTTTTCTTTACCCTTAACCCCCCCTGGGAGGGGAGAGAGAGAGGGCAGCTGAGTAAACTCTTGCTGAACACACAGTGATATCACAATAAATATTGTTCTCGGAGGAAATCAAACCCATCCCAAGTGTCTCAGCTCATCATGTTTCAAAGCAAACTTTAAAAATTATTTTTAAATAACAGTTGTCAGATTTTGAGAAAGATGCATCAATAAACCGGATATATCCACTTACACTTCACTGCCATTAGTTCTCTTTGGTTCTAACAGGGATTTCCCCATTAACAATACTACATTTCTCCCCGTTCCCCCTTTTTATTTTTATTTTTTCTTATTTGTATATGTAAAGCATGTGACAATGTATAATTCTACATTCTCATCTAAACTGGCATAGTTTTTTGCTTCTGTTATAAATCTCTAAAAATCCTTATGGTGTTACTAAGGCCGCGTCCATAGTGCAGGAAGCAAACACTAGAAAGCCAAGGCATATGCGCATAGTGCGTGCACACTAGCGCGTGCACATTCGCTATAGGGAGAGCGGCGCTTCGCAATACAAACAAGTTTGTATTTCGAGCACGATGCCGGGTCACACGGAGAGCGCAGAAGCTAGCGCGGTCTACTATGAACGCGGCCTAACATACAGTAATCACTGCTTCAATCAGTGTAACTCAGCAGCTACAATGTGTCCTTATATTTCTATGGTAACATTATCTATTGTTACATTTTTCAGCTAAAACTGCTGGGAATATTGGCAACAAATTATCCCAAACAGGAAACTGTTGCACATATCTTGCACCGCTTGGGAGGTGGGCTAAAACCTGCTATAGAAATTAAATGATGCTTTAAAACTCATGAGAAATGGCATTAAGAGTTGAATAAAAAATAATTTAAAAAAATGCAGTAAGTATTATCTAATACTACAGAACAGATTTATTGAAAAAAAACATACTGTGTGAGATTTCACGTTTTGCGGCTTATTTTTATTAGTATTCTTAAATACTGTTTCAATCCAAAGGTGTATCAAATAGTTTATACTGTGTGGTAGACCAAACTGAAACATGTTCCCCATTTGTATTGTGTCACACTGAGAGTAGTACATGCTGCCCTCTTCCCCAGCCTACAGTAAGTGCACTCCTCTTCTCCTTTCCTGTGGTTGGTCCTCTGACAGGAAGAAAGATTTACTCTACATCATCATCTCATCAAGGAGGCAATAGATTGATAGGAAAACATTTTGTCCATTACAGTATACAGTATGTAACTGTCTTTAAAAGTATTAGTAACGTGTTGAAAACTAGGGGGCGCCTTTGTGTTCAGTTGTGTAATGGCTGTAGACTCAACAACACTGTGGTAGTAAGCAGTCTGTGTGTACTGTTTAATTGATATGTATGTTCTATGTTCAGTAAACATCACGTTTTAAGAAGTAATACTGTAGGTTCCAGGTATGCTGATGTGTTCCTGAGAAACGTCCGAAAAATCAGAAGGTTTTAATACTAAACAAGATACTCAACGTGCATTGTGTATTCACAATTTTGTATCCTATATGGTTTGTTGTCTTTTGTCATGTTTTGTTGTGTTATTATGATCTTCTTTATTGTTCTGGTAAAGCATAAAAAAAGATTGATTGGAACAGAGGGACACCTTCGGTAACAATCAAATTACTATGGGAAGCCAGATAACCTTGGAACAAAAGTGGCCTTGTTAGAGGTATTTAACCATTTGAGTGATGTTTTTTCTGATCTCCCAGGGCAGACAAATTTAGTTTTGCATGTGATAGAGAGAGAACCTGGTGTAAGAGTATGCTCTCATCCTTACAGGTTGCTTGAAAGCCATAAGGCTCTTGTAGAGAATGAGGTATAAGAAATGCTAAATCTGGACGTGATTGATAAATCTTGCAGTGAATGGTGTAGTCCAATAGTTATGGTCACTAAATCAGATGGGAAAGTAAGGTTTTGTGTGGACCTCCAAAATGTAAATGTGGTATCCAGGTTTGATACATACAGTACCTAATGCCAATGGTGGACTCATTGATTGACGCCCTTGGTACGGCTGAGTATATATCAATGCATGACCTCACAAAAGGATACTGGCAAATACCTTTAGAGGAGGAGTCCAAGTTAAAAACTGCTTTTGCAACTCCGATGAGTTTATACCAATTTGTGATAATGGCATTTGGTCTGCATGGAGCCCCAGCCACTTTCCAGAGACTCGTGGATAAGGTGCAGAGACCTCATAGGGCTTATGCCGCAGCATATACCTGGATGACATTATCTACAGTAAACACTGGCAGGCCCATCTATACAGGCTAAAAGTTGTCCTCAGGTCTCTGAGAGACGCAGGGCTCACAGCCAACCCTGTGATTGAAAAGGAATGCCTTGTACTGAAGTGGGCAATTGAGGCCTTGAGGCATTACCTGCTGGCAGTCCATTTTACCCTGGTGACAGATCACGCTCTTCTAAAGTGGTTAAATTCGATGAAGGACTCCAATGCTAGACTGACCAGGTAGTATATGGCCCTCCAGCACTTCTCGTTTGAGAGTAAGCACAGGGTTAGGAAGTTAAACGCAAAAGCTCATTTCCTCTCTCGAGAAGGGGTGGATGGTTGGACTTCAGCCGTGCATGTACAAACAGGGGAGGAGTGCGACGAATTCACTATCCCAATATTATGCCTGGGAGACCTATGTATAGGTCTGGAGTCCAGTTTGAGAAAAGGCTGGAATAATTAACCAGGTCCAAGCGGCCTCGTTAAGGGGCTTTAAGAACCCAGAGCTCCCACTTGTTCCTGGTTCCTGTCTGAACCAGAGAAACACATACAAAAACGCTGGAGGGAGACAAGCCTATACAGTGGGACAGTGGAACACTTACTCTTGTTCTTTGTGTTTTTCTTGGACTTGAACTGCCCTTTCTGGGAAAAGGGCAAAACCCTGTTATGGACTATTTAACTGGACTGTTCTAAGCGTTTGCTGTTGTTACTTTACACCTATGCTGAATGAAGCTCTTTTTGTGTTCCATGTTTTTGTGGGTGAATAAACAAGCCTAATCAGATAACCCACATGTTGTTTTGTTGTCCCTGCAATATACATATAATATAATGTACAGGAGGGTCTGTGTCTATATACAGGCCCACCGATAACTTGTACTGTCACAGGACAGAGCGTTAATCTGGGTCCCGGGTTGTGGACTAGGAGGATGAGGGTGTAATAATTGTGGAGGGGGGGGGGGGTGCTTGCAGGTCCCACAGCTCCAGCTGGGAAGGAGGGTCCTGCCGAGAAGTGAACATGTGCACAACTGGGTGTACGATCATAGTGGTTTGGCCTTATTTACAGTTGGGCCATACTTCCTTTACCAGCTGGACAGGCCACTCAGGGCTGCTGGACCCAGGACAGTTTCCCTGTCATCTCTCCCCCTTTTGGTGGTCATCCACAAAACAGGACAGGATGGAGGGGGGTAGGGGGTGCTGTGTGTGCGGTCTTACCTTATGCAGAGCGCCCTTCCTACTGCAGCGTTGCATTGTCATGACAACGCGGCATCACGTTCTGCCATGATGTTTTGATGCTGCAGGAGGAGGGGCCCTGCTGCCAGCATGCCGCCTTGGGCCCTGCCACAAGTAAGGCTGGCCCTGCCTTCTGTGTGTGTATATAATGTACAAGAAGGAGGGTCTGTGTCTGTATATAGTGTACAGGGGGTTGTGGTCTGTGTATGTATTTAATGTACAGGGGGAGGCCTTTGTGTATATATAATATACAGGGGGGGGGTCCTGGTCTGTATATAATGTACAGAGGGGTGTCTGTGTGTGTGTGTCTGACTGAGGGGGCAGCCCCTAAAATAAAGAGTGAGTCCTAGCTGTCCCTCTGTCTTCATTAACCCCCATAATGGCCCCCTCTGTCTGATAACCCTCAGTGTTCCCCTTACCGACAGCACTCTGCCCCTGTCTAGTCTCTCGCTGCAATGGCAGCAGACGCACATACCTGGTCTCTGTGCGCCCCAAAGGGGACTCTTCACTCTCCTCTCTGGTGCCGCTTGTAGTCCACTGCCTCCCTGCTCCCTTCCCTGATGGCGGGACGAGTAGGGAGTGGCAATTTGAAAGACTTATTTATATATGCAGCAAGAAACAAAGCGCAGGACCCCTAGAGCATGTGTAATGGACTCAAACAAAATACAAAAAACAACCAGTGTTAAAAAGTGAAAAATGTGAAGAGAAAAAATATATAAAGCAGAAGACCCACTCACATGTTAAGGGAGCAAAGAAGATCAATGATAGAGAGTAAACTCCAGGCACTCATTGATCCAATGGCTTGGTAGAAGCAAGGAATATATGGAAAAAATAGTGCAACACAAATTAATACAAAATACAAAAAAACGTGGGGGGGAGTAATGCACTTACAACAAGACAGTTGATCAATATATATATGGCTGACTCATAAATATATATATATATGAGTCAGCTAATTGAGACTGCCACATAACATTTCTGGCATCACACATAATATATTTCCAAGCTTTATTTTACACAGATATGTAACTATTCTTTGATGCAAATGTATGTTATTCCATCAAGCAGTAATAAAAATAAAGAAACAATGAACTAGTGTTCAATTCTGAAGTACAATCTGAAGCCAATTATTACCTCCGTACTTTTTAACTCAGGGATAGATACTTATTTTAAATGAAATATTTTAACTTTGTGTCGTATAACCCACAGCAGTGTGTAGGACTCTGGCAAGAGCAACAAGAAAATAAAAAAAAATAAAAAGATATCAAAGCATCCTGAGTGTGGGAAGAAAGAGGATGTCAGACGGGCAACCGTCTCCAACAAGAGTGAGAGACTAGACTGTCTGAATTCCATGCCTAAATCCTAGACGTTTTTGGGAGGATGAAGTGAGGTTGCAATAGAATAAATACAATGGGGAAAAAAAGTTGTATACCAAAATTTGAAAATTGCTGAGTTCAATGAAAGGACACTCTTTGAAAATTAATATAACAGGACAAATTGGAGTTCATTCTGTGTTACATTAGCACTAAGAAAAGGACTTGTTATATTATGTACCTGTATGAAACCACAGACCGAACATGTATGTATGTATATATTTATTTGTATAGCGCCAAAAGTGTACTCAGCTTTTCACAAAGAATACAGTACAGGAAATTATAACAATACAATAATCGCAGCAAAATCAGACAAAAGGAAATCCCTGCCCCGAAAAGCTTACAATCTAAGTGTATGTTGAGAGACTTGCAGAGACAGCAGGTGAGGGAATAAGTGCAGTGGATGGCAGTGCTTGGCCACAATGGTTGGTAGGAGTGACTGTGGGTGTGGGACAGTAGCAGGGGCTTTTGGGATGCTTGATTTGTGAGGTGAGTTTTAAAGGTTAGTCAGTATTAACACAATTAGCAGGGGAAGAGGTGTGAGGGAGGCATGGGTGTATATGGCTGGGTCCGGGATTAGGAGAACATGTGTCTATACCAGTGGTGGGTAACATGATCTACATATATACAAAGGTTTGCAGCACACAATCTAAAGGAGAATCACACAAATGTCAATTTGAAAATAAAGAATGTATTGAAAATAGATCCAATACAGAGTTGCCCTTAAGAAAGGCATGGAGAGTACATCTCATCAAGCAGAATTATACAATATCAAAAAAATGGAGGGAGAGGAGGAAAAACAAGGGGGGGGGGGGGGAAAAAACACAAGGAAAAAGAGGAGGGGGAGGGAAAAACTATGTAATACAAACATAAAAGATAAGGTGATTAATACAAGGGGGTTGCAGAACAACGCACAGAATGACAGTAAAAAAAATCATGCCGATGCCTTCTTCTAGTGGACTGAACCCAAAAGTAGATGCCTACATTGACTGTTTCAGCTAAAGAGTAAAATCCCAGGTCCTCAATAAACATCAGATACCATTTCTCATCACTATAAAACAAAGCCATAGAAGCACTAAAAAGGAGCCACAGGTAACTATAAAACTTGTGGACAAAGGTGGTAATGTAGTGATCATGAATACTGCAGACTACATACACTAAAAGGAGCACACAGATAACTACTAGCACATTACATATTATAAAGAACTAGCTATATATCCAACTGCAGACTATACAAGGGAATTAGAACTCTTAATTTTATCTGCCTCATATAACATCCAAGAACAAGTAGAAAAACCTTCCCAGACTTTCCTTTCCCAGGAATTTTCTAAATTCTTCCAAAAATTCCCAACCCTGAAACCCGTCATCTTTACCATCAACACTTTGATGAAAAATATTTTAGGACATAGTTAAACCATTCTAAAAGCTCTTGAAACCATAAACTGAATCCAAGACACCACAAACTTCCTGAGGAAACCCCAGGCTATCAACTAGCTACCCCCAACTCATCCCTAGACACCATGTACGTCAGTTAGCTACATAATAACAACCCTCACAAAAATGGTATTGTTGCCTGCCAGATATTCCTAGAACAAAACTCTCACGTACAGAACATTTCTGACAACATAGTAACAAAGCTGGCAACAAACAACAGCAAATAGCGCACAGCCAGGGAGCCAGGTGGAATAAAAGTTAAATGTCCTTTATTTCAGTGCATGACTGATGACAAAAATACCCCCATGGGGACAAAAACGCACCTCCTACGCGTTTCGGACCGGTAGGTCCTTTATCAAGGAGTCTGGTATATGGAGCAAATATGTGTCTTATATACCCCTAATCTCATCATCAATGATATCACATATTTGCTCCATATACCAGACTCCTTGATAAAGGACCTTCCGGTCCGAAACTCGTAGGAGGTGCGTTTTTGTCCCCATGGGGGTATTTTTGTCATCAGTCATGCACTGAAATAAAGGACATTTAACTTTTATTCCACCTGGCTCCCTGGCTGTGCGCTAATTGCTGTTGTTTGTTGCTGTTATTGGATTCATCTTCATGGCTGGCACGCCACTACTACCTTCCTTGGAGAATACAGGAGTGGGTAAGAGACATTATTTTTGACTGCAATAGTTGAGTACTTGGATGCTATTATTTTTCATAGTGACTCACATGTCAATTCATATATATACCCACTCCTTAGATCCAACATTGGAGTTATTATCTACTTAGAATTGTCCTATTGGATGGACTGTCACTGGGTGGAGCACCCTATTTGTTTTTCGATAGTAACAAAGCTTACAGATGTAGCAGGCATTATTAGACCTGCTGGTGCATGCTGTAATGCATTTGCCTTCCCCATTTTTGCACACATCTAATCCATTTAGAATAGAGGCTGTTCCCGCATGCGCATTTTGTGCATCCCACTGCAACGCGCCTGCATGAGCAATAACGACAGTGTCATCTGTATATAATTTATTCTCACCCACAACAACTTCTCATTTTGGTGACAACACACTTTCTGCAAATGGCATCACAATAGGCCAACCTCTTTATTGCCAGCGTAGAGGAGGAGTTCCTTAAAGAAGAACAACACAAAGTATCGATGTACCTCACATACATACTGAAGATGACATACGCTGGATTCATAATCTGTGACAAAAGGTGAATAATCACTCGGTTTCACAAGGACTTCAACAGATTCCACCCCTCTTTAAATCTGAATTTAGAATATTCCACTACTACAATTAATTTGTTGGACGCTAGCATGACTATATAAAAGAAGATGGTTTTATTGTAACAGCGATCTAGAGCAAGATTGTGCAAACTGAGGGGCGTGAGATTTTCTGGGGGATGCAGCATTTACAGAGGCCCCGTGCACTTCCCCAAAGCATTTAAATTAAATGCCGGTGGAGGCGCGAGGCCTCTGTAAGTCTCTCTTACCTGGTCTCAGCCACCTCTTCGGTGACTCTTCGCAAGGACAACACGGCATCAAATGATACCGCAGGGTCAGGTGACAACACATTGCCATGGCAATGTGACATCATGTGATGTCATATCAAGCCGCCATGTCACGGAGCCGGTAAGAAGGGGGCACGCGAGCGGGGGGAGGGGGGTAAACAGACAGGGGGTGCAAGCAGAAACGTTTGCACAACCACAGATTTAGAGGAAACCCACAGATCAACATAGATCTGAGAGAATAGGCAGAGAGGGTCTAGCGACTACATCTTCATTGGATTCGTAATGGTTTCATTGGCATACACTGATGATTTGTTTCTTACTGTAAATGCATGCTTTTAAGTGCTTTATAAAGTAGTTTTTTGAATACCTGCTTCTCCATTGTACTCTTTCTTCCATATTTTTTTTTTTTTACTTTGAAGCGAAAACCCTGGTGATTGTGGGAGGAAAGATGGCAGCACAGAATTTGAAGAAGTATGTCACCATCAAAGCTGTATTTGAAATGCTAGATGCCTTCAATTTTAAAGGATACATATACTGTATATTTACATGAAACCAGCTTCTATCCCAGCCATACCAAAAAATCAGTATATTTATGCCAGACCCACAGATAATACAGAAGCTGCTCTAACACCAGCACAAAGGGCAAACATCTCAACTTGCCTTTATGGAATAAGACCACTTTGCCCGCCAAATAGACAGAGAAATGGAATGCTCCATACAGGTCCCAAGAGAAAGTTTACCACACTGTAACTAAACTGTTTACCCAGAACCACCTATGATAGCTTACAAGCACCCTTCCAGCCTCTCCAACATGCTTATTAGAAACAGACTGACATCTAACTGGAATACAGAAACAGAAGGGAACACAGCCCGGCAATCAAAAGCTGCAAAGCATGCTAACATTGAAGCACAGAGACCACCATCCCCATGGTTCCGATTTTTTTAAATCCGTATACAAGGATCATTTACCTGCAAATTTAGCAATGTGATGTACCTTATAAAATGCAAAAAAATTACCAATATGAACTATGTTACAGAAACCAAACAGGCCCTTCAGATCAAGGGAAATAATTACAGATTCACCATATCTGACAGCAATACAAAAGCTTCATTTTCCATGTTTTGCTAATCTGCCTAATTTATACAGTAACTATTCATTCTCAAACAGAATCTAAACATATACAGCCATAACCAAGATACTGGATTAATGGAAATGTATGGCGACATTTATTCCACTTCCTTCTCCCCATTTTAGAGAAGATGTGAGTATAACAGCCTGAACCCTTTTTACACCTAAGCTAGACACCCACCCCTGACACGTATCACACTTAACTTGTGCTGATATATGCTAATACTCTCACAACTCCACTTGAATTCTCCCTACACAGTTTATCTTCAACCCCTACTCATCATATATATTTCTTTCTAACCTGCGGAAGTTCAGGCCTTGCATACAACATAAATCAAGTCACCGGTCAGGGGAGGTGCTCACCCCACCTCTCCCACTCGACAACAACTTTGGCCCAGTGTCTCAGAAGGGCCTAACAACCATCACACAAAACCACAGGTGACCAGAACAAAGAGCATGTTAAAAGACTCCAAAAGCCTGGAAAGCACCTTTGTCCTCTGACTATTCTAGGCTTGCAATATATTTAATGGGAAGTCTAATAAAGCACATCAGATAGTACCTTGCTAAGGGTGTTCAAACGTCACAGTAATCCCTGAGATCTAGGAGGGGTTAGATAATGTCCTTTCCTAAACAAATGGATGTCTGCCCAGCCGGCAAAAAATGGTGGAATTAATAATCTCTAGTCACAGTGTGTTTAAATCTACAGGAGTAAATGAACAAAGGTCTATACATAGTAAACCCTGTCGGACTCAAATACTGTGCTGCATTTTAAATCAGGTCCTTAATCACAGGGATAACGATCCCAAACACTGATAGTTTAGTAACTCATAACAATATCTAAGAAATGGCCAGATGTGCTATGGTAAGCAAGGATACTACTATGATAATTCATATGAGCAAGCTTAAAAGTATAAAGTACCGTATTCTTACAGACCAGTCATGTAGATTTCGCTGAGTATCATTGTGTCCTATTCAGGACCAGCCTGAGCCCTATATGAGCCCAGCCTGCAAACACCCCGTCTAAGAGAAGGCAGGGTAAAGTGCTACCATTGGGTTAAACAAATAAACGCTGAGATGTACTGCAGATACGGCAACTCCTTGGAAATACCCCGCAGTCCACCGGAGTATAACGCGGGCCCAAAACATTCAAAAGGGAGTCCTCAGGTATACCAAAAAGTCTGCAGTATAGCGTAGAAGTCCCACCGGCAGGATCCCTTGCAGCAAGAGTGGCTCCACGGGAACACGGCTGACTGCTGATATGGGAACGCAGCTGACTGCTGACACGGGAACACAGCTGACTACTGACTGCTGATTTGGATAGACGGTCGTAGGAAGCACCCAACGCGGTGTTTCGCCCAGAAGGCTTCGTCAGGGGCGTGTTTGTGTAATGACCATCGATAGGCTTTATACCCTGAACGTCACTCAATCAGAAGGAGACACTGGTGGAAGAAATATAGAGAAATAAATTAGTAGCACGAATATACTACACGTATACCAAATGACCCATGTGTATAGAACATATAACCTAGTATTTTAGAGGTCAAAGATCATATATCAGTCAATTATATAAAAGATGAGAAACTAAGGTCCTCATTGAGTCCCTTTTGGGGCAGCACTACCTAAATTGAAAATCCACCTACTCTCATGGCGTAACAGTTAAGCCTCTAAATTGCCTCCTCTACTATTCAAGGAAACTTTCTCAATCCCCCAAGCAAACAGGCCTCTACTTGAACTTGCGTGTTTAGAGTAGAAATGCCAGACCTGGTGGAGCCTGCCCAGCTGGAGGCAATGGGTTGGCCGGGGGAAGCCGCTGCTTATAGGCGTGATTCCCATTGGCCAATGCATATTTACTGCTCACCCGGCTTTCTGAGCCAGATCGACACACACCCTCCTTTGACGTCAGCAGCCAGATGAGCCCCCATTCTGATTGTCTGGCTGAGTTATGATCCGTTCCCTGATTTGTCGCTAGTCTCCTTTCCATGTTAAACATAGAACAGCGGGGTCTATGTAAGGAGACTGCCTGATCAGAGAACGAGACATCTAGTGGATTGAGTTGGTGAGGTGCTGGTGGGCTTTTCAAAGTTGCTTTGTTGCGAATAGCTGAGCAACTGGCTTCAGTTTTGGAGCTAGCCTAGACTAAGTTACTAGTGAGGACCAAGTTCTGAAAATAGAACGTAGCGGTTGGGTATTCTCCCCGAAAAGAGTACTACGTAGCCTGGAACGAGGTTCCGTCAGGGTAAGCCTTCCGAATCAGGTGCACTGCATCTATTTGAGTCTAGTTTTGGACCCCAGACCCCAAGTGAATGTGTATTCTATCTGTATAACCATTGTGTGTACGCGGGTTTCACCCGAATAAACCTCATTTTATTCCACTACCTTGTTCTGCCTAGTGAATGATCCCAGAAGGTAAAAAGTGAATGATATTTATAGTCAAGAAGACTGTTTAACTACAATAGGTAGCGACGTATTTGAAATTCTGCTGTCCCTAAGCACAACTGTTGCGGCCGCCTCCTTGCTGCCGCCCCCCCATCTCCTACTGAACCGCAGGGTCCCATGATGCCGCGGATGTCAACATGATGTCGCACAGCATCGAGTTGCCATGGTAACGTGATGTCATGACGTCATTTGACGCTGCAACATCGCGTTGCCATGGCAAGGAGACGCTGTGACGTCACATTGGTGATGTTTGCGGCGTCATTTGACGCTGCGATTTAGAAGGAGGAGGAGGGCAGTAAGTAAGGAAGCAGGCGCAACAAATAAAATTACTTCCCATTAGGTCTGATAGGCCTGAGAGCGTGGCAAAAATATTTGTGTGCCTTCCCAAGCTTCCCAGTCCTTGCTGAAGAGAAACATCCCCATAACAGTTTCCTGCTTGCCCAGCTGCTCAATTTGGGAGGTTGATCTGATCTGGGTGGTATGATGGTATGATTTCCACTTATGCTGAGAGGGATAATCAGCGCCTTTGAAATGTTCTTATACCCTTCTCCTACTCTGTGTCTCTCTCTACCACTGTATCCCATTACTTGTTTGGAAAGCTCCTTGTTCTTCGTGGTTCCTTTGTTGGATCACTATGCGAGTTGCAGCTTGAAAGTCTTTATATACCTAAGGGTACCTTTATATACACACGTTAAACCACTGTGATTACACACAGGCTAAAACCATTTCACTAATTTTGTGACCTTTCAAACAATTAATTTGCACCTGAGCTGATTTAGAGCTGCAGTAGCAAAGGGGTTGAATACTTATGCAACTGAGATTAATCTGTTTTTCTCTGTAAATCTTATTTCTTTACAGTATATTCTATATGCATTTTCTGACTTTATCACTTTGGCGTAGTTTTTGTAGATTTTACATGTAAAGTCTAGTTTAAAAGCTTTGTGGAGTACACTCAGGTGCCAACAAAATGTGAAAAACTTGCAGGGGGGTGAACACTACTGCAAACCACTGCACTGCTAAATGGTTCAGATTCTGCTAATTTATCATTTTGTGTTCTTATATGACCCATTGTGACTCAGTTAGAGTATTTTGGCAGTATAATTACAAACACTACGAGCCTGTTGAATAGATGCCTAGGAGAATGTACTGTACTTACCAGCAGACACTGCGTCACGAAAGTACTGCTGACTTGTGAAATGACGTCTTCCTAATCTCACTTGCTGGCTACTCAGTTTAAATCTCTCATTAAGACCGTACACTGTTCTCCCCCTCGGTTCAGGACCCTGCGTATACTCGCAGAGCCATGTATGAGGGGAAGGGGTGTGGTTACCAAAGCGCTGCGCTGATTGGCTGATCCCTTTTTGATATTTTGGCATTTTACACAAGAGTTTCTGGGACTGAAAAAAGGATCTTACTTAGACCATTAATTATTATTAACAAGAGACCAGGTGCACAGCGTTTCAGGGATGCACAACCCCTCTCTCAGGTAAAATACTAATGTATTTACCCCTTGATAGAGAGGCCTACAATACCAATACAATACTCTTCCTGAATCTCGGGCAATAAAGAGGATAACAATTTTTTTTATTTTTAACAAATATTTGACATATCCCATGTATTTGTAAGGTCCCTGCTATTTATGCTGACATGATAGATGATTAAATCTGTTGGCTGCCAGTCAGCCACCATGTTTTACAGTGGTTGATTGATTACTTAATTAGTACATTGCTATACATACTAATTAATTAAGCTGGCAGTTGAATGTTGAATAGTGGTGGAATGAAAAGTGCAAATAGCGCTCGTGCAAACAAATTACAGTGATAAACAAAACGTGAAAAACCTGTGATACAAAGTTCAATGAAGGTAGTCCTTGAGCTGCCCAAAGAGGTGATTCTGGTATCTTCCAACCAGATACGAAGTCTGTGGAAGGAAACCTCCTGTGGCGCTGAAGTATGAATGGAAGTGTGATCTTGTGCAAGAGTTCTTGTCTTGAACTATAAGCCTCAGAGAAGGGAGACAAAAATGCAACAAACACTACAATAGTGCATTACCCTGGGACAAAGTACAATATAATAAAGAGCAATTTATTCTATAAAATATATAAAAAACACAATGATTCAGACATTAATGTCAGACTTGAAATACATAAAATCTTCCATCCGCTTGTGCACTAGGAAGATGAACTGCTCCGCCGTGGTAAAATTGAAATCCTACTCACCGGACGTGAATAGGTCATGCGCAATGGTTAAAAGGTCTTTTGTCTCAGGTAACACCGCTCACCGTGGGGTGGAACAGCCAGTTGATGCGGGAGAATTGCCTTCAATGCTCGTAGTCTCCTCGCTGATAGAGTCCGGTCGATCGGCTCCACTGCTGAAGTCACCGCCTTGAATTGCACTGCTACGGTGTCCCTGAAAGGCCAAAAACCTCCAACGCGTTTCGAAACTCCTATTGGTGGGTTTCTTCGTCAGGGACCTTCTCTGAGGCTTATAGTTCAAGACAAGAACTCTTGCACTTGAATGTTGAATAGGCTGATGTACTGGAAGTATTACATTTATCACAATTGTAAAATATTGTAGATCAGTGCCTTTTCTTTCTTTCATTATGCTTGTTTGTTTTCATAATTGGTTTTATGCATTTAAGAAAATATACAAAAGATAATTGGGAATCCAAATATTAGACGTCTATTTGATGATAAATTCTGGCAGGTTGATGATAATAGTAGAACTGGAGCTCGTTTATTAAAATGCTAACATGTATTCACAATTTTTTTTATTTGTTTCTATATAGTATTTTTAAATTACTTTCATGCACTAGATAATATTTGTTTTCAGTTGTATTGATGCAGAGAAAGTAAAATGATACACAGAGGCAGAATTTAATTAATTTCATTGCATTATCTATTACATTATGCATGTGTCATGTAACTTAGGAATTCCATGCCCTTGCGAAGATCAAATGGTTGCTGCCTTCATAGTGGAGCTGGCAGGGTTTTAATTTTGCCTCTACCAGCTCCACTTGCTCATGGGGACAACTTGTTTGGGTTTTGTGAGTTACTTGAGTAAACCAATATTTCTTATCAGAAGGAGCGTGTCTCTCCTTACCGCTGCATTAGGCCACGTTAATAGTTCTTGCGCATGCGCGATGGAGCACGTGAAGTAACGCGCACCTGTTGCTTGCGCAATTTCTGTACATACATTTTGCATGGTGGGGAGGCGTAACTATGAAGTCACGCGAGTGATTCGCCCTCATTGGCTGAACCGCACATGTGACCCGGCCGTCACGCGGCAAGAACAATTTCATTTGTATTCTCCAGAATCACTGAGCCACTCCTTCAGCCTTTGCTCACTGAGCCACTCCTTCAGCCTTTACTCACTGTGCCACTCCTTCAGCCTTTGCTCACTGAGCCATTCCTTCAGCCTTTGCTCACTGAGCCACTCCTTCAGCCTTTGCTCACTGTGCCACTCCTTCAGCTCTTTGTGATAATCAGGAGTTTTACATTTTGAGAGTAACACCAAATATTAGGAGGGAAAAGATTCCCCTCTTCGTCCAGGAGTTGTGTGCATTTGATAATATATTTGGAATTTTTAGTGTTGGGGGCTCAGGACTTAAAGAAACAATTTTATTTATTTACAAATATATTGGTACTATTAATTGATAGAGGGCACAAGCCCCCATCAAATCAAGGGTACTTATATATTTCAGTGAGTAAAATGTGTTCTTTGGGACTCTTAGGCCGCCGCGTCCATGATTAGTGCGACCGCGTGAGCAAAATGCCGAAAGGCAATGATCGCGGCCATAAATGCGCGTGTGAGCGTACAGGGGTGTGTGGTGTGCGAAGAATCAAATCCATTTGATTTTGCCGCGCGATGGCTGGATCACAGGTGCGCTGTTTTGCCAATGAGGGCAAACCGCTCATGTGACGTCAGAACGCCTCCTGGCACACCCTCGGCACGCCCCATGTCGCGCAATCCAACAGGCCATGTAAACACTCCAGCAACAGGCAAGCATGAAGCCACACGCTCGCTCGCGGGCGCACGGGCACTATGGACGCAGCCTTATGAAAATGAACTCCCCAAGAAGTGATGTTCGCGAAATGTGTCAACTCTGCAAAGATCGAAATAAATGGAATAAAACTAGATGAAGGTGAAGACTATGTTTATATTGGACAGCAAATAACAATGGATAGGAACCTTTTGAGTGAAATCAATAGGAGAGTGAAGATGGGATAGAGCATATTTGGAAGAAACAAGACCATATTTCAATGGAACCTTCCACTGTGGCTCAAGAGGAATGTTTTCAATCAGTGTATTCTGCCTGTGATCATGTGTGGATGTGAAACTTGGATCATAAATTTGAAGATATTTTAGAAGCTTTAGACAACTCAAAGAAGCATGGAGAGATGTATGCTGGGCTGTGTTTCCGGCTTCCGGTCATCATGTTTGGGGGTCCCTTTTAATTATATATTAATAATCAAAAAGATTATTTGGTATCTTGCTCTTAAAGCATTAATGTCCCTAATGGGGTTTTAAATATATTTATTTATGTGTGTGAGTGTGTCTGTGTGTGTGTAAAAAGAAAAGCAAGCACTCCAATAGCAATAATCCGAAGGACCTGTTGCTAGCCCCATAAAAATGTTAACAGTACATTACCGTCCAGCAGAACGTCAATAAGGAGCAGCACTCAGTAGAAGATATCAAAAAGTGTATTGAACAGACACAAAATACCAAATAATCTTTTTGACGCAGACACAGGATGTATCTGTCAGTCAGTGGTGAGCCTACTCTTCTCATGTTTATTAGCAGCATGCAGTATAAACATATTCTTTAGGTCTAGTGATTTTTCTTTAAGGAATGCCAAACTTTAAGCAAAGACAGCACTGTATTTATGTATCTTTATAACCTGCTGGCCCAATATTCCAATATGCAAGCTGCCATTTACTGAGGCTGCTGATTATGAATACAAAATACATGTACTGGTGATATTACCATTGCCATGCCTGTTTAACACGGGGGGTGTTTGTAGCTGGTACTTACAGTAGTGGATTAAAATCAAATAATTTTACTGGTACAATGTACAGTATAAATTGAGATTATACAAACACTGTATTTAATACATAAGTACTGATAGAGTAAATACAGCTACTGTTCACTTATTACATTGAACTCAAGGAGGGAGCATGTCACAATGATTAAAAGCAGCAATCCCCCTCAATCATTTTGTTTTTACAGAACGGGAACCAGGAACTTGCTCAAACTAAACTCTTCGGCTTTAAAGACAGTGCCATTGTATATTACTCCCTTCAGTAATTGCAGGGGGCGGGTTTATCTAGTGTGGCAGTGACGAGTGATCATGCAATATTAACATTGTGACGTGTGTACAGTATGTTTATCCACACGGAATGTGACGTCTTTTCAGAAATGAAAATCTTAGAATACCACGAAATTACACATTTTTTTACTGTTGCATATAATTTTTTACAAATATGGCAACACAGTTTATAGAATAAGAGCCATGATTCGCTAGTGAATGGAGTTAAGACATGCTAAAGCTTTAGTGAATCAGGGTCATAGAGTATGTTAGTTGTTCAATTGTCAGTTTCTTAAATCTAATCACTTTTGTCAGGTCATCAGTTTGCAAGTAACAGCACTAAATCATCTAGAAAAATGGAACAGATATCCCATATCCTTCTGTGCTTTGAGGACCAGTGGTCAGCTTGGGTGTTTGGTGTATTGTTGTAACAAAGCATGGACACAATGTTTTTAATCCATGTATTAAGCTTGTTGTTTTTACCTTTTACTTCCGACACCTTCTATCTAGGCACAGTAACTCATGCAATTTATTACATGTACAAATAATTTTATCAATAATACACCTGTATTTTGGGATTTATTTACATTTATAGTACTAATATATACAGAAAAGAAAAGTATGATAACTTCCCTACTCGCTTATCATTATCAAACAATGACTGATTTTCAAGCTGCTGTAATTAGCTAAAGGTTTTGAACTTCCACCAATGGGAGACAGGCAATGGAGCACTTCTCGGATCTCACACACAGGCTGAAATGATCTGTTTTTAGTAGGTACAGGAGATAAACAAAATAGGTACAGTTGGAGGTCATGTGCTTTAACCTGTTTAACAGAGATGTACTGTATCATGGACATTCCAGCATACTTTACTTAGATGAATATTACAATGATTCTAAGGGATTGTAGGGTTCTACTTTATATCCAGCCTGACAGTTTGGATTTCCATGATTGGTAAGTATTTATTTATAAGGCATTTTTCCCTGGAAAATATACATTGATACATAAATCTCTTTTTCAGGTTTGTCCTATGTTTATAATAGAACCTACAACATGAAGATTAGCTTCCATAACTCTGAATTTAAAATGATCTGATAATGTTAAAAATTGAACCCATGTGGAATTAATTCAAAAGAACAGAAACACGTTCATTATTTGTTAAAGTATTTTTAGGTCAACATCAACTTTTCTGTGAAAGGCAATTCTTCTTTTCTTTTTCCCATATTGAGTTTTTACATCAGGTGCCGAGGCGTCACATGAGCTTTAGTGAAGTTATATACTATTCCCTTTGTCCAAAAGTCAAAAACATATATACTGACAAAACCCAGATGCCCCAGTGCACTGTGCATTAGTGCTTGTATAACACATGACAAAAAATGCCAAGACTATATTTAATTTCACTAAAGTTGATTTGTTCCAGTTATAGAGTCTTTTTAAAAATAGACCCTGGTTTTGATTAGGTTAGTAGAAACTTAAAGGTGACAAGTCTTGTTTTTTTGTAGGGAAGGTTAGTTGCTGATATTTTACTTGTTTCCATCTCTGAGGCATGATAAAAAAAAATTATTCACTTTTCAACAATGCTGTGTATGTTTATAAACTTTGTACTGTATGTATGTATGTATGTATGTATATCTTTATATAGCGCATACACTGGCGACACACTTTATTCGAGCTCGGCTAGTCCCACGAATTCGGGTATACCCGGGTGTATTGAGGTTTGTGACTGTTTTCTGCCCGAGTGCATTGGGTTATTTTCCAGGCAGGGATTTAAGCATTTTATTCCCGCTGGCTGCAATACTGCACAGTATATATATATATATATATACTGCATTAAAATTCATGAATTTATGCCATCTGGTAGACACACGAAGCATTGCAGCCTATTAAATCCTAATCATTATCATTTAACAGATCAGTCGCCCATTAGCCAGGCATGAACCTAGGCTGGGAAGGCAAACGCAACGGGGCTTGTCAGAGGTGAGGAGCGGCGCATTCCAGGTATCTGCCAGGTACATACCGGGTATTTGCTCGAATAAAGTGTGTCGGTGCAGTACAGCTGTACTTAGCGCTTTACCAGAGAGACAACGCAGTACAGGTACAGGTACAATAAGTGCAACAAATAAGATCAGACAGTAGGAAAGGAAATCCCTGCTCTGGAGAGTTTACAATGTAAGTGGTATGATAGGAAACATATAGAAACAGCAGGTGAGGGAATAAGTGCAGTAGATGGCAGTCATTGGTAGGAGTGACTGTGGGTGTGGCCATTAGTCTAGGCCAGTGGTTTTTAGCCGTTTGTCTCTCGGGGCACCCCTAATCAGAATGCTCAGTTCCTGAGGCACCCATACAAAAGGACAGGGTCACAGAAAACACAGGACAGAGAGACAGAGAGTCACAGGAGACAGAAAGGCTGAGTTAGAGGGCAGAGAGTCTGAGGTCTAGAAAGTAGATTTTTCGGTGGTTAATCTTACAGGTCAAATTTAGATTAATATTGATTGTGATAAGTGTGTTAACAAACTCCAAGAATAGTTCTTGTGTACCTTTCCAAAGGATCAGAATAACGTCAATATACCTCACCCATAACTCGATGTGAGAGGTATATTGTACTAGATCATCAATAAATACTTTGCATTCCTCCCACTGGCCTAGGTGAAGGTTGGCATAGGTGGGAGAACATGTAGTCCCCATCGCCGTACCCCAGATCTGATGAGAGAGTTTGTTGTAAAACCAGAAATATTTTTTGTGAGGACAAAGTTAAAAATATCCAGGATTAATTAATTGTGTCTCTTGAACTGCTGACACTTGGCATTTAGAGAATGATTTATTCTGTAGCTTCCAGGCCTACAGTACCTTGTGTAATCTTCTTGTGTATAGTGCCTCTATATCTATGCTTACCAGGTAGGTCTGGTCATCCAAAACAACAGAATCTAGTATTTGTAATACATCATTGCTATCCTATAGATAGTAGCGATACCACAAAATTACAGCGTACTTTATCCAAGGAGATGCTACCCTGTTCCTTAAAATTTCCGATGCCTGAGACTATAGGGTGGTGGTGTTTTATTCTTATGTACCTTTGACAGGCTCTAGAATGTTGCAATCCTTGGTGTTCTGTTCAATATACAGTACACACAAATTCCTTTTTGTTCCTGACCTTTGATTCAAGGTCCTCATAAAGTATGTTCGTGTGTCATTTAGTACTGTATATAGAATCATAGAGTCACTGAAAAGAATCTCATAACATTCAACGTCAGATAATAGTCTCAGATTCTCTTTAAAGTACTCATCTGTATTTTGGATGACTAAGATCCCACCCTTGTTGGATGGTTTGAAAGGGATAGTCTTATCGTTTTGGAGTTCATTAAGTGCTTTGCTTTCCCATGAACTTGTATTTTTCTGATGTCTGGTTTTATGTATATGTTCGATATCACATGTAACTAATTTTACAAACATCTCTATATTAGCCCAGGTTTCCATGGGGGGAGTGAACATGCATTTGGTTTAGTGAGCTCACAATGTGGGGATAGTAAGTGAATAAAACAGAGGCCAGTATAGTTACAAAAGAGCACCTAATGAAAAAGTAACAAAGGTAGTCATAACAAAATGAAATTGTTATGGAGAAACCCCAATCTTTGAGTGGAGTTTTTTAGCAGGCCATCTGCGAACCCCAAAAAAAGGTGGCAGTGGACTTAGTGCTATTGGAAGCTTAGAGGAGGCATATGCAAGAGTTACATCCCTATGTGTCAATAATTCAGTCCTCTTATAGGGCAGCTGAGGTGTTAGTTGACAAAAGGGGTTAACTCTGTTTTAGCCCTTTTGTGCAGCATTATTCATTTATAATTCCCAGTGAGGCTGCTATAGTATCTTTAGAAGGGATTAATCCCCATTATATCCTCCAAGCACAGTTAAAGCAGGTAGTTATGGGACTGCTGACATGTGGTTAAGTTCCCATGTGATTTATTGTGGTGCAGCGCTATTTAGGAAAAACTGCAGCAGGGATGGTTTACATATATAGAAAGCCTGCTAGCTTAGATAGAGGAGACGGGTTTAATATATAAAGATAAAAAGGTAGGGAAGAGAGATCACTGGGTCCTTTGATCAATCAGATAGCTAGGAGTCATAATACTTTCTCATAGCTGCACAGGGGAACAAAGGGCACTGGTAAACAGCATTCTGTTGTCTCTCAGACCGTTCCGCTCAGTATCCCCCCACCCCAGAGATTGGTCAGTGACTAATTACGACAGTCGGGAGCACCAACGGGCATGTTTTGCGTGTTACTACACGCTTCTTCCTGGGTGGTCTCGAGTCAAGCTCCGATCATGCTACTTAAAAAGTCCTGTTGTTATAGCCACCAGAATCTCCTGCCTTAAAGGGGTAGCATCCCGGGTAGTTTATAAGACACTCACCCAGGAAATAGGTCAATGTAATATACAGAATGAGTGGCTGCAATAAACTATCTCTTTGTTGGATTCTCAGAGCTCTGAGGCTGCTTTATTTAAACAGGGATAAGTCACTGTTACACCACCTCATTCATTTCTTTTTAAATTTTGATAAACTTTCACAGAGCAAACCAGCACAGTTTTGCAAATCTCTAGTGCTTGTAATATAGTTACATAGTTACATAGTAGATGAGGTTGAAAAAAGACATGCGTCCATCAAGTTCAACCTATGCTAAACTTAGACAACAGATACTTTATATTATATCTATACTTACTTATTGATCCAGAAGAAGACAAACAAAAAAACCCTAGTGAAATATCATCCAATGATATATCATAATGGGAAAAATAAATTCCTTCCTGACTCCAAGAATTGGTAATCGGATTAATCCCTGGATCAACATCCTTCCCATGTTTACTTATTTGGTATATCACTGTATACCTTTCCTTTCTAAAAAAGATGACTAACCTTTTTTTGAACAAATCTATTGTATCTGCCATCACAGTCTCCATGGGTAATGAATTCCACTTTTAACTGCCCTTACTGTAAAGAACCCTTTCCTTTGTTGCTGGTGAAATCTCCTTTCCTCCAATTTAAGGGATTACTCCAAAGCCTTTGTACTGTCCGTGGGATAAATAGTTCTTTTAAAAGCTCCTTATACTGTCCCCGAATAAATGTGTATATAGTTATCATATCCCCTCTCAGATATTTATTTTCTAAAGTAAATAAATCTAATTTAGCTAGCCTCTCCTCATCAGTTAGATTTTCCACCCTTATTAATTTGGTGGCTCTTCTTTGCACTATCACTAGTTCCATAATGTCTTTTCTAAGGAGTGGTGCCCAAAATTGTACTCCATATTCAAGGTATGGTCTTACTAATGCTTTATAAAGGGGCATAATTATGTTTATGTCCCTTCCATCCATTGCCCGTTTAGTGCAAGATAAGATCTTGTTTGCCTTTGCAATTACTACATGACTGTGAGCACTATTGCTAAGCCTGCTGTCTACAAGCACTCCTAAATCCTTCTCCATCAATGATTCCCCCAATTTATCCCCTTTTAATCTGTAAGTTGCCTGTTTATGCTTGCTTTCCAAATGCATTACCTTACATTTATCTGCATTAAACCTCATCTGACATTTACCTGCCCAAGGTTCCAGTCTCTCTAAGTCCTTCTGGAGAAAAATTACATCCTGCTCTGATTCTACTACTTTACACAATTTAGTATCATCAGCAAAGATGGAGACTTTGCTCTCAAAGCCAACCTCAAGGTCATTAATAAACCAGTTAAAAAGCAACAGTCCCAGTACCGATCCGTGAGGTACTCCACTTACGACCCTAGTCCAACCTGAAAAAGTTCCATTTATGACAACCCTCTGTTGTCTGTCCTTTAACCAGTTTTCAATCCACGTGCATATATTTTTATTGAGTCCAATTTGCTTTATTTTGTACACCAACCTCTTGTGTGGAACTGTATCAAAAGCCGTTGCAAAATCTAAGTAGACCACATCAACGGCATTACCCTGGTCTAAATTCCTACTTACCTCCGCAAAGAAACAAATAAGGTTAGTTTGGCAAGATCTATCCTTCATAAATCCATGCTGACTATTACTAATAATTTTGTTTTCTATTAGGTATTCCTGAATATTATCCTGTATTAAACCTTCAACTAGTTTCCCCACTATTGAAGTTAGGCTTACAGGTCTGTAATTCCCCGGTTGTGATTTAGTTCCCTTTTTAAATATAGACACCACATCTTCTTTACGCCAATCTTTTTATACTGAGCCTGTGGAAATGGAGTCCTTGAATATTAAATGTAATGGATTGGTTATTACTGAAATTAACTCATTGAGAACTCTTGGATGTATACCATCGGGGCCAGGTGTTTTATTTAATATAATTTTTTTAAGCCACCTATGAACTTCTTCCTCAGTTAACCAATTGTTCATTAATATGGAGGTTGTGGCTTTCTCCTGCGGCACTACTATTGAAATTGATTTTTCCCTGGTAAACACAGAGACAAAGAATTTGTTTAATACCTCAGCTTTTTCCTTATCTCCAATAATCTGCCTACCCATCTCACACTATATTTTCTTTTCTGATTTTTTTGTTATTAAGGTACTTAAAGAACTTTTTAGGGTTGACCTTACTTTCTATTGCAGTCCTTTTTTCATTATCCATTTTTTCTCATTTGATTGCCCCTTTGCAATTTTTGTTACATTCCTTATAATTCTGATACGATGTCTCTGTCCCTTCTGACTTAAAGAATCTAAACGCCTTCCTCTTCTTGTCCATTTCCTCGCTACCTGTTTATTTAGCCACATTGGTTTTGACTTATTTCTTTTATACTTATTACACTGATAAGTGTGCTTTTCTAACTATGTTTTAAAGACTTGCCCATTTATCTTCTATTTTTTTCCCTGCAAAAACATCCCAATGTATTACTTGTACATTAGTCCTCAGTTTATTAAAATCTGCCTTTTTTTCCTCATTTAGTTCAAATGAGACCATGTTATGATCACTGTTACCCAAATGTTCCAGGACTTGAATATTTGCTATTACTTCTACATTGTTTGATATTACCAAATCCAGTATTGCCCTTCTCCTGGTTGGTTCCTCAATAATTTGGGTCATATAATTGTCTTTAAGCACCCCTAAAAACCTGTTTCCTTTTGTTGTAAGTGGTAAGTCTGGGATATAATCCCTATGTGAGGGGCTCAGCAATCCTATGTATATGTATAGGAGTCAGGCATATGTGATTATACTCAAGGTATCTGGGCATGCATGAATGCTGCTGTGGACTCACAGGATAATTGAAGTGATATACTAGTACATGTGATACTGAAGAACGAACACAGATTTATATATATACCATACAAGTCTAATGTGTGTCCCTAGTAAAACAGATGTAAATAATGTATAATCACTGTGAGAACTCACTTTTGTAAGCAGCAGCCCAGTCCTAGGTAATTGCGTGCATCACGCCCAGTATACATGAGGAAAACTTGATCCCGTGGGGTCCGGTGGCGGAGCACAGCTACACAAAGCAAAGGGGGCTGCAACCAGTTTAGAGGCTAAAACAGTTTATTGGGTGGTCATAAGAAACAAGTGAACTCTAACGCGTTTCGGGACCTGTGTCCCTTTGTCAAAGAGTGGATTCACTTTTGACAAAGGGACACAGGTCCCGAAACCGTAGAGTTCACTTGTTTTTCTATGACCACCCAATAAACTGTTTTAGCCTCTAAAACTGGTTGCAGCCCCCTTTGCTTTTCTGTAGCTGTCCGGACCCCACGGGATCAAGTTTTCCTTTTGTTGTAATGCTAATCTCATTGCCCCAGTCTATGTCTGGATTATTAAAATCACCCTTTATGCAAACATGACCTAGTTTTGATGCCTTCTCCATTTGCAAAAGTATTTTACCATCCTCAATCTCACCGATATTTGGTGGTTTATAGCATATCCCTACAAACATTTTCATTATACTTTTACCTCCACTGCTAATTTCTATCCACAAGGTCTCTACATTTTCATCATTCCCTTCATAAACATCTTCCCTTATCATAGGTTTTAGATCCGGTTTAAGATACAAGCATACTCTACCTCCTCTTCTATTTGCTCGATCCTTCAAAAAAAGTGAATAACCCTCTAAATTAACTGTCCAGTCATGAGTTTCATCCCACCATGTTTCAGTAATGCCTATGATATCATACTGCTCCCTTGCAGCTATTAATTCCCAGCTCCCCCATTTTATCTGTCAGGCTTCTTGCATTAGCAAGCATGCGTTTAAGTTTTTGTTCAGCCTGTACTATTATCTTATCTGCTCCTTCCTTTCTGCGCCAATTTGGTTTAGTCTTTATAAGTTTTCTAGTATTATCTGTATTTACTATGAGTGTCTCGCTGCTTTTCAAACTCGCACTTGCCCCCATTCTACCTCCATAACCCCCTGTATCCTCCTCTATTCAATATAGTTCGTTATCTGTTTCATTCCCCTCCCCCATCCATCCTAGTTTAAAATCTCCTCCAACGTTTTTAACATTCTCCCCCCTAGCACAGAAGATCCCTCTTCATTGAGGTGCAATCCGTCCCTAGAATAAAGATGGCACCTATCAGAAAAGGAGTCCCAGTGCTCTAAAAACCCCAAACCCTTCTTCTTACACCACTTTCTCAGCCACGCATTAACCTTCCTAATCTGTGACTGTCTCCCTGCGGTAGAGGAGGAATATTATTTAATTTACTATATGTGTTTTGTTTAGACAGTAGAACACTACTCAATATTTTCACAATAATGTATGTGAACAAAATGTAAAATATGTAAGTCCAATACCAGATTTCCAATAAATTACAACCATAGCAAACAGATATGCGGTAGTTGCCATGAATTGCTGGCCATAGATGTACATTTTCCTACTTTAAATCTATCCAATTGTTAACTGACTTTATCATTCCTTATTATCCAATGCCGCACACAAACATCTGTAAAGTTTAAACCTGCCATCTCTGACTAATGCTTTGACAATCACGGTTAAGCAGCTTACTGAAAAGATTTGAAACCTCTGTCATATAGATATGGAATCCCCTAGGTATTTGACTGTGATTGGCATGCTTTTGATGTTGTTCCCTATCAGTATTTCACTGGAATTTCATCATTACCTTCTAGATGATGGGTCTTTAATGCTTCGCAAATAACCATTCTTTCTCCCTGTCATTGTTTATTCCATACCCTAGTAATTAAAACCTCTGACAGTCCTCTGGAAAGAAAATGTTCAAATACTACCAGTTGAAAATCACTTATTACCGACATTACTATTTTTTTGGTAAACCGCAACCCAAATTAATTAAAGTATGTTGGAAAACCAGTTGTTATTTTTTTAATCTAATTTTTCTGTATTTACCATATAGTTGGCATTTTCATTTAAATTACCGTATATACTTCTTGGAAAGCATGTAAATCTTGGAATCTTGTGTATAATTGTATCTACGATATGAAAGTACAGCTACTGTAGTATACAGTATATCGCTAAAGATACAGGTCCTGACCTGCAGCAAACCAATGCTGGTGATAGAACTCTACATACTTTAGTGTATATTGTAATACTATTGTTGATTAACATACTATTAGGTAATCTCTGCTCTATACACCCTACTTTGGGAAATCAAGTCAGATAAATGAGTCATGTAAGAAGCCTTAAATGAATTAGTGATGAAGTCTAATCATGATCACTGTACTGAATAGGGAGCACTCATGATACTGAAGGCCTGCCACGGGTGCTCCTGAATCAAGTATCCAAGTGGAACTTCTATACTGTAGGAATAAAATATGCAGGCGCTCCAGTGGTCTTGGTGCAGAAAAAATATATTTATTTAAACAGAATCGACGATTCGGTCAAACCTCGGACTTTTGTCAAGATGACTACTTGATATTTTTTCCTACAGTCTGATCATGAGCTGCCTAAATTCCAGTAAATAAAAGGGTAAGGGAAATGTAAACAAAAAAAAACCAGACCTTTTTTGTTTTACGTGAATACATTTTACAATGGCATGACATTGTTCCTTTTCTCTTCATTTTTCGCCATGTTCTCTGTGTCAAAAAGATCTGTCAGGCCTAAAAGAATGTTGTCAGATTTTAGAAACTTTAAGAAGAAAGTTGTTAAATTTGAGGTACAGTAGGCTAATGTCTTAGGAATTCCTTGTAGCTGTGAAACTGTTTTGATAAATAGACCCAATGGCGGGGATTCGCTAAGCTCCATGACTTGAATAGTAGTTAAAACGAGATCGAGCTCCAATACCCCTTATATTGGGGCTGAATCAATCTCCCCCAATGTGTTTCAGATTCCTTCTGCAGTAATATACTAAGGAGAGGACTGGGAGAGGGAAGGAGAGGAAGGACAGGGAAAACCCTTTGCTACAGCTAGTGACACAGTGCTACAATCAGGGGCAAATAATATAAATAACGAATGAAACACACAGAACAAGAGTCCCCTAAGTAGTGAGAGCACTCGAGGCTAAATGGAGAACTGGGATATACCTGGGGACTTAAGGACCACAATGTGAATGGTTATAAGAGCAAATGATATAGTTTCAAATGGCTCCTTCTGCAGTAAAGAGTGGAAGAGCCTTCCCCCACTTAAAGAGGCATTCCTGGCGGCTATTTTTCAAAATATTTTTGTTCCTGGTGTTTTAATATATACAGCGTTTGATTACCTCTAATGAAAACGAATTACCTCAGCTGCCGATCTATCCATTCTCCTGTGATCGATCAGCGAATATCTTGCTCTTGGGGCTAAATAAATAGCTGCTGAATCAATCATGTTGGTGAAATGAAACAGCTACAATATAGCTTTATATTACTAAGAGCAGCATTGCCCGTTGTTACAGCTTTCAACTCAGATAGTCTTAGGCCAGGTCCCCGCTGCAGTCGGCGGCGCGGGCAGCCACGTGCACGCCTCCCACCAGCTCCTTACCTCCTTCCTGGTAGTCCCCGGTGTCTCCTCGCTCCCTGGCTCACTGCATGCTGTGACGCGTCAGCCAGCAGTGGCTACAACAGGATAGTGTTCCCATGCGGCGCCAGGGAGCCAATGAACAGGGGAGATCACTGGCAGGGGGGGTGGATCCATGTTGTCCGAGTTCCCTTCTGATTTAGAGTATTGGGTCACGTATATGTGTAGGACTGTGAGTGCGGTAGAAGTAACTCCTATTACAGGATGATTGCAAAGGTATGCATATTATAAGGGAGTTTGTACAGTAGGTTCAGCACCTAAGGGTGCATTCACATTTTTGTTAGACATGCAGTGCACATCCAGAGCTTCGGGGTCCTGAAGAATTGAATTGTTCTCTGGCATACTGTAGCTCTTAAACTATTGATTATCTTTTGAGGAAGTTAAGGTTAGGGTGAGGTGAGTTGAGTTGTGAGGTGTGCTCTTGGAGAATCATAACCGGGTTTGAGGAAAATAACACACACGCCCCGTGTCGTGGCCACGCTCCCCGCGCCTAAAAACAGCTGGCTGCAGACCGCAGATCGTGGTGAAGCGGCGTGCACGCGTCGCCAGGACGCAAGGCGGGAGTGCAGGCGCAGGCCTTAGCCTGTTTGTGATAATTTGTTGCAAATGCTTTTCCACAGCTGGGCTTAAAAAGAGGTGTGCCAGAGTCTGCTATAGAATCCAAAGGAAAGAATGCTCAGTACATTAAAACTAATTAAAAATGGCATTGAGTTGAAAAAAAAAATGCAGTATTATCTAATACTACAGAATCGATTTGTTAAAAAAATTGCATATACTGTAGGATGTTGAATGTTTTGCTCCTTTAAGTAATCTGAGTTCCTGTCTATGTGTTACATTATTGCAGGTTCTTTGAATACATCTTTCTATATCAAGATGCGGTGATGTTTCAGATTGAGCAGGTTACAAAACTGTGCTCTAAGATCTCTTTAACTGAGCCATGGGACCCTTATGATATACCTGACAACTCGACTTATGAAGATCAGTATTACATTGGGGGGCCTGGGGATCAAATCAATGTCCAGGAATGGTCTGACAGAAAACCAGCCAGAAAATGTAAGTACAACAGTGCTGTTATTTGTATTAACCTAATTTTAAGTAAATAAACAATTTGAGGGCTATTCATTATACTGTAAGAATTGTGTATTGATTTAAACAGTTTTCGCATGTCCTGACATTGTGAAAATTGGTTGTGATTTGGTTCCAACTGTGCAAATCTGTACTATATACACATGTTATATGCAAAGGAAGACATTTTGCTAAATTAGGTAATCTTTTCTCATGTACGGCTCAGTGATAATCAGATATTTGCATCAAATTGCGTTCTGTTTTCAGGCAATTCTGCTTCATAGCATACTGTCAGCAAGTGATAACTGACAATATATCTAATAAAACACCATAACATATGTGTGTATATATATGTGTGTGTGTACAGTATATACATCGATAGATACACACATACACACATACATACATACATACATACATACATACATATGTAGCCAGGTCCCCCTCGCGCACTCGCCCCCTCCTTTGTCCCCCCCCGCACTCGCCCCCTCCTTTGTCCCCCCCCTCGCGCACTCACCCCCTCCTTCCCCGTTGCGCGCGTGGTGCGTCCGCCGTGACGCCTAGAGGTGGTAGCGTCCGCCGTGACGCCTATAGTGGTTAGCGTCCGCCGTGGCGCATGTGTTGAGATGTAATGAGATACGTTGCTGCATGTAGTAAAGTCAATAGTTATATAGAGCTGTCTGTGTGGTCATTGTGTATTGTCCGGCGAGGAACTACTCCCCCTCTGGTGGGAGCCATCGCAGGTGGATCCGGCGAGGAACTACTCCCCCTCTGGTGGGAGCCATCGCAGGTGGATGCGCTGCATCATTAGTATTGTAATATATTGCCCCAGGTTCCCTTAGCGGAGGCTCGGCCTTCTGTGAGCCAACAGGTATTGCACCACGCACCCCCTTGGTAACATTGCATGTTCCCTCCACGCACGCGGTATATGCGATTGGGTGGGGTGATATGACCGTTACATTTGGAGGCGCTGCTGAGATCTTAGACCTGGGGTGCCCTATTCAAAACCGAATCACCAAAAATCAGCATCATGGTAATTCCCTCACGTCAAGAGGTCCACGCGTGGGCCACCACCGTCCGTGAACCACCTAGACACGTGGTTGCAGTAGGGAACGTCCCGGCGTTAGTGCCTGAAACTGACATTCGGAACTCACTGAGCAAGCTCTTAGGCGCAGATAGAATATGGTACCGTGGCAGGGTGTTCGACTCTACTTATCATTTGAGTGCACTACTATTCACCGTATGCCGGGACATAGGCCCTGAAGCGGCCCCGAATATTCTAGTAGCCCCCGAGTGCCCACCAGAAGGATACCCCCTTATATACTCGGACTTGCCAGTAATACGGGAAATGTTCTCGCTCAGAGCCCCTCCTCAAGATCCCGACGAACCGTCCACCAGTACCTGGACGCCACTTACCCCCGTGTCCAGTACCCCAAACCGGGTTGACCGTCCCCAACCCAAAGTCTCCTTTACCCCAAGCGCCCTGCCGGACGCCAGTAGTTGGGCTGACAGTCCCCCCTCTCCACCCGACACCGTACCCCGCGAGGTAAACTTCCGGCCTATCGGAGAGAGAGCAACGAACGAAGGTTCCATAATGGGGGTGACGCTACCCCAATTCGTAGAAGCCCTCACTGTGGCATCCCAGTCTCAAAGTTATAGGAAGCTTAAGGCCTTCTCTGGAGTACTTCCCATACCCCAGGGGGAAGAAGGAATAGACCTGTGGAGGGAGAATGCAGTAAAAGTAGTAGAGGAGTGGTCGTGCACTGACACTGTAAAGCGGCAGCGTATTATGGAATGCCTCAGACCCCCTGCGTCTACTATGTTGACCATCCACAGGGACCAACACCCCGAGTTGACAGCTTTGGAAATGGTGGCGTTCCTGTTGGAGGCGTACGGACTAGCAGAAGACGAAGGAGCGCTCTGGACGAAGTACTTCCGTCTTTATCAGAAGGAAGGAGAGGATCTGTCGGCTTTCATCCACCGCCTACAGTTGGTCCTCGGGGTCCTACTCACTCGTAAGCTGGTCTCCGCCTCGGGGATGGATGAAGCTCTCCATAAGCAGTATCTGCGGGGATCAAGCCCCACTCACCCCATAGCCAACATGCTCCGCAGCAAGATAATGGACGGGGGCCCCTACAAGTTCACCGAGTTGCTGCGGCAAGTGAAACTACAGGAGGCTCATGTTATGCTACACTCCCCCGCTACACCTAAGAGCTCCTCTGCCTCCAAAGGAAAGGGCTCTACGGAAAAGAAGGAAGAGTCTGCTGCCTTGTCCAAGGGGTACAAACCAAGACCCCCCGACCGACCACCTTCCCCGTCCACGAGTCGCCCGGAAAGCCGCCCGGTGGTATGCTATAACTGTGGCAAGAAGGGCCACGTAATCCGTAATTGCCCAGAAAAGGAAGGTCACCCTGAGGAACACCCTTCCGATAGAGGAAAATCAGCCCGATCTATGGTATGCAGTGTACCAATGGCAGAAACTGACCTCGAAATCCCTCATTCTGGAACCCCGGATGCCCCTTCTGACGCCGGCCCCAGTGATGACGCCTCACCCGGTGAAGCCTGCAGTCAAGTGGGCCCTGCGGCCATCGTGCCCGTGGTACTAGAAGGGATATACGCCTCGGCCCTATTGGACACAGGGTCACAAGTAACCATAATATATCGCAGGTTTTATGATCAGCACCTTCAACACTGCCCACTAAGGCCGGCCGAACATATGAAGGTTAGGGGGTTAAGTAATGAAGACTACCCCATCGATGGGATTGTAAAGGTCCAACTGGACATACTCCAACTGAACACAGGCAAGAAGCACCCCATGCAGGTAGCGGCCATGGTATGCCCGGAGCCCCAAGACCATTGCAAGTACCCAATCATCTTGGGAACCAATGCGGACATAGTGCAAGCTATAATCCGAGCCTACTTGAAAGAGACCAACGAGTTGCCGCTGGCCGATTCGCTCCTAGACCCCATCTTACGAGAAGAATGCCACCGGGTATATGCATTGGAGCGTCATGGGGACCTCTACAATCGTCAACGAGGACTGACGACCATATTACCAGGGGGAGTGCAAAAGATGGCCGTCTGGTGTTGTTATCCCGACCGGGACCAGAACGACCGACTGTTCTCGCTGGAGAGTGAGCCTGAAGAAGAAGAGGTTCAGCGAGGGTATAGAATACTACCCGAAGTGAGGGAATGGACGGCTAAGATCCCTATTCGAACTCACGTGTATGTGCAGAATCTCTCCCCCTTTCCGATGGAGTTTGATGTCGACCAGAAGTTGGGATGCATATACCCGGTCAGCCCGGTGGGAGCCACACCTCAGGTGAAGGCGGCAGCCGCGCACGAGCGGATAGTCGATCTGGACTTGAACTTCGGCGAGTCGACGCTGTCCACAGAGTGGAAAGAGCGGTTGACCACCCAGCTGATGCAACGACGACATGTGTTCTCCACGAGCGAGATGGATGTGGGGTGCAGCCGCAGTGCCCAACATACCATTCGGATGAGTGATGCCACTCCGTTCCGGGAACGTTCTCGTCGCCTTGCCCCTCGGGATGTGGACGATGTGAGGAACGCCATACAAGACATGGAAACCGCTGGGATTGTGACGGAATCACGAGGACCTTACGCTTCGCCCATAGTGGTGGTGCGGAAAAAGAACGGGTCCGTACGACTGTGTATCGACTATCGGACACTGAACAACCGCACGATCCCGGATCAATACAACCTTCCGCGCATTGAAGAGATCCTGAATGCGCTGAATGGGAGTCACTGGTTTAGCGTGCTGGACCTCCGATCAGGGTACTATCAGGTGCCCATGACAGCGGAAGACCAGGAGAAAACGGCTTTCGTCTGCCCCCTGGGATTCTATCAATTCACCCGTATGCCCCAAGGCATATGTGGAGCGCCTGCTACGTTCCAAAGGTTGATGGAAAAGACTATCGGGGACATGATTCCCCGGGAATGCCTGGTGTACCTGGACGATATCATCGTCTTCGGAAGGACTCTGGAAGAACACGAAGAGCGATTGTTTAAGGTGATCGATCGTCTGGGGAACGAAGGGTTGAAATTATCCCTAGACAAGTGCCGATTTTGCCATACCTCGGTGACCTACGTGGGGCACATCGTGTCCGCCAAAGGGATCGCCACCGACCCTGCCAAGGTAGAGGCCGTGGTGAACTGGCCTCGCCCAGAGAACGTCACAGAGCTGCGATCCTTCCTGGGGTTCTGTGGGTATTATCGCCGCTTCGTGGAAGGGTACTTGAGTAAGGCTAAACCCTTGAACAATCTGTTGAAGATATACCCTTCCGAGACCGGGAAGAAGGCTGTACCAGCCCGCCAACCGTTCGGTGACAAATGGACCTCTGAGTGTGAGCAGGCCTTCCTGAAGCTGAAGAAGTGTCTGACCGAAGCGCCTGTACTTGCTTATGCGGATCCCGAACAGCCATACGTCCTGCATGTGGATGCCAGTCTAAATGGACTAGGCGCCGTCCTGCACCAGAAGCACCCGGAGGGCCTGCGGCCGCTAGCTTACATCAGCCGCAGCTTGACACCCAGTGAGCAGAGATACCCCGTCCACAAGTTGGAGTTTCTGGCTCTCAAGTGGGCGATCACCGAGAAGCTCCACGATTACTTGTACGGTGTAACCTTCGAGGTAAGGACGGATAACAATCCCCTTACGTACATCAATACGTCGGCCAAACTAGATGCAGCAGGCCACCGATGGCAGGCCGCCCTCAGTAACTACAGCTTCTCCTTGAAGTATAAGCCGGGGCCATTGAATATTGGGGCGGACGCCCTCTCCCGAAGACCAGGACTACTCGCTACCCCCGATGATGAGGAATGGGAAGAACTTCCCGGCCCCGGAGTGCGGGCTATGTGTAAAACTGCAGCCATAGTTAATGACCAAGTGGCCTTCTCCGAGTTACGAGTGATCGACTCTTTGGGATGCCAGTCGCAGGCTGTCCCCGCTGCCTACTGCGACCCAAAAGGGATGCACCTCACGCACGACAAGGTGTTCCGGTGGAAAGATCTGGTAGACTACCAAATTCGAGATCCGGTCGCTAGTATCATCCGGCACGCCGTTGAAAAAGGGAACCCAGCCCTTCTGAAACGTGCGCCCAATGACTTGGTGGCCTTACTCATGCGAGAATGGGACAAATTTGAAGTGGACAACTGCTTGCTCTATCGGGTGGTGCAATATCATAATCACCCGGATAGGAGACAACTAGTCCTACCCAAGAACTTACAATACCTGGTGTTGAAGTCCCTACACGATGAACACGGGCACCTAGGTGTAGAGAAGACTTTTGGGCTAGTCCGAGACCGGTTCTTCTGGCCCAAGATGCGGGAAGCGGTGGAACAACACTGCCGCCGTTGTTCCCGGTGCATTCAACGCAAGACGTTGCCTACCAGAGCAGCTCCCATGGCCCATCTTAAGAGTTCTGGTCCAATGGACTTGGTGTGTATGGACTTTTTATGTATCGAACCTGATAGCCGAGGCATCGGTAACGTGCTGGTCATCACGGACCATTACACCCGATATGCACAGGCCTTCCCCACAAAAGACCAGAAGGCTATCACGGTCGCGAAAGTTCTATGGGAAAAGTTCTTCGTGCATTACGGTCTTCCAAACCGACTTCACTCCGACCAAGGGCGAGATTTTGAGAGTACTCTGATCCGAGAATTACTTAAAATGCTGAACGTCGCCAAGTCCCGGACGACTCCGTACCACCCCGAAGGAGATGCTTTGCCTGAACGATTCAACAGGACCCTGTTGGACATGCTTGGAACTCTGAAGGGAACGCAGAAAGCAGAATGGAGTCGTCACGTAGAAACGTTGGTACACGCGTACAACTGTACTCGTCATGAGTCCACTGGGTTCTCCCCGTACTTCCTCATGTTTGGGCGGGAGGCAAGACTCCCCGTAGATGTGCGTCTTCGAGTCTCAACGGATGGGATACACAATGCTACCCATTTCCAGTATGTGCAAAGGCTAAAGGACAGTTTGCAGCAAGCTTACCAACAGGCTGAGAAGTCTACAGCTAAACTGAATGCTGGCAATAAGAGACGATACGACAATAAAGTCAAGTATCGAGAGTTACGTCCTGGGGACGCCGTGTTACTTCGTAATTTGGGAGTCCCTGGAAAACATAAACTGGCAGACCGATGGAGAGATGGCGTATATGAGGTAGAGTCACAGATGCCCGGCCTCCCGGTCTATCGCATCAAAGACACAGACGGCCGGGTAAAGGTGTGGCATCGTAATCACCTTCTCCCTATTCCCCAAGTGGGAGACGAAGAAGAAGAAATACAGGCCACACCGCTCAACGGTGAGTCCGATCTATCAGAGGTGGGTCAAGAGACTGTAAATAACGAGACCCACTCTGAAACTCCTGAAGACCCTATGGAGGGACCCTCTCAAAGGGACTATTCTACAGAAGGGGCATCTCCCGGAGGAGCTACGGGTAAGGGGCCCCGTAGGCCAATGCCTACTAAGGTGGCACCAACAGGCCAGCCTTTGGATCCACAGAGCCCGTGCTTTGTGCCTAACAGAGACTGTTCAGAGACATTTCTCCCCTCAAGGGAAGAGGCTGAGCCTCAGGACTGTACTTATTACTCCCCAGAGGGAGTTGCTGAAGAACAACTCCGTAGGAGCCAAAGGGCCAGGTACCCTCCAACTCGGGTAACCTATGATCAAATGGGGGCACCCCAGTATGAGGCTCAGCAGTGGTCTCGGAGCAAAATCCAATCCGTGATTGTGATGCTCACAGAATTGTGTAACCTTGTTTAAAGTTGATGCAATGTGCTAAGTTGTATTCGTACCATATGCATTTTTATTATATAACGTTTGTGTATAGTAGTAAGTTATGTGGTCCAAGCGGGGACGTTGGAGTTTCAGCAGGGGGAGGATGTAGCCAGGTCCCCCTCGTGCACTCGCCCCCTCCTTTGTCCCCCCCCATCACGAGGACCTTACGCGTCGCCCATAGTGGTGGTGCGGAAAAAGAACGGGTCCGTACGACTGTGTATCGACTATCGAACACTGAACAATCGCACGATCCCGGATCAATACAACCTTCCGCGCATTGAAGAGATCCTAAATGCGCTGAATGGGAGTCACTGGTTCAGCGTGCTGGACCTCCGATCCGGGTACTATCAGGTGCCCATGACGCCGGAAGACCAGGAGAAGACCGCTTTCATCTGCCCCCTGGGATTCTATCAATCCACCCGTATGCCCCAAGGTATATGTGGGGTGCCTGCTACGTTCCAGAGGTTGATGGAAAAGACTATCGGGGACATGATTCCCCGGGAATGTCTGGTGTACCTGGACGATATCATCGTCTTCGGAAGGACTCTGGAAGAGCACGAAGAGCGATTGTTTAAGGTGATCGACCGCCTGGGGAACGAAGGGTTGAAATTATCCCTAGACAAATGTCGATTTTGCCATACCTCGGTGACCTACGTGGGGCATATCGTGTCCGCCAAAGGGATCGCCACCGACCCTGCCAAGGTAGAGGCTGTGGTGAAATGGCCTCGCCCAGAGAACGTCACAGAGCTGCGATCCTTCCTAGGGTTCTGCGGGTATTACCGCCGCTTCGTGGAAGGGTACTCGAGCAAGGCTAAACCTTTGAACAATCTGTTAAAGATATACCCTTCTGAGACCGGGAAGAAGGCTGTATCGGCCCGCCAACCATTCGGTGACCAATGGACCTCTGAGTGTGAGCAAGCCTTCCTGAAGCTGAAGAAGTGTCTGACCGAAGCGCCTGTACTTGCTTATGCGGATCCCGAACAGCCATACGTCCTGCATGTGGATGCCAGTCTAAATGGACTAGGCGCCGTCCTGCACCAGAAGCACCCGAAGGGTCTACGGCCAGTAGCTTACATCAGCCGCAGCTTGACACCCAGTGAGCAGAGATACCCCGTCCACAAGTTGGAGTTTCTGGCTCTCAAGTGGGCGATCACCGAGAAGCTCCACGATTACTTGTACGGTGTCACCTTCGAGGTAAGGACGGATAACAATCCCCTCACGTACATCAACACGTCGGCCAAATTAGATGCCGCTGGCCACAGATGGCAGGCCGCCCTCAGTAACTACCGTTTCTCCTTGAAGTATAAGCCGGGGCCATTGAATATTGGGGCGGACGCCCTCTCCCGAAGGCCAGGACTACTCGCTACCCCCGATGATGAGGAATGGGAAGAACTTCCCGGACCCGGAGTGCGGGCTATGTGTAAAACTGCAGCCATAGTTAATGACCAAGTGGCCTTCTCCGAGTTACGAGTGGCCGACTCCTTGGGATGCCAGTCGCAGGCTGTCCCCGCCGCCTACTGCGACCCAAAAGGGATGCACCTCACGCACAACAAGGTGTTCCGGTGGAAAGATCTGGTAGACTACCAAATTCGAGATCCGGTCGCTAGTATCATTCGGCACGCCGTTGAAAAGAGGAACCCAGCCCTTCTGAAACGTGCGCCCAATGACTTGGTGGCCTTACTCATGCGAGAATGGGACAAATTTGAAATAGACAATTGCTTGCTCTATCGGGTGGTGCAATACCATAACCACCCGGATAGGAGACAACTAGTCCTACCTAAGAACTTACAATACCTGGTGTTGAAGTCTCTACACGATGAACACGGGCATCTCGGTGTAGAGAAGACTTTTGGGCTAGTCCGAGACCGGTTCTTCTGGCCCAAAATGCAGGAAGCGGTGGAGCAACACTGCCGCCGTTGTTCCCGGTGCATTCAACGCAAAACGTTGCCTACCAGAGCAGCTCCCATGGGCCATCTTAAGAGTTCTGGTCCAATGGACTTGGTGTGTATGGACTTTTTATGTATCGAACCTGATAGCCGAGGCATCGGTAACGTGCTGGTCATCACGGACCATTACACCCGATATGCACAGGCCTTCCCCACAAAAGACCAGAAGGCTATCACGGTCGCGAAAGTTCTATGGGAAAAGTTCTTCGTTCATTACGGTCTCCCAAACCGACTTCACTCCGACCAAGGGCGAGATTTTGAGAGTACTCTGATCCGAGAATTACTTAAAATGCTGAACGTCGCCAAGTCCCGGACGACTCCGTACCACCCCGAAGGAGATGCTTTGCCTGAACGATTCAACAGGACTCTGTTGGATATGCTTGGAACTCTGAAGGGAACGCAGAAAGCAGAATGGAGTCGTCACGTAGAAACGTTGGTACACGCGTACAACTGTACTCGCCATGAGTCCACTGGGTTCTCCCCGTACTTCCTCATGTTTGGGCGGGAGGCAAGACTCCCCGTAGATGTGCGTCTTCGAGTCTCAACGGATGGGATACACAATGCTACCCATTTCCAGTATGTGCAAAGGCTAAAGGACAGTTTGCAGCAAGCTTATCAACAGGCTGAGAAGTCTACAGCTAAACTGAATGCTGGCAATAAGAGACGATACGACAATAAAGTCAAGTATCGAGAGTTACGTCCTGGGGACGCTGTGTTACTTCGTAATTTGGGAGTCCCCGGAAAACATAAACTGGCAGACCGATGGAGAGATGGCGTATATGAGGTGGAGTCACAGATGCCCGGCCTCCCGGTCTATCGCATCAAAGACACAGACGGCCGGGTAAAGGTTTGGCACCGTAATCACCTTCTCCCTATCCCCCAAGTGGGAGACGAAGAAGAAGAAATACAGGCCACACCGCTCAACGGTGAGTCCGATCTAGCAGAGGTGGGTCAAGAGACTGTAAATAACGAGACCCACTCTGAAACTCCTGAAGACCCTATGGAGGGACCCTCTCAAAGGGACTATTCCACAGAAGGGGTATCTCCCGGAGGAGCTACGGGTAAAGGGCCCCGTAGGCCAATGCCTACTAAGGTGGCACCAACAGGCCAGCCTTTGGATCCACAGAGCCCGTGCTTTGTGCCTAACAGAGACTGTTCAGAGACATTTCTCCCCTCAAGGGAAGAGGCTGAGCCTCAGGACTGTACTTATTACTCCCCAGAGGGAGTTGCTGAAGAACAACTCCGTAGGAGCCAAAGGGCCAGGTACCCTCCAACTCGGGTAGCCTATGATCAGGTGGGGGCACCCCATTATGAGGCTCAGCAGTGGTCTCGGAGCAAAATCCAATCCGTGATTGTGATGCTCACAGAATTGTGTAACCTTGTTTAAAGTTGATGCAATGTGCTAAGTTGTATTCGTACCAGATGCATTTTTATTATATAACGTTTGTGTATAGTAGTAAGTTATGTGGTCCAAGCGGGGACGTTGGAGTTTCACCAGGGGGAGGATGTAGCCAGGTCCCCCTCGCGCACTCGCCCCCTCCTTTGTCCCCCCCTCGCGCACTCGCCTCCTCCTTCCCCGTTGCGAGCGCGCGGTGTTGCTGTGCGGCCGGTTGCCATGGTGGGATCGGGTGGTTGCCGGGGACGCGATCGGGCCGGTTGCCGAGGCCGCGATCGCGTCGTTAGGGTCCCGGCGGCTAACGGAGCAGGGCGCCGCTATGACAGTTAGCTCGCGCATGCGCAGGAGGCCAGCTAGCGCGGGAGGCCCCAGATAGCTCGCGCATGCGCGAGAATAGATGGCCAGCCCCCAGGGTGCATAGGGGCAGAGAAACCTGACGCCAGGGAGCCAATCAGAAGGCCAGATTCCCCTGCTCCCAGTTAGCTACATTTCGCGGGGTTTTTCAGCCACGCAGGCAGTCAGGATCCGGACCAGCTAGGGGTAAGAGGTAGATGCAGGGGTCAGTGACCCTCTGCATTAGGCCAGAAGCCCCAAGGCCCCAGTTAGATCCTGAGCCACCAAATAGATTGTGGAGGAACAAATAAAATGGAAGGGGGACAGGACTGCTAATGCTCATAATCGGGTGGGGTGCAACTGCGCATAAGAGGGTCACGCCCGATAGGAGACACAAACTATCCCTACCCAAGAACTTACATACCGGTGTTGAAAGGCCCCTACACGTGAACACTGGGCAACCGTAGGAAAATGTAGAGAGGACTGTGTGGGCATTATCCGAGACCGGATTCATTCGTGGCCCAAGAGCTGGGATCGGTGGAACGGACACTGCCGCCAGGGTGGTTTCCCCGGAGGGGGGGGGTTCTTGCGAAACGCAAGAAGGCTTTTCCAAAATACCACTACAGCTCCGATAGGGGGCCCATCTTAATGAGTTTCTGGCCCAGATGGACTTGGGGAAATGTATGGGCACGTTTTATGTACCGCCTGACATAGCCGGCATCGGTAACAAGTGCTTGTCATCAACGGACCATTACCCCAAACTATGCACATGAAGGAGAAGCTTCCCCACGCGGAAGACCCAGGAAGGCTATCGACGTTACGCAGAAAGTTCTGGGAAAGATTTCTTCGATATCATTACGGTCAGTCACAACACGAAATATCACTAAATCACAATCCGACCAAACAGGGGCTAAGATTGGAGATGATACTACTGAATCCGAGAATTACTGTTAAAAGACAAATAGACTTTATTTCGACAAACAAAAGAAGGTCCACAGGACTGACATCCGTACCAGCCGGAGAAAAAAAACCGGAAGGAGCTGCTGTTGCCGTGAACGATTCAAACAGACCGCTGTTGGACATGCAAATTTGGGCACTACTGAAGGGAACGCAGAAAAGCAGGACATGGAGTCATCAAGACAGTAGAAATCGTTGGTACAAAACTCGTACAACTGTACTCGTCATGAGTCACTGGGTTACTCACAGCCAGTACTTACCTCATGTATTGGGAATAAACGTGTGAGTCAAGGACTCCCCATAGAATGTGCGTCTTGCGAAAAGTAGGCGCAAGGCGATAAAAGAAGTAGTAGGCAGAAAAAACAATGTGCTAGGGAGCCATTTTCTCAGTCATGTGCAAGGCTGAAAGACATTTTGCAGCAAGTCTTACCAAACAAAAAAGAAGAACTGAAAAGTCTTAAAAACCGAGCTAAACTAGGAAATGCTGGCCATAAGGAGACGCTAAACACCGGGGGACAATAAAGCGTCAAGTATCGAGAGTATACGTCCCAAAAGGTTGGTGACCGCTGTTACTATTCGTATTGGGAGTCCCTGGCAAACATAAAGGCAGACCGATGGAGATGGCGTATATGAAGGTAGAGTCACAGATCTCCGCGACCTCCCGTCTATCGCATCAAAGACACAGACGGCGGTAAAGGTGTGGCAGATCGTAACACCTTTCTCACACTATTCACCCAATGTAGACGAAAAGAAGAAATACAAGGCCACAAAAAGCGCGTCGACGGGTGAGACTCAACGACCCCCACACACCCGTGGTGGGTGGCTCGTATCATAGGGGTGTCAGAGACTGTAAAGTCAACAGCACACTCTGAAACTCCTCTAAGACCCTATGGAGGGACCTCTCAAAGTACTATTCTACGATGGGCATCTCCCGGAGGACTACGGGTAAGGGCCCCGTAGTGCCAATGCCGTACTAGAGTGGGCACCCAACAGGCCAGCCTTTGTATCCAGAGAGCCCGTGCTTTGTGTCCTAACAGAGACTGTTCAGGAGACATTTCTCCCTCAAGGGAAGAGCTGAGCCTCATGGACTGTACTTATACTCCCCAGAGGGAGTTGCTGAAGAACAACTCCGTAGGAGCCAAAGGGCCAGGTACCCTCCAACTCGGTAACCTATGATCAATGGGGGCACCCAGTTGAGGCTCAGCAGTGGTCTCGTGACAAAATCCAATCCGTGATTGTGATGCTCACAGAATTGTGTACCTTGTTATAAGTTGAATGCATGGTTGCTACTTTGTTTCGTACCATATGCATTTTTTATTATAATAACGTTTGTGTATATAGTAATTATGTGGTCCAAGCGGGGACGTTGGAGTTTCAAGCAAGGGGAGGATGTGCCAGGTCCCCCCCTCGTGCACTCGCCCCCTCCTTTGTCCCACCCCCCCTCGCGCACTCACCACTTCACCCCCCTCCTTCCCCGTTGCGCGCGTGTGTTGTAGTAGCGGCCGGTTGCTAGGGAAGCGGTCGTGGGCGGTTTTCCGTTGATACGCGAGCTGGCGAGCAGGCGGTTGCCGGGGACTCGATCGCCGTCGCTAAGTGCCGCGATCGCGTTGCAACCGGCCGGCGCTAGCGAGCAGGGCGCCGCCATGACAGTTAGCTCGCGCATGCGCATGGAGCCGCCAGCTATGTCGGAGGCCCCAGATAGCTCGCGCAAGCGCGAGCATAGAGACGGCCAGCCCCCCAGGGTCAATAGAGGCAGAGACACCTGACGCCAGGGACCAATAGGGCTGAGGGATTTGCCCGGGAGAGAAGAGATACTTTTCGCGGGGTTTTGCAGTGACACAGTCAGTCAGGATCCGGACCAGCTAGGGGTAAGATGGTTGGATGCAAGGGTCAGATGACCCTCTGCATTAGGCCAGCAGCCCCCAGGCCCCAGTTAGTCCTGAGCCACTTAATAGCTTGTGGAGTATAGGGACAGGCCCTAGATGGGGACACTGACCCATTTATTGGTAGCTTAGTCCGGACCACAGTGCTAAAGCCGTGGGTGAGGTCGCTGGGGTGTAGGTGGAGTTAGGGGCGGGTAATTAGGGGGTAGGGGGGGGTGGTGGGGTTGGTGTGGGGTGGTCGGGTGGTGATGTGATGGTAGTTTTGTGGGGGTGGAGGTTGAGGTGGGTTGGTTATTGGTGGGGGAGGTGGTGTGGGAGAATTAGTGTGTTTTGTTTTTGGTGTGTGGTGGGTTGAAAAATGGGGGATGGAAAGATTAACCCCCCCCGCCCCCGCCGGCGCCCCCCCTCCCACCCCGCCCCCCCCCCCACCCCCCCCGCCCCCCCCCCCCCCCCAACCCCCCCCCCCCCCCCCCCCCACCCCCCGCCACCGCCCCCCCGCACCCTCCGCCAACCCCCCCCAGCCCCCCCCCCCCCGCCCCCCCAGCGCCCCGTCCCACCCGCCCCCCGCTCCCCCCCCCCACCCCCCCCCACCCCGACCCCCAGCACCCCACCCCAACCCCGCCCCCCCCCCCCCGCCCTCCGCCCCCCCACCCCCCCCCCCTCGCCCCCCCCCACCCCCCCCGCCCCCCACCCCCGCGCCCCCCCCCCCCCCCCCCCCCCCTCACCTCCCACCCCCCCCCCCCCCCACCCCTCACACCCCCCCCCCCGCACCCCCCCCACACCAGACCCACCCCCCCCCCCGCCCCCGGCCCCCGCCCCACCCGCCCCCCCCCCCGCACCCCCCCCCCCCCCCAACACCACCCCCCCCCCCCCCCCCCCCCCCCCCCCGCCCCACCCCCCCCCTCCCCCCCCACCCCCCCCCCCCACTCCCCAATCCGCCCCCCCCCCCGCCCCCCCCCGGACCCCCCCCCCCCCCGGGCCCGTTTTTTAGTTTTTTTTGGGTTTTTGTAAAATTTTTTTTTTTGTGTTTGTTTGCTGAGAAATTTAAAAAATTGTGTTTTTGTTGTGTTAATAATGGGTGTGTTATTTTTTGTTGTTTTTTTTTTGTGAAAAAAAAAAAAACCCCCCCCACCCCCCCCCCCCCCCACCCCCTCCCCGCCCCCCCCCCCCCCCCCCAACCCCCCCCACCCCCCCCCCCCCCCCCCCCCCCGCCCCACCCCCCCCCCCCCCCCCCACCCCCCCCGCCCCCCCCCCCCCCCCCCCCCGACCCCCCCACCCCCAGCCCTCACTACCCACCCCCCCACCCCCCCCCACCCACCCCACCCACCGCCCCCCCCCCCCCACCCCCCCACGCCCCCCCCCCCCCCCCCCCCCCCCCCACACCCCCCCCCCCCCCCCCCCCCTACCCCCCCCCCCCACCCACCCCCCCACCCCCCCCCCCCCCACCCCCCCCCCCCACCCCCCCCCACCCCCCGCCCCCACCCCGCGCCACCCCCCCCCCCCCCCACCCCCGCCCCACCCCCCCCCACACCCCCCCCCCCCCCCCCCCCCCCCCCACCCCCCACCCCCCCCCCCCCCCCGCCCACCACCCCCCCCCCCCTCCCCGCCCCCCCCTCCCCCACCCCCCCCCCCCCCCCAACCACCCACGACCCCCCCCCCCCCCCCCCCACGCCACACCCCCGCCCCCGACGCCCCCGCGCCCGCCCCCCCTACCCCACCCCCCCCCCCGCCCCCCCCGCCCCCCGCCGCCGCCCCCACCGCGCGCCCACCCCCCCCGCCCAACCCCGCCACCACCAGCCCCGCCCCCCAACCCCCCCGCGCCGCCCACACACACCCCGCCCCCACCCCCCCCCCCGTCCCCCCCCCCCCCCCCCCCCCCCCGCGCGTCCCCGCCCCGCGCCCCCCCGCCCCCGCCACACAACACCACCCCAACCCCCCCCGGCGCTCCCTCCCCGTCGCGCCTCACCCTCACCCTCGGGAAAACGGAGACCTCAACACACCGCCCCCGAGGGGCACAAAATGGCGGAGGAGAACCACGAAAAAAAGAAAGGCGGCGGAACCCCAAACTGGTGAGAGTTGGGTTAAACATGGGCTCAATACCACCATCAAAGACCCTGGTACTGGGAAAATGGTGATATTTAATCCCCGCATGGAAAATATCACCGCAAAAAACGCTGTGGTTGGAGGACAACGGTCGGATCAGGAGCGGGAGTTCGGTGCACAAGGTGATACGGGGGACGTTACCGGCACCGTTGCTGGCAAGCCACAGGCATATGTAACCTTGCAACTCACGTGCACCAAGGCGCAGGTGCCTCAAAATCAACCGGACAAGACAATAGTTGTGCTGCGGCATGTCCACCCAGTACACATGCACAGTGTATTTGGACTTTTGGATTTGGCGGGGGAGACATTTGGGTTGGGGTCTGGACACAGGTGGGGTCACTCTGTTGGAGGTTAGCCGTCCTCACGGTGACCGCCTAGAGTTGTACTCCGCCGTGACAGCCTAGAGGTGGGCGTCGCCGTGACCCTAGGGGTGGTAAGCGTCCGCCGTGACGCCTATAGGTGGTAGCGTCCGCCGTGACGCCTATAGTGGTTACGTCCGCCTTGGCGCCCCATGTGTTTGAGATGTAAGAGATACGTTGCCCTGCATGTATTAAAGTCAATAGTTAATATAGAGCTGTCTGTGTGGTCATTGTGTATTGTCCGGCGAGGAACTACTCCCCCTCTGGTGGGAGCCATCGCAGGTGGAGGCGCTGCATCATTAGTATTGTAATATATTGCCCCAGGTTCCCTTAGCGGAGGCTCGGCCTTCTGTGAGCCAACAGGTATTGCACCACGCACCCCCTTGGTAACATTGCATGTTCCCTCCACGCACGCGGTATATGCGATTGGGTGGGGTGATATGACCGTTACACATACATACACATATACATGATTCATCATGTTTTTGTGTATTAACTTTAGTAACTGTTGTGTTATGTAAAATCAGTAACATTCTGAAATTGAAAATAAATAAATAAAAAAAGACATGGAAATGAAAAAGTGCATCTGAAGTGTCTTTGCCCTGAGAAACGAAGCTTCCTTAGTTACCTATTGTGATTTGCCTGTTGCTAAGGTCAACATAGCCTGTTCATTTACTTCTAAAGCACTGTCTGCTGTCCCAAGTGCATACCTAAACACTACAGTTGTAGATGCAGTGGAAAATTGTATATTGAAAGGTAGACCGTCTGGATGCCATGGGGAGCCGTCAAGCATTACAGTGCTACAGTGGGTCCACATGTTACTCAGAATAGCCAGTGGATGGGAATCCAATTCATATTGTGCAAAGATTTCCTTTATCTTCCGTTCTCTTGCTGTCTACACAGAGAAGCCCGATGTCCCCTGCGGTCAAAGTGCAGTTATAGAAATTGAAAAACAGCTGTGAAATGTCTGATGTGTTGTCCAGTTCTTGGAGTGTGGGAACGTATAGCAAAGCAGGGGATTTTACCCAACAAGATGGGTCCTAAAAGAAATAAATAACATTGTAGACAGGCACTTGCTATGGCTCTTAATAGCTTACTGAAGTTTAAAGGTGCATTCTGCTCTGAACAAGTAACATGTTCTGCAGACCTAACAGGCTATGTAGCAGTGAGGAGTAGAGGGGTGTACCGTATATCAATGCTACTCTTTTCATCGTGTCAAATGTAAAAGGCTTGTTGGTCCAGTTTGTTACATCTGACGCAAATTGCTAACCACATCAGACTTGGCTGATTTTTGATGACAGAAAATGTAAATGTAAATACACACAAAACTTGATATACAGATGCATCCACCAGTATTAGAACACTTACCTGGGAAATTCTGGGAGAATCTGGGGCAGTTTCACAGTAAATGCCTCAAAATTTCTTTGAGATTCTTAATGGCCCATAGGATTAACACAGCGGGGGAGGGGGGGGAGGGGGAAGGTCCCTGCAGGCCCATTCAAACTGAATGGGCCTGCAGGGACCCCTGCTGTGTTTATCTGATGGGCCATTAAGAATCTCACAGAAATGTTGAGGCAATAATGAGGCATTTACTGTGAGACTGCCCCAGAATTTAAAAGGCAAGAGTTCTAATACTCGTGGCTGCATCTGTATTCCACTTTAATATATGTCATGGGTTACTCCTTCTATTTTCACTCCCCAAATGATAAACTGGTGCACAAGGGTCAAAATTGTAGGAATATACCTTGATACATTGACATCAATAAAGGAAGGCAGATATAACGTGCTAAAAACTGCGCTCTGGTGTTGTGAAATAGGGTGCATGCAAAACTCCATGTACAAAGCTTTAAGCAATGCCTGTGCGATATAAGAAAAAACAATTATTTCTAACTTTAACAATGATCTTTAATACTAATCATGTTATTTTTATGCTGCACCTGCCTTTTTTACAGATGAGACATGGGTTGGAGTTTACACAGACAAGGATTGTTACCCAGTGCAGGAAACCTACACAAAAAACTACAGTGTGACAACCTCTACCCGTTTCTTTGACATACAGCTGGGCATAAAGGATCCGTCCGTGTTCAACCCACCTAGCACCTGCCAAATCGCACAGCCAGTATTAATGAGGGATGACTGCTGAGCCTCAGCCCCTGGCAGACACGGACAAGTAGCACACTGCATATATGTAATGTCTTACAAGCAACTTTTTGTTCCCTCGGTTATTGCGTTTGTTTTGACAAACTATAGACTAAAACTTGAAAGCTTCTTCATGTTAAACTCAAGTTTGTTTTAATACTTGTTTCCCCTGCCCCACGGTAATTGACATGATTTATGAAGCAATGAAGTACTGTTCATGGTCTGATTGCACACTTGCAACTATCCAAAGCTGTAGCTGCAAACACATGTCTGATCGTCACTGGAATCAAAAATGTCTGCACTGATGGTGATATTTTGCAGCATGAGATGCTGAGACTGATATTGTAATATTTGTGGGGTGACAATTATTTTGTATGTTTGGAATGCCGGTGTCTAAGTGGCGGGTTTTGTGGGGTCTTCATATAGCTAGTAGAAAATCGATAAACATCAGTGGCCAAAGTGTAATGGTACTATGGGATACCTTTTTATTTTCCCCTACTTTTTTGCTGACAAACCTATAGTTTCACTATCTACTTTAATTTTGTTACGGACCCCTCTCTCCCTTTCTACTATCTGGGAGATAATATTGTACACATCTTTCTAAAATATGGTTAGAAGAACTTTAACCTATTTGTAAGCCAATTTGACCACTGGAAAACATTAGTGTAAAGCTTTGTCTAACTAAACACACAAAAACAACTATTGGGGCTCATTAAAAGTCCTCCCAACAATGATTTATTATTAATATTATTATTATCTATGTAGAGGTAACACACAAAGTCACAGTTTCAGGTTTAATGTCCTTCACCATTTTAAAGAATCCCCAAATACATCCTAGAAGGGATGTAACACACAACATGATTACTAGTTGAAAAGAAGACCGTTGCTTTTGCCCTATTCTGTATAATGTTAGCACAAAATTATGAATACTGTATGTAATGGGTAAATGTATGGCGCCTATAATTAATTTGGTGCTCTTTTTATCTTTGATTTTTGAGTCGATTTAATATATGAAGGACAAAGTGGCTATAAAATAAACTTATTTAGCTTTATTTCTTCTAAAAAAACATTTAAGCTACTATATTTTCTTTCAACGTATTTATTTCCTCATTTGCAATCGGACTAGCACAGCTACTGAGCGGTTTGATCTCTACGAAACAAAATCAAATGCAGCACACTCAAAATAATATCATTAAAATCTTGTTTTTTTAAAGTCTGTCCCTCCCAAAGCTGATTATATAGCATTACTGGTATAATTCATGATAATGTCAGATGTCATAGACTTACCTTAGTAACAATAATGGATAATGCAGTACCTTGAAAACCAACATTTTGACCATAACTGGGGACGATCATCAGGGTAGGAAACCTGATAATGTTCATGGGCAGAGAGAAAAATGTTGGTTTACTTTTTGAACTAAGAAATTAATATTTCTACAGTAGGATTGTTGCTATTCTTCTACTGTAGCATTGTGCCTGAGTTGCTTAATTAATCGAAATCAATTATAAAACAATGTAATTATTATGTGTTTCAAAAGAGGAGGCATTAGTTAAACCAATGTTAAAATGTGTTTTGTTTTTTTTCCAGTTTAGCTACAGTAGTAAAAGAAAATGTATTTATGGTCTGAAAAAAATCCTTAACATATGGAATATAACTCTGCAATTGCATGGATTAACATTCAAAGAAACTCTGGTTGTGAACCTTTGCAATGGAACCTAGCTCAATAAATTACTAAATATTGCAATGTACTTGTTTTATTTGTATGAAACATGTGTTGTTGTCATACAGACTTACATATTTTTTCACTAATGTTTGTAGCTGATTATTATGGGTGAACAAAAGCAAACTGAATGCTATCACCGTAATGTGATGAGCCAGTTGGTAACATAGAATCCCTCTTCTATCTACTCTTTGTTTCAATGGACTAATTGTACAAAAAAACATTCCTAAATAACCAACACATTCACTGTTAGAGTAACCTAGAAGAGAACATAAATGAATATTGCTAGTTTTACTTCATATCATTCTACTGGAGTTCAGTCCTGCCTTTTCTAATCCCACACTCATAACCCATGTACTCTCTATTCTTGACTCTTCCATGTGCCCCTGAACAACAATAAACAAAGACACATTAATTTGGGTTTAAATGGTAGCCGCCTTTTATTTCACTATAAACCACAAACCTTCCTGAACCTGGTCAGCAAGAAACCCCAAACCTATGAACCTGATGATGCTCACTGCCGCTCCTGACCCGGTTTTGATTGATTGATTTAAAGAGTTTTGTATCACTTCATCGCATTGTTCCCGGATCAGCACATCCTGGCCGTCCTGCTGTTCATCTGAGAGGCCTAGCTGACGGGACATTGAATATACTTCTCCCGGATCCAATACCTTTTATCATCATTGGTGAGACCGTTCTTTATTTCCTCTCTCCCCAGGATACTTCCTAAAATCAGCTACCGGATTGACTATCCATTGTTTTATACAGTATACTGACTTTATCTACAGTCAATATATGGATATGGTATACATCCTATATGCTAATTAGCAACTTTCTATCAGACGATTGCACACCCTTGAATACCTGCGTGCATTGCTAGCCTCAACCTGAGTACTCATTTCTTCCTCCACATTGAGTTGTAACTCCTGATTGGCACATTGTATTGTATTTTAGACATTCATGTACATTGCATTTTTATTGTTATTGTATTTACCATTTATTTCTATCTACAGGGAATAGGATTTCTCTATTTTTTATGAAACTGCCTGCATTTATATTATATAGGATTGATAAAGTTGTGAATAAAAAACACAAGTCTGAGGATATATTTTGCAGAATGACAAATAAGTTTATTGCTTTGTGCGGTGCACACGCAGAGGAGAGTTTCAAAATTAAACCCTCCCAACAACATGGTGGCATACAGGCCTTATTTATACACAAAATACTAAACCCACGCCCCCTATACAAGGTTGCGTGTCGTCACTACGTAAACAAAATATGAACATGAATACATCGAGTTAATAACATTATGGGATGCCTAAATGAAATGATTCAGCAATATTCCTTATACAAGCCGGTGACTTTTACTCTACATACGGAACTTCACAGGACCCCACCTTCGGAATGAGACACTGTGCCTATCAGTCTCGTATTTTCATAACATTGGCACGTTGCACCCATTCTCAAGGTTTTTTCTTAGTTAGCTGCTTGGTTTATTATCACTTGAAAAATTGAAAGCAAAAATCCCTTTCAAACCGTTCATCTCATAACCCGTTCACTCAGACAAAACCTAAGATGGATGCTGACTTAAAATGGTTGCTTAGATCCCAGTGCTGTTATGTCAGACCCCCCCTTACGTCATATTCTCACTTTGTCATTCCCTCCTTTTTTTATTCTTAAAACATAGCTTTTGAGAATTAAGTTCATGGCGATAGTCCAGGGATAACTCAGAGGACAAGGGCGCGTGTCCTTCACTGTCATAGTCTCGTAAGGCGCTGCGGCCAATATGTCTTTTGGAGTTGAATAACTGTGGTCGGCATATTCTTTCTTCAAGGGACTGCTGTTTCTGGCATCTGTAAAGAGCGGCATCAGATTGGGGGAGGGGGCCGCACACTTGTGGATCATACCTTTGCAACACGTGACACTCACATATATGACAACAAATAACACCCCCAAACACACCAAAACATTAAAAAAAATTGCTCCAAGTGATTTAAGCCATTCACCTAACCCCAGAGGGTCCCATTCCATCCCATCTTCCTTTCTAAGCCTCTTTTGAATCTTTTGTATTTCATCTAGTTCATGCTGCACATTGCTACACTGATCTGGAATAAAAACACAACATTGTTCCTCAATTAGGACACATGCCCCTCCTTTTGAAGCTAAAACATAGTCTAAAGCAATTCTGTTTTGTAAGGCCATAAGCCTAATCTGAACCTGATTGATGAACCTGATCTGAACCTGAACCTAATGATGAAATTAAAAACTGCAAAATTAAGGCCACATCCTTCCTGTAAATTGTTATCTGACTAAACATACATTTTTACTCAGGTTTCATTGGTTGGTGGAGACACTTGACCCATACATTGATTCTTGTTCCTAGTGTCTGATACACCCTTTAAAGAGGTTCCCTTAAAAAATTGGAAAAATACAAAAATACAGAAATTATACACAATACTAAAAACCTTATTTTATACAAGCAACCTTTCTTTGGATATGCAGTTGCTAGATAAAGGAAATGGCATCTATCTCTATCATCATATATTTTCAGAATCATCACAACATTCTATTACTGAGAATTGAGGGGGTTTGGTATCTGTGGAAGCGAAATGCATGATCCTCACCCTGCACGCATTGTATACATCATTCAATCAGAATATCAGAACAGATGATGTCTGCGATGGGTCAAAATGGCTGACTTATGATCCTTTCCTTGTGGCTGACACACACCCCTGGGTGACCCCCTCCTTTCGGTGGAGGTGCAACACACTTCTGGATCAAAGATTTGCTGCACATGACACATACATAGAGAGTGATGAGTACTGCCAAAACACATACAAGAGCTTTCACAAGCCACGCTTCCAGGAAACCAATCATCCCATCAAGGCTCAATTGTACATACACCTTAAATTTCTAACTTAAACACACTCTAAAGAATAAAAATATTGAGTCTCTGAAAAAATGAAATGTTCTGATAAAACCGGGCCTTAGCCTGGTGTCTTATTTTCCTCGTTGGTTAACGGTTAGAGTTTTGACTCGGCAAAACGTTAACTTGCTGCGGCTGTGCTTTAGGTTACTTTGGTCTTTGGTGACGCTGGACCGTTTGGTGGAGCTGGAACGAGCTTTACGTGCTTTGGGTCCAGGAAAAGAACTCTGCCACTTTAATTGCTGTATTGATGGTTACTTTAGGCTTTTTCACCTGGGATGAAAAGCATGCTTGCGCAGGAAATATGTGACTATTAACCCCATCTCTAGTAGGTGCACTTTCAACGTTGCCTAGAGAGACTCAAAAAATGTATTAGTTGCATACAACTTATTGTTTTATTACCAATAACATGGTCCTTAATTCGTTCCTTTGGACTTCTGATAGTCACAAGTCATCCCATATGTGTCTCATATGGAGATAATTTATACCTAGGAATAAATTCTTGTATCAATGTGTTTACTCCTGTCTTAGCATCCGCATATAGACAGAGGTATTCCCTATTCATTTTCCTAATTCGTTATTCAAATTAAAACTAAGTAGCCAATGTGAACCTGACTTTGATACAATCTAAGTTCCTGAAACTTTGGGGCCTCATCCCTTGCCAAACCTCTTGCTTCCATAAGTAATTATATCCTGTCTGCAGGCCATATCCCTAAGACCTGGGAAACTGCCAGAGTTTGTCCCAATCTTCAAAAGTGGGGACAAAAAACACTGTCTCAAACTATAGGCCAATCTCTCTTCTCCCAATACTATCCACTGTCATGGAAAAAATATTCCCTCCCAATTAAGCAATTATTTTACCCATACAAATTTCCCTAGCCACTCCCTATCTGGCTTTTACCCCAAACACTCCACTGTAACTATTCTGCTAAAAAATTGAAATGCCTTGTATATAATGCATACCTTATTCACTTATGTAACTGCTTTTGCAACTATGTATCCCCTGTATTTAACCCTATGCAAAAGACATACCCACAAATGAGAGGTGACTCCCAAATTCACCCCTTCCTGGTAAACCCATTCTAGATTACACAGCACTTTTTTTTTACAATAACCACTGCTTACGGACACCTTTGGAAAAATAAATGGTTAAAAGTTATAACATACATCACATATTCAGTTAATAGACAAATGATTTTGTATAAGACTTCACACTAATGTCTTGTTTTATATAATCTCTTTGCACAGTGCTGAGCACACAGCTCAGCTTTATCATTTTAAAGACACTGCATATTCATCTGACTAAAGAAAAAAATAATTTTATAAGCTGGTTTCTGGGCAAAGAGCCATTTTGTTTCTGGGCGTTTCGCCAATTGACTTTGAACAGATAAGATAACGGCACATCACGGCTTCTTCCTGAAAAATAATAATTATTGGATTGGAACTTTCGCTTAAAGTTTACATACATGGAGCTATATCCAGAGCCCTAAGAACTACATTTTTTATGGCCTCTCAAAAATTAACCCACAGGCTTTTATATAGCTGAGGTTTATATAACTTCTTAACACACAAATAACTCCACACGCTCATGCTATTTCCCTACACTCATTTCTTTTTAATGCCTTTTGTGTGAACTTTCATAGTTTCACTGACTTCATTCACTACAAATTTATGCTATCCTGTTGCAATTCTGTCCTTTCTCACGCTACACACACCTATTTCTCTCCATTAATCAACACTCACAAGTCTAACCCACACTAACTCTTCCTTCATCTCACCTCAGGACTTTTGCTGACTATTTTAAGCAAGAGGTTGAATCCATACACCAGAACATTCCCTCTTTTTCCTCCTATCCTACTTTGCTTCCTACTCTCTTCCTGCTTTCCTTGACTCTTTTTCCACTCTTTTAAAAGAGAATGTCACCATCACTGTTGATCTCCTTTCTCCCTCTAATCTGCTACATTTCCATTCTCCTTCAAACATGTAATAGTTATACCATGACTCAAAAAGAGCAAGCTTGACCCTACCTGTCTTTCTAACTACTGAATTCTCTTGCTTGCTCCATTTTCTCAACACCCATTCTCTCCTTAACCCTCTACAATCTGACTTCTGCACTGCTCCCTCCACGGAGACAATTCTCACTAAAATAACTGATGACCTATATACTGCCCAAGACAGCAGAGGTCATTACACTCTGCTCCTATTACTCTCTGCAGCATTTTACTCTGTGGACTACACTTTTCTCTTTCCTCTGTACACACTCTCTCTAATTGACCTAATAACATCTCTTAGGTTTAAATATCACCACTATGCTGACAACACCCTCATTTACTTTTCAACCCCTGACCTTACACCTGCCATACAAACCTAAGTTTCTGAATGTCTCTGTTATCTCATCCTGGAAGGCTCTCTTTCGCCTTAAATTTACCATGGCAAAAACAGAGTTCCTCATACTTCCTCCCAAACCTAAAATATCACCTTCCACATTACTCTTGACTCTTCCATCCAGTAGCCTAAGCACACTGCTTAGGGTCATTCCCAACTTCTCTCTCATATTCTCCTCTTTCATTCAAAACATTTCTATAACTGTTGCTTTTTCCTCCACAATATCACAAAGATACACCTGTTCCTCTGTTGCTCAACTATTAAAACTCTGATTCAGACCCTCATTCTCTCCCATCTTGATAACTGTAATCTCCTGCTATCCCGCCTTCCTGACTTTCACCTGTCCTCCCTACTATCTATCCCAAATGCTGCTGCCAGAATCACTCTACTCTTTAAACTCTGATTCTGCATTTCCCCTCCTGAAATTCCTCTCCTGGCTTCTAATCAAATCCTACTGTTTCTGTATACTTTACCTACCAATTAGATTGTAAGCTCCACAGAGCAGGGACTTCTCTTCCTACTGTTACTTTTATGTCTGGATCACTTATTTCATGACCTCTTACCTTTACCATTTGCTACCTATATGATTACGACGTGCACCACTACTGTGAAGCGCTGTGCATATTAATGGCGTTATATACATAAAAACATACAATACAATATATACTTCAAACAATGCTTATGAGCTTTTACCCGCATTTTTAAACACAAAATATTCCCAAACATATCCTAATCCCATAGAAATAAAATTGAAATGTGTTTTTACTCGTTAAACACAATACAGAACACACACAATACAAAAAACTTCTTTCATACACAGCCAAACAACATCACAAAAATAACGAACAAATAAAAGAAAAACATTTCTCCCTTATTACCCAACAATTTCACCCTGCAACTATATTAATAAAAGTTCCCTTCTCTTTCTTTACTCTCATGTATAACCTGACTATAAAACTACTCTGATGCTCCGGAGCTTTTGAGTTAACTGTCGTATCTTAGCACATTCCTCGCGCTGGAGAAAAAAGTGGGGGCACGCTCTGTGCTGCTGCGATTTTGATTCTCTTTCTTGCAGACATTTGATTTCATTGTGAGCAAAAAATATTCATGTTTTCGTACGTACTTGCAAGTTTTTGGATGGTGATTTGTGCACACAGGTGATACTTAGCATGGTTTATCTTTCACACAGGTAATCATTCAGGAAAAATTAATTAGGGTATCAAATCCATCTAGCAACTCTCCATTAAGGGCGCAACAATTTTACTTGCCGGCACCGAAACTTGAGTTTATATCAGGAAATGATTTATAACCACTAATTGCATGTGAGGAAATGGAAGGAAAAGCTTATACGTTCATAACTGATTTCTGTGGCGTCCGCCAGCCGGGCATGCCATGCATGATTTTAGCCACAAAAACCTCATAAAATCCAAAGATTTATACTGCCACAGACACACAGGGATTACTGAAAGTTAGAAGGTTCCACTATGAGCCCTTGCGTTCGCATTCTTACGAATAAGAAAACCAGTGCGGCTGCTCATAGGTTCACGCTTCCTTCCATAGTAATTTATTGCAAACAAACTTTTTTCATTGGGGTGGCATGTTTTTCCTCTGGGACTTGCATGTGTTTTTCATTGGCCAACAAAACATATTTATATTGTCTCTTCTTGTTCTCTGTATCCATTCTTTATTATTTTTGTCTGCAGACACACAACCTCTAACGGCAAATTTTGAGAACTTTGGTTTCCCATTATTCTCCTGTTGCAGTAATCACATTTAATTGACCTGTACAATACACCTGATACAATAATAAGTGCAAGATGATTGCGTACAACTCTTTTGGCATGTTATTGTTCTGAAATATGCAAATAAGGACCTGTCACAAGACTGTTCCCCAATCATATTTTTTCACCATAACTATACCTAAGAAAAACACTTGAATTACTTCAGCGGGTCCAACCCAGTCCTGATAAACCTTATACTTTTATAACATGGATACAGATAAGACCTTCTAAACAGATATCCATAAATAAACTCACTTGGTATGTTAATGACAAGACAGAGCAAATGTACAATCAGGGACCCTTCCTGCTCAGACAACAAAAATATTTATCACAACCCAGGACAGTCTGAAAAACAATCCCTTAAGCATACAAACACTCACCTTCATCACAAAAACACCAAAAAATGTAACGGGACTCTCACCTTAATCCCAATAAAACTTAACATCTATAACACTTTAAAATGGATACAGGAACAGACAAATAAACTTATTTGACACACAGATTGAGACACCCTTCAAAACACATCTCTCTACACATCACTCAAAACAACTTTTTAAACTCAGGCTTTCCTCAAAAGGTGCCTTTTACCTTGATTCTTACGAGCGCTCAGCTTTGAGTGACAGAGGAGTGGTTTTTTCAGGTGCTCAGCTTCTGGTATTTTTGGGTCCCTATTCGGGCGCCATCTGATAAAGTTGTGAATAAAAAACACAAGTCTGAGGATATATTTTGCAGAATGACAAATAAGTTTATTGCTTTGTGTGGTGCACACGCAGAGGAGAGTTTCAAAATAAAACCCTCCCAACAACATGGTGGCATACAGGCCTTATTTATACACAAAATACTAAACCCACTCCCCCTATACAAGGTTGCGTGTCGTCACTACGTAAACAAAATATGAACATGAACACATCGAGTTAATAACATTATGGGATGCCTAAATGAAATGATTCAGCAATATTCCTTATACAAGCCGGTGACTTTTACTCTACATACGGAACTTCACGGGCCCCCACCTTCGGAATGAGACACTGTGCATATCAGTCTCGTATTTTCATAACATTGGCACGTTGCACCCATTCTCAAGGTTTTTTCTCAGTTAGCTGCTTGGTTTATTATCACTTGAAAAATTGAAAGCAAAAATCCCTTTCAAACCGTTCATCTCATAACCCGTTCACTCAGACAAAACCTAAGATGGATGCTGACTTAAAATGGTTGCTTAGATCCCAGTGCTGTTATGTCAGACCCCCCCCCCCCTTACATCATATTCTCACTTTGTCAGGATTTTATACTCTTTGTTCTTTTTATGCACATTTTTTGGATTTGGATAATCCGGTTTAGAGCTGCATTTGCCTACATGAACACATTTCCTCTATCACTATTTGAGCACGGTTATTAATTAATTCAAGAAATTAATTTTATTATATATATTTTTATATATATATATATATATATATATGTCTCAGGCACCAAAAAAAATAGATTGTAAGCTCCACGGGACCCGTGCATGCAAAATGTTTCTGTAAAGCGCTACATAAAACTAGCAGAGCTATACAATACCATGCTATTATTATTGTTATTATTATTAACAGCATGCAATAATACAATGCAGCGCTTGATAAAATGACTTTAACCATCAACACTTACAACAAAAGAGGTGGGTGGGCAAGAATCTTTTGAGGAGGAATCCAGCATAGAGGTAAGCACGTGGCACCCATCTCTTAAATAACCTACCCCTTCCCTAATTCTCTTTTTCCCTTCCCTTATGCATCTCCCTCCAAGGACCATCAGGCCAAGAGTCATGCCACCCCACCCCCCATGGGTCAGGGTTCTCTTTACATTCTGTTCACAGTTGCCATCAGTTGTGAATTGGCCGGACAGTCCCAAAAATGGATGATGTGTCTGGGTAGATTTTGTAGTAGCCAATGTCCTGGAATGTGATGTGCTTTAGCGGAGAGAAAAGGCATCTCATGGGACCATGTTGGCTGGGTGAGGAATCCTTTGACCTCACACAGTGCAGCATTCAGCCTCCTCCAAGGTCACATGGAGGAGAATATGCAATAGGTATGGGTCATCAGGGACTCCGTGCTGGGGCCTCTCTAATATGCTGCTACTGTACATCTACGCGGAGTGCGGATCATTGGACTGCAGAGCAGATACTATACAAACCAGCTTACCCAGCTACAATTCCAGGTACTTAGGGCACTCAAAGAAACTGTATGGAAAATATAGCGCAGGCAGGAGAACCAATTGTATAAATCGTTTTAATATAAAAATTATTATTAAAACAGCATCTGGACTCACAATTGATAAAGTATATACAAGACTCCACTTGTTGGATGTGGTCAGGATCTCTCTGGGCCTGTTACAGTTGTTCCGATGTGCCATAGATCTTAATGAGACATCAGGCAGACTTCCCAAGAACACCTTGATCCATGCATTTAGGGGCCGCGCTACCTCTTTTAGTGAACCAGATGTAGAGGTCAGAAGCTATGCTCTTTGTCGACCAACTGGATAAGGGACATATTCATGTGGCATAACCGGAAGTCTCGTACCAAGATCAGGAAGTGAATTACTATAGCTACCGCCCTACATGTTTCGCAGTAAGTTCCAGCTATTACCTTTCACTTTATTCACCTATTATTTTATATTTTTAAGTATCAATTGTCCTTGTTTCACTACAAGTCACTGATCACATTACATTTTTGTATTAGGATTAAATTCTCCTTTAGCACACTTAAATTATACTAATTTAGGGGAGGCAGATAGGCAGTAATGATGAGGAGGACACTTAAGTGCGGGGGAAAAATCATTCGATGAGGGTGAGATTTAGGAGCTGTGTGCAGGAAGGATTAAGAGTGAGGAGGTCCGCCATGCTTGTTGGGGGGCATACAATTGTAAAGTGAGGGAGGTAGGTATGTGCAGAAGGCAACAGAACTGATGAGTGCAGGGAGGAGAGTGACAGGCAGTGGGGTGCAGAGATTGATCAAGAGGGAATGGTACAGAGGCAATCACCCAGAGGTATATAATGTGTTTCTTTAAAATAGTTTTGTCGATATATTATTTATTCCAATGCCTCACGCAATGCAATCCATTTCCAGCTGCATGGCACACCTCATCTGTAACATCACAAAAGTTCTCCACGGAACATTTTTGGAATGTTGACAACAATTTGGTTTATTCTGTGAGCTGCAAAAGCACCGATACCGGTGCTACCGCACAGAAAGCCCCATTCAAGTCCGGCGATACTGAATAAGCCTTTATGACTGTTGTATGTACAGTGGCGGCCGAGCTGAGTCTTCAGCGGCCGCCATCGCAATGTGCGGGCAGACTCTGGGCAGACGCGGCTGGTTACACGCGGCTGGTGACGTGTGACGCGCGTCACTGTGGCGCCGGTCACACGTCCGCCGGCATTTCCGGGTAAGGGGACATGGGACAGGGAAATGGAGGGGAGATGCGGGAAGAGGGGGAGCAGAGACAGCCAGGGGGTCGTGAGGGGAAGGGAAGATGCACGAAGCTGCCGAGCAGAGGCGGAGCATCTAAGCAGTCAGGGAGTCACGAGGGGAGGGGAAGAAGCGGCTGAGCGCGGCCAAGTTAGGCGCCAGCCATAAAAAGCCCCGGAACATTACGGGCATTTGTGAGATTGAAGTTGGCCGCAGCAGTATGTATGTATATTGTCGCTGTAGATGTATACGTTATTAACTACATTCTTTGAGTACTGAGGAAAAGGCGAATTTGTCAGGAATAAATATTCTTTTTGTCAGGAAAAAATCTGTATTTAAAAAAGAAGGTATTTTGATATGACAAGTTCGGAAAATTAGTTGTTTAAATATTTTTTTTCAATAGAAATATCAAGAAATGAGAGACTTCCGGTGGCATCAAAGGAAATGGCTGCCTGAGGGACCGGCTCCAGAGCCCCTCTAAAATAAATTTATTAGTTAGAGCAATAAATGTACTAAAGGCTCAGCTAAACGTACAAAAAGCATAAACAAACCTCCACGGACGGTAATATTAAGCCCTCCTCGCCATAACAGTGCTCGTACCCGGCTCCCAGCTACAGTTTGCGGCGCCCCGACGGATCCCCTGGAGGCCCTGACCCCCCGCAGAGAAATTGCCCTCTGTCTCTGGCGGACGGGATGGGAGCGGAGTCTCAGCAGCAAGCCCACGGAGCGGGAGGGTCGTCGGAGCTCGGAGTGCCCTCCAGAACTCGGGCCTGCGGTGAATCGAACAAAGCTCTTCCCCGTGGGGTCCGAGGACCGTCTGCTGCCACGAGGTAGGGCGGAGGCGGCGCGCTCCACTGCGCAATCCCCCCCCCACTACCCCTACACAAGCAAGACCATATAAAGTGCTGATCCGGGGCACTGTCAGACAGGAGGGGGAGCACACATGGGCACCCCCCTTGCCAAAGGATCTACCTGTCTGCACGCGGGGCTGCGGGGGAGAGTCTCAGAGTCTCTGAATGAATTCCCCAAACAAGATGGCCGACGCCACCATGCATGAGGGAGGGAAGTAGGCAAGGAGGAGAGAGCCCAGGAGAGTCCCCTCTGTGTCCTGCCGCGGAGAGGCCTTTGAGTGTCGACATATAAAGAAAGAAGGGGGAAAAGAAAAAAAAAAGGGGGGGGGGAAATAAATAAATAATAAAATAATTAAAAGGGGGGGGGGGAAGTGCTTTCCCTGCTTATCAAACACCCCCACATCTGAGACTTTCGGAGAAATTAGCGGATACAGACGTCTGAGGGATTCAGTGTGTGGCCCCTTCCAGCAGTACCGTACAACTAGCTGGTCAGCAAAGATGGCTAACAAAAACAAAAAAACGCTACCCCAAAGAGTAACAGCCTACTTCTCCCCGAGTCCGCGCCAAGCAATAATCAACGAGGTCTCACAAGATGGCGATGGGGCATGCGCTCCGGAGGGGGACGAGGAGGAGCTGGCGTCGGGGGTGACAGGCGCCACGGGGGCACTCACGCAAGCATATATGGAGAAACTTTTCTCCAGGATGCGAAAAGGTTTCCAGGAGGACCTCAACAAGGCCATTAACACCATGAAAGGCGATATGGAGGCCCTAACGAAAAGAACAGAGACCACGGAACAGAGGGTGGAAGACATCGAAAATGCACAATCAAACACAGATGACGACCTAAATAGAATGGCATATGAGATAAGATCTTTAAAAGAATCTATCGAAGATCAAGAGAATAGAGAGAGGCGACAGAATATCAGGGAGCGCAATATACCAGAATCAATTCCAACAGAAGCCCTATGTCCATGCCTGAGGGAATTATTTCTTGAACTGGCACCTGACCTGTCCCAGAAAACTCTAGAGCTCGATCGAGTACACAGAGCTCTTGGCCCTAAATTCTCCGATCCCAAAAAAACCAGGGATGTTCTTGTTAGATTCCACTCATATTCCCAGAAAGAGCGCGTCCTAACAGCAAGCAGGAATAAAGGAACAATTACCTTCAAAGATACACCTCTACAAATATACTAGGACTTATCCAAAGCAACTATCGAAAGAAGGAAAGAGCTAAGACCCCTCACGATCCTGTTGAGAGAAAAGAACATCAAGTACCGCTGGGGATTTCCTCTTAAATTGATAGTACTTGCGGAGGGTAAATTCCACACAATCTCCTACACAGAAGACATCCCCCGTTTCCTGAAGGCACTGGGCCTCCCCTCCCTGAATGACGGAGTCGAGGAGGAAGGTTCCTGTAGATCGCCCTCCCCAAGGAGAAACCCGAGGACATCACAGAGGATCGCATCCCAAAGGAACCCAAACACAGAAGGCTTCATCGGAGCGGATCTGGGCGAGGGAGGCTTCATCCTGCCCCACCGGCTGGAGCTCCAACACCGGACGATGGAGGGTCGATGCACCTGTGGGTCAGGGGGGGGGAGGGACGGTTTCACATCGGTCTTCTGTCCGCCCCCCCCCCCCCCCCCCTCGGCCCGCCCCCCCCCATCCCCCTCCTCCCTCATCCCCCTCCACCTGCTGATGATCCCCTCTCCCCACCATCCCACTAAGACGGCGTGGGCGAGACTCACACAGCGGCTGGTACCGCTGGGAAGACTTCAACTAAAGATCCGAGCCAAGAAGCCACGCTGACACCCTGTGTCGTAGGTCTACAGTTAGTAAAAACTTGTGAATAATTATCTATTTCCATAAATACACCACAAACCAGGGGGTCTGTTCAGCGGAATCCCATCCCCCACCCCCCCATCCCCCATCCTCCACTATCCTCTCACACCTGTCCTGCCCCCCGCCCACCCCCAGGGTCGCCCTACCCAGCTCCCCCTGAAATTGAAAATGTTTGTTCAAGTTCATACACGGTTTGACGTTATTTCCAGAGCACCTCTTGTATAAGTGTATAAGCTATTTTGTTATGTTGTTATAAGTCTAGCAAATACAAACAAGGAATCCCAGTCAGTACACCACTGGCCCCGGTGGTTTTTTCCACTTCCCTCCACCTCCCTCCACCCCTCCTCCATCTACCTCCCACACCCCCCATCCCCCTCCCTCCCGCACCATCGCCCCACCCCCTCCCTCCCGCACCATCCACCCCTCCTCCTCCCCCTCCCCTCCCTATGAACCATCCCTCCCTGCCCTCCCTCCTCCCTCCCTCCTCCTCCCTGGTGATGCTATCTCTAGTGTATTAAGATATGACTCCTGAGTAGCTGTTTCAAAATGTAGAAGTTTTTAGGTTTGATGTTATACATATTGCAGGTACCAACAAAAGCTCTTATTAAATGCAATATGGGGTACAGTGGATCTCTCTCCCTCACCTCTGTTTTCCCTCTCCTCCCCCTCCCTTTTTTTCCCCTCCCCCCACTCCCCCTTCCTTACCCCCCTCCCCCCCCACTCCCCCTTCCTTCCCCCTCCATGTTTACCCCTCCTCAACCTCCCACCCCCCACCTCTCCCACCCACCCTACACTGATAGATACTCGAAATATGGAGTACAGTTGATCTCTCCCTCCTTCCCCCCCACTACCCCATTCCACCTCCCCCTCCCCGTTTCCCCACCCTCTCGCCTTCCTCCTCCTCTCTCCCTCCCCCCTATCCCCCCCTTTTTCTTCCCCCTCACGTCCACCCCTCCCCACCATCCCAGCCCCCCACCACCCCAATCCCACCCATCCTCCACCGATGGATACTTGCCCCCATGTCTCCCCCAAACTTTAAAAGCTGTTGTACTAAGAAAATAAAATTAAAATACAAGATGAGAGAGGGGCTCGGTCCCCCCCTCCACTCAGGGCGCCATTCCCGAGAGCGCGCTGGAAGATCTCCAAAGGGCAATAAGCCCTCCACCTTTGCCAGAAGGGCAAGGAAGGTTTCACATGGTTGGGCTCTCTCATAGCCCTCAGATTTCTTTTTCTAGCTATCCCTTTCTCCCCACCCTCGTTTTTCTACCCCCTCCCCCTCCTACCCCCACCCGTTCAGACGAGTCGCCTCTCGAAACTCTGGAGATCATAGGGGGGTTGGGGGTCGGCGCGGATGATGCTCGAAGGGTCTATCGACCAAAGATAAATGAGCCTGATCACCCTGGGAAAGTGACCACAGCAAAGGCCCACAAATCAATTAAACTATTATGGCTAGTAAAACCAACATAAAACTCGTATCAATGAATGTTAAGGGGTTAAATTCCGTACGAAAGCGTAGACTAGCACTCCAAGAATTGAATAAGTTCAACGGTGACATCTTGTTTTTACAAGAGACTCATTTTAACCCAAATAACCCTCCCAACACTTTCAGTAGACAGTACCCACAAGCATACTACGCCTCCTGCAATATTAAGAAAAGAGGGGTAGCTACCCTGATACGCAGTAATACCCCCTTTGCCCTAGAAAAGAGTATCTTGGATCCAGAGGGTAGATTCATAATTTTGCTGGGCTCATTTACAGGAGAGCCGATTGTGTTAGTGAACGTTTACGTGCCAAACAAAGGTCAGATCCCCTTCATGGAGTCAATTTTTTTAAACTGTAAGTAACCTTAAATCACCCTCAGTAATAATAGCGGCAGACTTTAATATGACCTGTTCCCCAGACCAAGACAGATCAAGTGCCCAAGGCATAGCGTCACCAAAACCATCAATAATCAATGCCAAAAAATTCAACAATATGCTTAGAGACTTCCCAATGTTTGATATTTGGAGAACCCAACACCAGTGGGAGCGAGACTTCTCATTCTATTCTGCCCCACACCAGTCCTACTCGAGGATTGATCTTTTTCTGGGTACCAAAAATGTTCTCCAGGCGTCTACCCAGTCAAGTATTGGCTCCATAACATGGTCTGATCATGCCCCCATAGACATAGTGCTCTCTCTGCCTTTCAGTGGGAACAATAGCTACAGTTGGAAACTAAACGACTCTCTCTTAAACTCCCCAGAGATAGTGGGCACAATTACGCAAAAACTAAAAGAATACTTCGATATAAACAAGGGTTCGGTCGGTTCCCCTATAACGCTGTGGGAAGCCCATAAGGCAACGATCCGGGGTTCCCTCATTTCCATAGCGTCCTTCCAAAAGAAAAAGAGACAAAAAGAATACAAGGAATTGATGGAAAAGGTCCTGTCTTTGGAGGCCGCACATAAAAACAAACCCACCAAAAAATTATACAAAAATCTGAAAAAACAAGGACTGAATTAAAAAGAGTCCAACTTGATGAGGTAGAGAGGGCATTGCGATGGACAAACCAACGCTATTACGACAAAGGAAACAAGTCTGACCGGTTGTTGGCCAATAAATTGAAAGGTCTTCGGATTAAATCCCAAATTTCGGCAATCCGGACCAAATCGGGTGTAAAATCTTTTAAAGAGAAAGAAATTGCCCAAGAATTTTCAGACTTTTACACCAAACTGTACAACCTAAATCCCCCCCAAAACGCCCAGTCTGGGTTGGCGGCTATGTCTAGATACCTAGAGGAATGCAGCTTACCTGCCCTTTCAGAAGAAACCGTCCTTAAACTTAACGAGAAAATATCCCCTAAAGAAATATTTGAAGTAATAAAACAACTAAAAACAAATAAGACCCCAGGGCCAGACGGTTTCTCGAACCAATATTACAAAAAATTCAAGAAAGTGCTGGTTCCACACTTAACGGAGGTTTTCAACTTGTTTATGGAGGGGGAGGATGTCCCAGTATCCATGTCTACAGCTAACCTGGCAATTATCCATAATGAAGGAAGAGACCCGCTCCAATGCGGGAGCTATAGACCAATATCTTTACTTAATTCGGATCTTAAAATTTATAGTAAAATCCTTGCAAATAGACTAAATCCAATATTACCGAGCTTGATCCATAAAGACCAGGTCGGATTTGTTTCGGGCAGACAAGCTTCGGATAATACGCGCAAAATAATAAATATCATTGACCACGTACATCTAGGGGGGACAAAAGCATTCCTATTAAGTCTAGATGCTGAAAAATCATTTGATAGAATTAGATGGGATTTCTTAGACCACACTATGACTAAATTTGGATTTAAAGGCACCTTCCTGTAGGGGGTTAGGGCCCTATATAAGAACCCATCGGCTTTTGTCAAACTCCCAGGAGGAAACTCGGTCCCCATAAAAATTAAGAATGGTACAAGACAAGGCTGCCCTCTATCCCCACTCCTTTTCGTACTATCAATCAAACCCCTGGCAGCAACAATTAGACAAAGCCAAGATATAAGAGGGGTCTCCACCGGGGACAGAGAACACAAAATGTCACTGTTCGCGGATGACGTTATCCTGTCTCTGACATCCCCCATGATGACCCTTCCTAATCTTCAGTTTGAGTTGGAAAGATTCGGCCGGATCTCGGGGTACAAAATCAACAGCGATAAATCAGAAGCCCTGAATCTTTCCCTGACCACCCAAGAAGTAAAACTAATGAAGCTCAACTTTAGTTACAAGTGGAGCTCCACAAATATAAAATACTTGGGAGTCAGAATAGCCAACTCATACGCAGCATTGTACAATTGCAACTTTCCCTCTTTATTTACAAAAATGAAACAAGATCTCCAGAGATGGAACAAATACCATATTTCGTGGCTCGGTAGGGTAGCATCAGTTAAGATGAATATCCTTCCCAGACTGCTGTATTTCTTCCAGACTCTCCCGGTCTGTGTGCCGCTGGCAGACCTCAAAAACATCCAAAATAGCATCTTCCAATTTATATGGAAAAATAAAAGGCCGCGAGTGGCGCGAACCATAATGCTTGCCCCAAAGGAGTGCGGAGGCCTAGGTGTACCAGATATAATCAAATACTACAAAGCATCTCACCTACAACAAACGGTGGTATGGAATAACGACCCAGCGTCCTGTGGCTGGTTGGAGATTGAGGCCTCATACGTGGCTCCCCTATCCCTTGGAGCACTACTTTGGTCCCAGGGGGGGTGTGTGTGTGTGTGTGTGTGTGTGTATTGACATAAGACAATAGGAGTGCTGGTGTCTATTTGTCAATCTTGGTTTTGCTAACTGCCCTAGCATTCAGAGAATCATAGGCAAAGATATTCAGTGTGACACCTGCTGGACACACACACACACACACACACACACACACACACACACACACACACACACACACACACACACACACCCCCCCGCTAGGAGTGTAGAATTCTCCCTGACACAGGACCCACATATAGTGTAACCACATACACCACAGGTATATATAAACAGTTACTATATACTATTGGGGCAAATAAACACAATACACATACAGTAACCTTCAGTGTCACCCTGTAACACTGCTCCTCATGGGTGATAACCCACACAGTATTCCCAAAGTCCATGTACCCAAAAGTCCCAAGAGTCCCACAACCCCACCCACGTGTGGAAAAGCACTGCCCACTAAGATGAAGTGTAAGTTTGTGCACTTGGGGATTTGGATGGTACCTGCTTGGTGCTCCTGCACCCGGGTACTGCAGAACAATGGATGAGGACCAGTCTGTGTCCAACGCCAAAGCCTCAGCGATGGCGTCCTCCTCCTGGTCGATGGTCTCCTTCTGAGTGAGCTCACTGCTCAGACAGTCTTTGTCTCTGCTACTGCAGAGACTGATTTCCTTCTTGTCAGAACACGCAGCACTGCAGCTGTGCCCCTGACTAAGCTGACTGACTCTACCTAAGGGGCCTTCCCTAGATCAGCCACAAACTGAAGGGGAGTTGAGCCTAGCTGGGGCCTAGGGGGTAACCTGGCCTACTGAAAGAAGCCACTTGCTCCCTACACAACCTCCCCCTACCTAATCCAGCACCAACTGCCTCGCATGGTCTGTGCACAACAATGTATCTTTCTCCAGCAGGAGAAGCTGCAAGCCCTATTCGCTGTCTGGCTGCATGTGACAGAGATCATAGGGCAGTCCCCAGAGGCTGCTGGCTGTTGTAGTTCCCCATAGAGCTTTCTATCATTGGGGCCGCGTGCGCGATCTGCACTGCGCATGCGCGAGTCTGTAATGGCCGCCACTGCTGCTAGCTGCACATGCGCGACCTTGGTGAACCCCTGTGATACGGAGCGCCATCTCTGCAAATCCTCCCTTTCTGTAATGGCCGCCGCATCACGTCTGCGCATGCGCAAGCCTCCGCGCATGCGCGGACATAACAAAGATGGCGGCGCCTTGCCTCCTGCCCCACCGGGAGCCTCTGGCGACGTGCTCGCCCCCGCAGCTGCCCTCCCACTGGTGAAGACAAGGGAAAAGGAACGGGGAACCGGGGAGCCAAAAGGGACCTGGCTACATCAACGGGGGTTGATGTAGCGGGTCAACGCGCGAAATGCGTAAGAGTTAGTCTCTTGCTACTATGTGCCAATAAAGCTTTTTTTGTATCCAGTTAAGAAGTCCCAGTCTGCAAATTCTTTCTCAAGGCAGTTGCACCGCCTCATCCATCCCCATTTCCGCATCTACCCCGGTTGGAGCACGCCGATGTCCTGGAACCCACGCACACTAAACAGTGAGTTTATTCATTTACTGTGGGTTTACCTCATGTAAGATATACCTCGGGACAGAGGCTATTGAGGAAACCTAACCACGGTTTGATAACGTGCTACGAGGGATACCATTCCTTACATGGGACAGTCATTGAGAGTGAACTTGAAACATTTATAATCTTCATGTGAACTTTGTATATGTTGGATCTTTTTGAAGTAGCGCCGCTAGGCACCGCCACTACTTGTTTTTTTTTCTAAGTCATAGTTACATAGTTACATAGTTACATACTGCACCGACACACTTTATTCGAGCAAATACCCGGTATGTACCTGGCAGATACCTGGAATGCGCCACTCCTCACCTCTGACAAGCCCCGTTGCATTAGCCTTCCCAGCCTGGGTTCATGCCTGGCTGATGGGCGGCTGATCTGTTAAATGATAATGATTAGGATTTAATAGGCTGCAATGCTTCGCGTGTCTACCAGATGGCATAAATTCATGAATTGTAATGCAGTATATATATATATACTGTGCAGTATTGCAGCCAGCGGGAATAAAATGCTTCAATCCCTGCTTGGAAAATAACTCAATGCACTCGGGCAGAAAACAGTCACAAACCTCAATACACCCGGGTATACCCGAATTCGTGGGACTAGCCGAGCTCGAATAAAGTGTGTCGCCAGTGTAGTTACATAGTTACATAGTCTTACAAGTCTTATCGCACTGAAACTGTTTGTTTAAAATGCAGCCTGGAAGAGCTGCACGGAGAGAGCTGCATCTCTGTGCATGACTCTTACAGGCCATGGTGCAGTTTAAATATTTATTTTAATAATATTGTATGGGAGCAGGGTGTCTCCTGAGCAGAACCACATTGATTTCAGCTTCTGGAACCCCCTGCTTCCCGAGTTACAGGCCCCATTATGTGGTGCCGGTATCCCCACCATTTAAAAATCCTCTGTGTCACAGCCCACATGACCGGGGGATTAAATACTGCAGGAGATGCTGGCACCACATACCGAGGCCTGTAACTCGAGAAGTAGGGGTCCCTAAGGCTGAAATAAATGCAGTTCAGCTCAAGAGACCCCCTGCTCCAGAACACTATTATTAAAATAAAAACTTCATTACCTTAGCGGCTAACCCTCATCGCCTTAGTTCGGGAATGGAAAGTGGATAAGAAGATCCTCTGGGAGGTTCCTCTGTGGGAATGCAGGTGAGATTGTCCACAAAAGACTGTAATGGCCCATCAGATTAACACAGTGGGGGTCCCTGTGTTTGAATGGGACTCCCAGCTCTGCAGGATTCACACAACGTGAGTCCCATTCAAATGCAGGGATCCCCACTGTGTTAATCTGATGGGCCATTACAGTCTTTTGTGGACAATCTCACCTGCATTCCCACAGAGGAACCTCCCAGACTGAAGAAATCTCACAGCATTGGATGGGTTTTAGTGCAGAATTCTCATGGCAAGTGGTCTAAAACTAGTAGCTGCAGCTGTAATTCATGCATCTATTGTTTTTTTACAATACTCCAAAATTCAATGTCACAAATATATTTCAAGCAGGTTCCATATAAACTCACATGCACAGAAATTCAATGACGCATATGCGTTTCAACCAAGTTCCATAGAAACACGCATGCAGAGAAATTCAATGACACGCATATGCGTTTCCACCAGGTTCCATAGAAACACGCGTACTACACAATGTAATTCATGCACTACACTACTGTATTTCTTCTCAATGAATTATATACAGTACAACATATTGTCTTTACAGGTGAAAATGTCCAAGAGCCAGCCAGCCCGAAAAAGATGCCGATTGAAGGAGAATGTATATTTGGAAGAAGAGCGAAGAAATTTGTATTATTGTACTTTTCGTAAATTCCTTTACTATAATCTAATAAAAAATATTTCATATTTTAATATACTTTTTAGTCATCTGAAGTTTGGGGGGGAATAAGTGGGGGTTACATTTAAATACCATTACATATCCTATTGTATGAAATAAATGGGAATATGGGACGGGTTATATTGCATTTAGATTTTCAAGACAAAACTAGCACACTAACGCCTACTATCATTTCTGCAAACTATTGCAACCAACGCTAACATTCAATTTTCCTGGCCACAACGCATTCACAAGCAGGCAAAAAATATGATCGGGGGCGCATACACCACCCGGAAGACAAAAGCGCAAGTAAATGATGCTAAATCTGTACATGGTTCCGATTTGCACCCTTGACATTGGGAACAGAAGAGGAAGTCCTCTTTTTCTGTCTTTGTTCAATTGCAATATCAACTCGATGAGAGCTGAGGTTGCAATAGCCCTTAGAAATAAGTAAAAATGCAATGACATTGGAGCAATGTCATAAGGCCACCAGGGCCCCATTCAATATAATGTCCCACTGTCATGGGGCAGGGAAAGGGTTAAAACAAATGCACTTTTGTAAACTTCCAAAATAATTTACAATGCGTATATTTTGAAGAGGCCATTAGTTTAAAATATATATATATATGTCTATTAAAACAGCAATCTTCCCTACTCGTTACTTTTTCGTGATTGGTTCGCTTTTTCAATTAAGGCAGTCAAAATTATTTTACATTTTTTTTTCAATGTTTCATTGTCACTTCAAACCTGGGAGGTACTTCATTTCATTTAGCTATTCATCTTTGTGTAATGTTAATTAATGTGTTAATCTGATGTGGGACAAAAGTAATAGATGAAAATGGTAAATGGGTGAAGGCTATAACAGAAAAAGCAAACTTCATATTCATTGAAACAACAAAAAATATTTAAACTGGGTTTTCCTGGTGAAGGGGCTTGGTCCTTGAAACGTTGTATTATAAACTAAGACTAAAGGATGTAATGCCAGATCTGTTTAACTTGCGGCTTGTGGACCAAACCTAGCCCCTGTAGACCCTGGAGTGGCCCCTGCTCTATCTGCTTCTGCTAATTTCATTGCAGCTAAGCAGACCACTAAGCATTCCAGCAGCTACAGTTATTGTGATATTTTACACTGACACTCACCATAAAGCTAAGGTGATCAAATGATATGGTACAGATGTTATAAATGCTTGCAAAATATTGAAATATGGCAATTTTTACTTGAAAGATATAAGTACAATTACAATGCTGTACACTTCTGACCCGTCTACTTGAAATCTTTTCTAATCCAGCCCTTTGGAAAGTTAGTTGAAGAGCACTACTGTATACAATGTGGTTAAGCTGATATGTATTCTCTATGGGTTTATAGCACTAGGCGTATCCGTTTGCTGTGTTTGATCTTTTAGAATGCTGCAGTTTCTCTGCACTTTGAGTTCTGTTTTTTCATTCTATGCCCGTGATCTATCCAAAAGTGTATGTTTATATTATGCAACGAGATGCTGATCCTTCAATACATTTAAGAATTTATTGGTGCAAAAATATATAGTACTGTCAGGACTCAGGAGGTCCTTGAACATAACAGGGGAATTACCCTTTGCTGGGATTAAAGAAGTGGAAATGTTTCCTGCTATAGTCTTGGAAATGTATTGACCACACCCTCACCTCACCGGCAAATACAATTTAGTGGGAATGGAGTATAGAGAACACACTAGGCTGACTGATTTGCACATTGATTGATTAAACAAAAGGTTTATTTCTCATAGGTGAGCACTTTCACTCGTTGATGCTTCCTTCCTGTGGCTGCAATTTCGTATGTGTGCAATAGGTATAAATAGATGACATGGAGATAGAAGGGAGGTGAGGCCAAACAAACCACATAAATGACTAAGGATATATATATATAAGGAGTAAAAGGGAATAGGGCCAGGAATATTGTCAGTCCTAAGTGTAGCCAGAGCAAATGTGGCTACTATTCTGCCCTTGTACTGGCAGTAAGCCCTGGTATAATCAGACTGCCAGTAGTTGATATGGGGTTTTCCCCCTCCTTGGTTCTGTACTTGAGTGACAGCGGGAGGTGGTGACATCAGGCCTTGGAATGACCAATCATAAGACAGACCTGGTGCCCTCCTGGCTGTACTTAAGGGCAGTGCGTTTAATGAAGATTTACTGTTCAAACCGGAAGTGCCTCCGATTTAGTCACTGGCTGTGACGCCGGATCTCTTCTCCTGCAGGTTACATACACTGAAGGCTGCATGCCCAGATCAGAGCACAGAGGAACTAGGACCGAGGTCTGAAGTGAGATTTTCATGGGTAAGTACACTCTTATCAAGCTCTGACCTACATTCTGGTCCATTAGAATTCCCTTTATCTTTTCATGTGACTCACACTGATATCAACAGTGTTGGATGACGGCTTGAGCGCAGGACAGTTTTCTTCTTTTCACACAGCCAAGAGACTGACTTTTGGGCCTTCTCTTGTCCTCTTCCCTCTGGGGGAGAGTGAGTGTGTACCATACTTCTGTCCCTGATAGAGGGTCAGGGAAGAGCTGGGACTGCTGCGGGTGCCCTGGGCCTGTACTGAAAGATCCAGGGACCATCCTTCAGTGGATAGCTGAGAGATTGCATCGGGCAGAACCCTGCCGTGTTACTGTGCTGTACAGTGAGGACAATTAAACTTTCCTGTTGTTATACCTCCTGCCTGGTGTGTGACCTTACTGGGGGGAGAGGTAATCGTTCTACCGTGAGAGATCACCTTCAGTTCACTTGAGCCTACGGCAGATGGAGGCACTGCACTGCTAGAGAACCATGTGGGTAATGTACCCCAGAAACCTGACCCTGTGTCCACACTACCATCGGCGGACAGCTCAGCCCTCCTGTTACCAGCAGGTATCATGCACCACACGAACCGTAATGGCCAAATCTCCCACCGGGTGGGGGAAACATTATTACATAAGAAAAAGTAAATTTGTTCCAAGCCAATTTAAATGTCTGGCTTGTTACTGTACCTAGAGATAGACAATGCAGTATCAACACCATACAAACCCTATGATTTAAAGCATTGAATATCAAGATGTTTTGATAGAGTATAGTAGATTTCCTCTGTGGTAAGAAATACCCATAAGATTATGGTTTATAAATGTATCTGTCAAGTGCAATTCAATCACATTGAAGTATAACTTGGTATTTTTCTTGTATTATTTGGTTTTGACTAACAGGAAAATCTGCGGTTTTTCCATCAATGGCTGATACTGTCTTTGCACATCTTGGTTTAGAAGCAGTAATTCAATGCAGTTAAAGGAAATCCTCCAGCATGATACATATTCTTGTGTGGTTGCTTTTTGAAATCTTACACATTTCTCTTCCATAAGAGACAACCACAGCTTTTTCTCTGGATGTTGTGTTGTTTTCGGTTCACAATAAAGTTAAAAGAGGACACGTGTTTGTCATTTCTAGTATTCTTAAAAATATCCGGACAAATGGCCTAAATGTAAAAGATCAGTACTGCCTACTGTAATACACGTAATAAATTTGATTCTTCATAGGTTGTTATTAGAGTTAATGGGCTCTCTTCGACAGGCTGGTTTTTCAACTGAAACATTCTCCCTTTAACAATACAGACATTTTGAACATGTTGCTTAGTGTAATCCTGCTAAGATATTTTGCACCTGTCTCACTTTGGGGGGTGTCAGAAATCTCTAAGCAGGGACAATTATATTTACATCTATACTACAATAAATAATTCAGCGTTAAAGTTGCAATCCTACTTAGGATCATATTCATTAAAGGGCGCTACACTTGTGCACATCCTAATTCCCATTCAAATGAATAGTCGTCAAGACGTGCCAAAGCATTGCACCCTTTAGTACATATGGGTCATAGTCGGTCAGTTGAATTTCTTATAGGCTTTTGAATGGGGAAGTGTTTGTCAATCAACGTGTTTTCTTTATCCTTATCCTCCCCCGTCATTATCAGAGATCCAATAATGTTAATGGGAGTGGGGGCTGTAAACACACTTGGCGAAAACACAGTGACATCACACAAAAGGGAGCAGCAGGAGGGAATCATACCCCTTCCAATTCTATCTTTAAAAAATAAATTGAAAATACTTATAGGCGTCACATTTGGGTAAAACGAGGACCAATCACCAAGATGAGACCCCTTGGTAGTCAGCCCCATTCCTAAAAATGTCATAATAATTTTGTGGATTTTTTTGTTCATCACCAACAAAAAGGTACAGAAACTCAGAAATCCATTCCCCTGTGATCCCCCATAAAAATAGTCCTGGCTATTTGTTAATCGAATGGCTTATGAAATTAACATGTTATAATGGGATGTCACCATTATTTTCCACCATATTTTCATAGGAAGATAATATTGAAATATTCTTTGCCGTTGAAATATTGAATTAGCTTTCTATATGCCATGTGAAAGTTTGTTCTACATTTTTATTTATATTTATATATTGCCAGAAATAGTAGTGAAAGTCTGGGTCAGGAAATCTATGGAGGCAGCAGATGAGCTTGGTGTAATATTTTTCATTCTCAGCCATACACGGTATGTAGCGACGTGAAAAAAAGGACTTTTTCAACTGTGGAATATACTTGGATTATTACTGTAAGATTAATAATACTGATTTTAAAAGCCTGGCATGTTAAAGAATGTAATACATTGAAGGAAGAAATTGATAGATCAAAATAAAGTTATTCTACTTGTAAAAAAGAATAGAGTTAGAGTAACAAGATGTAATAATGCTTAGAGAAAGGCAAAGTACTGTAACGAGTTCAGAAGTTCACGTTTTCCCCTTATATTTTACAGTTCCTAATGACATACCTAGTATCACATAAACCCTGGCTCACCATCCATGGGTACCAGTTACAGTATGTCATGGGCACTTACTCGTTTTTTAGAGGTTAGTCTGACTGAGCATTCTGACAGAGCGGCCACCCAATCGAAATGGAATTGAAATCGAAATGCCGATGGCATTTTGAGATAATATTATGTTTGGGGTCTACAAATTACTCCATAATTTGAAAACTTCACTTTTGTCTGCTGCATTACACAGTTTGTTTAACAAAGCCTGTGTTGAGGAAGTAAAGGTACAGATGTAGTACACATATGACGCATGGTCACGAGACGCTGTTCCCGACACCTTTGCTTGGTTGTCCGCAGCACCAGAGACAGTAAGTCTTGCTACATCTGTTCATGTCTTCCAGGGTTCCTCAAAATTGGGAGACCAGGTAATGATAGGAAAAGTGATATTCAACAAAACACATTAGAAAAGAAAATCCAAAGCATGTGAATGAACAATTACAGTGTTGGAAAGAGATCATGGAGCCATTAGGACTAACTCACTGATTGCTCAATATGGACCTTGTTTACTAAGAAATGCTACCCCATAAAACATCTTGCATGTTGGAGGACACCTTTAGACTCATTCAAGTGAATGGGCCATTTAGTGCCATATTTACAAAGCAGTGTTATAGCATAAGACACCTCCACTTGAAGGGCCAGAAAATGCCATATTTACTAAACCGTGCTGGAAGGTGTCGTATGGAATAGAACTGCTTATGTATACCTCGGAATGCTGAGAGCATGGAGTTAGTGTCTTGCATCACAGATGCTCTGTTCTGTACTATCACCAGAAACATCAAGTTTTGGCCAATGCTGGATACAAGGTACTGGACTTAATGGACCAATGGTTTGACATAACATTGCTAATTTTTAAGTTCTTAACATTAGGGGTTAACATAGTGGAAAAGAGAGTATGAGATTGTTTCTTTAACATAACCTGATCCGGCTATTTTGACTGTATCAACCATATTTACTGAGCTGCACATACAGTTTTGCTCAAGTTTTTCATCTCAATGTCAGAAGCACAGGAAACGCTGCTTCTGTGTCTAAGTACATGTAGCCAGGTCACTTGATGGCTACTATTCTGCCCATGGGCTGGCAGTAAACCCTGGTACAATCAGGTTGCCAGTAGTTGGTATGGGGTTTTCCCCCTCCGAGGAACTGCCTTTGAGTGACAGCGGGTGGCGGTGACATCAGGCCTGGGCATGATCAATCATAAGCCAGACCTGGTGCCCTCCTCCTGACAGTACTTAAAAGCAGGACCGCCCTAAATTTAGGATTGTCCTTCCTCTCAGAGGATGACAGGTCACACGACAGGGAGTCTGAGATTGGGGCCTTCCCTTGTGCTTTTCCCTTCGGGGGAGAGTTAGTGTGGACCATATCTCTGCCTCTGCTAGGGAGGTGGGAAGAGCTAGGACAGCTGTGGGTGCTTTGGGCCTGTGGTGATGGTCCAGGGACCATCCTTCAGTGAGAGCTGAGAGTACTGCATCGGGCAGAAGCCTGCCATGTAACTGAGCTGTACAGAAGACAATAAACCGTTCTTGTTGTTATATACCTCCTGCCTGGTGCGTGATCTTTCTGGGGGGAGAGGTAATATGTTCTACCATGGGAGATCACCTTCAGTTCCTGGAGCCTACGGCAGATGGAGGTGCTACACTGCTAAAGTGAGATGTGGGTTATGAACCCCAGAAGCCTGGTCCTGTGTCCCCACTACCATGGATGACTCAGCTCTCCTGTTGCCAGCAGGTATATGCACCATACACTGTAGTAATGGACAAATCTCCCACCGGGTGGGGGAAACACCGTTACATACATATAGTCATGTATACCCTGTATGTACAGGACATTTAATGTTTCATGAGAACTAGGTACTTGTTTTAGGCAGAGGATTTTACCAGCTTCTCTCAAATCCCCTCTTCTTTTTGTATGTAGCCAGGTCCCCCAGGTTTGCCCCTACCTCCACTGAGGTGGGAGAGTCAGGGAGGGTTGTGGCAAGAGCAGGGAGTGCTCCGGTGTGTGGGAGGCTCTGCGGTGGCCCGGGTGCTCAGGGTGCCACCTTTTTGGTAGTTGCGCATGCGCAGTAAGTCAGAGAGGCGACGGCGCTGGAAGGGAGCTCGTGCATGTGCAGGGAGTGGCTGTGGAAGCGCGCGAAGCCCAGACCAATGAGAGGAGGGCACGTGCAGGGGACTACAAGTCCCATGAGCCTCGATCAGACCAGGTGATGCCAGGGAGCTAATAGGACTCTGCAGGAAGAGGATAGGAGGTTGCGCAGGGGAGCACGTTGCTGAGTCCAGACCAGTAAGGGGAAGATGTAGGAGCCCGGGGTGTGGAGAGGCAATTAGCCTCTACACTAGGCCAGAACCTTTCCCCCTAGGCCCCAGTTAGGCCCTGAGTCACAAACAGTTTGTGGTTACTACAGGGACAGGCCCTAGTCTAGGAACCTGCCCCAGTAGTGTGTTAGTACAGAGACACAGCGGTCGCTGCAGAGTTGCATCAGAGGTTTGGGACCAAACCTCCTCAGTGACATTATTATCCATCCGGGTCGGATTGCCCAGGAGGAGCATCACGGAAGGCCCCGTGTCTGCGGATCCTTTGTGAAGATGGTCTGCGGGTCCGAGTACAGGAGCGCTCGGCAGGTAATTTCTACTAAATGCACCAACTGTAACATTTCTTATTCTAGTGGCTGCGCAGTCACCACACACTTGAGGGTTTGAGTTGTGGGACATTGGACACGGTGTGGGGAACACGGTGGAGGGTTGCATCCTGTGAGACGCATTGGCTAGTTGTGTCTCCTTGGGGAAGAATACAAAAATGTTATGCATATGAGGTTATGGTCACCGTTAGTAAAGATACTAGTTCTTTTATATACTGTGTGAATATTATTGTGTTTGTGTCCTGCGAGAAACAACTCCCGCTTTGCTGGGACCCATCGCAGGTGGAGGCGCTGCATCTGGTAAGTGACAATACGTATATATTGCCCCAGGTTCTCCATGGCAGAGGCTCTGGCCCTGCGAGCCAACAGTTTATACATCATTGGTAGTCATCCTGTATTCTAGGGGAAACAGGGCTACATGTAGATATAATATTTGTCCTATGCCTAGAGCACCTACGTTTATTGCGCTTTTCCTTATTGGTACTGCTTCCTTTTTTTGGCAGCAATCATTAGTACTTTCACATATACAAGAGTAGTGGACATGTATTAGTGGATACAAGAAAGGGATGATACCCGCTCAACATGATTATATAGATGGTAGGTACAGAGGTGGTACACTAGGGGAAAACAACTTGAGGTAACAAAAATAAATCCTGTCAACATGGTAGGAAAAAAGGCCCCAAAAATCCCATGCACTCTGACTCTGTGAGTAGTATTGGCTGAGTCACATGACTGGATTGGCCTCAGTATGGAAAGGAGGATGGCACTGCCTGATGTAACCAGGATAAGTATACCTAGAGAGTGATCCGCTGACCCCTATGAGTGTGATGATAATATGAATTAAAAACATGATTTTATTCATTAATCGCTAAAAAATTGGAAAAATCAGCTGATAATGTTAGTGTAAAATTAAAAAAGCAAACTGTTCAGCCCATGGGACTTATGGTCCCAGTTGCTAACTACTCCGCTGGTAGACAGGGTACACCTGCAATGGTGTGTGTAGATATACAGCAGGTACGAAAACTGATGCTACTCTCTTGAATTCCCTGTATCTGTATAACAGCAATATGCTGACAAAGTGGCTCAACAGTGGCTGATCCTCTAAATCAGAGGTTGTAGAGAAGGTAGCATCAACATATAATAATGTCAAACATAGTTAACCACTATCCATGGGCAGTGTAGGGTAGTGGACAGGGGCAATGAAGGCAAATTAGGGAGTCATTCTTAGGCCAGTAATGTAATGGGCGCGCTTGCACGCGGCACTTATAATTGGCTGTGGTTAGTTAGCCTTTCTATAATAGGGCCGCGCGCACACGGCAGTAAGCGTGGAGCCGGCCGATTGGGGAGAAGACAGCGAAAAGAATGTTTCCGCGCCGCTACAACCGCTGTAATGTATGTATGCATGTGTATGTACTGTATGTGTATGTGTGTGTGTATGTATGTGTGTATCAAAGTTGCACAATGTAATAAATAATTTATTCTTATTACAACATGTCTTTTTTTTAAAAAATATTATATAATAAATTATTAGCTTTCAAACAATCTATACACACACACACGCACACGCACACCATCCCCAGTGACACACAAACACACAGACCACTACAAACCTGTCGCTCACAGCAGCACGGACCCGTACACACAAAAAGTGTGTATCACGTGCACGAGCGTTCGCACAGGCGCACGTGCCAACTATAGAACAAGCCTAAGGGAGAAGCCTTTGGGTGACTCGGGTGTTATGTCCCCGAGATTCTCCAGCAACAAAGGAAACGGTTCTTTACAGTAAGGGCAGTTACAATGTGGAATTCATTACCCATGGAGACTGTGATGGCAGATACAATAGATACCTTAAAAAAAGGTTAGTCATCTTTTATAGAAAGGAAAATTGTACAGGGATACATCAAATAAATAAACATGGAAAGGATGTTGCTCCAGGGAGAAATCTGATTGCCATTGTTGGAGTGAGGAAGGAATTTATTTTTCCCAGTATAGTAATAATAGCATGTTCTTGTATAGCGCTGCTAATTGTACGCAGCGCTTTACAGAGACATTTTGCAGGCACAGGTCCCTGCCCCGTAGAGCTTACAATCTATGTTTCCGGTGCCTGAGGCACAGGGAGATAAAGTGACTTGCCCAAGGTCACAAGGAGCCGACACCGGGAATTGAACCAGACTCACCTGCCGCAATCTGTGTGTCAGTTAGTGTCTTTACTCACTGAGCCACTCCTTCTCCCTATGAGACAAAATTGGATAATGTTTCACTGTAAATACAAATATATGATAAGTATCTGTCATTTAAATTTAACATAGGTTGAACATGGTGGACATACTGTGTGTCATTTTTTCAACCTCATCTACTGTGTAACTGTATAACTAACACAATCTCTTCTTCTACCGAACAGAGTATATAAAATGAGATGTGTATGGTAAGCAAATCTGTTAGTCTTCTGTGCCATAACATAACAAACCAAACCCTGACCTTACTATAGCCTGACATTGGCCATGAGGTTTGTAACTGTATTTACGTGGTTTATGACCACTTTTGAGAAATATGTGAAACATTAGGAAAATGGAAATCTTGAACTATTTGCAGACCAACCGCAGCCCCTTTACCTCGACAAGTTTTCAATTATAATCATAAAGGGAAATAGCGTGTATTGCGTGTAACCACTTAAACTGGGATTCTAAGACAATACTAATCATATAAACAAACATTCAACCATATAAGTGCCAAAAAGTAATGGGTGACAGACTTTTTGGCTCCAGAGTGACGTGATTGCTATTACAGGGATGTCAAAGAAATGTGGTGGTAATCAGCCCCAAATCACACAATGAACATCATAAGGGGAAGAAGCAGGTTTGTGATGATCACAAGAGCAGCCAATGCATGAAGGCTTCGTTAAATAGGCCGTAAGGTGTCTTACAGCATAGCATTGTGTAGTAAAAATAGCCCCGAAACTACCAAACCTTCTCAAATCATGTGTAACATTTTGTTATATAAGCTAATTAAAAATAAGTTTTCAGTTTCCACATTTATTGACTTGTTCCTTTATTCCCAAGAACAGTTTCTTCCATGTTTTTTTCCCACTGCCTTTACTTTCTTCTGATGTTGCCCTTGGGAGTTATGCAAGACAGTGGGCCTCATGCAGTAAGCGTCGATTATGTGAAATTGGCAAGCTTACCGATTAGGCATGTTATTGGCGATTTTTCCTCTCCGTATGCAGTAAGTGCCGAATACATTCAAAATCAACCCGAAAACAAATCCGCCCACTCTCACGATGAGTAGCCGATCACACACTGGTGTATCGGCGTGCGTGGCGGGGTGCTGTTAGGTTGCCCAATCACAAATCTTGCTGAATCAGGCGAAACAAGCATGTATTGGATAGCGCGCCATATTTAAAGGCAACGTGTACTGCTAATCATTCTCTGTGTTGTTGGGAGTGAGAGAGAGAGAGAGAGACGCACAGAGCTGGCTGATTGAAGATTTGCATATTGACTGAGAGACTTGTTGTGTATTGGGTGAGCTTTGTCCATTGTTGTTTTGTTTATATCTTTGTCTTGTTTTATATGTGGAAGTGTTTCGTGTGATTGGCTGTACATTTATTGTCTGTTTTTTTGTGAGTGCTGGAAGTATGCCCGCAAAGCGTGGGAAGAGTGATGCTGGTGGGAGTGGGAGTGCTACTCGTGCGAGTACGCGTCGGAGTGAACGTACTGTTCAGGGGAGTGATGTTGCTGGGAGTGCGAGTGGTGTTGCTGGGAGTGGGAGTGCTGGTGCTGCGAGTGGGAGTGCTGTTGCTGGGAGTGGGAGTGCTAGTGCTGGGAGTGGGAGTGCTAAGGTCTTTTATACAGTAGTGTAGTCATTGTGTCCAGTCAGCAATTGTGCAGGAGAAATAACATAAATAAAAGACACAGAGCATTGATTTTTTAACAGTTTTAATTACGAAACACCTAAAAAAGATACTGTAACTTCTTCAAGGTCATTTCACAATGGACAACTGTGACAGACATGGTTATCTGTTTTTTTTAAATACCTACAAGTCGACACAGTAGCACAAGTACTGTATACATTGCAATTCATTACAATTCATGAATTTCTGCCACCTGGCGGATACGTGAATAATTGCACCCAATTAAATCTGAAACCATTAAATTAAACAGACCAACCGCGGATCAGCCGGGCGGCGTGAATGCGGCATGAATACAGAAATGCAAAATGAATACGTGGAATAAAGAAGAGCCAATGACAATGGCTCTGTGATCTTTTACAAATACGGCCATTACAGCTGTAAGCTCATACAAATAGTAAAGAGAAGAATTCTCATTGGGCAATATTGTATGCAAAAAGTTGTCTTATGCAAACAAAAAGTAGGAGATACACTCACATTTTGTAAATGTGCAACATACAATGTACGAGGTATTTGGCATTCACCCTGGTTCCTTTGTGGCGTTCGACGTCTGCTGCAAGCGCGGTCCCACGCGTCCCCAGACGTGACATCTATTCTGGGCGGCAGCTTGGTGGAGAGTGAAAAGTCTCGTCTTACAGATGAGGCTCCAGGGGAAATGTCAGGAATATATTCTACGCATTTCGCTAATTGCTTCTTCATGAATCATGTTTGACTATGTATCATATTGGTATAAATATATACCCTATCTAATTAGTAATGATTAATTGGATAATCAACTTCAGAATGGACAATACTGAAACATAGTAATGTCCACAAATATCACACTAAAAGGTGTGTTGACAAACAGAGAGTGTAGCTCCAACATACAGTATAAATCCCAATATAATTTAATAATATATTTAAAAAAAAATAAGTATATATATATATGCACATAAAAATATGTTAACATATAGAAAACATACTATTCAATAAAAACAATAATAACTCGACGCAATGAGTCTGTGGGTAAACAATAGGGAAGAAGGGAGAGGAACAAAAGATTATTAGTACATTGAATGATAATAAAAATTAGGTCAAAAAGGCTCCAATATCAATATCGACATTTAGTCCTCTCTGTTGCCTCTGTAGGAAAATGAATATAATTCCTAGCGCGTCTATTGAGTGCATAGAGAAACTGGGTAAAGGCCCGCGAGAATGTAGATTGCGAGACCCCGCCCACTATGCCCACAGTTGTCTGGTATGACGCGGAAGCAAGATAATGTAATGAGCACAGCATTTTAACAAGCCCAGGGACTGCACGACCTCTGGCTGTGAAAAAATCTAAATCTCCCCTTATCTCCTCATAAAGAGATAAGATTGCTGCTGAACTCAAACGATAGCGACTTACAATCTCCTCCTCACTCATCCCATCTAACAGGGTTCTCTCCCTGTACACACGCGGACGAGGCACAACTTGTCTCCTCTGTCTTCTCCTCTGATCTCCTGTCCCTCGGCCTGTCCCTCTCCCTGTCCCTGTCGTAGTCGCGTGACTGTCCCTTTCTCTGTCCCTCGGTGTGTCCCTCCCTTGCCCTATATGATTCTCTTGATCATCAAGCATGTCATAGAAAAGAATGTTCCTCCGTCTCCTAAACAATCTCAACATTTTGAAATGAGTAGCTGTGAATGAGCAGGTAATGGGCGTCCTTTAAATAGGTATGTGATGATGTCAGGTGACATAGTAAAATGCAAGGTGTTACATTAACATAATAAAGTACTTCTGTGGCAAGCTGTGTGCAGTTGTTGTTATAAGTATTTGTTGTGTGTATTCTGCAGGGAATGATGATATTTGCCAATGATGTGACGTGAAGCTTTGTACAAAAATTGGTTGCAAATAAATAGTGTAATGTGCAATGCATGTAACACTTGTGAACGCAACAGTCAGTCATGTAATTAGACAAAAAGGCTGAGATTGACGTGGGAAAAGTTTGGTGTAACATGTGTAATTAGGCATGTTATTGTGACATGTTGACAACAATGAATAGTCGTGTGCATATGCATGCATTTCTGTAATGAGGATAGTTGGTATAGAATGAGTTTACAAGGTGTCCCAATGATGAATTACTGTACATGTGTGTATAAGTTAGGTTGAAGTGCTTGTAATGCTACGGTTACAATGTAAACATGCAATGTGATTGAGCGTCCAATAAGTGACGTCATGAAAATAGGGAGGACCCAAAAGTATATGTAAACATGAGAATACAGATGTACATGAACGTTTAAAGATGCGTGACACATTACAAGCATTGTGTAATGTAAAGGAAGATGAATATACGGTGTATGTGTGACATGTGTGACATGTGTAACATCATGTAAATAATTGTCGCTCAGTTCAGTAAAATGTGTGATATGATGTGAGGTTCTCCTTTAAGAGTTGAGTATAGTATTTTCCCTTGACACATCATCACATGATGAGTAATGTGACCCGCAAATACTGACAACATGTAAAAGTAGAATGTTATGCAAATAATACACGTCAGCTGTGACACAATGCAGGGAATGCCCCCCACACTGTAATGCAAATGACGTTTGTATTGTGAGCAATGAAACGTAAACAGTACTATACTGTTATACGTCCCCGCTCCATTGACTCCATTGATGTACAGAAGTTTTTTTTTTTCTAAGTGCCGTTCCGGCAGCCTTAGCGATCGTTCTCCCCTCCAAACTGCCAACTTTAGTTGGCGGGAGAAATTGGCCATAACATCTCAATTTCGTAGTGCCGATCAGCCCCGATAAGCTGATTTTTTTTGTTGAATCCAGCCGATTTAAAAAAGTGGCGATCAGTGGCGAAAACAGGCTTATCGGCAGGCGAATGGCCATAACAAAATAATCGGCTCCGAAACCTGGCGAAATCAAGCACTTATCGGCGCTTACTGAATCTCAAACCCAATTTTGGCTATAAAATGGCGATAATTCCCTTATCAACGCTTACTGCATGAGGCCCAGTGTCACTGCTACAGATGGGGCTAAAAGAGCAAATTAATTGGACAGCAAATATTCCTAAAAGATAGAAACAAGAAATCTGTGAACCAGGAAACATTTGATCCAAGATGTGTGAAATGGTCCCAACTGCATTCGCAAACGTTAAAAAAAGAATAATTCAGTTTTGCAAGATATTTCACTATGCGAAACAGCATTGAGAGAGAGACAAAGGGAGGGGGTGTAAGGATTCTGCTCGATCCATGCCAGGAATTGCTGCAGTTTGGGTTTTCCAAGTCACCTGACCTTTCTGGTCACTGTGGCAATTTCGGGTACTGGCAGCCTATACAGATGCAGCGGCCGTTATTCGAACAAATCTCGAAATGGATTTCAAGATTTCCCCGTGATCTGAACACGTTTTGCCAGAGCAGACTCTAGTGGCCCATCGGATTAACACAACAGGGGTCCATGCTGTGTGAATCCTACCAGGGTCTGCCTTTCTCTAATAGACGCGCAGTAAGAGATTGGCTGAATCAGTCACTCTAACTGCACACCTCTCACAGGCAATCATGGGTGTTTTATTTAATTTTGAACATTACAGTAATGTAGCACTGGGTCTCCGGAGCTGAAATGCATTTGTTTCAGGTTCGAGGACCCCGTGCTTCTCAAGATACAGGCCCCGTTATTGGGTGCCGGTATCTCCTATGCATGGAAATGTCTTGTGTCACGTGAACGGGACATTTCAATGCACAGGGGATACCGGCACCCCATAATGGGGCCTGTATCTTGGGAAGCAGGGGGGCCATGGGCCTGAAACCAATGCCGTTCAGCTCCGGAGACCCCCTGCTACATTACTGTAATGTTTAAAATTAAATAAAAACCCCATGATCGCCTATGAGAGGCGCGTAGTTAGAGTGACTGATTCTGCCTCTTACTGCGCATCTATTACAGAAAGGCAAACCCCGGTAGGGGACTACGAATACTCTTACAGGACTCTGTCTCTGAGCTCTGTTCAGTTTATTGAGAATAAATAAACCCTGAAGGTCCACTTCTGATTTCAGTTGAGCACTGTCACAAGGAGGAAGAGAGAGATCCTATTTATTAGCGTACCCAATGACATATACTGGATGGTACCTCCCAAAACACTCTTCTATACATCCTGTGAACACAACATTTTTCAACTCTTGACTCTTTCTCTTCTGTTACAGAGTTGGGAGTTTCTCAGCTTCTCTTCTCCCACTACCTCATGCCATCTCAACCCTGTTCTTGACACCTTATCAGACCTATTGATCCTTTCCTGGTCCCCACTCTAACCCTTATCTACAACTCCTTCTTATCGCCTGGATTTTCCCCCTCATCCTTTTATACATTCAGTGGTCACACCTATTCTCAGAAACAACACTCTTGCTCCTACGTGCCTTACCAACTAACACCCTTTCTCCCTCTTGCCTCCAAACTGCTAGAACATCTCGTCTTCTCCTGCACGATCACCTTTCTTAATTGTAGAGATGGGTGAACTTTTTTTGCGGATTTGGATCCGCCTCCGATGGATTGATTCCTTTTGGTCTGCAGATTTCCGCAGGTCAGTCTCATAAATGGCAATTTTCCTCCAAGGGTTCTAAAGGAGCTAGGTTAAGTAATAGCTAAATTATTTTAGTTAATATCCAAGGACTTTATTTCCACAGGCTCAGTACCACAAGATTGACATAAAGCAGACATGGTGGCTATATTTAAAAAGGGTGCTACATTAGATCACAACTATGGAATTATAAACCTGTAACTCTAACATTAATAGTGGAGAATCTATTTGAAAGTTTAGTATGGGATAATATTTAGGAATACGTAATGGGTAACAAATGTATTAGCAATAGTCAGCATGGTTTTATGAAGTCTAAGTCATGTAAAGCTAACCTTAATAGTTTCTTTGAGGAGGTACAGTAAGTAGGAATTTAGACCAGGACAATGAAATTGATGTCCTCTCTTTAGATTTTGCAAAGGCTTTTGATTCGGTGCCACACAAAAGGTTAGTGTACAAAATAAAGCAAATTGGACTCAGTAAAAATATTTGCACCTGGAGTGAAAACTGGTTGAAGGATAGAAAACAGAAAGTTCTCATAAATTGAACCTTTTCAGGTTGGGCTAAAGTTGTGACTAGCGTACCTCAATGATCTGTATGGGGCCACAGCTTTTTAACTTGTTTATTAATGACCTTGAGGTTGGCATAGAGAGAGAGCAAAGTCTCCATCTTTGCTGATGACACTAAATAGTGTAAGGTAGTAGAATAAGAGCAGGATGTAATTTCTCCCCAGAAGGACTTGGATAAACTGGAAACTTGGGCAGGTTATGGCAGGTGAGGTTTAATACAGATAAATATAAGATTATGCATTTGGGAAACAAGAATAAAAAGGCAACTTACAAATTAAATGGGGATAAATTAGGTGAATCCTTGATGGAGACGGATTTACGTGTGCTTGTAGACAGCAGGCTTAGCAATAGTGCCCAAAGTCATGCAGTAGCAGTAGCTGCATAAGCAAATAAGACCTTACTGCTGTGGCTCATTTTATTCTAACACATCGCTGGTTTTTCCCTGGCTTTTTCCTGAATGCGACGCACTTCACCGGGAGCATGCCGCATTCATTTTGCGTTCTCAGCCACGGGTCGTGCGCGGGCCATGCGCGGTTGTCGCACGGTTGATGCGTTTATTGAGAATGGTTCGGATTTAATAGGTTGCAATTCTTCGCGCGTCCGCCAGATGGCAGATATTCATGAATTGTAATGCGCATGCGCTTCAGTAATGTGTCGACTTGCAGGTGTTTCATTAAAAAAAGATACCACAGTGTGCTATTGTAACTTGGCTTTGAGACTGAAGGAAGAGGTTGCAAAAATGTATCAATTTAGGCTTTTCATATAAAATAAAGACAAAGACCAGTTTCTGTTACAGTATTCTCCAGAGAGCCGTCACCATGAGTGTTCAAGTGCAGCCCGTTTTCCAAAAACCCGACAGAAGTTACGCGTATTTGATATGGGCCGCGATTAATGCAGCAGATGATAAGATGGCAACAGTTGTTCAAATTTATCAGTATTTTATCGAAAACTATGACTTTTACAAATTTTTGCCAGCTCCTCATACGTGGAAGCGTGCAATAAGGAAAAGGTTATGTAGCGATCCCTGTTTTTATCGGATTGAGCCACAATGTGTTGGAGGGTATTGGTGTGTATCACCGGCTTTTTCCTGTATCTATGATCATGCAGACGGCAAAAGGCGAAAGGTCGTGTTAAAACCAACTAAGAAACGACAGTCGCTGCCAAGCTATGCACCAGCACCAGCACCGGCTTCCAATAACGGTCCCACCATCAGTGACAACCCTTGCTGTCTATCCAGCAAGCCTGAGCCGGATTTCGCGTGCAGTTTCGATCAAGCTTGCATGTACGGAAGCAATTTCCAGCCTCATCAGCTCACTACAGGTGTACTAGTCCCGCTGCAAACTATCGACGTGGATGATCAAGAACACTGGACTGGCAGTGGCCCGGCGCCGGCGCCAGCTGAATGGGAAATTCTATGGTGAGTATTGTTGCCGTATTATGTTCTGTGTTTTTTTTTATTTTGACAATACATTATCAATATCGGCGCGATTCAAAAGTCAAGCGATTCTCCTGTAAGCAATATTATTGGCTGAGCGGCTTCTCCAGTACTGTGCTGCAGATACTGAACAATTGGTGGAACGCTAGGCGCATGCGCATTGGAACCTTCTTGAAACGCATATGCGTGTCATTACATGCGCATGTGAACAGGAGACGCCCCCCCGAGAAAATTATTGGCGGGACTGGCTGGGAACTTCTTTAGGAGGCTGACCATTACAGTAAAACTTTTCTTTTTGTTTTTCCTCAGAAAAGAAAACGGCTAATGGAGGGATTTCGATGGATAATATCGCTTTGTGTAACAATGCCTGCACATTACTGAATCGGATTTAAAAACCCACGTACCAGAGTCTACAGTTTAGTGGCCGTTGTTATTGATTTGGATAGAATACTGTACCTGAAACAGTATGCTAATGTTTTCCGGCCGTACAGTATGCAATACTTTTTTATATACAGTATACTGCGTAATAAACCCAGAAAAATTAAAACTATGCATTTATTCTACATGTATTACAGTACTGTACATACAGTATGTGTCTTCTATACAGTGTCAGTACATACAGTACAGTATGTGTCTTCTATTTTTTTTAATACTCTTGTATTGAGCAAGGCTGATATTTTGCCACTATGGCAAGGGTCCTTCCGCATGAGGACCAGGCGACTTTCAACCCGCTCGGACCCACAGAACGGGTTATTTTACATTATATTCGCGCAATTGGCGTGGGAACTACTTAGGGCCTCGGTCAAGTTCACGGACAATTGGCGTGGGAACTTCTGTTCTAGGGCACCTTGAAATAAAATTCTTTTTGCACCCAGATGTTAGGAACCCCCTCACTTCACCCCAACAGGGTCCGAGCATGTACAGTACTGTACTTTAAAATAAATTAAATATGCAATTTGACTATTACTGCGCGCACACGCACAGACTGTGTAGGTTGAACCGCGAAGATATTAGACTTCAAAGACAACAGCTCGCAAACGCCCCCATGTGTTTTTACACGGCATTGCATTATTGCAGCCAGCGGGAATAAAATGCTTAAATCACAGCCGGGACAATAACGCAATACACTCCGGACGAAAACGATACAAAACCGAACATCACTGGGATATTCTGATATTCGCGGAACTAGCCGAGTAAGAATAAAGTTGGTTGCCTCTGTAGAAACATTTTAAGTGCACAGCCATTCAAAACATCAACAGGTGTATGGTTTACTGTTAGTGAAAATATTTATGTACAGAAAGTAAAAACATTTACAGTCAGTCAGTATGGTTTAAAGTCACATGTTATAAAAACAAATTCTTTATTCATAAAATATACAAAACGCAACATCTCCTTTATTAAAGAACGGCATGTCAAAACATATACAGTGGGATGGTGTGCAAAACAGTCTGCACCAGTACAGTCCTCGAGGGCAGCAAACAGGCCCGGTTTTCGGGACAACCTTGAAAACCGGGTCTGTTTGTGGCCCTCAGGGACTGGAATTGTGCAGGTCCTGTGTGTGTGAACAGCAAGTTAAAACATTTCTGTATAAATACAAGTTAAAAACACACAACAACATCTCCTTTATTTAAGTACAGCAGGTCAAAACATGTACAGTACAGTTCAGCACAACAGTATGGTCTTACAGTACCCGTGATTAAACCAGAAAGTCCACCAGATTGTCCGTCCATGGCCGATTTCTTGCATGGCGCAAAACGCCATTAATGCAGTCTCGAACGCCTTTCATTACAGGATCTGTAATTGTGTAAAAGCGCCACAATTCCCCCAGAATGGTCTTTCTTAAATTGGCAGGAAGCGCCTTTTTTATGCGATTTCCTTCGTAGTTCACTTTGAAGGCCCACTCGCAGTACATCAAGTAGGACACGTGGTGCTTAAAAATTAACAAGGCATACTTGTGGGGTACAACAGCACTCATCACCCTATACATCTCCCTGAGTGCCGGTGGCAGATTGCGCAGGGTGATGTCGGGCACGGTATCGATGCGAGCGAATGTAGGTCTTCTGGGAGCGGGTGTGCTTGAGGCGACGGGCGATGGTAGGTTGTCTGGGAGGAAGCTTTCCTCCGGTCTTGGTCGCCGTGTTTTCTCCTGGAGTGGTCTTGATGGGGTTGTCATGTTATCCTCAACTACATCTTCTGGTGGAGGGGGTGCGCTTGGTGATGGAAGGGGGTCGATGCTCCCATTCAGCACATCTATGCCACCCTCCTGCTCTGGCGTCGGGGAAACAGAGGCATGAACACCGAGTAAATGATGTATACCCGCTATGTAAGCCTCTATCTTCTCCATCCGTCGATCCATCCGTTGATCCATATGTAGCATCCGTTGCTCCACATTTAGCATGGTCTCCAGAAGCAGATCTATCTTTGCCAGCACAGTAGAGTTCCCGGGGATATCCACACATTCCATTCAGCATCCGGTCTAATGAGCTGCTTCTTGTGCATGGCGTGCTGTGGACATCTGGGTGGATGGGTGCAACGGAGGATGAGATGGGGGTTCCATGGAGCGAAGCGGCAGCGATGTCGAAGAAGGGTGGAGGAGGTGACCTTTGGATATCCGGTAGAGGAGAAGCGGCAGCGTCGTCGAAGAGGGATGGAGAAAGTAACCTTTGGATTTCCGGGCGAAAAGCAGAGTCGTCTAAGAGCAAAGGAGAAAGTGACCCATGGATTTCAGAGGCACCAGCGGCAGCGTCGTCAGATAGAACTGGAGAAGATGGCCTGTGGGTTTCCGGGAGGGCGGCGGCAGCGTCGAGGACGAGGTGTGGAGAAGACGGGCTGAAGATTTCTGGGACAGCGGCTGCAGAGTCGTCAAAGCGTATGTGAGGAAGTGGTCTGCGGGTTCGATGGGTTGGCTCCCATTCGTTTTGCGTCGAGAGTACATCACCGTATTTCTTCTTGACATATTAAGGCTTACATCTATGAAAACCCTTAGCCTTTGGGGTCAGCAGAAGGTTTTCTTTATTGGCCTTAGCCTGTCGCATTTGCCTTGGTGTGGAAACGGCAACCGCATTTTGCTTTTTCTGCATGACAGGCACGGCAGAGGCGAGTGGGTTCCTGCGTCCGTAGAATCGGGGTTGATCCATGGAAGCAGATAGCATAATGCTGTATCTGGACAAGGGCAAGTTCAGATAAAGATCATCGAGTGGTGGGCTATGCAAAGTGTGTAACCTTTTATGCATGGCGGCGAGGTACAGGTGCATTAAGGGTCAAATACACTCTGCAGGAAAATCATAATCTCACTGTATCCAAGACCAGCATAAAGAAGATGAGACGCAACATTGGATGGAAATATGGACGTGTGAGGTTAGTACTGGACAGTACAGGAGGTAAAAGTGTTGTTTAGGAAACTGTACTGTACCGCTAAAATTATTTATTCCTTGTCATTACAGAGTGTACCCCATGATACGGGACATAAACAAAATAAAAAGAGTGGTCCAGGCCCAGGCATGGATCGACAGTGGAGAAACTTTCTAGGATTGCATCGTCACTGACGAGTCTACTGTGTCGCTGGAGAGATTTGCAACCTTTGCATTCCACAAAAAAGGCCGCATATCTTTGAAGCCACGGCCAAAACACCCCGTAAAGCTGCATGTGTGGGGTGCCATCTCTAGGCGTGGACCAGGATGCATTGTCATCTTTGAAGGTAAAATATATAAAATATATTGTAGCCTTATGCACTGTACTTTCCTAGTGTAGCCTCACTGTATGCACTGTACTGTACTATTGTGCAGTTTTTTGAGCACTTTTCTTTTCTTGCTATAGGAATAATGAATAAAGCTTTCTTCCAAGACAACATTGTCCCTGAGATAGTGCAATACATCACACGCGAGTTCCCCAATGGTCACCGCTTCTACCAGGACAACGATCCGAAGCACACCGCGTCAACAGCGCATATCCTTGAGCGCGGTATCAACTGGGTGAAGATGCCAGCGGAGTAAGTGCAGTAGACCGTGTCTCATTTTTTCCCCCACTGTTTTTACTGTATACTGTATCTCTTAAACTAATTGTCCTTTTTTTCCAATGACAGATCGCTAGACTTCAATCCGATCAAAATGGTCTGGCATCAGCTGAAGGACCATATCCGGAAAGTGGCGAAACCCTCCAAAAAGGACGAGTTGTTGAAAGGCATAATGAGTTTTTGGAACGATGTACTCACCGTGGAACGCTGCAATAAATATATAGACCATATTGCGACTGTGTTGCCCATTGTGATGGCGCGTAATGGGCAAGCATCAGGAAAGTAGTACTGTGCAGTAGTATTGTAAGTACAGTATGATACAGGTAAGTAAGGCACAGATGTTTTCTTTCCCAATAGTCAGAGTATACAGTACAGTAGTTACAGTTTTTTCTTTACAGGGTGAGCAGCACCAGCCATCAGGTTACATACAGTAGTATTTAACAGTAGTCAGAGTACAGTATACAATAGTTCTAGCATACAGTAGACTAGTTTGACAGTAGTACAGTAACTGCCTACTAACTGGTCATTTTTTTTCTTTTCAGAGAAAGCAGCACCAGCCATCTAAAGTAGTACTACATATCAGACAATGCCATAATACAGTACGCACATACAGTAACTGCACTAATTTTTTGTTTTCTTGTCGTTTCAGGAAAAAAGGGTGGCCTGGGGGGAGGTGGGGTGTTGTGTTCAGTCTAATCTGTTTGTACAGTCAAATGTACAGTATATAAACAGCAGTAATGATGTACACAAAACCTCTCCTCTCTCAATGAACTACTGTACTGTACACCGAATGAAGAACAAAATAAAGACGGAAAAAATAATATTACTATATATATATATTATACATTACAGTATATATTATTAAATAATATTCTTAAAAAATGTGCATTATTCATGTTTATCCATGTTTTACAAATGTTTTCTAAATGTTTATCCAATTTCAATCTGCCAGAAGAACTTAATAAAAACTGCATTATGTATTATTTGTATTTTTTGGTGCCTGTTAAAATTTAATAAATATTTATTTACATTCCTGCTAATCATAATAATTGACAACACCCCCCCCCCCCCACAACCACAGTACACCACTGAATAAGAATGAATGACAAAACAACATGAATCAGTTAATGTTTTTTTTAACTCTCAATTCTCACAATGCTGTGCAAATCAGATTTACATTTCAAATTCGAGAAGGGATTTTCCAAAGCTTTACCGTATTCAAAGCCTCAAAGGGTTGGGGGTGGAGGGGTGGGGTGAGTCATGTGCAGTAATCAGATAGCTCCTATCTCAAAGAGGATTACACGCAGGTGCAGTGAGGCTTTGTAGCTCGGCTATGGACGGATTAAGAACACAATGTCAAGATTCAGAAAATTAACAACTCCGTGGAATTTCAAATCCTTGAGCTAGCCTTGTGTGTGTTCGTGGGGGAGGGGGCTACAGGGTACAGCTGCATGAAGTTCAAAGATAAAGACATACTTTAATTTAAAAAGACTAATACACCCCCAAATACAGTACGTAAAAAGCACACAAATCAACCATGTGCAGTCAAACGCACTGGGTCACAGTCAAAAGCTACAGCACAGATTGAATATCATAATACAGTAAGATGTTTTTTGCAGGCTTGTGGAAAAAATAAAAATAAAAAAATTACAATAAAAAATTAAAAAAAAATTTTTTTGGTCACTCAAGCAAGCAAGCAGTGGTGGGTGAAGTAACAGGCGCATGCGTAGTAATCCCCTGCTGTCAAGCAGGAATGTGATTGAAACCCGACACACGTTCAAAATAATGGTGTGGGAGAGATGTACTGCATTGTAGAGAAGATAAGAAGTTGAAATACCCTGCAGTGCAGTTAATTATCCTGAGCGAGGGGAGAGTGCTGTATATGCCGAAATGTGACACTGTTACAGTACAGTACACGCCTATGCGTTTCAACCATTTTCAAATGAGACATACTGTACAGCAGAACAGCACTGCAAATGCATGTATACTTTAAATCTGCAAATTTACAATTACTGCGCGCGCACACACAGACTGTGTACTGAAGTAGGTTGAACCACGAAGGTATTAGACTTCCAAGACAACAGCTCGCAAACGCCCCCCTGAGTTTTTACACGGCATTGCAGTATTGCAGACGGCGAGAATAAAATGCTAAAATCACGAGCGCTAAAATAACGCAGTTCACTCCGGGTTAAACAAACAGAAAACCGCACCTAACCGGGATAATCTTAGAGCCGCGGAAAGGAAAGTAAACATAATTATGCCCCTCTTTAAAGCATTAGTAAGACTACACCTTGAATATGGAGTACAGTTGTGGCCACCAAATTAATAAAAGGGATGGAAAATCTGACATGATGAAAGGCTAGCTACATTATTTGTTTACATTAGAAAGGAGTGGATATGATAACAATATAGAAATATAGCCAGGGTCAATACAAGGAGCTTTTAAAAGGGCATTATAAACAACCAAGCTTCATCTCTTAAGGTTAGAGGAAAAGAGATTTCACCATCATCATCAACATAATTTATTTTTGAAGTACATACTTTAAAGTCCTCCACTCAAGGGGGCATCACAATACTTTACAGTCAGTTTGAGAACAACTATAATTAAATACAATAATTTTATTACACAAGCGACAGACAGAAAAAGCCAGAATTATAATAATACATGGTTGCATTAAATGTACAAAGTTTATTCTGTACATTCAGTTTGCAGACATTTCATGGACAGTTACAGATATGATTATCGGCGTAAGTAACTGTTACCAACTTTCCCCTATGCCTAAGGGAATTCGCGGACGATTACGTGTGCTGCTGTTACCTGTGAAGCTCACAGGAGGCCAAAGCCTCTGCTTCTGGGGAGCCTGGGGTGATATATCTTGCGGTGCAGCGCCTCCCCTTATGAGGATCCCAGGGTAAGCGGGATTACTCCGCATAGGAAACAATATACTCAGCATAAACAATATCACACCAGATATTATAAAACTCGTCTTTACTGTGGTCCCACAATATGGCAAATAATGCAGTACACCCAGTACAATAACACAGTAATACAGTACCACAGAACCCCTGTGTGTTCCCTTAAAAGTTCTGAGGTTGCCCTGGGCACCTAGAACCCCGGTGTCCACAGAACAATTCCCACCCCAAAGTATGTGAAGGTAGCGCTACCCTCCCTGAGATGTGGTGGTGCACGGTGGTACCTTCCTGGCTATGACCAGGGAATTAGGGGGGTCTTCTGTTAGCAGAGCCGCATCTGTGGTCCCACAATGCAGGGTCTGCAAAACTCTCCTCATGCCTTAAAGGTAGTGGTCCTGTGCGGTCTAGTCTGAAGGCCGCAGGTTGCCAGGTGGACGTCAGTCCGATGGCGCTGTGGCATGGGTTGTGGATCTCTAGGAGGGAGGGTCCCTATCTAGGGCCTTCCCTACAATACTACTCTTAGTAGGGATCAGGGTCTAACTGGGGCTTTAGGGCAAAGTTCTGGCCTAGTCCAGGGGCTTGATCCCTGGACACGTCCGTCTTCTTTGCTGGCTCCCTCAGGACTAACGACGCTGGCTCCTAGTCCCCAGAAGATCTGGTTCTACAAAATGGCCGCTCGCTCCAAATTGCCTGGGACGGCCCATGTGACCTATCCCCACCCGAGGCTTCTGGGAGTTGTAGTTCACTTGGTTACTTGCAGAGCCATTCCAAGATGGCCACCACAACTTTCCCTCGATCCTACTGAGGCCTTGAGGATCACACGGGGCACCAGCGGACAGATCCAGGACAGCTCCCCCTCCCCTGGGCAGGTAAAGGGAACCCTGCTACATAACATTTACAGATAGGATTAAAATTGTGTTAGAAGAGGTTGGATATGCCTGCAATGTGTTGTTAGAAGAAGCCCTGCCTCAAGGAGCTTACAATCTATATGCAGGGTAGGTTGAAACATTGGGTACAGGGGATGAGAGGGCTGGTGAGTTTCAGAATGCAATAGAACAGCTGCAACATTAATAAACAGTGAACGGCAGCTAACGCGACTCCTTTTAGAAACTCGGGTGTTATGTCCAGAGATTATTTGGTACAATGAAACAGCAGCGTAGCACAGACCTGGATCTAATGGCAGACATGCATACGTGAGGGACTGATGAGCTTCTGGTGGGCTTTGAAGCATCTCTTTTCCTCATGCTGTTAACCCCATCCACGGTGGCTTATTGGACAGGGGCAGTGAAGGCAAATTTGGGTCTTTCTTAGGGAGAAGCCTTTAGGCGACTCAGGTGTTATGTCCTAGAGATTCTCCAGCAACAAGGGAAAAGGCTATTTACAGTAAGGGCAGTTAAAATGTGAAATTCATCACCCATGGAGACTGTGATGGCAGATACAATAGATACCTTAAAAAAAGTTTAGTCATCTTTTTAGAATGGAAAGTTGTACAGGGATATACCACATACGTAAACATGGGAAGGATGTTGATCCAGGGAGAAATCGTAATGCCATTATTGGAGTTAGGAAGGAATTAATTTGTCCCCTTATGAGACATATTTGCATTATGTTTCACTGGTGGTTTTTGCTTGCCTTCTTCTGGATAATTATACTGTAAATATAAATATAGGATAGTATGTGCCGTCTAAATGTAACATAGATTGAACTCGATGCCATACTGTATATCTTTTTTTCAACCTCATCTACTATATGTCTTCATACCCTGTTGATCTGTCTATTTGTGTACCTCTGGGCTCTAGGAGTATTCCTTTACTCTCTCTACACTTTGTCACTCACCAGCTACTTTGGCTTTATGTATCTCTATGCAGGGGATATGCAGCTACTGTAGATCTATTAAGACCTACCCTCACACCTGCAATACAGTCCTAAGTCTATGATTGCAGTAATGGTATGAAAGCACAAGATATATAATAAAAACACAAAATAGTGCAGGGGATCAAAAAATGTGAACAAAAAATAAATAAAAAGGATTGTGTAAAAATAGGAGGTCTCCCACTCACATGTTTAGAAGATCATCATATGTAAATAGAGATACATTTCTATGTCAAATAATCCATGATCCAAGTTGACTGGGCCAAATATATGTGGAAAAAAGAAGAAGCAAAAGTAGTGCAAAAAGGTTTATAGAACAAAAAAAGATAAGAAGTAATGCATTTACAGAAAGAAAAAAAGTCAAGCGCAGGTAGACTATGCAGAGTCGCAGGGAGAAGAATGCTGGATCCTCGTGGCACTCCCTCTCTCTGTCTGCCCAGCTGATTGTCACGGGTCCATGAAGTCCAATGACGTCACGCCTAGGGGCGGAGTAAAGCAAAGAGCTAGTCCATTCGCAGGGATACACAGTTGCTGCTCACTCGTGTGCAGGTCAAGCCTATGAAGTAGTTCAATAACTATGGGTGTTTCACTAAATAAAGAGCTATATCAGGGATTTTATTCTCAAGGGGATGAAGTCCCACTTATAGTCAGTAAATATGATGACGTCATGAAGTAGACATGTTCAATCAGAGAATTAAAAAAATGCTGACACTAGTACAGTATTAAAATGCTAATGGAAACAAACCAGCAATAAACTGCTGTGATGTGTAAATAAAACCCAATATACAAAGCTATAATAACTAAAAGACAAAAAGAGACATATTTTAATAATCACTTAATAAAAATAATTACAAATATATAAAAAGAGTGACTCCACTCATCTTTAATATAGGGCTAATAAATATAATCATCTATATAAAATAATGCTCTAAAAAAAACATAAGTAATGTAAAACAATATAAAAAGAAGAAAAAAAGGAGAAAAACAACATCAATATTTAAGAATAACATGTAATAAAAGATATGTAATGCCCTAAATATATATATTGTTAAAAATGCATTGAAGTCAAAATCTATATTCAAGCCTTTAGGTGCCAATGATTGCCATTTGAAGATTCAAAATTAATCATTTTGTGAGAGGTGTTGTAATCTGTTGCCTACCCTCCAAAAGGGTTGAACTAAATATATACCTAGATAAATCAACCCCATGGGATTAGAGTTATGAAATAATTTATAATGTAATGACTAACTGTATGCTTCAAAACCCATAGTAATATTGCGGATGTGTGCCACAATTCCCACATGAATCAAGAGACCTGTAGATTATGTTTTTCTCCTGAGGATATATATTTGTTTTACATTTTCTGTTGGCCCGAAATTAAATCCCTAGCAGCACGCATCCAGTGGGCACCACTATTAGGGTGTGATTAATGTATTTAGCCAATCCAACTGTAACTGCTTATTGAGCAGCTTGTGGGAGGTTGGTCCCTCCTTTTCAAGGTATATAATCTCCCAGAAAGGTCCCTGTAAATTCACGTTTCACTTTACTTGCATACATGTGTAGCCCTCTTTCACCCCTCCCTAAGTGATATTGGGGTGTGTAGGTGTTTCTGACTACTCCTCTGTGTGGTGCGATACCTGTGTGGCAACCAGGAGAGCTGAGCTTCTGCCTTGGGGAACCTGGGGTATGTGTAATATGAGTAACCCTGTACTCGGTGCAGCGCCTCCACCTGCGATGGTTCCCAGAAAAGTGGGAATTGTTCCTCGCAGGACACCTACGAATAACAAGCACACCGTTTGTATAATAACCAACACCTTTACTTGTGCACACATGAACCATGTAACAGTAAAAGAATAACGGGTGTCCCTCTCTAAAGGAGACACTGACTACTGCGTCACACAGGACGCTTCCCCCTACACCAGGTGATCCCACCCCGTGTCCAATGATCACCACACAATGTCCCGCACTCTTTCAGAAAGAGGATATGTGTGACTGCGCAGTCACTGAACTAATTGGATTGTTGATGCACTTGTTGAAAAAGGGGGTTACCTGCCGAGCACCTCCAGTGCTCGGGCCTGCAACAGAACTTCGCAAAGGTTCGATGGACGGACAGGACACAGGAACTACCATCCGGGGCAATCCCACCCGGATAGCCTAGGCAGCAACGATGAGGATCGTGGCCCAACCCTCTGGATAGACACACAACGTCTGATGAGTCCTTAACTGACTCTATGTCCTAGGATGATGCTCGCTGTACTATAGGCCGTCCCTACAGCACAGCAACCTTGAAGGGCTTCACAGGGGGAAACTCCTATGGGCCTACGAGGAACCTGTCCTATGCAAGTGGGTCCTTGACCCCTGCACCCTCTCTATCTCTTCCCGTACTGCCTGCGTCCCTCTGCCTCACTCCTACCTAACCCTTCCAACTCTGCAGCAACGTACTGCAACTTTACACGGTGATCCCTTGTCAGCCCTCACAGCACTGACAGCTGTGACCTGACAAGAATGCACCCTCGCACGAACCTAAGGGCAGGGTCCCTAATTTGGGGCCGTCCCTTATCACTTACCCACTAACCTGGTGGGGAGTTGGGGCCTATCTGGGACCTGGGGGACCTTACCTGGTACAGAAGCCACTTACTCACTGCACCCTTCCTTCCCCTTCCTGCTCCCAGCTCCAACTGAACTGCGTAGTGCCCACACAATGTATCTATCTCCCTCCCTGGGTAGATACTCTCACCCTATTGGCTCCCTCGGGTCTTGTGGCTCGGCCCCTATGCACCCTGGGGGCTGACAGTGCTGCACTGCACATGCGCGAGCTGTCTGTGGGCCTCCCGTGCTCTCTGGCTCCTGCGCATGCGCAGCAGCACTACTAATGGCGGCTTCCTTCCCCCCGAGCTGCCGGGACCCTCGCGACACGACCGTGGCCCTAGCAACGGCCCGATCGCGTCCCCGGCAACCGGCCGCATCTCGGAGGTAGCGCGCGGCTCCCTTCTCCGGCTCCCACCTTTGGAAGCAGCCGTCGGGTCCGGCGCTGGCTCCGGCGGCACCCGCGACCACGCTGCTCCAAAGGAGGGGGGTCTCTAGGAGCTGCTGGAGACCAGGGATACACTCTCCCCCTGGTGAAAAACCCAACGTCCCCACTTGGGGAACGATGTCAATCGGCATAAGATTATACAATGAAAATGCAGTGCATAATATGTACAACTTATCAATTTTGACTTTACACCACAGGGTACAATGCAATTCACACATGATAACCGAGGCCAGCTGAGACCATTTGTGGTGTGCCCCTAACTGATCATGTGGGGGTACCTCACTTTTGCGTCCGTGAGCCTCCACCAGAAAAATCTCTTGGAGAGCACGCTTGAGGGCAACAATCACAGGGTCCTTTTTATTTCCTCCCCCTGGTGGACGGAACAGCACCATGTCTCTGGGCCAGACCTTTACCTGGCCATCCGCGGCATGGATGCGATAGGCTAGGAGGTCTTGGCCTTTTCCACGGTCCACCACATGGTGAATGGAACGCTCCTTTTTGGGCTTGAAGGAGGCAATTTTTACTAATTCCCTCGCCACATAGTCCTTGTCCCTGCGTACTTGTGAGGCTTCCACTGGGAAGTGAGCAACTCACAATGTCCCTTTACTCAATGTCTCTGTTCCACCCGGCAGGGAGTAAAGGGTAGATACCTTACCACTGCGGTGATCCATGGTGGCCAACAGGTCCTCGGGGACGCTGTCAGTTCCCACTTCGGCTGTCTCGGGACCTGTCCACGGCACTTCTGGGGCAGTCGACTTACATGCTGGAACCTCGGGAGTGTTGGATCCCAGTCCTGGGACCACTTGTGTTGGAGCGCATGGGCTCACACTCAGATCAGGAGCCTGTGGGGAGTAAGGGGGTTCCTCACCACTCTGCTGGCTTGCAAAGAGTTCCTCTTCATCTGGGACATGGGCAGGTAGGTACTGGTCCACTCGCACCACTGGACAGCTACCTTCTAAGGAGGACACCTCCGCCAGGACGTGATGCTGAGTGGAGCCATTCGCCCTGGTGCCCAGACTTAAGGAGCTATCGTGCTCCGCGGTCACCTGGAGGCTCACACCCAACACCCCTGGGGCAGTCAACTCACCCTTGTCATTATTAACAGGTACTGATCCCAAGCCTGGGACCAATGGTACCTCTGTGGTAGGCCGGACTGGCCGTTGTAGGGCACACGGGCCCATATCAGGATCCGTAGCAGATGGGATAATTGTCTCTTTATCTCCAGCTTCACTGGTGTGGTCCGCCGGCGGGCGCATCACCACAGCTGATTGTTGGTCGCTGGAATCACTAAGAGAGGATGGGGGTATAGACACCTTACCCTGTGATTCCGGAACCTGCTGGTCTGGTCTCTGTGGTTCCTGCTCGGGAACCGGGTCTGGAACCAACACCTGGGGCTCCAACATCTGTAGCTCGGCCGCTGGCGGCTCCAGCTCAAAACCGGAATCTAGAATGTCCATTTGGGCACACAGGCCCTCCACAACCTCCACAGCTGAGGTAGGTGGACTAACAGCGGCGTTGACCACCGGGGTAGAGACATCAGGCGCCTCTTTCTCCACGGGTTCCGCCATCAGAGGTTCCTGCTCTTCTTTCTCGGCTGGTTCCGTAGGCTGGGGTATAATAGGCTTCAAGAGACATGCACCGCAGCAGTCACATTCAGGCGCCCATGCCAGAGCGCCTCTAGAACAGTCACAGGTGGGACTGAAGCACTGGAAACACGGTTCTCCGTCCACCTCGGTGGTCTTGAAGTCTTGTGGTAACTGGGACAGTGTGACTCTCTTGTCATAGGCTTCTTGCAGGCAGGGGCACATTAGCGCAAGAACATCTATTCCTGGCGATCGCCAGGACACATACGCATTAGGGTGTACCCCCTGACAGTCCATCTCATCCTCAGAGGGAGGATAATCCGTTTCTGCAACAGTGTCCTCCTCCTCCTCTGACGGTTCGGCAGGCTGCAGCAGCTTGGGAAGCAGGAACTGTACCCTGCAATCGTCACACCGGGGTCCCCAGGTCAAATCACAACCTGGTGAATCACATTTGGAACAGGGACATCTGAGACACGTCTTCCCTTTCACTTTTACCATTAAAGTCCCGGTTGGTAACTTAGAGGGATGAAATGCCGCACCAGCAGGTATATCCAAGTCCTTTTGGAAGCATGGACACAAAAGAACGATTATGTTCCCTCCTCTTATTCGCCACTCACCATACAACTGAGGGTATGATATACTGCACCCCGCACTTTTTTTATGGAGAACAGAATGGGCTGCTTGCTGCTCAAGGCGCTCTCTCCCCCTGATGGACTCTAGAGGAGGGGCACTTTCTATCAAGGAGTGATTCTGGTTCTGCACTGCGTCACTCATTTGACGGGGGTGGGGCTTTGGGTTTCCTGCCAATCCTGGACAGATGCTCGCAACATCTTCACGCGCGGCTGGGAAGGCAGCACGCAGCCTCTTCCGCCTGGAGGCCTTCCTCATGGCGAAACAAAAATAGCACAATTAAGTAAAAAAATGGAACAGGGCACCCAGGTATATCTCAGCAGCGCCTCCAAATGTAGCCCTCTTTCCCCCCTCCCTAAGTAATATTGGGGTGTGTAGGTGTTTCTGACTACTCCTCTGTGTGGTGCGATACCTGTGTGGCAACCTGAAGAGCTGAGCTTCCGCCTTCGGGAACCTGGGGTATGTGTAGTACGAGTAACCCTGTACTCAGTGCAGTGCCTCCACCTGCGATGGTTCCCAGCAACGCGGGAATTGTACAAAGCGGGAATAACCAGCACACCGTTTGTATAATAACCAACACCTTTACTTGTGCACACATGAACCATGTAACAGTAAAAGAATAACGGGTGTCCCTCTCTAGAGGAGACACTGACTATTGCGTCACGCAGGACGCTTCCCCCTACACCGGGTGATCCCACCCTGTATCCAATGATTACCACACAATGTCCTGCACTCTTTCAGAGAGAGGATATGTGTGACTGCGCAGTCACTGAACTAATTGGATTGTTGGTGCACTTGTTGAAAAAGGGGGTTATCTGCCGAGCACCTCCAGTGCTCGGGCCTGCAACAGAACTTCACAAAGGTTTGATGGACGGACGGAACACAGGAACTACCATCCGGGGCGATCCCACCCGGATAGCCTAGGCAGCAACGATGAGGATCGTGGCCCAACCCTCTGGATGGACACACAACGTCTGATGAGTCCCTAACTGACTCTATGACCTAGGATGATGCTCACTGTACTATAGGCCATCCCTACAGCACAGCAACCTTGAAGGGCTTCACAGGGGGAAACTCCTATGAGCCTACGGGGAACCTGTCCTATGCAAGTGGGTCCTTGACCCCCTGCACCCTCACTATCTCTTCCCGTTTCGCCCGCGTCCCCTCTGCCTCACTCCTACCTAACCCTTCCAACTCTGCAGCAACGTACTGCAACTTTACACGGTGATCCCTTGTCAGCCCTCACAGCACTGACAGCTGTGACCTGACAAGAATGCACCCTCGCACGAACCTAAGGGCAGGGTCCCTAACTTGGGGCCTTCCCTTAACACTTACCCACTAACCTGGTGGGAGTTGAGGCCTATCTGGGACCTGGATACCTTACCTGGTACAGAAGCCACTTGCTCACTGCACCCTTCCTTCCCCTTCCTGCTCCCAGCTCCAACTGAACTGCGTAGTGCCCGCACAATGTATCTATCTCCCTCCCTGGGGAGATACTCTCGCCCTATTGGCTCCCTGGGGTCTTGTGGCTCGGCCCCTATGCACCCTGGGGGCTGACAGTCCTGCACTGCGCATGCGCGAGCTGTCTGTGGGCCTCCCGCGCTCTCTGGCTCCTGCGCATGCGCAACAGCACTACTAATGGCGGCTTCCGTCCCCCCGAGCTGCCGGGACCCTCGCGATGCGATCGTGGCCCTAGCAACGGCCCGATCATGTCCCGGCAACTGGCCGCATCTCGGAGGTAGCGCGCGGCTCCCTTCTTCGGCCCCCACCTTTGGAAGCAGCCTTCGGGTCCGGCGCTGGCTCCGGTGGCACCCGCGACCGCGCTGCTCCAAAGTAGGGGGGTCTCTAGGAGCTGCTGGAGACCAGGGCTACACATGTAAGTATCTTCACTGGTATATACCAGTTTTTAACGGCACTAAGTTAATTAAACAGGTCCCATCTGCCTCATTAAGGGGCTTTAATAACCCAGAGCTCCCACTTGTTCGGGTTCCTGTCTGAATAAGAGAATCAAATCCTGAAACTCTGGAGGGAGAGCAGCTTGCCAAATGTTCTGTTACATTGGCACATTGATCCATGCTCTGTGTTTCTATTCTGGACTTGAACTGCCCTTTCTGGAAATAGGGCAAAACCCTGCTAAGGACTTCTTTTTCTGGTGGATTATCTACGCTGAAGTTAAAGCTCTGTTATTTTATTTTCCACGTTTTTGCGGCTGAATAAACAAGTCTATTCAGATCACCCATGTGTCATTATGTTGTCCCTGTAACACTCATATACCTATCACTAGAGCCTGTATTAAATCCCCCAGACTGATACTGAACATTTTAATGTTCCTATACCGAGAATTTTAATTATTTCTATCCTTTAAAGGGAATATCATGCTCATATCTAGGGATTCTAGAATTCCCTTCGGCATATGTTCTTTTTTTTGTAACAAAAGCAGTTTTAGGCTTATCTGTGGTTTAGAACAACTTCTAATTTTTCCTGATTCATAATAATTTTTGCCTCTTAGATGTTTTCTCTATTTAACTAAAATAATATTTTCTTGTAATCTGTCAATCTTAATCTGTAATTTATTGTCTTTCTCTATATACTCCTTTGATAATTCAAGAGATTCCAATTTTTCTTTTAACCTATTAATAGAAGATCCCATGAGTTGAATGCCCCCCTGTGGTGGGTTATGAGTAATCTCATCAATTCAAAGGAACAATTATCTATTATTTTATTCTAAATTCCCCCAAAAATATCATCGTCCAAATTGCTTGAAAATACGGAGACCATTAACGTTTATCTTCAAAGCTCAATAATGCTAATTCCTGTTTTTGTCCAGAAGGGGCATTACATTAAGTATAAGGGAGGGACATTGGTGCTAATGATATGCAAAATATGTCCCCAATAACAACGCATATTGGCCTAGAGTCCTCAAACAGTGATATACCAAAATGTATGTATTTTTGACACTCTGGGGACCTCGTCAGTCAGAGCAGAGACGCAGAGGGGTAAGGTATTGTCTGGGTGCAAGTGGCTCCCAGACTAGGCTATATACCCCCTTTAGGCCCCAGCTAGGCCTTGACTCACACCAGATTGTGGCTGCTACAGGGAAAGCCCATAGCTAGGGACATTTACCCAGTAGCTGCCTATAGCTACAGTATAGCACCGGTGAGACGCCACGCGGTGATTGCGGCCTGTGGTCTGGGACCAGACCACCTACATACAGAGACTCTTAAAGGTGAGAGCCTCCAACTGGAGTTCACCCCACACAGAGACAGACGACGACGTCGCTGGATCAGCGGATCCCTGTTTGTTAGTCAGCAGTACCTGGGTGCATGAGCCCCGGGCAGGTACCTCAACAAGTGCACCAACAGTTCACGGGATAGCGCTATTCCACACACTTTTGGGTGGGCCCTGACATTGGGAAGGGACATCAGATATTGGTGCCAAGCACCCCATGTACATTGGGGACACTCATTTGGTGTATTGGGGTTATGTGTGTGAGTTACATACTGTGGGGTACAGGTTGATTATCCTGCGTTCAGTAAAACCAGTTATTATATACCCTGTGTGTGATTATTATTGGTATTGTTCCTGTGAGGGGCTCATTCCACCATGTTGGGATACCTCGCAGGTGGAGGCGCTGGACCGAGTCGAACAAGATATCACCTGAGGCTCCCGGTGGTGGAGGCTCAGGCCTTCTGGTAGTCAAACAGGTAACAGCAGCACTGGTAGTTTCTCTAGTGACGTGGGAAAAGGGGCTACATAAGCATGTAATTTGACAAGCGGCATGGGTTAACGCGGAAGAACAGCGTCATCAGCTGGTATGTCCAGTAGCCACTGGAGCAGTCAGAAGCTGCTTCCCATCATAGGAGGTATGTGGTTGAAGTCTTTAGAAGGTGAAAATTCTTCCCCAGCAGGTACCTGGTCATGAGATGTTTCCAAATCTCCTGGGTGCTAGGGGTTTACACTGTCTGTGTAGTAGCTAAGTCTCTTTGACAAGAAGAAAAGCAGTTCTCCACTGCGGTGATGTCACCTGTGTGTCACGTGAGAAACCAGACGGTGAAACATCAAACAAAGCCCAGTTGTTCACCGCAGAACAGTGACATTAAAGCTATGTAGCTACAATTAAGCGGGGGACTACTAAGTAAAGCCCACAGTGACCATCCAACGCGTTTCGTAGACGTCATCTACTTCATCAGGGAAAAGTAATAGCAATATGTTGAACCTATACTGTTATTGAAATTTCCTCCAAGGACCTGATTGGTCAAAAAACAAGAGGGGTGTGTGTCTAAAAACTAATCCAGATTCAATCTGGTAATTGAACAAGGTCTTTCTCTGACTGACAGAAAAAAATATCTATACACAAGTTTAATACATAATGAATAATAAAAAAAAGCATACATTTACTACAATAAATTTAAAAAAAAAATCACTATGATATACATACTGTAGGCAGGATAACCTAATTTAACCTAAAACAGGTGCTAAAATGTATAATATGTACATTTAACAAGATATTAATCCTTAGAAGTCATGGGTTCCTATGACTAGCTGACTACTAAGGACTACAGTCTACTATACTACATACCCCCCTTGGCTACCTAAGAGGCTAGTAAGGCATTGATTTACCTACTGTAACGGCATGCAAGACATCAACCTTACCCAGCCTCTGCCACTCCAATCCCACCTGCGGACCTAGCCACCCTCACCTGGGCACCTGCTGTAACATGATTACCGCCATTCCTTATTACAGGTGCGCCGACGAGTATTCTAAAACTTGCCTTGGAAATTCTGGGGCAATATCCAGGTAATGCTGCCAACATTTCAGTGAAATTTCTGCAGACAGACTAATGGCCCATCGGATTAACACAGCAGGGGTCCCAGGCAGTCCCATTCAGTTTGAATGGGACTGCCAGGGACCCCCGCTGTTGTTATCCCGATGGGGCCATTAGTTTTTCTGCAGAAATGTCACAGAAAATGTTGCAGCATTACTGGGGTATTGTTGGAGATTGCCCCAGATTTTCTAAGGCAAGTTTTAGAATACTCATCGGCACACCTGTACATCAATGATTTTCCAATGGAGGAAAGATTGTGCATCTGCCTGTTTTTTTAGATTAGTTGCACGGAAATCAGACCCCGAAGAGGATGAGGCCTTCAACATGGAATGGGTAATCTTTATTTATTTCATGCTTCCATTGAGTGCCTACTGTACTGAATGTGGGGCCTTGGTAGCCCCCCTGACACTCAACGGGTTAATTTAACCATTTCTATAACTGAGCTATTTTTGTATGTGTCTGTGTATGTATATATATATATATCAGAAAAATGACCTAGGCGCACGGGGAGAGAAAAGAGAGAAAAAAACATAGGGTAGTATGTCTTAGAAGTTTAACCAAAATGGTAAGATATGCACTCACAGCGTGTTGAATTAATTCAGGCGTTTTATCCACCCTGGGGTCTGGAACTCTGTCAGTATATTAGGAACATCTTTGAATCTGTGTCCTTGGATCCTACAACACTTATTTTCAGCCAAGTCTCCTCCTCATGGGTGGTGATGTATACAGTAGAGGCAGCGATTATTCTAACAAAAACCAGTGGCAATTCCCCAAAAGACCCAGGTATACCCAGGTACATTCTGAATACATGCCTTAAACTTTCCTTAAACTAGCCCCAGCATTTCTGCATTGATTAACAGCGGGGTGTCCCTGGCAGTCCCATTCAAATTGCATGGGACTGCCAGGGATCCCTGCTGTGTTAATCCTATGGGTCGTTAGTCAATGCAGAAATGCCTTAAACGTGCCTCAAACTAGCCCAGAACATACCCAGCACATACCCAGCACATACCCAGAATGTAACCCGGCTAGTTTACAGCAAATGTTAGAATAAACGTTGCCTCTACTGTATATAGGGAGAGGACTTTGTGAGCTCTTTAAAAACAATTGAGAATTTCAGAGTCTCTCACACTCATATGATATAGCAATTCCCAGCTGGGCTTATAACAGTCACTGATGACATATAGGTATTCCTATACAGCTGAGTTGTTATCCTGGTGTATGGTATTGTGTAGAAATACTGTTCAATAGCTGTGATACTCTCAGTACTAATAAGACCTAGTGCAGTTCTCTTATGGTGAGTCCTATTCAGGTTCCTCAGTGCACTTTCAGTACTCCTAGTACTCACGGTACTTGCGAGACTTTAAAGTCCTAGTATTTTGTTTCCACACACGGCGTGTGTCACTGCCACAGCTCTCCAGCTCTCCAACATTCAGCAACTGGTTCCTCTGTCCTCTATGCTCCTCCGGTACCTCCGTCAGACGTGGTGACATCACTGAGCTTTCGCGTGAGCACTGCACTCCCACGCGGGGTGTCGCTGATGCCGGGATCAATGGTATACCAAAAGTAGTTTAAAAAATGTTTAAAAAACGTTTAAAAAAACGTGTAGCTCTTATATATATATAAAGGACTTAATGCGGACATGGGTTTTCTCACACCCTATCAAAATTGCTTGTAATTATCCTGCTTGTCTCTATTCTTATTCACACTTTCTCTCTCCCCCCCTGTATCCCTACCCCTCCCCACCTTTCTTTGACACCGTTCCCTGGCTTCAAACACATTTAACACCCTACCTTATCTACAGTAAATATCTGCTGGGTTTTTTCCCCTCTCTCTACACTGTTTTAGCCATTGAAACCTTTGTATATCAGTATTGGAAGACCTGAAGAAGAGAGGATAACTCTCGAAAGCTTGTCCTATGACATAAATTGTTAGTCCAATAAAAAAGGTATCACCTAATACTGAAGAACTCATTTATTCTGCACTATATATATATATATATATATTTATATATATTTGAATTCTAATCACTACTGTAGGTAATCACTCTACAGTGTATGATTTAGTATACGCAGTAAAATAGTGCAATGTTAAATGTCGTGAACAATCATGTTCAATGTTATATAATCAAGTGAACAATTATAAATGCAAAGATACAAATTGTGAAAAATGGCTCCCTTAAGTAGAACCATCGTCTGTCCGGGCTCTTTTTGAAACAGTCTTCTAGGGTTAACAAAGAGAGTACTTAGCACAATATTGTAGGGACATTTAGGCTTCTGCCCGTTTTTATTCCGTCCCAGTAGGGGACTGCAACATTAACGGATATATATATAGAACTCCGTCCTTAACCTTCAGTGGTTTATGCTTCATAACAATGACAGACAATATAATTCAGGCATACTGTCACTTTAAGGAAAAAAACAAAGCATAAAATGAAAGCCTACTCAACGGTAGGGAGGCTAACTATACAGCCATGTCTAACTAACACACTGGCTATCTCCAGTTACCAGGGCGTCCTCCCCGATCTGGATGTAGATGGCGTGTTGCCCAAGCCTTCAGACTCTAGGAGAGAGACTGATGCAGCAATCCTAAAACGTCTTTTGCATATCAATTTCATGTGACTATATCACAAAATATACAACAAAGAGCAACACTAAAATTAAATAAATGATATCACAAAGTTTGAAGGAGATGAAGTACAGGAATGTATAAGGAATACGTGTCCAGTTTCAAAAGAATATGAATAAGTCTAAAAAAAAAGAGTTAGGAGCGCATGCTCCATCTTACAGATGAAGTACAGGAATGTATAAGGAATACGTGTCCAGTTTCAAAAGAATATGAATAAGTCTAAAAAAAAAGAGTTAGGAGCGCATGCTCCATCTTATAAAAAGTAACAAAAGTTGTAATACAATACATGCAATAAAAAGGCATTTACAAGAAATATGCTTTGCAACATGTAGAGACAATTCTCAAAGGGTTACCAGTCAATGGGTGGATGGACGTCTGTTCGCATATTTTCTTCAATTGTGGAAGGTTCTTTATCAAGTTTTCACTTCAGATAGAGCACCAGTATAGTAGTTAGAATCTCTGTACATATCAAGATATTGCCAGGGACAGTCACAACACAGATGCACTCTTCTGGTTTATACCACGTGTAGTAAGAGCAACAAGGTACTCTCCCCATCTGGTGTGACCCACATGCCCCGACTCGTTTTGTCACACACTTGTGCCTTTTTCAAAGGAAAATGTTGTCCCATGAACATGTTGGCGTAGCTGGGGACGAATCTGGTCCCCATGGCCACACCACAAATCTGCAAATAAAAATCATTTTCAAATAAAAAATAATGATGCTGCAGTATAAACTCAGTACCAGATACAGTAGATACATTTTTTTTGTACATGTGAAAGAGAATGATCAAGATCAAGATGATATTGGATTTCCCTTGAGCCCACAAGTGTTCTATACACGTGTAAAGTTTCTGCAGATCACATATAGCCCACTTATAGGTGCTAGTGATAGGGTGAAGTCACTATGTGGTAGCTATCCCTGGAAAACATACTGTACCTCTGATTGCTAAAACCAGCAATGATAGGGTTAACCCAGTCAGATTTACCTGGGCAATCAGGCCTTAATTGAATGTAGCTGTCAGGCAGCTTTATAAGAATTCAACTGCAAGTAGCAGGTGGTTCTCTCTGTTACCAGATCTGATTGTGAAGAGGAGGCCACTCACACAGGGGCTGCTGTTCTTCACCTGGAACCTGGGTCTTAAATGTATGTAGTTTGAACTATTCGTGATTGTTGTCACTTATGAACTGTATTAGGTTGTGCCAACAAGGGCTCCAAAGCCCACATCACTCCCTCATCAGAAGGGAGTAAGGACTGACCCCCACGAAACGACCCTACGGAGAGACTATGGGGCCAATTCACAAAGCTGTGATAAGTGGTTTAATGGTCGATAAATGCCCTTATTTTGCGATACTGCCTGCTTTGCTATACACAAAGCAGTGCTAACAGTACAGTATCGCACAATAATGGCTTTTTAATGACCATTATAGGCAAAAAAGTCATCCGACAAGCCAAAAATGGGCAAAATCACTGTTTTGTGCCAGAATTAGCTATCCACTAAACAGTGATAAGCTTATCAACCTTTAAAATCTCTCAATATTTTAGAACCAACTGAAGGCTGGTGCTAAAAATATTGAAAGATAAATAAAAGCATTTTTTTATGCACAGTATTGATACCAGAGGCCCACGGGAGTCTCTGGGTGTCCCCGCAGGTGTCTGGGTGGTCCCAGTGGGTGTCCAGGGCTCTCCAGGTAGTGTCCGGGGGCCTCCGGGAGGTCCCCGCTGGTGTCCAGGGGCTTCTGGGTGACAAGCAATGCATTGTTTTGGGCAAATGATTGCTTTTATTTGTTTTAAAAGTATTTTTGTTGTTTGCTTTTATTTATTTCTGGTATTTTTTATTTTTTATTATGGCATTTTTTTGTGTTTTCTATTTTATATTTCTGTTATTTTTTGGTATTTGATTTTTAATTGTGGTTTATTTTTGGTGTGTTTCTTTTGGTGAGAGTTTTGTTTTTAGGTTGACCATTGACTGCGATAGTGGTAAATCATGCCCATGTTATATGGGCATGATGTACCACTGTGCCAATCAATTGGTTTCTTGGCATTTGCAATGTGTATATTTTTTATTTTATGTGTTTTATTTTGTTATTTAAAACCAGAGACATAACATAAAACACAGACAAAGAACTTTTGCAACTAATATTGACAGATTTATTATAAATCATTCTTCCTGGCAATGCACAGGTTATTAAGAATCTATATTAGTGTTAGGGACCCTTGAAACGTGGTCTGCCATGCAGTTGGCTCAAGGGCTTACAACAATTTGGCCAAAATGTTAAACTAAAAGCCCCCCCCCCGCTTACTCACAACAAGGCCCAAGCCGACCCTGACATGGGAATACCTCAGGGACAAGGGTTTAACCCCGAAACCCCCCCTTCCCCATTAATGGCGTCAATAAAGATCATATCCCTGAACTTACTCACAACAAGGCCCAAGCCGACCCTGACATGGGAATACCTCAGGGACAAGGGTTTAACCCCGAGACCCCCCCCTCCCCATTAATGGCGTCAATAAAGATCATATCCCTAAATGTTAAGGGACTTAACTCAACACGCAAACGCAAACTAGCACTCCAAGAATTAAAAAAAAACAAAGGAGATATAATATGTATCCAAGAAACCCATTTCAATACTGCTGACCCTCCTAACACATTTAAGCATACATATCCCCAAGCATTCTTTGCATCCTCCCCCAACAAAAAAAGAGGGGTGGCTATTTTGATTAAAAACAACACCCCATTTGCCCTTACACAGGTAACCAAAGATCCAGAGGGACGATACATACTCCTCAAAGGCACACTGTCAGGCTCCCCCATAGCCATTCTCAACATCTACGCCCCGAACGCAAACCAGACCCAATTCCTCCAGAACCTTCTTAGTACCCTTGACCACCCGACGCTTTCCTCCCTCCTGCTCGTCGGTGACGCAAATATGGTCCTTGACCCGGACCAAGACAGATCAGGGCAGACAGCGGCCCCATACTCTAGCCAACTCCAGAAAAAGGCCCAAAGGTTCCAGAATATTATCAGAGAGTATTCGCTGACAGACATTTGGCGGACCCAGCATGTGGGCCAGAGGGACTATTCCTTCTACTCAGCCCCCCATCAGTCTTACTCGCGGATCGATTATTTTCTGGGCACCAACAATGTACTCCAGGCATCCTCCCACTCCGACATAGGCCCAATAACCTGGTCTGACCATGCCCCTATCATACTCACTCTCTCTCTACCCTTCGTCAAAACATCAGTATATTCCTGGAAACTCAGTGACTCGCTTCTCAACGACCCACAAGTGATTAAGACAATTAAACAAAAACTGCACACCTTTTTCCAGTTAAACAAAGGCTCGGTCCCGGCAGCAGCAATGCTCTGGGAAGCCCATAAAGCCACTATAAGAGGGGAACTCATATCGCTAGCCTCCTATAGGAAAAAAATAAAACAGAGAGCCCAGAAAGAACTAACCGAAAAAATCATAAAACTAGAGCAACTGCACAAACAATCCCAATCGAGAAAGGTGTTTAGAACCCTTGAGAAAGCGAGATCCGACCTAAAAATACTCCAACTTGACGAGGTAGAGAGAGCCCTGAAATGGACCAAACAGCGGTTCTATGATAGGGGTAACAAAGCGGACAAACTCCTGGCCTCAAAGTTAAGAGGCATTAAGACAAAGACCCAGATAACAAAAATCAAAACCAAAAGTGGTCAAATCTCATATAATGAGAAAGATATTGCCCGGGAATTTGCGGAGTTCTATACCGACCTCTACAACCTCCACCCCATCAACCAGTCAGACCCCAATGACGAGAGAACCACCGAATATCTAACCCAATGCAACCTCCCCTCCCTCTCACAAGAAGAACTTGAGTTCTTAAACCAGAGCATAACCCAAGAAGAGCTAGATAAAGCAATATCCTCACTCAAATTAGCAAAGACCCCAGTTCCGGACGGCTTTACCAACGGTTACTATAAAAAATTAGCAAAATCCCTGTCCCCCTACCTCCTAGAAATGTTTAACTCATTTCTCCAAGGAGAACAAATCCCAGGCACTATGTCGGCAGCCAACTTGGCTATCATACATAAAGAGGGCAGGGACCCACTTCAATGTGGCAGCTACCGACCCATCTCCCTACTGAATACTGACCTCAAGCTTTTCAGCAAAATTCTAGCAAACAGACTGAACCCTATTCTCCCGAGACTAATTCATATAGACCAGGTGGGATTTGTGTCAGGAAGACAGGCCTCTGACAACATCCGCAAAATTATTGACATTATAGACCACGTGCACCTCAAAAAGTCCCAGGCCTTGATACTCAGCCTCGACGCGGAGAAGGCCTTTGACCGGATCAAATGGTCCTTCCTTGACCAGACAATGCGCCAGTTCGGCTTCTCAGGCCCGTTCCTAGAAGGAGTCCGAGCCCTCTATACCAACCCCACGGCCCTATTAAAACTCCCGGGTGGCCGATCCAATCCAATAAAAATCCACAACGGTACTAGACAAGGTTGCCCCCTCTCCCCTTTACTTTTCGCCCTGTCCATAGAGCCCCTAGCCGCCAGAATCAGAACAGACCCATCCGTAAAGGGAGTCCTAGTCGGAGACAGGGAGTATAAAATATCCCTGTTTGCCGACGACATCATCCTTACCCTAACAGACCCCCTCACTTCCCTCCCCAACCTGGAAAAACGGTTAAACCAATTTGGCCGACTCTCAGACTACAAAGTCAATACAGACAAGTCAGAGGCTCTTAATATATTACTACCGAACCCCGTATGGACATCCCTACAAAAGAAATTTAAGTATAGATGGAATAGCTCCCATATTAAGTATTTATGGGTCAAAATAGCGAGCTCATATGGCTCACTATTTCAAACCAACTACCCTCCCCTTTTCCGTCAGATCATAAGAGATCTCGAGACCTGGCAGACCCACCAAATATCATGGTTTGGCAGGGTAATATCCACCAAAATGAATATCCTCCCCCGCTTGCTCTACTATTTTCAAACCCTCCCTGTCCCCGTCCCATTAGCAGATTTAAGGAATATTCAGTCCCATATACTGCGCTTCATCTAGCAACAACGGAGAGCCAGGGTCCCACGGTCGGTACTCTTGGCGTCGAGGACGAGAGGGGGTCTGGGGGCGCCGGACGTGGTCCGATATTATCGGGCAGCACAACTGAGACAGGCGGTGGTTTGGAACAACCCCCCGGCCTCCAATTGTTGGTTGGAAATAGAGACATTCCACGCGTCCCCGACCCCCCTCTCAGCCCTGCTTTGGACTCACGTCCACAAGGGAAGGAGGCCCACGAGACTCAGCCTTGGAGCAATGAGATGCACGTGGTCGACATGGTTGAAAACCAAAGGGAAATATGGCCTAGCTTCAACCCCCTCTCAATTGACCCTTCTATTCGGGAACCCGGATTTCCCGCCCGGTTGTTCCCGACCCCAATTCAGCCAATTTCAAGGCCTAAACATCAGAGTGGTTGCGGACTTGCTGGAAGGCGATGAGGTCATGCCCCTCCGAGAACTGAGAATCAAATTAACGTCCCCTGATCTTCCTATATTCCAATACCTACAGATTCGCCATTTTTTGAGAACCCTATCCCCTAGCTTAAAATTCCCGCCGTGCTCCAGATTTGAGAACCTCTGCCTCAGAGGCGAGTACCAAAGAGGCCTCATCTCTGGGATATATAAAACACTAGAGGCGGCCCAACCCTCCCCTAATCACGCATATATGCAAAGGTGGAGCCAGGAACTAAACACCAACATCGATATAGAGGACTGGGAGGATATCTGGGAGGCAGCCTCCAAAACTTCAATTTGTTCCATCACAAAAGAAAATATTTACAAAATATTATTCCACTGGTACCTGACCCCGAGTAGACTGAACCAGATCTATCCAGCTACTCCTGACGACTGCTGGAGGGGATGTGGTCAAAGGGGGGACATGTCCCACATTTGGTGGACAAGTCCGGAGATCCAAAAATTCTGGACCGGATCCAGGGCCTGCTGACCGAGACCCTGGAGGTAGAGGTACCCTTAGACCCTCTGGCCTATGTGCTGGGAAAACCAGTCGATGACCTTCCCCCCCCTATAACCAGGCTCATGGCAGCGATTCTGACGGCCGCCAGATGCTGTATAGCAGCAGCCTGGAAGAAAATCAAAGCCCCATCCAGGAGAACGGTAGTCACCAGAGTAAATGGAATAATGGGTATGGAAAGATTAACGGCAATGCTGAAGCAAAAAATGCCGCAATTCTATTCAACGTGGGAACTTTGGCCAGGATCAGACCCCCTGACCTTCACAATCACAGGACTATAGGACCGACCCCCCCTCTTATATTGACAGATTTATTATAAATCATTCTTCCTGGCAATGCACAAGTTATTAAGAATTTATATTAGTGTAGGGACCCTTGAAACGTGGTCTGCCGTGAAGTTTGGCTCAAGGGCTTACAACAATTTGGCCAAAATGTCAAACTAAAAGACCATTTTATTTATTAGTTATTTATACATGTATATTTAGGCACTGTACCGTATATAAGTTTTTCTGGATGTGCACTGAGCTTTGTCTGTGTTTTATGTTATGTCTCTGGTTTTGGATTCTCGTATTATCCAGATCTGGATAATAGCACATTTGTCCATTAAAAAGAAAACATTAGCCAACCAGCATATAGTAAATAAAAGTTGTACCTACCTCTGCCATGATGAAGACCATCATTCTGGTCCTCCCCATCTTCCTTCGCGGGCAGCAACAATTAAATTAAAAAAAAAACTAGTTACTGGCCTATAACCCCTTAATCACAAATCATTGAACATGCTTCTCGTTCTTTGGAATTGGCCATTCCACAATTACCTGAATCTTACAAGGATCCATACTCAAACTTTCAAGGGAGATGATATACCCAAGGAATTGCATGCAGATTTGTTCAAATTGGCATTTCTCCAGGTTGATATATATATATATTTGATGTTTATGAAGACATTGCAGGATAATATAGACACGTTTTCGATGATCCTGTGTAACGATGTGCTCACCACAAACAAGGCATGACCGTGGGGCCGAGGTGGGAACTTGCTAAATGCCAACCCACAGCCACGAGGGCGCATCTGGAGTTTAGATTGGTCGAGGTAGCCGGGTCGGGATAGGAGACGTCAGGATGGTCAGTGATACTTGCCGAGGTCTAGATAGGAGAGGTATGGATCATTGCAGGTACTTTGCCAAGGTCAGGATTGGAGAGGTGCGGATTGTCGTGGGTAAGCTGGGGTCAGGAGCGTAGAGATACGGATGGTCGATGGTAAGCCGGGTCAGGAGCAGAGAAGAGCGGAATCCAAAAACAGGCAGGGTCAGGCAACAGAGATCAAGTCAGGCTAGGCACAGACAGGAGACAAAACTGTGAGGAAAACAACGCACATAAACCAAGTTTATGCTCAACCAAAGAGTGAATGGAGAGCAGGTTAGAAGTAGGAGAGTAGCACCAATGAGAAGGCTGCAGGCAGGGGAGTTAGCAGTAAGGTGTGATGTGAGTGGTGGAGGAGTCCAATGCAGGTGTAGAATGCAGAGTAGATGCCAGGTTAAGAGTAGGATTGTGTGCGTGCCCTACACCTGTGACGTCACGTCGGGGGCGGAGTCTGAGGACGGGACCAGCGGAGCTGGCTCTAAAGTCAGCGTGGGGCTGGCGCATGCGCCTTGGCTGGGGGTGACATTCTCGCCACCATGAGTGTGCGTGTGCCGCATCTCAGCAACACTACACTACGGCTGGAACCTGGGAGAAGGAGCAGCGGGACCGGCACCCATGGCAGCGGAGGACCTGCGTGCGTTCCTTGGCGGATGAACGGCATCAGCACCACCACGAGAGGCGGAGCGGCTTGAGACTCCCTGGGTGGGAAGTGGTGAGTTGTTGTGCCGGCAATTGTCACGGATTCTCAAATCCTGTAGATTATCTGAGAAAATCAGATATCATCTAGATAACCAACCACAAACTGGTCCAGGAGGTCTTGAAGAGCATCGTTGATGAAATGTTGAAAAGTGGACGAGGTGTTACAGAGGCCGAAAGGCATGAGGGAATATTAATAATATTCATAATAGTTATAATATTCAAAATGGTACAGAAAGCAGTTTTCCACTCATCTCAAGGACAGATACGGACTAGATTTTAAACTCCCCAATGCTCAAGATTTTTTCAAGGAGTTCTGGGATCAAAAGTAGTGGGTACATATTTTTAATTGTAAAGTTGGTCAGCTCCCAGAAATCGATGCAGGGATGTAAGAACCTGTCTTTTTTCCCAAAAAAGAAGAGAGCGGCTCCAGCAAGAGCGGTAGAAGGCTGGATGAAACCTTTAGAAATGATACAAGTTCTGTATCTTGTAGATATTCTCTCAGCACATGCATTTCAGGTTCAGGGAGAGAATAAATTATTTGGCAGAGGATGGCTGCGCCTGGCAGCAATTTAATAGGACAGTCATATGGTTCATGTGGAGGAAGTTTATCTGCATTTCTTTTATCGAAAACATCTTGAAATTTTTTATATTGTAGTGGTTGCCTATCAGAATGGGTGGAAGAATTTCCACACATTGCCATCCTACCTGGGGAGATTTTTGGAGGCGGACAACAAATTTCACAATATTGTGAAGGAAAAGTAACAACTCTGGTTTTTCAGTTGATTTGAAGATTATGGACCACCAGCCAGGGAATACCAGAACTGGAAATACAGGTAAAGGAATGAGATTGAATTAAATCTGTACTCTATGGTCAGGCTCCACTATAAGGATGAAATTACCCGTTTCATGGGTAACAGGACAAGAACGTAGTGGCGAACAGTCAAATACTTCCATCTTTACAGGAGAGTCTTTGGACATGGATGAAATCAAGGTATCCTCGGTGAATTCAAGGTCTATGAAATTTCGCCCCAGGACCTGAGTCAAAAATGACGTGGTAGCGATGTGGCAAGTGCCTTATTTAAGAATAATAGTCAGAAGGAAGTGATGATGCCTAATCGGTACATTGCTATCATCTTTAGTGGTGAAGAATACGGGTTGTGACGGAGACTGTAGATGGTCAGAATGAACGGTATTCAATCATTGTGGCACCAGAGCAGATAAAGGTCTTGTAGAATTGTTACGGCAAGTGACTAAGTAATGTCCAGAATTTCCACAATGCAAACAAGTCTTCTAAGTAACGTTGGCTTCTTTCTTCAGAGTTGATTGGTCTTCGAACTGTATTCACTTGCAGTGGTTCCACTTCTGAGGCTGGGGAAACTGTTGTTCTTAACGCCCTTGAAGTGGAGGAAAAATTGGAACTTCTTAATACAAGTCTGCCTGAGGTGAAGCCTTGTCTCTCTAGTTTTCTCTCCAAAATCCTTTGGTCTATTTGAATACAGAGATGAACTACGTTTTCCAGTACCTTTGGAGTAACAATCTAAGAGAGTTTATCTTTTATCTGATCAGACAGGCCTCTGCGGAAATGAAACCTCAGTACTGATTCCTTCCAGGCTGTGTTAGCTACCCATTTAAGGAAATCAACGGCATAATCAGCAGCAGTACTCCAACCCTGGCAGAGGTTTATCACAATTAGTTCTGCTTTAGAGCAGCAATAAGGGTCTGCGAACACAAGGCTGTTAGGAAGTCTTGAAGCTTACTTAATAGAGCACTATCTTGCTCCAGAAGTGGGGATATCCTGGAGTGGGCCAAATCTTTAATAAGGAGACGATCAGTCCTATTTTAGCAATGTCGTGATATAGACTGTGACTGCATCACAAAATACAGTCTGCACTGGTGTTGGTCACCCTTGAATTTCTCTGGAAGGAGCTGATGGCATACTGGATGGACGGGTGCAACTGGCAGAAAATACTGTATGTTCTGTAGCTGAGCCTCATGCGCCAACAATTCAACTATGGATTCACACAACATGATCTTGCAGAATTGAGGGAGTAGTAGAGTTAGCACATAGTTCCTGCAGCTGAGTTTATGCATTGCCAAGCCAAGTAAGAACATGCCCTAGTTGGCCCTAAAGACTTGTAATAGCGTGCGATGGTGGTCACTTGGTGAGCCAGAGCGGATCTTGTTCCAGAAGACTCCATAAAGGTTGTCTGTTCATACTGTCACAGGGAGCTATTGCAGGGCTATAGTCCAGTGGCTGGGACAGGTTAGCAGGTGGCTAGCGAGGGTCTATGGACCGGCCGAGATCAAAGGCAGATTCTAGTGAATCAGAGTTGTGGTCACAAGTGAAGGTCGAGGCAGGTAGCAAAACATAAGGGTGATCAGCAACAGGCAGGTGTCAGGACTGAAGAGAGATAATATTAGTGAAGTCCAAAATGTGTCTGGTAACAAGAATAGTAATTAGTATCAGCTAGTGGAAGCAAGCATGAGTACCGGGATAACCACAGTAAACAGGCAAGGAAGTAGAAAGTGGAGGTCTTATATAGAGCTGGCTGGAGTTGAGGGACAGTTGTTTGGCATTACGTAATTAACCGGCTCAGAGAGTTCTCTGCAGGAAACAGGCCACAGCAGTCCCAGCTGCAAACCAGGTGAGCTCCAGGTTGGGAGCAGCAAGAACCAGCGTTCAAGTCCCAACAGGTAACATCCCTAACACACTCAAACAACTTTTTGAAATCACTTAGAACCAATTAGTAAAATGTGTTCACATAATTACCCTTGGATTGATAAGGAAAAAAATGTGTCTAAAAGGGGAATGAACAATGCACAGCAGACTACAAGAAGTAGAAAAGGGATCGATAGTTGGTACAAAATCTGATATACTGTATTAGATGTATCGCCTGAAATATCTGATACATCAATAAGTAAGTTAAAGTTTGTACATGATTCTGAGCTTTGACATCAAAAATAGGCATAACATCCTCTTTATTTCTAATACAGCAGGGCCCCACTAATACGGCGGGTTCCGTTCCGGGCCCCCGCCGAAAAGCGGAAATCGCCGAAAAGCGGGGCCCTAGCGATCGATGCAAAAATAATTTGCATTGCTTACCTTAAAGACGTATTCTTACTGTACATCGGCCGCCATCACGCAACGTTATCCAGCGCGGGAAGGTAAGGGAAACACCAATTGTGCGCCGACACGCACTACGTATACTTCCGGTTCAAAGGTCAGTCAATTACTGTACAACAGCTGAAAGGGATCATGGCCAACCAGGAAGGCAATAAAGCATCTACAAGTAAGATGGCTTAGTGCCTGTCATGGACGGGTGTGGGGGGACTAGGGTGGGCAGTGCCTGTCACGGACGGGTGTGGGGGGACTAGGGTGGGCAGTGCCTGTCACAGATGGGTGTGGGGGGACTAGGGTGGGCAGTGCCTGTCACAGACAGGTGTGGGGGGACTAGGGTGGGCAGTGCCTGTCACGGACAGGTGTGGGGGGAATAGGGTGGGCAGTGCCTGTCACTGATGGGTGTGGGGGGACTAGGGTGGGCAGTGCCTGTCACGACGGGTGGGGGGGCAGGTGGGCCAGTCCCTGTCACGGATGGTGTGGGGGGACTAGGGTGGGCAGTGCCTCTCACGGACAGGTGTGGGGGGAATAGGGTGGGCAGTGCCTGTCACGGACAGGTGTGGGGGGACTAGGGTGGACAGTGCCTGTCACTGATGGGTGTGGGGGGACTAGGGCGGGCAGTGCCTGTCACGGATGGGTGTGGGGGGACTAGGGTGGGCAGTGCCTGTCACTGATGGGTGTGGGGGGACTAGGGTGGGCAGTGGCGCCTCACTGATGGGTGTGGGGTGGAATAGGGTGGGCAGTGCCTGTCGGACAGGTGGTGGGGGGGGACTAGGGTGGGCATTGCCTGTCACCGGACGGCGTTTCATGCTCCTGTGGGGGGTGGGGACTATCTAGGGTGGCCACCACACAGGGCCCCTGTACACCTGATGGGTTGTCTGTTTGGGACTAGGACTTGTGGCAGTGCCTGTCCGGAGGGTGTGGGGGGACTAGGGTGGGCAGTGCCTGTCACTGATGGGTGTGGGGGGACTAGGGTGGGCAGTGCCTGTCACTAATGGGTGTGGGCGGACTAGGGTGGGCATTGCCTGTCAGGAATTCAGTACAGGATGTACAGTACTGTACAGAACTGGGTAAAGGGGCACAGGGAGGTGACTAACCCAGGCACAGAACTGGGTAAAGGGGCATCCCTGCCAACACACGTCAAGAAAAAGGCTCAAACTTATAGCATTGTACAGGTACAGTACCTTGGAGGTATATTTTATTGTGTACAGTAGCATGTCAAACACTGTGCTGTACTGTACACTGCTTAATAGGAATAATCCTACAACTCTGCAAAACTCTACAAAAATGGAAATGCAAAAAATACAGAAATTGCACATACAATACAGTACTGTAGGCTGTCAAACATTACTGTAAAAAGGAACAGTACAGTACAATAGAGATTAACAAATGCAGTACAGTACTGTAACTACAGTACAGTCCTCGGTTATCCAACAGAGTATGTTCAGGTGGTGGCGTTGGATGGTTGGGCCGTTGTGGAGTGGGTCCCGTGTTGATTGGTGGCAGTGAGCACTGGATAACGCATTACGGCGTCGAGGGACGTCCCTTGGGGTTGCATTGTGGAGTATTGTATGTGCCATTCGTTGAGGTGGGGCATTGGATAGCGAGGGCTACCTGTACTGTTCTCGATTTATTGTCCAAAGGATGAAGTTGATGGCACTTCATCACCATAGGACTCAACACATCTTATTCGTTTTAATGATAGCGAATTGGATGAATCTCTTGCAGGACTTTGTGTTGCTGTTACTGTTGGATGTGAAGATTCTTCAAGGGTAGCGGTCGCAGTTAAAGGTTGTGATGGGACTTTACTAAAGAACGAAAGCAATGAAAGTTGCCTTGAGGATTGTGGTCTCCTTTCCCTTACAATTGCTTTATAGCATGCAATCGCGTTTTGAAGGCTTGCGTTCACTTTAGAACTTCTTTCGAAATTTGGATCAATCCTCTCAAAAGCTGCCATCCCCTTTTCGATACAGTTGATAGCTTCATCCAAACCCTTGGTTGTCATTTCTACAGGGATAGCAGGACTATTATCAGGATGTGACTCCACGTTGCAAAACATCCATCAATCCATGCTCATCAATCAGAAGAAGATCTTCATCTGTTAGGGGCTGATCAGGGGATTCAAGCAATTCGTTTACATCCTCAGGCTCGACTTCCAAATCTAATTCCCTTGCCAGTTCCAAAAAATTTGTTGTGGCTTCCTCCACGTGATTCTCCAAATCTTCATAATCACCCATAAGTGTGGGAATTAGCTTCCTCCAAACACCTTTTAAGGTTGATTCTTTCACTTCCTCCCATGCATCTCTAATAGTTTTAATACCATCCAATATTGTGAAGCCTTTCCAAAATGCTTTTAATTGATTTTCTCTAGGCCCAGCTGCTCTGTCACTGTCTAAGACATCAATAGCCTTAGCAAAAGTTCTCCTTAGGTAATAGGATTTAAACACCGCAATTAAACCTTGGTCCATAGGCTGCAGCAATGAAGTTGTATTTGCAGGTAGAAACATAAATGTTATCTCCCTGTACAAACCAATTTGACCTTTAGGGTGGCTTGGGGCATTGTCTGTGAGAAGTAAAATCTTAAATGGAATGTTCTTGCTCCTGCAATAAGCCTCAGCAGTAGGCTTAAAATAGTCTGTGAACCAATTTGAGAAAAGAATACTAGTCATCCAAGCTTTTGAATTGGATTTATAATAAACAGGAAGGCTAGCTTTTGCATAATTCTTTAGGGCCCTAGGATTTTCTGACCGGTAAATCATCATAGGTTTTAACTTGCAATCGCCAGCTGCATTAGCGCCTAGCAAGAGAGTTATCCTGTCTTTTGCAGGTTTGAAGCCAGGCATGGCCTTCTCCTCTTTAGCAATAAATGTACGAGACGGCATCTTCTTCCAATATAGGCCTGTTTCATCCACGTTGAAAATCTGCTGCTTAGTTATCCACCTTCTTCGATGACCTTAGCAAGCTCACGTGGATAACTTTCTGCAGCTTCTGTATCAGCACTGGCTGCTTCACCCTGCACTCTGATGTTGTGGAGCTGGCTTCTTGCCTTAAACCTATTAAACCAGCCTCTGCTAGCTTCAAATGTATCATCAGCAGCTACGTCACCTCTGTCAGCCTTCATATTATTGAAGAGACTTAGGGCCTTGGCCTGGATGATGGCTCTGCTTAAAGGGACATTTTGACCGGTTTGATCTTCAATCCACACCACTAAATTTTTTTCCATGTCAGCAATAAGGTTATCACGTTTTCTTATTACTTTAGGGTTCACTGGTGTTGCACTTTTAATTTCTGTCAACACTTTCTCCTTGCCGTGCACAATTGTACTAACAGTTTGACGAGGCAAATGTAGCTTTCTGCCGATTTCAACATTACACATTCCTTGCTCACTTAATTTTATTATTTCTAACTTGGCATTTAAACTAAGACTCCTTTTTTTAATACTGGAGGTACTATTGGATTCCATTGTACAGTACTGTACTGTATACAGTACAATTGTTCCGTTACTGTACTGTTATGAACACACAACAAAATATTTTATTGTACTGTACCTACTGTATGTACTGTATTGTACTGTACTTTGCTGTACAGTATACACGTGCACCTTTGTACAACAGAGAGATGATGACCTGGAAACAGCAATCTAGAGAGAGACAGACTGCTTCTGACAAACTGACAGAAGGTTGCTTCTGCTTCACTGCCAAATGTCTGTGACAAAACTGACGCGCACGCTTCAGTGGCAGGGAGAATACAATGCTGTACGCATGCGCGCATGTATACGCACAAGAAAAGGTTGCTTAGCGACAGCCGGGCGCGGAAAAGCGCCGTAACAACGGAACTAGCACTAAATGTAACGGGACTAGGTGTACATTGTGAAGCGCCGTATTAGTGGAACACCGGAAAGCCGAGCGCTGAAAAGCGGGGCCTTCCTGTAGTGAAATATCTATGCAAAGTACATTTTCCAATAAAACTATGCCCTAGTAGCAAAATATGGAAACTAGCACTTTTGCCAATTCAAATACAATATACAGTAAAATACAAATTAAATTAATAAATGTTTACTTACCCCTGCCAGGATGGAGGCTATCCTCCTTCTCCTCCACCAGCATAGAAGGCCCGATGCCCAACCATTAAAACACCAGTAACCCCTTAATTACCTTGGCGGTTACCGCTAAGGTAATTAAGGGTTTACTGGTGTTTTAATGGGGTGGATGAAGAGTGTACTGTAGTTGTACTGTAGTTACCCCAGGGAGGGGGGTTAGGCCTACATGTAGGGTTGTGGGCTGGGTTAAGCCCTTAATTACCTTAGCGGTTGTATGGTAAATAATGGGTTAACACTCCCACTACCCACCCGGGCGGCATAACCACCCGCACTGGGGAAATTACCCACATCCCCCACACCCTCTTCTCCCAACACTGCATATACAAATGGGCAAAAGCACTTATAGTCAAATGTCTATTAGCGCTTTTGCCCATTTATACTGGAAAAGAAAATTCAAATACATAATTATATTGACAATACAATACTGTACATTAAAATAAACAGAAGGCAATAAACCAATTGATTACACCTGTGGTTACCTATGACATCTACAGGGGAACAAATAATCACATTGCAAACAATGGGCACCCATCTACTGCCCCACAAACCCGATGGGTCTTATTTTTCTGACGCTTCAACTTCCTCATCTCCAACCGCCTGGATCTAAGAATGAAAAGGCAAATGCTCTATAAAGAATGTCTCCTCTCCCAAAACATTTTTAGGTCACCTCTTCCATGGACCTACTTGCACCAATTTATGGAGTCTAGTCCACAGACCATTGTTTAAATAATTCCCTGCATGACATTGAACTAATTTTGCAGGACTACTTGTCTTTCAAGACCGTCTATTCATCCCAGAAGGGGTAGGGTTGGAAGTCCTCCAGTTAATGCACCTCTAGTCCAGCAGGTCATCCAGGTGTCCACAAAGAGCATTTGTGCCACACGTTTTGGTGGCCCAAATTGCCACAAGATATCAATAATGATGTCCTATTTTGTGAGACCTGTGCTAGGAATAAGACCCCTCATGCCTCCTATCTGGGTTTGCTCCAGTTGCTTTCTGTGCTGATACGTACATGGGCGTCTATCTGCATGAATTTTATTGTGGAGCTGGCCCCATCCAGGGGAAATAATACCATCCTGTGTTCGTTGATCAGCTCACAATGATGAGTCACTTTATTGGCACTAACAACCTCCCAACAGCAGATCAGACTGCTGAGCTGGTTATTCGAGAGGTTTTCCGCCTTATCAGAGTTCAGGACGAAATTGTATCCAATGGAGAAGTACAGTTTACCTCAAGGTGCTGGAGAACCTGTTGTGCCTCCTTAGGAATTAGATTAAATCGGCCTTCTGGCTGCCATCCACAGACGAATGGCCAGACAGAGAGGATTAACGAAAAATCCCGGAACAGTATCTTAGCTGTTTTGTATGTTACCTTTCGGATGACCAGGGCCATTTTCATTCAATAACACCAAGCACAGCTCAACCCAGCAAAGTCACTTTTTTGCGAAAGGGAAAAAGGGTAGGTTCCCCCTTACCTTCCTTTCCTGCTTCCCGGTCCTTGGTCCTATCCCAGTTGTCACAGAAAGAATTTCCTCATTGCAGGAGAACCAAGAGATCCTTAAGGAAACACTGCTGAGGGCCCAGGAATGCTACAAAAGAATCGCCGATCGCTGCCTCAGACCAATCCCTTCTTTTGAGATTGGAGACAAGGTCTGGTTGGCCACAAATAATCTACACCTGCAATTCCCCACCATCAAGATGGCCAAAAATGTATCAGCTGTTTCAGGATTTCTGCCCTAATTTGCCCTGTCTCATTGCAATTGGAGCTCCTCATCTCCATGAATATCCATCCGGTGTTCCATGCCTCATTACTAAAGCCTTTTTGGGAGAATCCCTTTCCTGGGTGCTCTCTTTCTCTTCTTGACCCTGTTCAGGATGATGGTGAGGAGGAATACTTAGTGGAGAAGATCCTGGTCTCCAGACTACACAGGGGAAAACGGCAGTACCTGGTGCAGTGAGCCTGGTGGAAAGAGAAGTTCTGGGAGCCACAGGAAAATATCCACGAACCGCGCCTGGTTCATGCTTTCCACAAAAAAAATCTGGCCATGTCAAGATGATCCAGAGAATGTTCCATAAGAAAGGGGAGTAATGTCAGGACTTGAATGCTGGTCCTTGTTGCTCCTAGCCTGGAGTTCTCCCAGTCTGCCACCAGGACAGCTGTTACCTGCAGGGAACTCTGAGGTTGGTAATTAGGTACTGCTCAGCACCTGTCCCTAATCTAAGCAGCCCTAGTGTATATAATACCTCTACTTCCTACTTCCTTTGCCTGTTTATTGTGGTTATCCCAATACTTAATCTTGCCAGTACTAATTACTATTCTTGTTACCTGAGCTATTTTGGATCTCAATACTCTGGCCTCTCTCCAGTCCTAACCTCTGCCTGTTGCTGATTGCCATTCTCTTCTGCTTCCTGCCTCGACCTTGGCTTGTGACCCAACTCTTTGTGCCGCCTGCCTTTGATCTTGGTCTGTCCATGGACCCTCGCTATCCTCGTGCTGTCCTGTCCCAGTCACTGGACTCCAGCCTCGGAGTCGCTAACCGTGACAGAGCACACATCTAATGTCAGACAACCTCACTAATGGTGAATATAGAGCACTATTCTCAAGCTTACATTTTATTTTATACAATAGTTTAAAATGAATGCATGCTGCAATGGTAAGAATACATTTTAGCAGGAAAATATTCTTAAAGAGTGGGAGTATCAGAATTAATGATCTTAGAACAGCAATGAGACTCTGTATTAAAATTAAAAGGTTTTGACTCATACTGTACATGAAAAATCTGTTTACAAGATCATGCAGGTCACGATTAGTAAAACCCTCAGACTATTTATATGGCAAGTTTAGAGTCTGAGCCCACCTGATGGAAAGATGGTTTATGCTTCTCCGCATAGGGAACTAGTTAATTGCCACATTCATTCCCAAATGTATGCTGACATCATGACCCAATGTCAGTATGGGTGCTAGGTATAACAAATCTTAGCTGTGGTTTATGGCTGTTAGTTTGTTATTGGCTATTTTGTAGACAGGAAATAAAACCAAGTTCATAAATTATTGAGACACATATGCTGTAGAGGTGACTTCAGTGCCAAATATAGAAAAACTTGTTTGATTTTCACTAGTCATTGCAAAATTCAGGACAATGGCATTCTTTGCAGGCTTGGCCATTAAAATGGCAGGGCACATTTGTTTTTCTAGCTTGTTTAGCTATTTTATTAGTAGGACAGGAATAGATTTTGAAGCTATTTACCAGACTCAAATACCTCCTATTTCTTGAACACTCACTTACTTGGAGTGCAATGCTTTTTGCTTAATTTCTGTGGAAAAAAGTTGCTTATAATAAATAAACCTAACTGTACTATCAGTGGCCAATTGCATCCTGAGAGAGTTAATTATTTTAGTAGTGCTTATGGGGTTGCTATTGCACACATTTCCTATTGACTTCGCTTTAATGAATAACCCCCTTAGTATTATATATGTTTATGTCTAGTGCAGACGAGTAGTTGCTTGTGAATAATTTAAAGGGTTATTCTCAAGCACCAATGCACAGATATGATGTGGAACATGTACAGTATCAATGTACATTTCGCCAGTTATTCCAGTCAGCGTGATTGGTGTGATGTATTAATAGAAGTCAGGGTGGGGATACTAGAAGCAAATGTTGCAATGGGATAAACCAATTTCTGTTGTCGGCGTAAATTTCTCTGTGTTTTGTACATGTAGCCTAGTGCCCCTTTTCTTTGGCACTAACATTATAAGTCCTGAAAGGAACAGGCAGGGTTAAACTCCTGCACAGAGGCCTAGCATGTGAGTTGCAGACTGGCTAGGATACAATCTTACCATATCCAGGTGCGGGCCTAACGGCAGTTTGGAGTGTCATATCTGGGAGGGTACTCACTGGATCACATGCAAGTGGTGTGATGTCTGTCAGTACCTGGACCTGCTCTGTTATGGGGCAGGGTTACAAATCCCTCCCCAGGTATAAAGGTTGGCACTCCACTAAATTGTGTCTGTTCTCTTTCTGTTTCCCTCCCTCTGTGGAGTGGGAGCAATTCCACCTTGCCCAATCAGGGGTTAAGGGGGCTAAGGATGGGCTCTTGGAGCTTCAAGCCCCTGGGGTCTTATCCAGGGAAGTGGGAGAAGTTGGAGTATGATGTGACTGCTTCAATAAACACCAGTTGTACCATCACCTGCCTAATTGTGTCTATGAAGGAGTGCTTGTGCAGAGAACTTGTGTCCCTGGCAGGAGCCCTGTGAGATGAAGGCACTGCACCTTGAGACCTGATGCTGATAACCTGCCCTGTTGATACTCTCAAATATCATCTGCGGAGCACTCAGACTGCTGTGAGCCTACCGGTATGCACCACCACACCAGTAACATGAGACACTTATCCAGGAAGAGCAGATCTCCCTTAGGGGGTTGGGGGGGGGGGGGGATAAGGGTGTTCGTACATGAAGAAATATTTATTAAGTAACTTGTGTGAAATGTATGATAGACCCAGATGCTAAAGCACTGAAGAGTTTGAATTTCCCCACTTCTTCTCGCCGGCTTCATACATTCCTTTGCGTCCTGCTTAGCGAGTGAATCGTCCACACTTCTCCCCTGGTCTCTCCCGGCAGTTGACAAAGACACCAGAATTCGCTCGAACATGCCAGATGTGTCGGAGCAAATATCATCCTCCAGGCTCCTCCCAATATTTATTAAGTAACTTGTGCGAAATGTATGATAGACCCAGATGCTAAAGCACTGAAGAGTTTGAGAGTTTGACAAATTGCCTGGTATCAACAGTTACTAAGGCGTTAAGGAGTGGATATCTATGGAGAAGAGTGAGTGTTTATGTCTCGATATAGTTTCTGTCTGATGAATTTATGTTTATTATTTCACATAACAATAAGGTGTAATGCTGCAGACCAAGAAAATCAATCAAAGATACTTGCAATTACAGGTGCTCCTGGTTCAGGGAAACCTGTCTAAAAAAATTCCTAAACTTGAATAAGAATAGATGATCCAGGGCACTATGGATTTTTCAAAGGATTTATTATATCAGAACAGTACAACGTTTCAACCTGTTATAAGGTCTTTTTGAAGTGACTGGCCAGTCACTTCAAAAAGACCTCAGCAGGTTGAAACGTCGTGCTGTTCTGATATAATAAATCCCGTGAAAAATCTGTAGTGCCCTGGATCATCTATTCTTATTTTATTTCACATAGTCTTTATTTTGATTTAAGCATTTAAATCAGTTTTTGTAAATTGTATTTAGTGTGATTTTTTTATTATATTTTATCATTATGTTTGAATTAAAAATAAGATTATTATGTTAAATGTTTGCGTTAGGTCCACCTGCAGACCCTTTACAACAATGCAATTAGGACATTCAAGACAATAGCACACTCTTGTGAGGGGCTGTCTTTTAAGCACTGTCCTGATTGGACAGCGGATAGTATTTAGACACCATCACCCAGTGTCACGTAATCACTGACTCCTGACGAAGCTGATCTGCGAGACCATCCAGCTGTTATCGTACCATGCTCTAATCTAGGGTCACCATCTGAGTTTCCATTCTACTTACAAGTGTGTTGTTTTCTTCATACACTGTGACCCTATGCACAATCCTGTCTCTTTCTGTGTTTTTTCCATAAATTTGAGCGTTCATGCTACTCTGATTGCCATCCTGCATTTAAGCTCCAACACTGAGAGAATAACTACGAAAGACACCCGTTTGGGATTCAAGGCTAGTTTTTTGCCCTGAAAATGTGAGTGTACAGTATATTTCTGTGGAGTTTCATCTATCAGCCCCCCCCCCCCCCCCTCTGTTACACACAGAATTGCACTATTTGTGTTTTTTCTTCTTGTTTTGTGCACTTACCGGTCATCTATGCTCCCCGCACTCTTCATCATCAAACTGAACTACTCAGCCATAATGGCTAAACTGTTCAAGTGTTGTCATGACTGAGCTGGCATCCACCACTGCTGCTGGGACCAGTGCTTCTGCTTCAGATGCTGCGAGTTTTCACAGCCTGAAATTCACAGAGGACGAGCTGGACATATTAATTAATGGAGTGGGGGAAAACCACTCCAAATTTATTAGGGGCTTCATTCTCCCACACTAGCACCACGAAGAAACAGAGGATTTGGGATGGCACCCGCATTAATGCCCAAGGGAACATAAGGCAAACTATTGATGTGCTGAATAAGCGCTGGACAGACAGCAAGCACAAGCTATAGCGCAAGCTAAAGCGAAAGCTGTCTGACCATGCTGCCCATGCACGGAAGACAGAGGGCTGTTACATTTAGTCTCAGCTCTCTGAAAGAGCACCTTACCTGTTTAGAATACCTCAGCTCACATATAAGTGTATATGAATAAAGGCCTTCTAAAGTTTAGCAACAGTTGTGGATATGAGCCTCTATATTTTGTCCTGCTAAAATGTTCTATAAATAAAGGGAAATGGTCAAAAATGGCTGACATGCAAACCATACCGATCAAAATGTACTTATGTGTACCCACATTCTGTATGACTGTACTTGATTATAATAGCATTTTCTTTTCAGGACCATCACAAAGCCAGCCGTTGGTCCAGGCTGCAAAGCCAATGGTTGAAGAACAGGCTGAGGAGAAGACCATAATCATCACCCTCATCGAGGTTCCTCCTGAAGTGTATGAGTCTGTTGCTGCTGCCCAGATCCAGCTGCTCCAGTCACAGCTCCATTTGCCAGTGTTGCTTCTATGGCTACCCATGTTGCTGCTCCAGCTGCTCCTCAGGCTGCTTCACCGGCTACTACTCTGGCTGCTCCCAGGCGTCCTGCTCCAGAACCAAGAATTGATCCCCTGGTGGACACAGCATTCCTGGAACATCAGCAGGTGTTTCAATTACTGAGTGCTGGGTTATGTAGCATCAGGAATGAGCTGGTAACCATGGGGCAAACCTCACATCAGCAATTCTGGATCCTTACCCTCCTGACACGGCAACAAAGCAGTGCGTTCACCAATAGCACAGCGCAGCTCTTCACACCTGTAAATGGCCTGACATGGGCAGTTCAGCAGGGCATGGAAAGCCTCCAAGCCCCCTCAATAGTGAACACACCAGCAGCCTCTGGCGAATCCCTGGCCACAGGGGTCCGAATCTGAATTGATAGGACTTATACACTCACATTTCTGAAATGGGATAATAGCATTCCTCAAACTGTAGCAATAACAACAGCCATATATACTTCTTTAGCTGTAGTCTCAATGGATGTATATGTATATTGTGACGTCTCAGTCCCAGCGTCGGATCTTTTGTCCAGATCAAAGGCAGGAAACACTGTATTTCTCTAAGCAGGGGTTTATTTACAGGGTATAAGGCAGGTACAGGGTTAACTCATAACACCAAAACAGAAACAAAAGACCTAACTCCTTTCAGGAGCACTGACTAATACTGCTTAGTCCCTAACTACAGTAATCGTGGCAGAACTAAACTCTTTTCCCCACTTTACCCAGTGTACCTGCACCAGGTCTCATTTCAGTCTCTCACACGGCAGTCTGTGTGTACTTCCCCAGATCAGTCTACAGCAGCTTCTCTCACCCTGTCTGTGGGGGGGGGGGGGGGGGTTAATCTCTGTATCACTTCCTGACTATACAGGCTAGGCTAATTAGCTCATTAACTCACAGCTGAACAGAGCTATCCAGAATGATTAACTCTATGAGAGCTGTAAAGTCCCACAACTGCCCCATTCTAGCCCCTAGAGGGCAGCGACGGCACCACAATATGTATAAGTTTATTCTCAGGAGAAAAGATAAAAATATGATGGTGCAGATCATTTTCTTTAATATTTAACAACTGTAAACACATCAGAACATGTAAAATGTGAAATATTGCACCTTAACAATGCATTTGTGCATAATATAAGTATATAAGTCATAAGTTATAAGTATAAGCCTGTGTATAAGACACTTGACTCATTAGCCACCCTCGCTAGGTTAGAATAACAATTGTGTTGTCTAAAATGTGTTTGTGTTGTCATTTTTCCCATATACGTCTTCATTGGTATTTATGTTAAGATGATTATAACTTTTTCTTGTGTATTAAGAGTTAATGACAGAATAAATATAGTTATTCATCAACATTATGGTGCCAAGTCTAGTAGCTCCAAATTTGTCACTGCCAAACTGCATGATTTGGCAAGTTCAGAAGTCACAGAATGAAATGTGAGACAATAAAACATATACTCTATTACAAATCACATAGTTTAAACTGTGTATTTAAAAGTAGGGAGTGGAGGTGCGAGGAGTGGAGTTGTGAGGGAGGTCAGGAGGTTTAGAGGGGGCACATGTAAGGGTATGTTTTCCCAAGAGGATAATGAGGTCCTGGATGAGCACTTGCTCAGGAATTATGATCAGCTGTTTGGTCGCTTATTAGGTAAGAACACCAGCAACAGAAATATAGTGTCCCAATTAAGAAATAAATATTAACATGTAGCATTCATTTTCACATGACCATTTATATGTAAATACATACATACTGTAGCCTAGGAGTGGGCACAAATATTGAACACTTAGGAGACATGGCCCATTTTAGGAAGCCACAACTTAGTAAATATAATAAAGATAAGTTGTCTGTAAATACCACAATGCTCACACATGTATGAATTGTCAATGCTACTCCTTAAACCTTTCATTCTCTACACCTACAGTAACCTATAGTAATAATATCTCAACATTTGGGCTCCTGTCTGCAGCCAGGGCTAAGACTTCAGAGAAATCCCGGCTATGGCAGGAGATTTGCAACCAGTCTCTGCTGTGGGTGTAGCAGTACGGTTCACCTTTAAAAAGCCATTCTCGGACCTTGAGGAAGGTGCAGAAGAAGGAGGGTGACAGTCAGTGCCAGGCCTCTAAAAAGAGGTTTGCCCAACCCCTGCGTCTGACTCCAATGGAGAAGCGGCTGAGCTCCATTCTGAGCTCAGAAGGAATATTTTAATATTTGGGCTACTGGGACACTGGGAAATTGGTCACAATGAGTCCGATCCTGAGCCAGGTGAGTACTATGACCTGAATGACAATAACAAGGGATTAAAGACGAATACCATGATTCAAAGTACTGTAGTAGGTGAACAAAATGTTGAATTATGTACAGTACTGCGGCATACCCTCCAAACTCAGAAAATCATAAGACATTCAAACATGGATGTGAACATTTATTCAGTAGTGTAACTACATTCATCTAGTTTTTGTATGAACCTAGACACTCACATAAATACCTAGATGGCCAAGCACTGGATGTATTAGTACCATCATGTCAGTAAGAGTTCGTAACAAAATGGCAAGGTGCAGCTGTAGATATTGGAGCTCACTTAGGAAAAAATAGTAGCATAGACACTTACTGCTTACAGTCATTAGTAACCTTAATTGTCAGTGTAGTGCTCATGGGAACCCAAAGTTTATATACTGAAACGTTTCAATGAAATATTTTATTATCACACATATTTTATTGCATTTTCCAAAATAATTTTTTTTTAATACAATTGTTTGTATAGATGTGGTGGTAACCTGCACCCACAGTTGCTGAAGCTTAGGACACCCCAGCCAAATATGTGAGAGTGTTCCTCGTTAGCCACAATATCTCCAGCACAAAGATGAGGAGTCCGGATAAATTGCCTGAAGCCTACGTGGTGTCAGGTAGCAGTGATACATTTATTTATAGGCATTTTCCTCTATTGTAGTACACAAACAACTGGTGGCTGCTGTTTTCCATATCTCCTGCCAGTCTTCCCATTCTAGGGCCTAGCCCAGTATTCAGGAACATTACATGTTTAGGCCATGCAATGGACTCAGAAGTAGTTGGATTATATTACAGGAAATACTACTGTAGCGGTCATGTAAAATGCCTACTGTCATCTCTCCTGTTGGCAGTAAGGCCTGGTAAGTGTGGGCATGCCAGCAGTAATTATGGAGGTTTACCCTCACACCCTGGTGGGGTGCCCTGTGTATGGCTGGGACTGGTCACATGCTCTGACTCCATGGTTAGTGATGTCAGAGGTGTGTCAGCCTCAGAAAGTACATAAGGCACAGCACTGTGCTCTAAAGTTAGTTGCTGTACAGTTCTTAGTTCTAGTTCAAGCCCAGCAGGAGTTGCTGGAGATTCTTGGTATGAGACCTGAGTTCTGCTGAGAGGAAGAGTTGCGGTAACTCCAGAGGAGACTGTGTCCAGGGACCTGGCACAGGATAGCGATCCCTGCGGGGATAGGGAATCCCTATTAAAGTAAAGAATCACCTTTGAAGGGAAGCAGCGTGGAGAATCATGAGAGGCTAAGGGCCTCATGCAGTAAGCGTTGATAAGGGAATTATCGCCATTTTATAGCCAAAATTGGGTTTGAGATTCAGTAAGCGCCGATAAGTGCTTGATATCGCCATGTTTCGGAGCCGATTATTTTGTTATGGCCAGTCGGCTGCCGATAAGCCTGTTTTCGCCACTGATCGCCACTTTTTTAAATCGGCTGGATTCAACAAAAAAAAACAGCTTATCGGGCCTGATCGGCACTACGAAATTGAGATGTTATGGCCAATTTCTCCCGCCAACTAAAGTTGGCAGTTTGGAGGGGAGAACGATCGCTAAGGCTGCCGCAACGGCACTTAGAAAAAAAAATCTTCTGTACATCAATGGAAGTCAATGGAGCGGGGACGTATAACAGTATAGTACTGTTTACGTTTCATTGCTCACAATACAAACGTCATTTGCATTACAGTGTGGGGGCATTCCCTGCATTGTGTCACAGCTGACGTGTATTATTTGCATAACATTATACTTTTACATGTTTGCAGCATTTGCGGGTCACATTACTCATCATGTGATGATGTGCCAAGGGAAAATACTATACTCAACTCTTAAAGGAGAACCTCACATCATATCACACATTTTAATGAACTGAGCAACAATTATTTACATGATGTTACACATGACATACATGTCACACATACACCGTATATTCATGTTCCTTTACATTACACAATGCTTGTAATGTGACACGCATCTTTAAACGTTCATGTACATCTGTCTTCTCATGTTTACATATAGTTTTGGGTCCTCCCTATTTTCATGACGTCACTTATTGGACGCTCAATCACATTGCATGTTTACATTGTAACCGTAGCATTACAAGCACTTCAACCTAACTTATACAGTACACACATGTACAGTAATTCAGCATTGGGACACCTTGTTAACTCATTCTATACCAACTATCCTCCTTACAGAAATGCATGCATATGCACACGACTATTCATTGTTGTCAACATGTCACAATAACATGCCTAATTACACATGTTACACAAAACTTTTCCCACGTCAATCTCAGCCTTTTTGCCTAATTACATGACTGACTGTTGCGTTCACAAGTGTTACATGCATTGCACATGCAACTATTTATTTGCAAGCAATGTTTCTACAAAGGTTCACGTCACATCATTGCCAAATATCATCATTCCCTGCAGAATACACACAACAAATACTTATAACAACAACTGCACACAGCTTGCCACAGAAGTACTTTATTATGTTAATGTAACACCTTGCATTTTACTATGTCACCTGACATCATCACATACCTATTTAAAGGACGCCCATTACCTGCTCATTCACAGCTACTCATTTCAAAATGTTGAGATTGTTTAGGAGACGGAGGAACATTCTTTTCTATGACATGCTTGATGATGAAGACAATCATATAGGGCAAGGGAGGGACACACCGAGGGACAGTGACAGGGACAGTCACGCGGATACGACAGGGACAGGGAGAGGGACAGGCCGAGGGACAGGTAGAGGGACAGGAGATCAGAGGAGAAGACAGAGGAGACAAGTTGTGCCTCGTCCGCGTCTGTACAGGGAGAGAACCCTGTTAGATGGGATGAGTGAGGAGGAGATTGTAAGTCGCTATCGTTTGAGTTCAGCAGCAATCTTAGCTCTTTATCAGGAGATAAGGGGAGATTTAGATTTTTTCACAGCCAGAGGTCGTGCAGTCCCTGGGCTTGTTAAAATGCTGTGCTCATTACATTATCTTGCTTCCGCGTCATACCAGACAACTGTGGGCATAGTGGGCGGGGTCTCGCAATCTACATTCTCGCGGGCCTTGACCCAGTTTCTCTATGCACTCAATAGACGCGCTAGGAATTATATTCATTTTCCTACAGAGGCGACAGAGTGGCTGGAAGTCAGGACTGGCTTTTATAATATAGCAGGGATACCATGTGTGCTGGGTGCAATCGATTGCACACATGTTGCTTTGATTGCACCTAGTCAGAGTGAGCATGTGTACCGCAATCGTAAGCACTACCATTCACTCAATGTACAGGTGGTATGTGATGCCACGATGAGGATAATGCATGTGGTACCCAAATTCCCTGGTTCCAGTCACGATTCCTCTATCCTGAGGAACTCTTCAGTCTTCCATGCGTTCGAAGAGGGACATTTTGAACATGGTTGGCTGCTGGGTGAGTACACATTTACATGTTCTAACACAAAACACATTTTTATTTAGGAATGTTGGCATTGTACAATTTGATCACTAATGTCAGCTTATGTGTGCTACATTCATTATAGGTGACTCAGGATACGGAATTAGGCCGTGGCTCTTGACTCCGGTGCTAAACCCTCAAACTGAAGCAGAGGAGAGGTACAATGCAGCCCATATATCTACAAGATCTGTTATAGAGAGGACATTTGGCCTACTCAAGACCAGATTTAGGTGTCTGGACAGAACTGGTGGGGCTCTTCTATACAAGCCTCAAAAAGTGTCTGATATTATCCTTGCCTGTTGCATTTTGCACAATGTTGCACTGAGGCACAATGTACAGTCAGACCTAGCTGAGCCTGTGGTAGACGAGCATCCCACCCATGTAGCTGCTGAAAATGAACAAACAGCCAGTGGTGGCCAGACACGCCAGAATCTCATCAATTCATTTTTTTCTTGTAAGTACAAACATATATGTTCCAAGTTCTACTTTTATACTTACATTATGTTATCTTAACAATAATGTTTTTTTATATACCCTTCTGGTAGGACACAGATGAATATGGGTTGCACACCTTTCTTCTCTCTGCTGTGTGCACAAAGGGATGTGGCACCGGTATGTTATTGTTGCACAGGTTATATAATCCCTCTTCAATTTTACTTTAGTTGTGTGTATGTGAATAAAACTGGGGTAACAAAGCACTAATATTTTAGCATTGTGTTGTTCCTTATGCTAACACAATACACATATTATGCCCATACTCATTCATGCTTCTAGTATGCTTACATACAATGTTATTGGTGCAGTGTAACATGTACATCCATATGATGTGTACACCAGGCTGATTTACATTTTGAATGTCATGAAATATACATGGTGTTGCACATTTAACACCAAATACACACTTTGCTGTGTTGTTTACGGTACTGAAGATGGCATGTCAATGTTTGCAATTTATATATTGTTCCTTTGCATTATAGGTATATCTCCAGTATGACTGATCATGGTATGTATATTTGCTGACATCTCTCATAAGATGTGCCTACATCAATCTTCCTATAATTATTTGAAGTCAAAACCCAACATATTGGTTTAAACACAAATGTTACATATATGTACTTTCTGTATCATGTATATGCATTTAGCTACTCTTGAGCTTTCATGTGCATTGTATTAGAAAATGATTACTCCCATTTCATCACATTTTATGTATGTTTCCTTATAAATTCCATTAATGTAATATAGAGGTGTTTGGAGACAAGGGGATAACTGTAGTTATTTCTTTACTTACGGGAGCTCATTCATCACGGATGAAATTGACTGATCATAAAACTCCATGCATGAATGCCTGCAATCACAACAATGCGTACTACATCTTATATTTAGCAATGTTGGTGTTTTGTAATGCTAGGAATTAATAGTCAACATTAATTTAAATTTGTGACATGTGTATGTATAAGTCACACGTGTGTGGATGTGTCCTACATGTACCAAGTGTTAAACTGTTAACAGAGAAGACAAATTTGTCACTAATGTTACTGTCATTTAGCATTTATAATTTACCAATATGACAATGTTGGTAATATTTTTGCAATATAATTCACGTCACTTCATCATTATCATGATGATAATTATCAAGTATTGTCACAATTGTAACGTCAATCACGTGCACATTAGCATAGACACACTTTGTAAGACAACTGTTTGTGTCTGTATCAATTTGTGTAGGATCCATGTATAACACCGACAAATGATAACACCAGCTTTATTATGGTAGCTTATATCATCATATTGACTATACTATGTATTTTTAGAACGTTTAATAAACACAGTAAACTATAGTTAGTTAGGTTAATGAAATATACACAGAAACGTACTTCATTACATGATGTTGATGTCATAATCAGAACATCATGCATTGTAGGGGACCACAACATCTGGCCAATAACATTATTTGCTACAGTCCCAAACCATTTTATCAACATACCCATGTAACAAGAGATTTTTAACAAGAAATGGCTAGTTGGTTGTAAGTGTCCTTTACATTGGGAGAAGGAGTGGCTCAGTGAGTAAAGACACACACTGGCACTGAGATTTTGAAGCAGGGGAGTCTGGTTCAATTCCCGGTGTCGGCTCCTTGTGACCTTGGGCAAGTCACTTTATCTCCCTGTGCCTCAGGCGGCAAAAAATAAATTGTAAGTTCCACGGGCCAGGGACCTCAGCCTGAAAAATGTGTCTGTAAAGCGCTGTGTACAACTAGCAGCGCTATACATGAACATGCTCATATTATAATTATTATTATTATTATTATTGTTACATAGTTTCGACAGTCATACGTTCCATTACACAATATAATTCACAAATGTGTTAGCAGAGTGGGAATGGTTGTTATATATAAAACACACCATGCCATAAAATGATAGTAGTCATTAAAGAACACTCAATAAAAATTCATGAGGCACTATTTTGCAACATCATTATGTTAATTAAGTGCTTATGCAATATAGGCATAAGGGTATCACATTTTTAATTGTTTGTTAATAAGCGCTGCAAGCAATATAAAATTAGTTCCATATGTAGTATAGTAGTCGGTGGCTCCTCCTCACAATCATCTCATATAAAGGTAGACTCTTCTGAAATCATACATTGATCCGATTGTATCTTCCCCGACATCTCTGAAATACAGCAAACACATGATGGTCAAATATGGCACCTTACTATATATGTATCCGTGACAACGCATTACACAGCTCTATATGATTGTGTACATACACACGTCACTCACTTATATGTTAGAAGTACAAGTGTACATCAGTATGTAATGTTTCTTTAAATTTGTAGCAGGCATAACTATGTATATGATGTGAACGTTGCCTGTATACTGAAAAATGTGCGCGCACATCTTAGTGTGCGCACGCACTTCACGCTTGGCTGCACTAACTGTTAGCGCATGCGCAAAACAAAGCATACGTTGTGCGTTCAATACATCTTGAAAATACCATTAAACATAAAATCTTTATTTCAAATACAATGAATACGAAACTACATTCGTTCTAAACGAGTACATCTGTATTCTTTTTAAACAGACGTGTTTGGACAGAAAGGACGGCCGATAACACAATGCGCAAATGCAATACGTGTGACGTCATGTTAAACCAGCGTGAAACGCACGCTAACACTCCTCCCACTCAATTAACATTCGGCTAACGCCCAGTGAACGGCCCCAGTGTATGACACCGTGCAGTTACCGTAACTATAACAAAACAACACAGCCAATAGGCTTTGAGGCACGCACGTCGCTTGGGGGCGGGACTTACATCCGTAATCCTTTTTAAGGACGCCTTGGGCCATGACAAGGGTCCCACGTCATACGTGGTGGACCCGCTTTTAAATGTTGCATGATAACAAAACAGGTATGTGTTAGAGTTATGTTAAAATGTTGCTAATATGGTTAAAGGGATAGGAAAGTACGTATATTTATTCCGTCAGCAATGTGTACTACTCTTTCAGGTTATACTATATTGTATTCGGCAACAATTTCTTTGTGATCGCTACATGTTATGCAGTCTGCAATGTTACGCTGTATCCACGCATTGAAAGGGAAAATGGTGGTTAGGGGGGGGGGGGGGGGGGGGGGGGGGGGGGGGGGGGCGGTGGGCGCGTTTGTCACCCAAAAATTCCAATTCCACCCCAACAAGCGTGTTTCCCGGATAAATATTTGCCAATAGGTTGCTGAAAAATGGTTAAATTTTGTTTTATTTTAATTTACTTCAAAGAAAAAATAAGCGGATCGCCCGGATTTCCGACACCTGCGTCAGCCTCAGAAATACATCGCGGGGAGGGGGGAGGGGGATTTATTCGTTATAGCAGGGTAATAACTCTGGTAACGATCCCATTCTCGAACCCCCGTTAGCCATGAAGCTGATGACCGGGCTGGTGAAGGTGGCGCGGGACCTGGGGCTGCACCGCGACACTAACCAACGCCAGTATGACGCGGAGAGGGGGAAAGTGGCCGAGAAAATAGCGCCCGGGCGGGTGGAAGCGCTGCAGGGGAAACGGAGAGAGGTGAGCGGCTCGGGAATAACGCGCCTCCCCGGGATGGGATACGAGTGCGTCTCACACAGGGGGTTCCTATAAGCCGCCCCCCGCCCTTCCGCTCCATGCCCCCCCCACCCTTACGCTCCATTATCGCCATTCACACAGCTTTTAAACACAGCATGGGACTAGCAAAGCAAGTACAGACCACTCACTGTCTATATATGTATATTAAGTATATATATGCACAAGCAAGGTTGCCTTATCTTTCAAAGAGAAGAAGACTGTAAAATATAAAGCTATCAGAAGTAATATCTTATTTTGTTCTTTATACAGTACAATGCTGTTTTTCTATCTATTAGGGATTGAACTGTGCAGATTTTAACAGCACCTCAAATCTTGGGAGATTCCCCTGACCACTCCCAGAATGGTACACTTGAGCAATCAAAAAGTGCCTTTCTGTGTTGAAGCTAAGGCCGCGCTTATAGTAGCGTCAACGGCACCAGTGCGCAGCGCGAAAACAAAGGCATCGCTGAAGTCAGTGGATTTTGTGTTGGTATGCAGCCGCCGCGTGACGTCAACGTCACGTGAAGCGGTACAGCCAATAATGGCAGACAGCTCGGGTGATGTCACGGGCCACGCCTCTTGTCGCTCTCCAGAGGTCTCCTGCACCAAAGTGCAACCAACGCTATTGCGATGGCGACGTGTGACGTAAGCGGTCATGAGCACGTCGCAGTCGACGCTACTATAAGCGTGGCCTAATAAATACAACTTAAATTCTTTGCATAGCTGAGGTTCCCAGTGACACAAAACATTGCTTGTTTGAGAGCGGTGATGAGGGTCAAAATATGTTGAATAAGTACTGTAAGTCTAGCCAATGAATATCTTGCAGCAAAATGAAACATCTTTGACTTATTACAGTAATTCTAAGATGGATCAGAAACTATGACAATATTATTCATTTTCCCGTTCAGAGCTTTCCTGTCTAGGAAATAAAAAAAAAAACATACCCCCCTTAAAGTGCATTTTTATACAATAGTAAAGGGCGGGGATGACACAGACAAATCTGTTATGTGAAAAGCCCAGCAATATCCAAAAAAGTATATAGAGGAAATACAAGTTCCAAACCAAAAGAAGGTTGAAGTCTTTGCTTACAGGAAAACCACAATTGAACTTTTACCAGTGACATAGTTTTCTGCTCTGGAAAACATTTATTCTGCAGACATATTTATGATCTCGGATGGACTCTGGTGCTCAGAGTAGCTTTCCTTGATTTAGTGAATATAATACAATTGTAGAGTGGGTCATTAATGAATGAATCATTAGTTTGTTGCCATTTATTTTTAACCAGTGTAAAACATACACACTTGCCCCATCCTCACAATACACATGCACAACCTCCCCCACAATACACACAGACACTGCCCCCTCCCCCACAATACACACACACTTTTTTTTTACCTGGGGGGAGCCTCCACAGTGCGGATGTGGAAGTTTGGCCCAGCTTCTGGCAGGGCCCTACTTCTGGTGTGGACCAGTGGGGAGGAGCCCCCTGCAGCAGCTGGAGAGAGCCTGGCCCTACTTCTAGTATGGGACTGCGGGGGAGGAGCAGCTGGGAGAGCCTGGAACCACCTTCGGTGTTGACAGCGGGGAGACGCGGACCTGCAGCAGCTGGAGAGAGCTGTAACATGTCAGCCATCAGAGGCCCGGTAGCCAGAAAAAGAAATTGGGCCCAACTACGAGTGTCGGCAAGTCAGACCTGTCGGCGGCCCTGCCCCTATATAGAGATGTGGCAGTCTTCATTGTTCCCCCACATAACATTATTACACAGAATATCACAAAGTTTACATAGGATTAAACAGGAATGCTGGTGCAGAATATCACAACATATCCCATCAAAAGGCAACAATTGAGCCTGCTTCGTCTGTACAATAATGTTCAAACACAGTGACATACTGTATATTGTAGCATCTATTTGTTAGTCTGAGGATAGCAGCCTGGTTATTTCTATCTTGTAGAGATAATTCAGCTATAACGACTTCCATGAAGAATAAATTGGCATACATGCCAACAAGAGATAATTTTTATATATATATATATATATATATATATAGTATCATAATTAGTATATTTCATATAATATAATATATATATATATATCATATATATATATATATATATATATATATATATGTAGAGGTATCAGTAAGTTGTAACATCGCCGGAAGTAGAGATCAGTGTACTCAGAAGCTCCACAAATAAAAGCATTTCGTTAGCCACAGAACGGTACCATCTATTTATTTTTTGTTATATATAATATATATATATTATAATATTATATATATAAATTAAAATATTAACTTCCCACCTATATATATATATATAGGTAAAGTTTATTATTATCAATAATAGAGGTTCCTAGTCTATGGAAAGCAATGACTCCAGTGAGCCATCCAATTACTAATGGTTAAAGTTTAAATATTGGCTTTTCCATTCATCAACCAGAGGGGGAGTAACACTTGGTTTTATAGCAAAGAGTAGTGTGTCTATAAAATAAGGATTGTAAAAATTACAGATCAACATTGCTTGGAGAGAACTCTGCATATGGGACAGTGAGGAGAAAGGTGTGTGTATGTGTTTGCAGTGTTTGTTTTGTGAGTGTGGGTGTCTGCAGTGTGTGTTTTGTGAGTGTGGGTGTCTGCTGTGTGTGTTGTGAGTGTCTGCTGTGTGTGTTCGTGGGTGTGTGTCTGTGTACAGAAGCTGGAGGCTGCATTGTGTATTTGTGTGTAGAGAGGGTGAGTGCTGTATTGTGTGTTTGTGTGTACAGACGGTGAGGGCTGCATTGTGTGTTTGTGTGTACAGACGGTAAGGGCTGCATTGTGTGTTTGTGTTTACAGACGGTGAGGGCTGCATTGTGTGTTTGTGTATACAGACGGTGAGGGCTGCATTGTGTGTTTGTGTGTACAGATGGTGAGGGCTGCATTGTGTGTTTGTGTGTACAGACGGTGGGGGCTGCATTGTGTGTTTGTATGTATAGAGGGATGCTGCATTGTGTGTTTGTATGTATAGAGGGAGAGAGAGGGAGAGGGAGAAGGAGAGGGAGAGAGAGAGTGTTTACAATTTCATTTTAATAAACAAGTACAGTAAAAGTACAAGAGAATATATAATATCATGTTGATAAAAATCAATATGACTGTACAAAAGTGTATCTTTTTTATGAAAAATGTAAAATAAATCCTACATTTAGCTTATAATAGTAATAATCCCCTCACAACAGGGCATTATGGCCAGTAATGCCCTGCTCTTCTGCAGTTATTACTTAAGCAAAGTTTGAAACCACAACTTTGACACGTGGATCAGTCTTTTACATTTCAAAGGGCACATCATGAGCATTACACACTTTGTGGTATATATTATCATCTGTGAAAAAGAAAGAAGGAAGCGCTAGCACCCTATTCCTAAAAACATACAAAATAAATTATAATGCAATAAAAAACTAAATGGAAATCCTATAAAGCAGAAAAGGTTTACATACAGATAATGATAGACAAATAGTCCAGTCTCTGGTGAAAATCACGCACAAAGTATTTATTTATAAAAGTTTTTACCAGGAAGTAATACATTGAGAGTTACCTCTCATTTTCAAGTATGTCCTGGGCATGATGAGAAATACATGGTACAAAAACATAGCTACATTAAGTGAACAGGGTTATACATTATATACAAGACATTGCGTGAACAGTTAAAGATAATATACAGTATATTATAGGCGTATGTAACAGTTACAGACCAGATTAAAATGTGAGACAGCTTTGCCTTTGAAAGAACTTAGACTGGTGACGGCTGTGAGAGTCTCCGGTAGATTGTCCCAATTGTGGGTGTATGTTAAGAGAAGGAGGAGCAGCCGGATAATTTGTTGAACCTTGGGATCACGAACAGTCTTTTGGAGTCAGATCACAGATGATAAATGCTGCATGTGGTAGTGGTGAGGAGCATGTTCAAATAGGTGGGTAGCTTGCCCAGAAAGTATTTGAAGGCAAGACAGGAGAGATGAACTTTGTGCCTACACTCAAGTGATGACTAATCTAGTTCTTTGAGCATTTCGCAGGGATTTGTGTTGTAGTTGCATTGGAGGACAAAGTGGCATATTGAGTTGTAAAGTGTATCAAGTTTTGCCAAGGTGAGTTTGGGGTGTCGTGCCATATACTATGTTCCCATAGTCTATAACTGTGATGACATTTCTGACCAGCAGACTTACAGTAGGGAGGATTTGTTCCTATGTACAGCTGAATCTCGTTATAACGCGGTGCTTGGGGTCCACATAATGCGACTGCGTTATAACGGGCTCGCAGGGAAAATATGGCCATCGCAATCAGGGGTTCCGCGTCCTCCAGAGGGGGTGAGTTGGGATAACTCTCCCATCTATCCCAGATCCGGAGGCACCCCCACGCAGGATCTGGTAGCTCTCTCGTCTCCCTGCTTCATCTGTCAGCTTCTGGCTGACAGATCAGCGTGAGAGCCAGCTCTCTTTAAGAGACAGTGTGTCTCTGTGTGTGAGACTGTGTGTCTGTATGTATGTGTGTGGGTGTATGTGGCTGTGTGTGTATGACTGTGTGTGTAGTTTTTTTAAACATGTCTCACTGTTCTGTTTACTAGAAGTCCAAAGATCTGCTTTAAGGTTGCTACCATTTTCTGGAGTATAGAGTACGACTTGGGAAAATAAATTCATGAGAGTGATGCCAGAGTCACAGTGAGAGGGTTGACAGAGTTAAAGGGAGGGAGCGCTGTGAGAGTTACAGGGAGAAAGACAGAGCGTTGCGTGGCAGGCAGCTCAGCCGATTTAAGCCAACATGTTAATCGTGACATTGAATTGCTATTGGATTTTTATGACAACAAGTCGCGATTGCCCACTTGAGTTTCTCGACAGTATTGCAGAACACGCTAAAATGCCATAATCCGGACAAAATGATAATCAAACCGCGTGTTTAAGTCGGCACGATTAAATCAAATTGCGCGCCATCGAATGGGTATTCCGATCTACATACCGCGTTAATCGTTCGAATAGCGGCCGCTGCATCAGTATGTGCAATTATTAATATTGAATATTTTCTTTCTTTACACACAAAGACGTTCAAGAGCCAGTCGGTTGAAGTAGAAAAATAAAAGAGCATTGAAATTTGGAAGAAGAGACTTTATATTTGTGTATTATTCATTTTTAATTTATTATCGTGTGCTAATACAACATTCCAGTCTCTAAAAATACTTTTTGGTGTGTTCACATTTTCACTCTTTATATTTCAATTAAATAAACCTGAAGTACATACAGTACTATACATCTGTGTGATATTGGACCATGCGTACATGAACAGAAATAAATGACAGGTTGCATTGTAGTTAGATTTTTAAAACACAATCGCCGACTTGCATTTCTGTCCGGTATTGCAGACAACGCTAATTTAAATTTCTGCACTCTTTCAGATTACGACTAAACCGTATGAAAATGAAGAATATCTGTGGCGTGGGATAGGAGCGGATTAGGATCATGCACGGGGCCCGCGCAGCATGTGGCTCAGAACCGGCATTTGCGTCTGTAAGTGCTAGTTATATATATCTATATTAGATATAGTGTTACACCACTGTTCCCCCTTTTTTCTCTTTTTGTCTTTCAACCATCTCACTTGGTACACGCGCCAGACGTCCATCAATGCTATATATTATCATCTGCCTAACATTGCTGATTTTAACATGTATGCTCAAGGAAAGGATGGCCAACATTGTTGTAACATGTGAGGCCCTAACCATGATGAGACTAAGCAAGCAAAACCACCGGTGGCATGGCATTTTGGAAAAATAGGCATGGCGGGGCAGCCTTTTGCTGGATGGGGTAGTTAGACCAGGCAGGTGAGGAAATAGACACAAACTACTACTACAGTAAGATGAAACAATAGAAAATGGGGATGGAGCCTTAAGCAGTTCTTATGGGGCAAAAAGAACCAAAGAGTGTGGCCCAAACCCAAACCTAATCATATAGACACAATGTTCATGTCCCCTTATGTAAAGATACTTCATAGCGCTTTGCTTACGAATCTTGTATTTTATTCGTGAACAGTCAGAGTACACAACGTTTCAGGACCACCTGATGAAAGGTCCAGAGATGGACTTGAAACGTTCTGTATTCTCTGAGTGTTCAGGAATAAAATACAAGATTCGTAAATAAAGCACAACTAGATCCACAATCTGGAGAATCTAGCACCAAAAGACCTAAATAACAGGCAAGATGTGACATACTTTCTGAGTGACTGATCATGTGACTCTCCCCCCGGTTTCCATACTGTTTTTATCAGAATGGACACCTGTAGGTATTGAACACAATATATCTGGTATTACTATTACCCTGTGGTATACCCCCCCCCCCCCAGCCTGTTACAACTCCTGAAGTACAATATGTCACAAGGCAGACCACATTTCCACTTCCTATAGCCCCTCTAAGGGTGGCTATTCACTCTGCATCTCCCCTCTTCACTACTCAAGTTTCGACCAAGGTTTTTTATATAATTTTTTTTACATGACAATACCCTATTTACATACAGTATTATGGCCACGGAATCTTCTTCATAAAGGAATGTTTTATTTAATGTATTCCCCTGTGCCTACAAGCCACACAGGCTTGTAGGCACAGACTCTGAGAGACATTGGCACACACCTGTGCAGTGCATTAACAGTATTGTGGTAGTATGTATATGATCTTTGCACAGAAGATCACAATTATTTTAATATAATTGTGTTATAGGGATTAAATATAAATACTTGTTTTGGTTATCCATACCCTGGTGTCGTGTACTAGTGTCTGATTTTTGGCCACATGCTCAGCGAGTGAGAACGAACTGGACATAACAAGGGAGCAGAACAGAAGCCCCCGCCTTGGCAGTAAGTATTAGTCTTTGGAAAGGCAAGTAGGTGTTACATTGGAGGCACAACTGAGATTGCTGAGTAAATTGGTGTGATACACCTTCCATGCTCCAAATTCATAGCGAGGACACTAAACGCCATTTTACAATTCTCATTATGACGGTGGTCATTTTGAGTGAGTGGTGTGTGTGAAAAGGCCTGGACACAAATAAAGCACAACTAGTAACTGTCCCTGAAACAATTGATGATGCTAGTATCAACGAAGTTATAGGAGGCCCCGGTGTGGCAACACATCGAGATACAGGTAAAATGTATGTGTTACAAGAATGTATTGTGCGAGTGATAATAATATTGATCCTGTAAAAGTGCCTGAGGGTATTGCGGGACCGTAATGTGTGGGATATTGCTATCATGTGTAAACCTGCCCCTGGCCTGAGCAATGTTGTAGGGCCCACTATTGGAGACAAGATCAGAGAGTTATTAGCCAAGGAGGGGGCCACTATAGATTAAATCCATAGTTAAATGTTCCTTGAAACCCCTACCTACACTAGGGGATCCACCTCTACTTCCCCAAGGCCCTTATCACGGCCATGGGACAGCTATTGGAAAATTCTATGCAGTCTAGCCAGGGGGATCACTACTATCGAAGGTTAAGTAGTCAAATGTATCGAAGGTTAAGGATGCCCAACCCCCGCTAGTGAGGACAATTTTGAGAGTTGGATAGAGCAGGCCATGCAGACAGTACAGGAATATGGGGGCTAAGATCAGGATAAGAAGATCCAGATCGTGGAAAGCCTAAAGGGGCTTGCATTAGCTATAGTCAGAGCCATTAGGGAAGGAAATGAAGCTAGCACACCTGACGAGAATCTATGGGCCATAGAATGCACATTTGGCACCACCGTGAGCAGGGATGTACTGTATTTCCATTTTAGAGGAATGTACCAGCAAGAGGGGGAGAAACTAACAGACTTTTTTTGTGCAGACTTGGAGTGGTTAGGCTGAAAGTGGAGCGGAAAAAAGGTGTTACCCTTGACGGGGTCAACTGCGTCTGAGTGGAGCAACTGATTCGGGGAGTACCTCCTGGAGATGTCATGACCCTCTAACTATGACTCAGAGGTTGGTTGGAGATGAATAGGAACTGGTGGCGCTCCACCCAGTCCTGGGGTGCTTTGTTAAGAATATGGCCACCTGTAGTCATTGGGGATTCAGAGATAGTGATGCTGGGACTGGACCAGTAGAAGGGCTGCCACAAGGGGCGACCTCAGACAGACAGAATGGGTAACTACCGGGGTCAGGAAAGACAGGTGAATTATCCTGTGAGATGCCAAAATTGATGGCTGCTATGTGAAATGAGAATGTCTCTATTGAGAATGAACGGGAAAACCGACCGAGGGAAGCAGGGTGGCAACCCCTAGAAGGAAAGGAAAATGTGGAGGAGCTTCGAGGCTAAAAGTGAAGGGTCAGACTTCTGCTACAGTATATGTGTGGAGAAGATGGCCACTTTGCCCACCGTTGCCGAAATCGGGAGAATACATTGTGGGCGATTAAGCAGTTCATCCACTCTCGGCCTCAGTTGGGAAATGAGCGTGGGACAGAGTAAATGAGCATACTGGTTCCCGGGTTCAGAAAACCTTGGTTAGGACAGCACCAGTATGAGGCCATAAGAGTTCCCACATGTCTTGAGGATTATTAAGACCATCTGTGTAAGTTAAAGCCAAGATTGTGGGGAAAATGTGTGATGTCTTCTAGGATAGTGGTTCTCAGGTATCTATCATTTTCAAACCCTTGTACGATAGATACTTAAAACATCTGCCGCTGCAACCACTGGAGGAATTGGTCATGTGGGGACTCAGCGATGCTAGTTACCCTTATCTAGGATAAGTAGTGGTACATTTAGAATTTAACAAGCAAGTAATTGGGGTGTTGGGACCATTGATGGTTGTTGCCATTATATGCCCAGAAGTCCACAGTAGCGAATACCCTGCTTCCAAGGGTTCACTAAATGGATGCCTTTCAGTTGCACTCACTCCTTCAGTCAGTATAACTCAGTAGCTGCAATGTATTCTCATATTGTTAAGGTAACATTATCTATTGTTACAGTTTGCAGCTCAAACTGCTGGAAATATTGGAAACAAATGATCACAAACAGGAAAGTGTGGAAAATATCTTGCTCTGCTGGTGAAGTGTGTTAAATCCTGCTATAGAAATCAAAGGATGCCCAGTACTTTACAGTATATTAAAACTCCTTGAACACGGCATTAAGAGTTGAATTTAAAACAAATGCAGTAAGTATTGCCTAATACTAACTGATTTTTTTTTTTTTTTTTTAACACACATGTAGGATATTGCATGAGTTGCTCCTTTAAACAACCTCTGAAAACTTTCCAGAACTAGAGCTGTAAGAAATGATGTTCTGCAGCAACTAACATTTTTTGCTCTGGTCACATTTGTTCCATTTTTCATTTTTCATAACCTGAGAACAGCATGAAGCTAAATCCATTCAAGCAGCAACTGCACACAATTAAATTACAATGTTTACATTGCAAAAACTGAAACAAAATGTCAACCCACCACAATAATAAATCACATGTTTTCTCAGCCATTACAGTAATAAATGTGGGATTTAGGGTTGTAGCAGCCCTTTTGTAAACCTTCTCAGTCTACAAAGATTTTGCTTACAGCATAAGCCAAGTGAATCCTTAGGAGAAACCAGAATAAAAAGTTTTGCTGCAGACTCAGTGTCTGATTAACCTACTGGTAACTATGATCAAATGTAGAAGAGGGGTTTTTCATTCAGTGAGCAATGTAAAATTGTAAAACCATAATTATTCCCAACCAGCCAGGAAAGAACCGGTATTTACAAATAAAATGATTTAACACATTATCCAGCAATGTATAAAGTTTTCTGGATTGCCTTCCCACAGCTGACAGATTTGACCATTGGCTCATACTACAGTATATGGTACAGTTCAGAGTTTAGCATTCATATTAGTTATGTGAATAGAGAAGGGCGAATGCACCCACATCCGTTTCCCGTATTTTCATTGATGTTACCCCCAAAATCCGTTTCGTGGCGTAAAATCCGCTAACGGATTTGAGCAGTTTCAATCCATGCGGATTCATCAAAATCCGCCATTGGATACAATCTGTGGACAGATTTGCAGAATCCAATCCGCTGATTAAGCAATTCCTGGCGGATTCTTAAGAATTCACCAACGGCCGATTGGATTCTACAAATCTGCGGGTTGCGGAATTAGGGGAGTGTATTGGTAATAACAATAAATAATCTGCAAACTGCAAATTGCCCTTTTTAACATTGATCCGCTGAAATCCGCAGACCAAAGCAACTGGCCGACCCGCTGCGGGTCCAAATTTGCAAAAAAAATGCCCATCTCCAATGGTGAAGTCTACTTTGTTTTTACAGTATGTATATATTTATTTGTTTAGCAACATCCATGTACATAGAGCTTCACAGCAGTTACTGTATACATGTGACAAAATAATAGGAGACATCATGGGAATAAGCCCTAAAGACATAAAAGTAAAATTAGGAAAATAAGTCCCTGCCCTGAAGTACTTACAATTTAACTGATAAGTAAGGAGAACTTACAAAGACAGTATTTACTTATTTTATTTATTTATAAAAATGTTTTACCAGGAAGTAATACATTGAGAGTTACCTCTCGTTTTCAAGTGTGTCCTGGGCACAGAGTTAGAATGACAAATACATAGTTACAAATACATAGTTACAATAAGTGAAAAGAGTTACATACAGTAGTACATTATATACAAGAGATTGCAGGCGCAGTTACAGATAATATATATTATAGGCGTATGTAACAGTTACAGACCAGATTAAAATGTCAGACAGTTTTAGTTAACTCAAGTTTTTCAGTCCGTACAAGTCCCTTCTTGATATGTCCATAAGACTTTCTACTGGGATGTATTTCTTGTGGATTATAGCCTTTGAGTGAGGAGCTATTTGAAGAAATATTATATTATCCCATCCTCCTTTTCTGTTTACCAATGCCATGGGTAAAATATTTGATATTTAGTAACAATGTAGACATGAATTTGTAGTACAAGATGCGCACTCATCCATATGCCTATAATTCCAACATTTCGGGCAACTATTCTCAATCCCCTTGCCCTCTTAAATACACTTTGGAAAGTCATGCCCGAAATTGTCATGGAAGCCTCTGCTACGGATACTGCAGAAGGACAAACCACCGGCCACGAGCGCTGCATGCAGTGGACACGCTGACAGCACGAGTAGTGCTAAGAAGTCAGTGGGAGGGAGGAAGAGGAGGAAGGATGCAAAAGGCAAAAAAAAAAAACATTAAGAGAAGGGGGTGGAGAGGAAAATGGGGAGGAATAGTAAAAAGAATACCATGAATTGGGCAGTGGTAAATGTAGGATATTGTACAATATTGAAGACCATAAGATGCATGAATAATGAATAATATGCAGCAGTGATTCAAATATACAGTAAGTGATGATCAATAAACTCATTAGAACTAACGTGTACCTTATTCCATGATGAAAAATACCTCAATATTTCAGAATCTCAAATATGTAGCTCATTATTGTAATTGACATAAAAGTACATCAGACATGTTTTCAATAAAAACCTAGTAACAACCATAACACGTTGAGGGCAAATGTGCTTCTTGCAGTGCAAAAGAAATGTGTGGTGCAAAAATGTGTGCGGACTATGGGTGTTGCAGCTATGCAAATACAGTATGCCCAAATATGCATGTATCAGTACATCCAAGTGGGGGTATACAAATTCCCCACAGGGGAATGGTTTTGTAATACATTGACGTTTTAAGTGATGCCATGTCATTGGCTACATCTCTATGTAAACAACAAAAGACAGGGGTGCCCAATGCTACATCAATTGACAAAACATATATGGTAATAAGTATAAAGTTTAAATGGAATGGATTGTTTGTTTAATTTTTTTGTGCATGTTCCATTTTTAATTGATCATCTGGCCTTGGATTATTTTAATGTTTTTTTGTTTGTTTTTCTGGATGTTGGTGGCCATTGAGACTTTATTGGATTAGTTTCGGGGGCTTCCAACACTTCATCCAGTGTTTGGTAAGTAACCATTTTTATATTACATGTTCCTATTTATTGCCAATGTGGCTAACTAGATTCCTATTGAGAGGGCCTAGTATTCACAGATATGATCAATGGCTTTATGTTTTAAATGTATTATTTTATTAGGTTATGTTTTTTTAAATGTATTTCTAAAGTAATTTAAAAAAAAAATACAGATGTAGTAAAGATTTACCATCTTCGTTTTCACAGCCACCAGCAGTCGTGCAAAAATAACAGTAGTGGCCTGGAAGGATTAACACTGCAGAGGGTCCCTGTAAGAGACCTGTGCAGAGGTATACTCAGGGAGACTAGTTTGGGGGAAATTAAACATGGCTTTATTTAGCCTGTCACGATACACAGCAGTTTAAGGCAAAACATATATTCAAAAGAAACAAACACCTATCCTTTGTAAGGGCTAACTTACTTCCCCAGTCCCTATCTGCAAGGCTGGGGGGGGGGGGGGAGAGAAAGGGTGGAGAGCCCCTTACCCACCTATCAGCCCAAAGTCTCAAGTATGCAGGAGCTCTTTGTGGCAGTCTCTGAGTCTAGATGGGTCCAGGAAAAGAGCTCTGGTGTCTTGTTATCAGCACAGCTCTTCTGTGTACTCAAGGCTTCATCAGTGTGTCTGTGCTAAGGAATCTCTTGGTCTGTCCCAAGCAGGGTTTTTTTGTACCCTCCTCTGATTATCCTGGTGGAGCTGGTCAATTGAGTAGCTGCAATTAACAAGCTCTCTGCTGGATTTTCAGACCACTAGAGGCAACTTTATTTAAACAGGGATTAATCCCTGTTACATAACTCGCCTGTTTGTGGGAAGCTAACTATGGCTAAAGCCCATCCTTCCACTCTCACTCGAGATAACCCTGAGATTTGAATGAGAATGGATGGAGGAGGAGAACCCTCAATCACGCTGTGATTAGAGCCCTTTCTCCAGGTTACCAATGTCTCCTCAAGAAGGTGCTTGAAATCAGCAGTCTTCAGTCGCTCAAGGAGGATTTTTCCCAAGCACAGTCTTTCTTCTTCTGAATGCTTGGTCAGGGGTTTTCCATGCGTCAGTCGATCTTTTCTTCCCTGAGTTTACAGTGACCACCTGCATAAGGTTCCGTATCCATAAACACGGGTGGTTCAAGCTGGGTGGAGATTTTATCTATTTCGATTGACGCCAATGGCATCTTTTTTTTTGTAGTCAACAAGTGTTGTACCTGTAGAGGTGAGATCACCAAAACAGTTCTGCCTTGTTCTAGCCAAAGACTGAATCTTTTTAGCGGCTATTTTTCTTGTGAGTACTCTGGCTTGGGCCATGGGAGCACGGCAGCATGACTGTATTGCGCTTCTTAGTCGTAATTGAGTTCTTCTTTCCTGAATTGTGTGGAAAGCTGATTGTAGTACTGAGATGGCATTGTGGGTGTGCTTATAGCAACGCACAGCTTGCTGAGTTGTGATGTAGGAACTATATCTGGATTGAATCACAACAGTTAGCTTCGTTCATTTTTTTGTAGCATCTTTTTTGCAGACACTTCCTAACATTTTACTGGAGTAAAATTACACATTGCTTCAACTGTTCATAGTTCTCTCTTTGTCGTCGCATTCTCCATATAGATTGGAGAATGTAGGCAGGTTTATTCTGGTATGTGAACTAGAAAGACGAAAAAAACTCAGGCGCTATATCTCTTACAGTGAAGTGATAGTAACAATGTTAAATGCCAAATTCTACCTTAGTCAGGGTCTCCCAATGGACCCCTGAAATCCGGAAAAAGTCCCTGATGCTCAAACCCTACCAGGATCTATCCGGGATCCTCAGTAATGCGAACAAAGAAAATAGGGGAGCACAGGGTGATTAATCTGATTTTACAGATATTATAATCAGGGAAATAAAGCAAAATATAAGAGTGCTGGTGATTATGTCATGGAATGTATTTCCTAGAACAACATATAATACACAGCATGGTGCTCAATGGGTAAATACCCCAGTCAAAGCACTAGTGCTGGTACAGATCACCCGGATGTTCCAGCCCTGCTCCCGGATGTTGTAGAAGGGATCCACCTGTTACTGACGCCGAGACGGGACCTGCGTCGCTGATGTGGACTTTTACTTGTGTAAGTGCTGAGTTGTGAGTGTTGAATAAATATTTGTTATTTCACTGAACCTTCTCTCTCTGCCTTCACCCCGATCATGGGGGAGGATTTCCTGCTGCTCGTGACCTAGGGGGCTGACAACTTCTAACTACACGGAGGGAACAGGAACGACTGCAAAGAAAACTTTGAAGAACCTGGCACTCACACAGGGGCATGTGAGTAGTACCTATACATATATTTATTTATATATATAGATCCCTATCCAGTTGCTCCCCATCCATGGATGTTCCAGCCCTGCTCCCGGACGCGGAAAAAGAGACCCACCTTTTACTGGCGCCAATACGGGACCTGCCGTCGCTTATGTGGACTTTTACTTGTGTAAGTGCAGAGTTATGAGTGTTGAATAAATATTTGTTATTTCACTGAACCTTCTCTCTCAGCATTCACCCGATCATGGGGGAGGATTTCTTACTGCTCGTGGCCAAGGGGGCTGACAACTTCTAACTACACGGAGGGAACGGGAACGACTGCAAAGAAAACTTTGAAGGACCTGACACACACAGGGTCGTGTGAGTAGTAAAGCTCAACCCCGTTATAACGCGATCTGTTACAACGCGAATCCGCTTATAACGCGTTGCAAGAGTTGCTCCCAATTTTGGTTTTTATGAATACTTTACAACACGATTATTATTATTTTAAATACTTTATTGTACAATGCATACAATTGTACATTATTTCTAACGCGATCCGCTTATAACGCGATGTGATTCTTTGGACCCCAAGCACAGCATTATAATGGGGTTGAGCTGTATCTATACATATATTTAAATTTATTTATATATATAGATCCCTATCCAGTTGATCTGTACCAGCACTAGTGCTTTGACTGGGGTATTTACCCCTTGAGCACCATGCTGTGTATGTATATGTTGTTCTAGGAAATACATTTCATGACATAATCACCAGCACTCTTATATATTTTTTTATTTCCCTGATTATAATATTTGTAAAATCAGATGAATCACCCTGTGCTCCCCTATTTTCTTTGTTCGTATGCTTTATTCTGGTGATTTAGTTGACGAGTTTTCATTCCTCTGTAGGCAACCTGTATGGTAAGCGCTGCAGAGCATTTGTGCAGATACCTTTCTCTCTCCAACCTTACTTTGACAAGAGCTTTGTAGTATTTCTGAATTACTCTACTGCTTTTCTCCCTTTTCAACACGTTTAGCTCTTGCTTCAGTATCTGGACCTACTCGTGCTCCCTCTCATACTGAGTCACCTGGCCTCTAAGATGAAAGAATCCTTCCAGGGAAATGACAGGATGGCAAAGATTTACTAGCCACTAGTGTAAAGGGGGGTAGGTAATATAGACACAAAAAGGTTTTCCCTCCGGGATAGCACTTCAGTGATAACTTGAAGAGGCCAGTTTCAGTAAACAAAAAAAGGTTACAATGTATTTAAAGCAAAGAAGGGTGGGTAGTCGTGTTGGTCCTTTCTTCTACAGTATGTAGTAATAAGGGAGAGGGAGTAGATGGTATGATACCTTTTATTAGACCAACAAGTAGTTGAACTATTACGAGCTTTCGAACTTCTCAGGGTCCTTCATCGGGTATGGCACACATACAGAAACACAATATAATGTATATTGTATGTAAGAGGGTTATCTGATTGTGTATGAGCCCCTTTGATGCCTATGGTATATCTCGACAGCCACAAGCATCAAAGGTTTTGATGTAATTTCTACCATAGGGTTCTGTAAAAATAGATATTACAGAAGCCTACGTTGGAAAATTAGTAATGCGATCGTAATGCACAAATTAATGCGTTTTTTTCCCACATCGAGACGGTATAGCACCCGGTAAATTATTAATGACTTCAGTCATAAAATTGTGATAATAAGACCTGGTGTTTTTTTTCTACCAGGTGCTACTGTATATTAACTCAGTTTTAACGGAGCTTGATGCATCTTGGCCTAAGTGAGTAAATAGACTTTTGAAATAATTTCCCCTTATGACAGATCTTTGAATTGTTTCTGTGTGGTCTTGATGCTCATGCAGAAATTGCCAATGATTACAATCATACAGTATGTTACAATGCAGTCACATATCTGCTTAAATGTGAGTTAAATGCTCTCTGTGGAAGAGGGGAGGAGGTACAGGCACTTATAATATTTCCCGACTAGGATGTTACTTAAGAATCATGTTAAAAGTGTCCTCTTGTATCAAGATTTTTTTGTCTCCAATGACAAGTTACAGCAATAGGAGAAATCTGATGAGGAACTACTTGATGCACATATTATAATGGTGTATAAACATAGTGGTGTCTTATTAAGATGTTGTATCATTGTCTACCTACTGTATGTATGATTACATGAAAATAAATTGCTTAGCATCATAGTATGATAAAGCCACATTCTGTTTGTGTTATATAGACATCTGATTCTCATTAATGTTATTAATTATTGACAGCAAAATATTATCCATGGATTTGGGTATATGGACCACCTGACCCTCAGAAAGTTTTACTTATGGGAAAAACAACCAACCAAAAAGTAATTTCTGGAACAGAGGTGCTTCCAGAACACAAATGAGGGTGGTGCATAAGGATAAGGTTAGAGATGGACTGATGATGATTTGTACTTTGTAAAGCTTTCAGCATTAGTTCAAAGGGCTCCTTTAATCTCAAGCCAATAGTAACCCTATATTTTGGTATCTATAAGTAAAATAAACTCGTATTGTCTTATGTACCGCATGTTGCAGATTGAGAAGGGACCTAAACGGATATATAGAGTATGCTGGTCTTATTGATTTCTCTCTATTTCTGATTTACAGTACTGTTACCAAATGAAATATACATCATATAAACCTGAATAATTATTTGTAAGCACTAAATTCAGATTAGCACAATTTAACAACTTCATTTGGGGATCACAAGTACATAATATTGATATATTATATTTTTAGTAGAAATTACCTCACTGAAATTTAAAGCATGTCACAGCAACTGCATATAAATGACCAAGAGGATGAAGTAATGCTACAGCATAAAATGGAACTACATGAATGTATTGTACTCATTAAGCAGGTAGACTGCGACCATGGAATGAGTGTTCTACTTATTAATAAAATGTATACTATATACATAAACATTTGTATGTACTGTAGAGTACAGGCATACCCCGCTTTAAGAACACTCACTTTAAGTACACTAGCGAGTAAGTACATGTCGCCCAATAGGCAAACGGCAGTTCACGCATGCGCCTGTCAGCACGTCCTGAACAGCAATACCGGCTCCCTACCTGTACCGAAGCTGTGCGCAAGCGGGGAGACTATAGAGCATGTTATAAATGTGTTATTTACATCAGTTATGCACGTATATGACGATTGCAGTACAGTACATGCATCGATAAGTGGAAAAAAGGTACTGGTTCACTTTAAGTACATTTTCGCTTTACATACATGCTCCGGTCCCATTGCGTATGTTAATGCGGGGTATGCCTGTACACATGATATTTGAGGCCAAACAGACGTGAGTATTACCACTCAATCGTAAAGAAAATCTTTGACATGCTAAAATATGTTTTGCATCTATGAACATCCAATGTCATACTGTAGGTGTCATTGTGGCTGGGAAGGGGTTAACAGGCTTATAATAATGGTAAAACCCACTTGGTTAACCCTGATCCGTGTGTTGGGTCTTAGCGTGTGAGCTCTGGAACCCAGATGTTAAAACTGTATTACTGCAACTGTATACTGATTTTGCGACATTAAAGAATTATGTGATTTTTTTGCCTTTACTGGGATGCTGGGATTGGGAGATTTCTAGGCTGTAAATTTCTGGTGGGTTTGGCGGAGAAAGTCTTTGCAGAATATAGGTTAACACAGATACCCAGCAAGCTCAAACTCCCACGCCCACCACCAGTCCTCTTACACATAGTGTGCATGCACAGTCTCCAGTCCTCTTATACATAGTGTGCATACAGTCTCCAGTCCTCTAATACATAGTGTGCATACAGTCTCCAGTCCTCTTATACATTGTGCATGCACAGTCTCCAGTCCTCTGATACATAGTGTGCATGCACAGTCTCCAGTCCTCTGATACATAGTGTGCATGCACAGTGGCAACATTGCTACTATGGGGCTGATTCAATGTAGTCTATTCGGTCATCATCGTCTGAAAACTAGTTATTGAATTAACCCCTGAGACTGGAAAACATGCACCAAGATCTAAGCAGGCAGCCCATCCTTGGACTAAAACGGCAGTGTTTAAAGAGTTAAAGCAGCAATGCCACCAGAAGCCTATATAGCAGGGTAGCCATCTTCAGCCCTCAGGACCCCCCAACTGGTCAGGTTTTGAGGATATCTAAGCTTCAGCACAGGTGGCTCAATTAGTGGCTGAGCCACCTGTGCTGAAGCAGGGATATCCTGACAGCTTGACCGGTTGGTAGCTCTTGGGGACTGGAGTTTGCTATTCCTGCTATATGGGGTTCACTCATATAATGTTAGTATCTTCCCCACTGAGCATGTCCTGTTCTTCTTAACAACAAACAATGTAGTGTTAAAGAAACAGATTTGAATGAATCTCTAGCGTCTGCGGTTACCGTGGTAAACGTGAGACTGCACTGGGCTCGCTGAAAGCTCCATTCTAACCTCCCAGATGTTTTGTATTTGTGCTTGTGATTTGGGGAGTGTTCCTGGCTTCTAACCGTCTTTATCAGCAGTAAGAACCGGTTTCTGTGCAGTACAGCACGTCACAAATCACTTTTCACTGCCCTAATATACTATACACTGCTAAATGCAGCTTAGGGCTGGGACCCGCTGCGCCCGGCGGCACGCGCGGCCGCGTGAGCGTTCCCCACCAGCAGGGGAATCCTTCTGAGCAGGTCCCAGTCCCCCCTCGCTGCACGGCTCACTATGCGCTGTGACGCGTCAGCCGCCAGGGGATGCAAGAAAATTGTGATCCCGAGCGGTGACGCGTCACGTGGTGCGCTGATGAGCCTATCAGCAGCGGGGACGGGAGCTTTCAGAGAGCTTCCTCCACAAGGTAGGGGGTGGTGTGTGTGTGTGAGGAGGGGGGAGGGAGCGGGAGCTGCTTACCTTCCAGCAGCCCGCAGCAGCTCCCTCCTGCAGCCCGGGAGACCGAGCCCGTGGAGGGAGGGAGGGGGGGAGCAGCGGATCCCTCCGCTCAAACCACGCCCCCCCTCCCACTCCGGCTCCCTACAGACTGCATATCGCGGTCTGTGCCTGTCAGCACGCCACCTGTCTGCAGTGCGGGCGCGCTGACTGAGGGAGCGGGGCCTTAGCCTCCACAGGCTCGGGCTCCCGGGCTGCAGGAGGGAGCTGCTGCGGGCTGCTGTAAGGTAAGCAGCTCCCTCCCCCTCCTCACACACGCTGATACACACACGCTGATACACACACACACCACCCCGTACCTTGTGGAGGAAGCTCTCTGACAGCTCCCGCTCCCGCCACTGATAGGCTCATCAGCGCACCACGTGACGCGTCACCGCTCGGGATCACAATTTTCTTGCATCCCCTGGCGGCTGACGCGTCACAGCGCATAGTGAGCCGTGCAGCGAGGGGGGACTGGGACCTGCTCAGAAGAATTCCCCTGCTGGTGGGGAACGCTCGCGCGTCCGCGCGCAGCGGGTCCCAGCCCTAATGTTACTGCATCAATTACACCTATTGACCTCATGTCATTACCCAGAATCCCATTCTGTAATGTAACCACTGCAAAACGTGACAATGGAGTAAAGAATGCAGTTTTTGTGAGCTTATGGGGGTGTACAGATACACTTATGGGTTTCCTATTTTGACAGTAGCATGTACTGTATTGTACCTTAACAAGAGACAGGGGGTGCCCAATGCTGCATCCAATTGACAAAACATATAAAGTAAAATACTTCAATAATAATAATTGGTTATTTAGTTAACCCTTTGGCCAAAGGCGTCATAAGCCTGCATACCAACGTCAAGGTATAACCAAAATAATGCAGGTCCTACACTACACTGTGAACCCTTCCCTTTACCTCTGTGAGAGGGGAAAAAACCATAATGGGTCTTGATCCTGCAGCAAGTGAAATGACCTTCCAAGTTAAAAGGGTGAAGGAGGAGGAGTGAGCTCTGGGGGGAGGTGCCACAGCCTCCAAAGAGACATAGGTTAACACAGATACCCAGCAAGCTCAAACTCCCACACCCACATGTTTTGTCAATTGGATGCAGCATTGGGCACCCCCTGTCTCTTGTTCTTTGCAGAATATGTTTATGTAGCGTGGTTCCGGAGTTAGGGGATACCCGAAAAGTTGTATCCGGAGATTGAGTGATATCTTCGGATACAGCTAAACGCGTTACTCCGCCAACCTCAGGCCCTGGAAACGTTCTTACGACTCACCGCCATTGTCCCTGCTGTAGCATCTTCCAGACAAGGTAAATGGGTATGAAGGGGTTAAAAGATATCTGCAGGTATTCACAGAGTCATAGTATAGCAGAGGCTCCCAAATATAGCAGAGGTACCCACATACATGCCGAGGTAGACTGAACCTAGTTTAGGGGTTCAGGGAATAACGCCAGCTAGGTGATAAAAGCTGAGAGTTTATTGGGGGTGTAAGGAAAATGTTTAATTCATGTTAGAATAAAACTGTGTAAGTTAGGTTTTAAAGTGTAGCAACAGTTAAGGTTTTCACTCTCTCTCACATCCCAACAGATTTAGTGCATGTTAATACAGAATTGTAGAAAAGTATAGGTTATTGAAACCAGTATAGTTTTAAGCAACAGTGTTTTAAGATATGGTTAACCTTTAAGCATTAAATTAGAAAGGATCTTTAGTCTGCAAAAACCCAATGGGGGGATTATGGCTAATAGATGAAAGAAGGGTAAAGGAACAGGGCTCCACGGATTTCTAAACAAACTAATTTATTGCCAACAAAATAACTTGACGTTTCGGCCACACTTGGCCTTTCTCAAAAGCAGAATGGCATGATAAGAAAACTCCCAAAGAGTACCCTCTTATAGCCCAATCACCAGGTGCAATAGATAGTCCAATCAGTCATCACAATCCAGCGCCGTCGCGTTGCTCAGACCTCTGTGAAAAGCGTGAATAAATAAGAGTCATCTGAGGATTATTTTGCAAAATAACAAATAAGTTCATTGCAGTGTACGGTGCACATGCAGGAGGCAGTTTCAAAATAAAACTCCCCCAACGAAATACTGGCATACAGGCCCTATTTATACCCAAAATACTAAGACCCCTATACGAGGTTGCTTGTGCGTCACTACGTAAGCATATAAGATAAACAAAATATGAATATGAACACATTGAGTTAACAGTATTATTATGGGATTCATATTAGAAATGAAATGACTCAGCTAATATTCCTTATACGGGCAGATGACTTTTACTCTACATACGGGACTTCATGGGCACCTCCCTCGGAATGCGAGACGTTCTGGTTATCTATATTTTATTTTCATAACATTTGCGCTTTTCTCCCCTCTTCAAGGTCTTCTGGCTTAGCTGTGCAGCTTATTATCACTTAAAAATTGGAAGCAAAACAAAGCCTCTTTCAAACTTCCATTTCATACCCCGTTCATTCAGACAAACCCAAAATGGTGACAATATGAGGCACCTAAGATGGAGGCTGACTTAAAATGGCTGCTTATATCCCAGTGCTCTTTACGTCAGACCCCCCCCCCTCCTTGCATCATATTCTCACTTTGTCAGTTCCCTCCTTTTTTATTCTAAAACATCGCTTTTGAGAATTAAGTTTATGATGATAGTCCAGGGACACATAGACAGACTCGTATTGTATACTGGGGTGCTCCATCATCTGATATTGCTCATTGGTATAACTCAGAGGACAAGGGCACGTGTCCTTCACTGTCATAGTCTTGTAAGGCGCTGTGGCCCCAATTTGCCTTTTGGAGTTGAATAACTGTGATCGGCATCTTCTTTCTTCAAGGGACTGCTGTTTCTGGCATCTGCAAAGAGTGGCATCAGATTGGAGGGGGTGGCACATTTGTGGATCATACCTCTGCAACACGTGACACACACATATATGACAACAAGTAATACCCCCAAACACACCAAAGCATTCATAAGTTTTTTGCTCCAAGTGATTTAAGCCATCCACCTAACCCCAAGGGGTGATATTCTGTCACTTCCCTTTGTAAGCCTCTTTTGAAATCTCTTCTATTTCATTGAATTCATGCTGTACATTGCTACTCTGATCTTGAATGAACACACAACATTGTTCTTTAATCAAAGTACATACCCCTCCTTTTGAAGCTAAAACATAGTCTAAAGCAATTCTGTTTTGTATGGCCATAAGCCTAATCTGAACCTGTTCTTGGTTTAATGATGAAATTAAAAACTGCAAAATTAAGGCCACATCCTTCCTGTAAATTGTTATCTGACTGAACATACATTCTTACACAGGTTTCATTGGTTGGTGGAGACACTTGACCCATAAATTGATTCTTGTTCCTAGTGTGTGATACACCCTTTAAAGAGGTTCCCTTAAACAACAGAAATTATACACATAATACTAAAAACCTTATTTTATGCAAGCAACCTTTCTTTGGTTATGCAGTTGCTAGATAAAAGAAATGGCATCTATCCCTATCATCATATATTTTCAAAATCATCACAACATTCTATTACTGAGAATTGGAGGGGGTTGGTATCTTTGGAAGCAGAGGCATGAACGAATTCATTGAACAAAAAGACGTTTTAAAACCAATATATATATTTTTTTAAATTAAGGTTGGTTTCAATAAGGTTCCTTATAAATTATATAATTGTTTCTGTATGATAAGAATGTGGGTATTAGTAACGTTTATGTCCTTAGACATTTTTATAGATTTTGCATTTGTTTTTATGTTCGTTTTATGTTCATTTAGGATGCATGTTGTGTTTTTTGGTGTATCTTTATGTACTTTTATGTTTCAAGGTTCCGTTGTTGTGTGTGTTAAAAGCTAGGCTGTCTCTTTAGCACTGAACTTGATGGGCAGTGATTTGAGCCAATCAGCAAGCTCGTAGCAAGGATTGGGAGTTTTAGATTAGCTCCAATCCGATTCACCGTTATTAGGTATAACTGCATCCACATTTCAGTGCTATGGTTACCCCTGATGAAGTGCGCATGCGCACGAAACGCGTATGATCAGAGTGTAAGAGTTCGTCATTTACAACAGTCGCAGGCGACGCAGTAGGGCGCAGTGTTTGGCAGCAGCAGGAGCAAGACCCCGGCACACCTCCAGAAAAGGACTTTAGGATCCAGGAGAGCGTGGGAGTGTTTGAGAAAGGAGTCAGACACCACCGGAGGACAAGCTATTCCCAAGACTGCTATTCACTGTGATTTTTCTCACAGTTTCTTGTGAGTAGGATTCCAGTTTTACATCAACCGGACCAGTTGCCTGTTTATTGTTTTTATTTGTCAATCATGTGTTTTATTTTGTATTAAATTAGCTCTTCTTTTTCAGCCTTGCTTTTCATTGTCTATTGTTGTAAATGGTGTTTTTAGGCGCCGGTTTGTATTGTTTTTGTTGTATTCTTGTTTGACTTAGTTTTGGGTCAATTATCCCTGGCAGCCATGCCCAGTAAGTGCTGGGTACGTTTGAGTGTTTATCACTAGTTTTCACTATATATATATATATATATATATATATATATATATATATATATATATATATATATATATTGTTTAGCTTGTAGCGCTATTTGCACCATTCTTTTTCTTTTTAATGTGTATCCAGGTACCAAGTCTATCAGACAATTGTACGATCTGTGAGGGGTTAGTAGCTCGGATTGAGTCTTGCTGAAGACATCCAGAAAATCTGCGTACGGGGCGGGTAAATCTCCTTATGGTTGGATGTATTAGCCAGCAGATGAGGCGGAAGTACAGCTGGTGGGGAAGACTCACCTGACCTTGACCTCCAGACAATGGGATCTTGAGATGTCCAATTGATGTGCGGATTATGCTTCTGCAACCAAGGTAAGCCAAGGGTGACCGGTGTTCCAGGAGCATGGATTACATCAAAGGCCAGGGTCTCCTTGTGGGAATGAGAAAAAAGGGTGAGGGGGCAGGTCTCCAAGGCGATGTAGGCTGGGGTGAGCGGACGGACGTCAATCCCTACCAAGGCAACAGGAGACTTCTTCCTAATGAGTGGAATGTGGTTCTGTTCAGAGAAGGTCTGGTCCACGAAATTTCCTCCCACGCCGGAATTGATTAATGCCGCTGTGGAGGTGCGGAAGGTAGGACCAAAGAGGGCAACGGAAATGGTCAACTTTTTGGGAAGTTCCTTTTTGGAAAGGGGACAAGAAGAGTTAGCACCCAGGGAGAGCCCCTTCATACTCACTGGGCTTGGTCGTTTCCCGGACATAGTGGACATTCACGGACACGATGCTCAGAAGATCCGCAGTAGCAGCATAACCCACCGGCTCAGCGAAATTGTCGTATCTGTGCCCGGGGATGCTGAACTCCGAGTTGCATCGGCTCCAGAGCGGGCAGCGGGGAGACGACAGGTTCCGCGGTTGAAGAGAACCTGGGAAAAGGGGCTCAGAAAGGCATAAATCAGGGGTGTTGGTGCTCAGCGCAGCGTACCTGAAGACGTCGATCCACCCAAATGGCCTGGGAGATGAGTTCCTCCAGAAGTCCTGGCCTGGGTTGTGAGGCGAGTTTGTCCTTCACAGAATCCGTTAAGCCTCGCCAGAAGACTGAGACTAAAGCCGTCTGGTCCCATCGTGTCTTAGCTGCTATGGTCCTGAACTCCAAGGCATACTGGGCCACGGATCAATGTCCCTGTGAAAGCTGAAGCAAAGAGTAAGAGGCAGTTTCTTGGCATGCGGGGGTGTCGAAGACCTGTCGAACGTCTCGTCTAAAGGCATCGTAATCGCGGGTGATTTCGGGACGTTGTTGCCAAATTGGGGAGGCCCATGCCAGCGCATTTTCCATGAGTAGGCTGTAAACGTACGCCACTTTCTTACGACCAGTGGAATACTGCTGCGGGGCCATCACAAACAGGATCTCGCATTGATTGAGAAATCCATGACAGGCGTGCGGGTCCCTCGCAAATGGCTTAGGTGCCGGAATCTTCGGCCTGTTGCGTGGCGGACACCGGTTCTGCCTGCGCCGGCGGTGCGGCAACAGGTGGTGCCTGAAAAGAAAGATCTTCTACCTGTTGAGTGAGGAGAGCCATCTGATCAGTTAAGGCCTGGATTTGTTGATAGAATACCGTCATCATAGAGCCCAGATCAGTCTGGTCTGCGTCTTGTGGGCTTGACATAACGTTATGCCGGTGCTGCCCGCTGAACAGACCCGTCCCTTATACTGAGGTGTGGATGTATATGTGAATGCACCCGCAGCAGAACGAGGGTGTCCAGAGTGTGGTGTTTTGGTGTTGCCTGGCCAGGTGGAAATAGATGTAGCAATACTTGCCGGTACCAGTAAACGAAGAGATGTAGTAGGTGCCGTTAGCCAAGGTCAGGGATAGGAGAGATCCGGAAGGTCAGGGTCCAAGCTGAGATCGAGGGATGTGAGAAGCCATGTAGTTGTCAAGGATTGGACTTCGGCTGAAGTGGATCCCAGTGGCAGGAACAGCAGGGAGCGAAGTAGGGGTCACAAGCAGAGATCAGAGGCAGGCGGCAGGTAGCGAAGTCAGGAAACAAGCAGAGATCGGCAACGAGGAAACTGGAACAGGATGATAGCAATAGCTAGGACAGCAGTAAACACAGGAACCCTGCAGGAGCTAGGAACCAGTATAAACATGCAAGGGAGGAACGGGAAAGGGAGGTTTATATAGGCAGGCTGAGAGGTGGAGCACAGGTGCAGAGGTGTCAGGTATCAGAGTCTGGAATGTTCCTTAGTTTAGCAGCAGCAATCCCGGTGGACAAGTATAGGTACTGCAGGCTAGAACAAGACATTGAGAGTGGCAGCAGTCCCGGTGGCCAAGCATGGGTACAGCAGGCTAGAGAATATGACATTACTCCCCCCTCCCAAGAGCGTTCTCCGGACGATCCTTGCTAGGCTTGTCTGGATATCGTCGGTGGAAAGATTTGACTAGTCGCGGAGCACGTACAAAATCTTTGGGTTCCCAAGACCTCTCCTCTGGGCCATAGCCCCCCCAGTGAACTAGGTACTGTAGTTTCCCTTGGTGTAACCTGGAATCCAAAATTCTTTCCACAATGAATTCCTCTTCGTTATCCACGAGGACGGGTTCAGGGGGAGGAAGTCTCCATCCAGGAAACGGGTTCTCACGGAAAGTTTTCAGCAGAGAAGAATGAAACACAGGGTGTATTTTGATGGTCTCTGGAAGCTCTAATCTGAAGGACACTGGATTTATTAGTGCTGAGATGCGAAATGGCCCGATGTATTTTTGGCCCAATTTAATGGTTGGAACCTTTAGACGTAGATTTTTTGTAGAAAGCCAGACTTTATCCCCGACTTGAAATTCTGGGGAGGGTCTGCGGTGTTGGTCTGCTGCTCTTTGTACTTTACTTGAGTCTCACGAAGTGTCTCTTTGAGGGTCTCCTGGATGTCTCGCAGAGTCTCAAGTTTCTCTGTAACTGCCGGAATGGGGCCCGAAGATGGAAAACGAGGAATAAAGGTTGGATGAAATCCATAATTTGAGAAAAAGGGGTTCTTCTGAGTCGATGTGAGTTGATGTAAGTTGTTGTAAGAAAACTCAGCTAATGGTAGGAAATCAATCCAGTCTTCCTGGAGATGACAAACAAAATATCGTAAGTATTCTTCCAACGTCTGATTGGTCCTTTCTGTCTGGCCATTGGATTGTGGATGATAGCCAGACGATAAATTTAAACGAATTCCTAGAGAGGAACAGAAGGTCCTCCAAAATTTTGAAGTGAATTGTACCCCTCTATCGAATATGATCTCATCAGGAGCCCCGTGAAGCCGAAATACCTCTTTCACAATCAACTTGGCTGTCTGGTCTGCAGAAGGAAGATTCTGTCAATGAAGTGAGCCATCTTTGTAAGTCGATCCACCACTACCAGGATGGTATTATGTCCATTTGATCGGGGCAGGTCAACAATAAAATCCATTGATATGGACCCCCAAGGACGAGTTGGAACCGGAAGAGGCTGCAGTAAACCCACAGGTGATGCTCGAGGGGTCTTGGTCCTAGCACAAGTCTCACAGGAGAGGACATAGTCTTTAACATCTTGTGCTAATTTTGGCCACCAAAAAGAGCGAGACAACAGTTCCTGTGTCTTGAGGACACCTGGGTGACCAGCGGGTCGGGAGTCATGCATTAATTGGAGCACCTCTAATCTTACCTCCTTAGGGCCGAACGGACGATCCTTACAGTTCCAGAGGACACCAAAAACATAGAAATAGTTCTGCTTCCGGAGGAGGATTTTTAAGAAAAGTGTCATTTGAGTAGGCTCCCTTTATTCGTGTGAGGAGATCGGCAGAGAATGTGACACCCAAAAAATTTCTTTTTGGAAGAATAGTTTCTTCTTGCTCTTTGTCTGAACTAGGATTAGGAAAGGACCGTGACAAGGCGTCGGCTTTCCCATTATTGGAGCCAGGGCGGTATGAGATGTGGAACTGAAATCTTGCAAAGAAGAGAGCCCATCTGGCTTGTCGCTCAGACAGTCTCTTTGCGGATCGAATGAATTCTAAGTTCCTGTGATCCGTAAAGACCGTAATTGGATGATTGGCTCCCTCCAGTAGATGTCTCCACTCAGAGAATGCAGCTTTTATAGCCAAGAGTTCTTTGTTTCCGATGTCATAATTTCGTTCAGCTGTTGACATTTGGTATGAATAAAAGGCACATGGATGAAGGAGCATCTTGGGTCCAATTCTTTGTGACAGAATGGCACCAACAGCGGAGTCGGATGCATCCACTTCCAAGATGAATGGTAATTCTGGATCTGGATGGATGAGGATAGGGGCAGATGTGAAGAGTGACTCCAATTGTTCCAATACCGCATCCGCTTTAGGAGACCATTTGAAGGGGAATTCTTTCCGTGTGAGTTGGGTGATTGGGGCAATAATGCCAGAGAAATTTTTAATAAAACGTCTATAGAAATTGTCAAAACCCACAAATCTGTGAATGTCCTTTTCATTTCGAGGGATTGGCCATTCCACCACGGCTTGAATCTTGCCTGGGTCCATACTCAAACCCTCGGGAGAGATGATGTAACCGAGAAATTGCATGCTGGTCTTTTCAAATTCGCATTTTTCTAACTTGATGTACAATTTGTACTTACGAGACGCTCAAGGACAATTCGGACATGTCTCTGGTGATCCATGATATTATCTGAGAAGACAAGGATGTCATCCAGGTATGCCACTACTAACTCTCGGAGGACATCATTAATTAAATGCTGGAAGGTAGCAGGGGCATTACAGAGTCCAAAAGGCATCACCAGATATTCATAGTGCCCATAACGGGTTCGGAAGGCTGTTTTCCATTCGTCACCGGGTCGAATGCGGACCAAATTATACACTCCTCTGAGATCTAATTTGGTAAAGATTTTGGCTGAACGAATTCTTTCCAATAGTTCAGGAATCAGAGGTAATGGGTACCTGTTCTTCACCGTAATCTTATTTAGTTCCCGATAGTCAATGCAGGGGCGTAGAGAACCGTCTTTCTTTCCCACGAAGAAGAGCGCAGCACCTGCTGGAGAAGTAGAGGGTCGGATAAAACCCTTTGATAGGTTCTCCTGTAGGTAGTCATTGAGGACCTTCAATTCCGGTTCTGACAGGGAATAGATTCTTCCAAACGGAATAGCAGCACCCGGTAATAATTCAATGGGACAGTCATAAGAGCGATGTGGGGGAAGCGTATCCGCGTTCTTCTTGTCACACACATCTAAAAACTCAGAGTAAGGAGCCGGCAGAAGATTTTCTTGAGACGAGGAAATCTTATGTATTCCTACACACTCTGGTATAGGAGTTTTAGGTAGACAGGCTAGCTGACAGTGCTCCGAGGGAAACATGAGGGTCTTTGTCTTCCAGTCAATTAGTGGGTTATGGATCATGAGCCATGGAATTCCCAAAATCACTGGAAACAAAGGTGATGGAATGAGACCAAAAGAAATCTTCTCCTGGTGATTGGGCTCCATGATTAGTGTTAAGTTACTGGTTTCATGGGTAACAGGTCCAGAGCTCAAGGGAGAACCGTCAACGACTTCCATCCTTTCTGGCGATTCCTTGGCTACAAATGATACCGAATTGTTCTTGGCGAATTCTATGTCCATAAAAATCCCTGCCGCCCCTGAGTCGACCATTACTGTGGTTGAAAAATGATGTGTTCCTTCCTCGATTATAATAGGAACCAGGAGGTGAGGGTGTAGCGAAGGAGGGTTATCTTTCCCTTGAGAAGCAGAGAAAACAGTCTTTGAAATAGCGTGCAGCTGATTTCTCCTAGGGCTCTGGAAAGAAGACCGCCTGGACTTGTTTGGGCAATCAGCGAGATAGTGCCCATCATTTCCGCAATATAAACAGAGATCTTCTGTTCGGCGTCTATTCCTTTCCCCGGTTGAGATGGGTCCCCGCAGTGTATTTACTTGCATCGGCTCCTCCTCAGTCTCCCTGGAACGTCTTGGGGTACTGACATCTCTAAACCTGGGGTTGCTTGGCATGAACACCTGTCTCTCCAATCGTCTTTCCGTAAGCCTGCGATCAATTTGGATGCATAAACGGACAAAGTCCTGAAATCTCTCTGGGGGCTCCACCCGGGCTAGTTCATCTTTAACTTGCTCCGAGAGACCCTGCCGAAAATGATATTTCTGCGCGGCCTCATTCCAATCAGTATCGTTAACCCATCTGCGGAAATCAGCGGCGTATTCAGCTGCAGAGTGTCTTCCTTGACGAAGATTGTTCAGAGTTGCCTCAGCGGTTGCACTACGATTTGGGTCATCAAAAATAAGACTCATGGCATCGATGAACTCCTCCAGGTCCCTTAGTAGTGGGCTATCTTGTTCTAACATAGGGGAAACCCAAGCAAGGGCCTCATCCTTGAGCAGGGTTATGATCAGTCCAACCTGGGCTTCTTCGGTATGATAAATGATGGGCTGAAGCTTGAACACAAGTCTGCATTGATTAAGGAAATTCCGGAAAGATTGTTTTTTCCCCCAAAATTTTTCCGGAAGGAATATACGGGGTGCGGTTTGCACAGGCACAGTGTTTTGACCAGACAAGGTGATTAAGGCTGCATGTAGTTCACGATTCTCAGCTTCCGCGGTGGCGGCTTGTTCTTCCAAGCGGCCAAGACGATTAAACACGTGTCTTTGTTGTTCCTGGTAACCAACCCTGATATGTTTTAAGTCATGGAGTGTCTGAGCCTGAGCCGGGTCTGTTCCAGCAGAATCCATGGTAGGGCCTGTTTATTCTGTCAAGGATTGGACTTCGGCTGAAGTGGATCCCCGTGGCAGGAACAGCAGGGAGCGAAGTAGGGGTCACAAGCAGAGATCAGAGGCAGGCGGCAGGTAGAGAAGTCAGGAAACAAGCAGGGGTCTGAGGCAGGCTGCAGGTAGCGAAGTCAGGAAACAAGCAGAGATCGGCAACGAGGAAACTGGAACAGGATGATAGCAATAGCTAGGACAGCAGTAAACACAGGAACCCTGCAGGAGCTAGGAACCAGTATAAACATGCAAGGGAGGAACAGGAAAGGGAGGTTTATAGGCAGGCTGAGAGGTGGAGCACAGGTGCAGAGGTGTCAGGTATCAGAGTCTGGAATGTTCCTTAGTTTAGCAGCAGCAATCCCGGTGGACAAGTATAGGTACTGCAGGCTAGAACAAGACATTGAGAGTGGCAGCAGTCCCGGTGGCCAAGCATGGGTACAGCAGGCTAGAGAATATGACAGTAGTCAAGAGGGAGCTGGGGTCGAGAGCCAGAGAGTGTAATCCGCCAAGCCGAGTCATAACCTGAATAAGCGAAGACAAGAGAGAGCCACAATAGACATCCACAAAGAGATACTATGTCGAGCAATGTGAAAGAGGTAAGACAGGTACTATATACTGTGGCTGACCAGTGTGTGGGTGGAGGGTGTAGCTTCACTGCAAGAGCAGTGAATAAATAATCTTGATCCAGCGCATGCTCCGTAACGAGGGGAGGCGCGCGCTGTGGCAATGGCAGCCGCCTGAGCACCTGCTGCCCGCGGAGCAGCGGCCGCCCGCCGGGGATGACGGGAAAGCCTCCCCAATCACAGGGGCCGGGCGGGAGCGGTGAGCAAGGAGCCCCACAGTTGCTCATGGCTGCTATTCAGAATGTACTGAACTACTAATTAATGTGTATTGTTTATTGAATGTGTATTGCATCTTCGTTGTATTATACAGACAAAGCTACAAGTACAAGTATATTCCTACTTTTTACACCTTGCAACAATATATAAACAATTACAAGGGTTTAACTAAAGGGTTAAACAAAGGGTTTAACTAAATTACCCTTTTTTCAAGAGATATACAGGTATTTCATTGTATATTTTTGGCATATTGGATGTAGCTCTAGGCTTCTTTGTTTATCATACCACCTACTCCCTCTCCCTCCTTTGCTGCTGATCTTGATAAGAACTCTTGTGCTTCTACGATAGATCAATCCAGCTACTACGGATGCAAGACCTTTCTTACTGCTGTACCAGTCTTATCTCTAAGGAGCCTATGAAAGAGCAAAATACCTGTTGATACCAGATGAGCCGTGACCCACAATGCACTCGTACAAAGACTTTTCTTCAGGTGAAAAGGGGCATTTTGAAAGCCCATCTGGAATTCACCAAAGTTTCCACCAGGACCAAAAAACACATGTCAACTATCTCCACATTTTAAAGACAATTTGGTCCAGTGCTGGCTTCAAAACTCACACCACTCAGCATTCTGGAATTACTAGTCCTCTTTATTGAAAATAAGAGGACATAAATAAAAATGTCATAATGTTTATAGGTAGGTATTTATCATCAGGACAAGAGCAAACTGTCATGAAAATGAATAATTAGTAGATAGGCAAGAATAAGAACAACTGAAATCCGGTTCTACCAATACTAGTCTACAATACAAATTGAAGGCATTTCTAACTATTTAGGTGTCAATGTAAATGCACAGATAATAAATTCAGCCAGCAGGTGATATTATCATATCAAGTGACAAAACAATAGAATATTTTTTACATTTACAGTAAAAAAAAATCCTAGATTCACAAGTTAATTACAGCATTTGTTTAACTATATAAAATATGTTGCTTTTCACATAATATTGTAATTTCAGTATATTGTACATTGGCATGCATGCATGTGACAACAATAATGCCTCTTCCTGCTAGTTGTGGTATAGATTGTGCATGGTGGACTCTCCACGTCTTCCTCGGTTGAACCTCAAAACAGACACAACCACTGTATCTACTTACTGGATGAACTTGGCAGCTATAGCATCCAGATGTGAATTTCTTAGCTGCCTTTCTCCAGCTTAAACAAAAGCAGAGTGTTTTGATGACTTTTTGGCTGGCCTCTGATTCTGACTCCACTCTTAGCTATTGCAGTGGTTATTGAAGGCTATTGAAGGGTCAGTACATATAAGACAAGGAGTTCAGAAACATGAGGAATATTTCTACCCTTAATGCTCTCCTCACAAGAAAGCACATTAAGTAGTCTACCAATGATAATATTCATATTGTAACTTATGACCAAGGTGTCTGCTGGTTTGCCAAACTTCTCCATTGTGCCATCAACATTTGTTGGCAATTTGTCTCATACGTAATAGGGACCTGATTTAGTATTCTGTCACTGGATAATTTTAAACCACAAGACTAGATCCCGAAGCTGGTGGAACTCTACTCTTTCTTTATGATTACTTAGGTTTATCCTGCCACTAAGCGAGCTGTTGTCTTTCTATGACTCGACTGATAATGTGAAGATGCTGCAGCATGTCTTTCAAATTTATCACTGACACACTTTAATGATTATAATGATAATGTGAGAAATTTCAGAGGCTGATTCAATATTCTCAGAGGCAGCTGATTACTTTACAGAATATTGAACCAGTCCCTTAAACCAAAAAGGGGGCATTTACCAGAAGTATCCATCTCTCGCAGTGTAAAAGTGTCCATCTCGGTTTCCTCAGTCTTATAAATATTGGTGTTGATTTTAATTTTGCTGGCAGATAGGGCTTTAGAGAGATGCCACAAGTCACAATTCACTATATCACTTTGACCCTGCTATCTTGTCCCTCTGTCATTAATCTGGGTGACTGCTGTACAGTAGATCTAGATTTTTTTCTGACTGTTACTAAATGAAAGTTTTTCTGAGAAGTGTTAAGCCATAAGACACCTTATGACTTACTCAATGAAGAGGAGTGAAATGTGTATTTTGGCATAGCACTGCTTAATATACAGTACAGTATATTGCCTAGAATCTCTCAGTCTGCCAGTCATTACTGTATGACTTATGTCACATAAGAGGGTAGACCTGGCTGCCTGCTTCCACCGATCTGTGCCCTGATAGTGTTATTGGACATGATGGTATAGTTCACATAGGTATCACTGCACCTACACTCTGTGATTCTCCTTGAATCTCAACCTACTCTCTGCCAGATCACAGTACTCTACAGGTGTCTGTGGAGACATATCCCAGAGATTATCTGCGTATCTCCATCGAGTCTCCACACAGAGGCTCTTACAAAGTCCCCGTCCCTGAGCTCTCTTTAGTACATCAAGGCCTGGTTATATTATCTGGAGTTTCCATTTACAAAATGGAAACACAAGTTGTAGCCAATCAGTGGTGGGCTAATCATGGATGGGCCGAAGTCAAGAGTTCCCTGCAGAGCATGAATCTAAGATGCTGCTGTAGAACAATGCTCCAGCTCTGAAATATGAGTACCTTCAGCAGGTGGCCAACCTTCTCCCAAAATCCACACAAAACCTTGTTACCATTCCCATACAATGGGACTACTGTAGTACACAATGACACTCCTGTATAATGGGACTAATACACAATCACAAGCTCCAATACAGTCAGACAGTGATTGCATCTACTCTTACACAAGAGCAGTTAAGGTTAACCCTTGAGTGTCCACAACTGTCTAAAAGAGCTACAGTATAACTCACTGGTTTAAAGTCCAAATGTCCAGGGTTACCCAGGCATCGCCCGCGTGACTAATTTTAACCACTGTTCTACATATAATTCTGAGAAAAATTGGCTGCAGTTCAGAGCTTTATTGTGGGAGCCCTGCTGCTCTTTCAGACCTCCCCCCTTACAAAAGTGGAAGCCCAGACACAGGCCCTAATGTGATCTTGGCCAATGCCTCTGGCACAATGAGTCACTAATCGGGACTTTGCAGCTCCCCTGCCCTATTGCCGATCACACAAAGGACCGCTGACCCATAGCCACTGCTGGAATACCACTCTCATGCTGGGTCTCCGTCTGCAGGAATTTTACCATAGGCGTGCAGTTTGCCTCCTGCCTTGTTGATCCCGCTTCGATCTGCGCTCCTGATCTAGTACTGATTGCACCCCGAGTCGCCTTTAGAAGGGACTCTGCCAATGGGAACTAAACTGCCTAGACAATGTTTGCAACCTGCCTGTCAGGACCTTCCATTGCTCCTGTCCCCCTTTGGCACTAGCTCAACTCAGTGATACTAACATTACCTCAACCTAGATGGCTGAGATCGGAGTTGCCTCGCCTCTACCGAGACAGCCGAAACAAGGAATAGTTTCACCCATCATTTCAAATAATTTCACCCTAAACCAACATGCAGACTGATATTCGATAAAACTGTCCTAGGCCAACTTAAAGCATCCATCTACAACCAGCCAGTGCTTGAGCAAGGTACCCTTGGCATTGCATTCATACTATTCCTGCTTGTGTTTTTTACCTTAGTTCACCCTGGACTTTGCCTTGTACTGTGCCTGCCTTGACTCTTTGCCTGGACCTTGATTCTTTATTTAGAAGAAGAGCTATCTAAAAAGACAAGACATTCAACTATTAAAGAGATTAAGTAGGATTTGGATATAATTCTAGCTAAATATAGAAAGGAAGTAGAGGAATTCAAAACGAGAAATTGCATAAGAGACACTACTGAGCACAGTACCAGAAAAATCAGCCTCTACCTAGTTTGAGTGAGGATATACTGTAACACAACTAACCAAGACACAGGGAGCATGGGCAAAGGGAATATACCTCTATAGAAAGTGACTTATCCATAGATACTGCTGATTTTTTATGCCAGAGAACACATCAGAGAGAGGTCTACAAAGAAAGAAGACACGGATAGAAGGCTTCAAGAGGATGAAGGGGCTCCAGGATGCAAACCCACTTACAGAGGGGGATATAATAATTAATGTATCCAATCGGACAGTGAGTAACGAAGAGTGACGGGGGATCTCGAAAAACTGTCCTTTGTACCCACGCCTAATATGGACTGGTTTCAGACTGATATTGAACTGTTTAAGATGTTTAGAAATATAAAAGACTAAAAATTTGTTTTTTTTCTGCAGATAAAGTTCCTATAAATGTGAGGGGGAGGAGGTTTCTGATGGAGAGCAGACTGATATAACTAACTATCAGGGATTGAAAGTTCCAACCACCCCAGACGAAACATGCAGTTGAAACTTTGTGCATCTGGTTACGAGAGATGTTTTGAAAAAGACATGGGTTAGCACAAAATGGAACCAACATAATCTGTCAAGGAAAGAAAGAGACATTTTACGGAACAAACAGTACATTATGATAAAACTATAGTCATTATTCCAGCAGATAAGGGAGGTGCATCATGGAGAGGATTAAATATCACAAAGAAATCCTGAGATAACTCAATGTAGATGAAAACTATAAGAGAGTAGAGTGAAACCCTATATTCAGTATCCAAAAGGAGTATGCCGTTGGTAGGGCATTTGCAGCAGAAAGTATAGCAAAGAAACAACGTGATTTTTTGATTAAAAGAAACCCAACAACCTATGTTTTTTATACCCTGTCCAAGGTACTCAAAAGTCTCACTTACCCCTCAAGACGACCCATTGTAGTAGGGACGGTCAGTGTTTGAGCCAGTGGCAATATTTCTGGACATATGTTTGAGACCTCTGGAATCCACAGCCCAGTCATTTATACAGGATACAACCCATTTCTTACGGGTCCTATCTGAATTTAAAGGAGATACTCAGGATCCAACATTGATTACGTTTGCTTTGCAAAGTCTTTATACGACAATCCCGCATGAGGCTGGTAGTGAAGCCAGCACTGTCTACAAGTACCAACATAGTTAAACAACAACAAAAGAAGTTCCTTGTGGAGCTGGGGAAGGTTGTCCTAGAGTAACAATTTCCTTTTGAGGTGCACTACAATGTACAAGCTCAGGGGACAGAAATGTGGAGCACTATAGCTCCTACCTACAGTATTCTAACATCTTCATGGCTGACTTTCTTTTTAGTAGTAACCTTTTGTTAGACATGTCCTGAAGTGGACAAGATATATTGATGATGTGTTCATCCTGAGTAAAAGTGACACAAACACTGTAGTATTGTTTCTGGATTACATTAATAACTGCCATGCCGCCATTACATTTACCAGTGAATGGTCTGTAACAGTCAATTTGGTACCTGGATGTCATGGGAGAGGGGGTTTGGCCCGGTATTGAAGGGGTTACACCCCATTTGGCCACCCCCTGCTCTCACGTGGGAAGAAAGGGGTTAACTGGACTGCGGTTTAGTAAGGTGTTTTTACCCTGCTTCAGCAACCAACTGTATATTGCTGGTAGAGACAGCTAGGCCCATGTCTGGAGCATTGGGTGTGAAATATAGCACCTGTGACAAACGTTCTCTACACAGGAGGCCCAGCTTCAAAGCATTTCTTGACAAGGGGTTTTATGGGGGCCAGGGGTGCGGCTACAGAAGGAGATATCAGAATGAGTGACCTTATTAAATATAAGAATATCATGAGATGTCCTCGGCTGAACAGGCTAAAAGTTACATGTGTGTATCCGTGGGACCGAGTCGCAAATAATGATTACAGATACATGATGTCTAGCAGGTACTAAGAGACAGATATTAACATCTCTCTTAATTTAAGTATTGCACGGTAATATTTAGTCTCATTGGGAGCGTCATGCGTGCCGGAATGTATTAATATGTCTTGCGTGCCAGTAAGTAATACTGAACTGAAGTTATGAAGTTATTTAGATAGGAAAAGCAGTTTTTAAACGTCCTGGGGTGGGAGGAGTTTTACTCTGGGGTAAGACTGTCAACCTCACCACTGATTTATGACAGGGGTTGGGTTTAGGTTGTGTTCAATGGGAAATAACTGTATTTAAGGCTGGGCAAGTGTGGGAGGGGGGCTGTGTCTTTGCTGCATGAATTGCTAATCAAGATTCCTGATTATTTCATCATTCCAATCCTAAGTAAGTGTATATTTTGTCTGTTATTTGTATATCTTGTGTGTTCACCTTTTTCAAGGAATAAATTATATTTATCATATCTAAAGTCGTGTTCAGTTCAACCCAGGTATTTTGGTGTATAATACAGCCTCTCATAAGTTACCATGACAGGCTTGTATTAAACTGGTGGCAGCGGCGGGCTGAACTGAACCTGTATTACAGTTTACTGCGGGACTCTGTAATACAGTTGGAACTCGAGGTGAATTGCGAGTTCCTAGAGATATTGGACACACAGTGTACAACATAAAACGCAAGATATGGCACCACCTCACTGTTCCCCTACTTGTGGGAAGCATTGCCTCCAGAACCCAAGTGCCGGCCATCCGTGTGACTGGAGCCGGGCACCGAGACCGGATGAATGTCTCAAGTCAGAGCGGGAACCTGCAGCCGGTAAAGCTGAGAGAGAGGTTGACGATCGGTGAGCACGAAACCCGGCAGGCTGAGCAAAGATCCACAGCTGCAGCCGCTGTAACCACCAAACCGCCCGGAGAGCAGGGAATGGACCCAGCTCCGGGACGGCAGAGACTTGTGGAGGGAGTGGGTGATCACGGAGACCTTGGGAGTCCTACAGCCAGGGAGGTATCGGCCGTTGCGGCGGCCAGTCCATTTCCCCTGGAAGAGCTTTCACTGTTGTCTGTGTGGGGAGGGATGTGGTCCCAGGTGGAGCGGAAACGAGCTCCAGAAGCTGGCGATGTCCCGACCCACTTACCCCCTCCCTGAGCCCGGCGCAAAAGAAACTCCGCCCTGGACTAAACAGCCTCTTGCGGGGGGTAGTCCACCAGCGGCAGAGACGCTCCGGAATGAGCCCGGCACTCGAGCAACTCCGCTTTGGACTCAGCAGCCTCTTGCGGGGGGTAGTTCACCGGCGGCAGAGGAGTGTCAGGGTTCTGCTCGCCACAAACCAGGACCAGACCGCGAGGCTGAGGTGGGGTTGTAAAAGCACCGACCTGAGACCGCGCAGGCTGATCCGGATTGCGCAGTTTGTAGTCATATGTCGCAGGATCAGGATTGGAGAAGACAGCGTCGTCGTTGTAGAAGCCAGGGTCAGGACAGGAGACATCAGGATAAACATTGTTCAGGCAAGAGTTCGGCAACAGGTAGTCAGGAGAGCTCCGCTTCAGCTTAGGAGCGCGGGGTTGGCCTCTGCGCGAGCGACAACCATGGCCCATGGTACTGGTCACAGGAGATGGTAGGCAGACCAGAGTAGCACACCGCTTTGCTGCACGGGTGCACCAGTGCTACAGCGCAAGAGTCCTGAGCGGGCTAGGGAATCCTCTGTCTCAGCGCAGGAACCAGGACACGGCCTCTCTAGATTAGGGAAAGAGTAGGCCCCAGGAATTAGGAAGCTGAAGATACACAGGGAAACCTCCGCTTCAGTGCAGGAATCCAGGAGACTGAAGAACGCAGGGACGAAACATCCGCTTCAGTGCAGGAATCCAGGAGGCTGAGGGACGCAGGGACGAAAACCTCTGCTTCAGCACAGGAGAACAGGAGTGGACCGCTGCGTGAATATAGCAGCCGGTCACAGGAAACAAGGAGCTGAAGTGAACAAGAAGAGTACTCAGCTACAACACAGGAGACTGGAGCAGACCGCTGCGTGAATATAGCAGCCGGCCTTAGGAAACCTGGAGCTGCAGACAACAAGGAGAATACTCCACTTCAGCATGAGAGACAGGAACAAGCGAGAGCTTGTGGCAGAACAGATAGTGACATCCAGGAAGGACTATGCTCGGCAGGGAGCATTATGGGAAGACAATACTTAAAGGCCAGCGGGCCAATCCCCGGAGGGGGTGTGAAGGTACTGCTCCAATGAATGAATGCAAGTCTAGGTTGCAGTGATAGGCTGCACAGCTGCAGTAGATACCAGAGGGAGTGTGTATAGCTTTGGTGAGTGAATCCAGGCTGCAGCAAACATCAGGAGAGGTGCTCCAGGACTGCACAGGTCTGCAAGGTAAGGCAACTAGGGATTCTTTCTCTGACGGGGAAAGCGCACAGGACTGCCTAGCAGAGTTTAAAGCTGGAAAACCCTGAAGAGCTGGAGTGACAGATTCGGAGTTAGAAATAGGGGAACAAAGGGACTTATTCTCTGATAGTAGAACCTTAGTGTTGGCTAGTGAAACATATGTATTCTCCAGGGGAACCTCACAGGACTGCTCGGCAGGGGTTAAAGCTGGAAAAACCTCAAGACCTAGTGAAAGGACTTCTGAGCTAGAAATAGGAGAACTAATGAACTTATTCTCTGATACAAGAACATTAGTGCTGGGTAGAGCAACATATGTATTCTCCAGGGGGACGTCACAGGACTGATCGGCAGGGGTTAATGAAAACATATCATTGGTGTCAGGGAACCCGGCCATACACTCAGGGCATCAGGAGAGGTGCTCCAGGACTGCACAGGTCTGCAAGGTAAGGCAACAAGTAAACTGCGGAGCGGATTCCTTACAAGGAGCTCCGGCAGAAGCGGCGGTGTTACCACTGCAACAAAGGGGGCCACATCAAAGCCCAATGCCCGGACCGTGCTCGGCCAGGTGAAGAAGCCCCTCAGGGCCAGAGCTCACGAGCTGTGGAAAAAGTGACCCGTTCAACGGCATCCTCCGATGGCTCCCACCCAGCCAGGGTGACCACCCTTCGCGGGACGTCCCCTGAAGAACCTGGCTGGGCTGCATCGGCAACAGCGGCAGAGAGTGGCGGCCATCCATCTGATCCCTGTGGAGAACCGGCGGAGGCAGCGGAAGAGAAGCCGTCATTCCGGCATACTGCCGGAGTCAATTTTATTTGGGGAGAGGGTTGGGGTGTGCGGGAGGTGGGTGTTTTACATTGTTTGGCGGAGTCGACGATCCCCAGCGATGACCGGAGCCCCACGATCTACGCCGGCGACCTTGTACCAAAGCCGGGTGCTGTTGCGGCAGCCACCCGGGGCTCGCCCGTGGCGGCGACGGAAGAGCCGCGATTCCAGCAAAGTGCCGGAGCCCTTTCTGAGTGGGGGGAGGGACAGGGGATGCGGGAGGGGGTTGTTTTACCTGGTTTGAATGGAGCCGTGTTTCTCCACAAGGACCTGGGACCCATGTCCTGCACCGTTTTCCCTGTGCCAAACCCGGGCACTGTTGCTGCAGTTGCCCGGTGCTTCCCGGCCAAGATGACGCCGGCGGTGGCCACTCCAGTCCCCCTGCAATCGGGACCAACGAAGGTGGCGGTCTCTGTGGGGACCAGTGAGGTTAGCCAGACCCAGTCGCAGACTGACCCTGACTTATTTTTACCTATGACTGTACCCTGTTGTTCCCCTGTAGGAATGACTGGTGGGTGGCAGGAGATAGGGGTACCAGGGGAGGGGAAGGAAGGGCAGCGTGTAGAGCAGCTAGGTGTTCCCATTTCCCTGGTGGGGCATCAAGGGGACTCTCAGTTAAGAGCCCCACTGTTGCAGCCTTGCTATGGGCTGGAGGTATCCGGGGTTGTGGCACAGTTAGACCACCCCAGGGTTACCTGCCAGCCAGGAGCTAAGGTGGGTGCATCCGCACCAGCAACCCTGAGCTCACCTCCGGTAATGGAGGCACAGCTTCAGGGAGAGGGGCTAGCCCCGTTAGCACCCAGCTCTAGGGTAGGATTGCCTGGGAGAGGGTTGGGTGGGCCAGTGGGAACCAGGGAGGGAAGGCAGCAAGTGAGCCAGCCAGATTGCCCCATTACCCTGGCAGAGCCTCAGGGGTCTCTCGGTTTAGAGACCCACTGTTGTCACCTGGCTATGGGCTGGAGGTATCAGGGGCAGTGGCGCACTTAGCCCACCCCCAGATTACCTGCCAGCCAAGAGCCAAGGTAGGTGCTTCTGCACCAGTGCCCCTGGGCTCCTCTCCGGTAATGGGGAGGCAGGGTCATGGAGGTGGCCTCACTCAGGTGTCCTTAGGATCCAGGTTAGGAGTAGCTAGGGAGAAGCGGAGTGATGGAGGGCTGCAGGTAGGTAGCCAGCACCAGGTCTCAGTAGGAGAAGATAGACTAGTGGTAGCCGGGGAGGGAAAGCAGCAGGTATGGCAGCTAGAGTTCCCCATTACCCTGGCGGAGCCTCAGGGGGTCTCTCAGATCAGCAACCCCCTGTTGCAGCCTGGCTATGGGCTGGAGGTATCAGGGGCCATGGCAGGTTTGTGCCACCCCAGGGATACCTGCCAGCCAAGAGCTAAGGTGGTTGTATCTGAAAAGATGCCCCTGAGCTCATCCCTGGTAAGGGTGAGACAAGGTCAGGGAGGTAGGTGCACTCAGGTAGTTCCTGTGTCTGTGTTAGGATTGCCTAGGGGGAGCGGAGTGAAGGTGGGCTGCAGGGAGGTAAGCAGCAGGAGTCATCAGCAGGGGCTGAGGTGCTGGGCCTAGGGGAGGCTAGGCAGGGAAACACTGTGAAGCAGGGGGAGATAGGAGGTCAATGGGGTGTCAGGCAGCTGGCAGAAGCTAGGGATAGGCTAGGTAGGCAGGCGGTCCCTTGTTCTGACTGGCCAGGAGTGACCCCCTGACAGATTCCCCAGGGTTCCCAGAGGTAGGGCTGCGGGGAGGTAGGCAGCAAGGAGCAGTAGCCAGGGCTAGGGGGGTACAGCAGAGGGTTCTGTCCCCAGGGCAGCCAAAGGTAGCTACAGGGAGGAAGGGCAGCACAGTGGAGGGGAGAGGAGTGATGCTGGCCCTAGCAGCAGTGGTGGTAGCAGGTGCTTGTTTCCTGGCCTTCAGTCGTGAGAGGGCAGGAACAAAGCATCTGGGTACCAGGACCCCCAGTACAGGATACTGGGGGATTGCCTTGTCCCAGGAGACACAGGAGAGGGTAGGAGTCAGCACCCCAGGTGGTTTCTGGAATCCAGAAGTGATGCCACTCGGGGTGGGGAGTGCCCTAGAGCCAGAGGAGAGAGGCAGAGGTATAGCGGAGCAGCTACAGGTGGGCACAGGGCCAGGGCAGGTAGGGTCCCTACAGGATAGTGACAAAGCTCTTTCCCCGACTTGGTTGATGGAGAAGCAACGGTCTGTGCTTGGTAGCTGGTCTCTCGCTGGTACAGAAACATGCCAGTCTCTGGGCAATATGCAGCCTGGTCTGCAGAGGTGCCCCTTCACGGTGGTCTTGGTTCACCAGGCACTGGGTGGGGGGCAAAGGGTGGCAAAGGAGAATGCCTGGCGGCCACATGGGAGCCCTGCTCTGCAGGATCTGGACTTCACCATCCAATGTGGCCAGGACAATGTACTGGACAATGCCGGAGGACAATTTTGCCAGGCCAACCCCTGAGGACTGATCAAGTGCTTCAAGGATGCCAGTGGTGTACCAGTGCCAGGATGGGCAGCTGGGTCACAAGGCACCCATTGAGCAGGGGAGGTGTCATGGGAGAGGGGGTTTGGCCCGGTATTGAAGGGGTTACACCCCATTTGGCCACCCCCTGCTCTCATGTGGGAAGCAATGGTTAACTGGACTGCAGTTCAGTAAGGTGTTTTTACCCTGCTTCAGCAACCAACTGTATATTGCTGTTAGAGACAGCTAGGCCCATGTCTGGAGCATTGGGTGTGAAATATAGCACCTGTGACAAACGTTCTCTACACAGGAGGCCCAGCTTCAAAGCATTTCTTGACAAGGGGTTTTATGGGGGGCAGGGGTGCGCTACAGAAGGAGATATCAGAATGAGTGACCTTATTAAATATAAGAATATCATGAGATATCCTCGGCTGAACAGGCTAAAAGTTACATGTGTGTATCCGTGGGACCGAGTCGCAAATAATGATTACAGACACATGATGTCTAGCAGGTACTAAGAGACAGATATTAATATCTCTCTTAATTTTAGTATTACACGGTAATATTTAGTCTCATTGGGAGCGTCATGCGTGCCGGAATGTATTAATATGTCTTGTGTGTCAGTAAGTAATACTGAACTGAAGTTGTGAAGTTATGATTAGATATTAGATATGAAAAGCAGTTTTTAAACGTCCTGGGGTGGGAGGAGTTTTACTCTGGGGTAAGACTGTCAACCTCACCACCGATTTATGACAGGGGTCGGGTTTAGGTTGTGTTCAATGGGAAATAACTGTATTTAAGGCTGAGCAAGTGTGGGAGGGGGGCTGAGGAAATAAAGCCCCCTGATTAGAATAATACCCACCCAGTGGGCAGGTATTACGGTGCCCTCAGGTGAGGTGGCAAGGAGAGATTGGGTGCAGGTAATTGTTCTCCAATGGCCTACACTCAATAGTAAGGTATAGACTGGAGATTGCATATAAACCAGTGCCCAGCCTATACTCTGTGTCTTTGTGTCATTTCGAGATTGCTGCATGAATTGCTAATCAAGATTCCTGATTATTTCATCATTCCAATCCTAAGTAAGTGTATATTTTGTCTGTTATTTGTATATCTTGTGTGTTCACCTTTTTCAAGGAATAAATTATATTTATCATATCTAAAATCGTGTTCAGTTCAACCCAGGCATTTTGGTGTATAATACAGCCTCTCATAAGTTACCGTGACACTGGATACCAAAGTCCATATAGGAGATGGTAGGTTGGAAACAGACATGTATTCTAAAATCACTGACAAAGGTACACTACTTAAATCGGAGCATTATCACTCCAACAATATGAAGTTGGGATGACCATATAGCAGCTATTAAGGCTAAAACAAATTGTGGGCCACAAACCGAAGGTGGAAGACTAATTAACATGCAACAGATATTCAAACAGAGAGGCTACGACCCTAAGACTCTTGATCAACAGACTGAGGCAAAGGGCCATTATTACAGCAAAGACAATTAAAAATAAGAAGCAGGGTAGATTACCAGTGGTAATCACCTATAACCCAGCCAGTATGTCTATTAGGAGGATCATTAAAAAGTACTGGTACATACTTGAGAGTGACAACAAGATGAGTTCACACAAGGTCCCTGTAATGGTCAAGGGGTGCCAAGCCAGTAATAAATGGGTCACCCCCATTAGGCACCCCCTTCAACCGCCTGGGAAGTGAGGGGTTAACCAGAAATATACCTATAGTATACATGTTCCCCTGCTTCACAACCCAAATGTATTCCCCTGGTTTATCATGTTCCCACATTTAGAGTGTTGTACCATGCAGGTTACACTGGGAACAGGTCAGGAGGGCAAGGGTTAACGATGTATATGGCTATTACCCCTTGTTCCCTTTCCCCATGCTCAGGTAGCACCTGCCGGCATGGCCCCATAGGTCGCCATTGGATCTCCATACAAGTAAATGGAGATTGAGACAGTTTTGGCCCTATATCATGACCGGCCAGCAGATGGCGCCCGAGAGGATGAGCGGAGTTTCTCCATTGAAGTCAATGGAGGAGATTTTCCAATTGAGATGAATGGCGGAGCTCCGCCATTATAGTCTATGGTGGACTTTGCCCATAGGAATGCATGAGCGGAGTTACGCCATTGTAAGTCAATGGCGCCATGCTTTCCTATGGCAAATTCTTAGAGTGTACTCTCGAAGAATGAAGTGATACAATGTAGTGGAGCTGGACGGATGCCAAAACCACTTCAAAGGAAGAGCTGCAATCACTTAATGACCGTGGGAAGTAGCTCACGGTCAAGTTCAAAAGGTATTACACTACATAACTCAGGCGCCGAAGTGCCGGTTCTTTTTGCCACTGACTCCAGGGGACTTCCTCTCACGACCCAGGTAGGGTCCGACCCTTGGGGGCCACAAGAAGGGGTCACGCTAGCCGTGATGGTCGTCCCATGCAATCCCTACGGCGGCGGAGGTTTCATTGAATCCTATGGCGATGCCGGCCCTATTGATTGCAATGGGGGAGTGAGCCGCTTAGATTTCTCATAGCCTTTAGCGGCGGAGTCTCCATTGATTCTAATGGCAGAGCAGCTCCATTGAAAGAGCAGCTCCATTGAAAGCCTATGGCGGCGGAGCCCATTGAATCTAATGTTACGAGTGAAAGGCAGTGGTTTCTTTTAGCCTGTGGCAGAGAATCCTGCATTAAAGTAAATGGAAGGTTTTAACCTGTTTTTAGTATCTCCGGTTCTGGGGGTCGTGGAAGGCTGATATTTGGCCACTATGACAAGTGTCCTGTGGGATGAGGACCTAGCAAATTTCAGCCTGCTCAGACCCACAGAACGGATTATTTTTATATATATATATATATATATATATATATATATGTTATTAAAATATTATTCTGTATCCCTGATATCTCAAAGCCCGCGAAAACGACTGGCCCATGAGGTATGCTAATGGATAGGAGGTGACAGTGTGGCTACAGTAAGCCCACTGAACAAAGGCTCCCCCACCCTGATTAAGTATTCTAGGGCAGAGAAGAGCAGGACGTGGGTACTTGAGTGAAGTGTTGTATTTCACACCTCCAGCCAGGGAGGCCCCGGCCCAGATGCCCAAATGCTATACTCCTAGGCACCAGGTGGTGAGGGGGGGGCCTGGGGGAGGCTCTCTGGCTGGACTAATGTGCGCAAGTGTCAACCAACCTGTGGGCAGGTACATTACTTTTTCCCATGTGAGGTGTCACTGGTTCATTGGGTCCAGGGATTGTGATCCAATCCCTGCAACCCAAAGGTAGGGAATAGGAGAAGAACTCCATAAAAGAGTGTAAGCTTTATTCCAAGTTGTTTTTCGTATTGGTTCCTGTTGTATCCTGAACTGTATCCTGTTAGATGAATTGCCAGTCTGCGGATTGCTTCATCTTGGCCCCTTTCCCATGTAAGTGATTAATATATTTTCTGTTATTTGTATATTCTGTGTGTCCACCATCTTGTGGGAATAACATTTATTTATTATACTGCACATCTCATTCGATTCAACCCAGAGATAAGAGAGTTTATTATTGTAACGTGGTGTGTATTATAACCCTGACACAAAGCTACCGTGACAGTCCCCCATTATTTGCTTTCAAAATATCACGGAAATTTAGAGATGTTTTAGTAAAAGCAGATCTTGGATCAGGGAGTAGAATCAAAACTAGATTTACGGGAACCCCTAAGATGGAAATTTTCCACTGTTTACAATGTGGCAAGTGTAGTGCAGTAATTAAAGGTGATTTGTTCAACATCCCAATACTGGTAGAAGATTTCAACTAAAAACCTACACCACATGTCAATCATCATATGTTGTGTATTTGCTAAAATGTCTTTGTGGCCTTGTCTATGTTGAAGAGACAACCAGAGTGGTGAAGATACGTATATCTGAACACAAGTCCTCTATAAGGAGAGCAAACATGCTCTTGCAATCACTTTGTGGAGGCGAGGCATAACTCCTGCCAGCTGAGGTATCAGGTCATCGAAAGTATCCCACAGCTACGCAGTGGTAGTGGCAGAGTGGCTCTCCTCAAACAACGGGATCTATTCTGGATCCATACACTGAAAAGTCTAGCCCCTAAAGGCTTAAGGAATATGAGGAATATGATATACAGTAGGTTGCTAACTGTGAGGGGTTTTCCCATGTTTTTCAGCACGTATTAGACGAAGGTCTGATTGAGGTTTTTATTCTTGACACTTACCTTCTCTTACCTTCTTTGTATTACAAGTGCTACCTGCTCAACAAGGTTGCATTCTCCTGAATATGTTGTTCGCATACTGCCTGGCTCTGTCTTCTCTGTTGGATAGTCCCTTCCCTGGTGTATCCCTTCCTCACCTACCTTCCAGTAAACCTCTGTTAAATTGAGTCCACAAGCCTGTGTAGTTTGTCTTGTCTCTGAGTAGGTCCGCTGGTGTCTCTATACTAATATCGGAATTCTTCTTACAGTGAGATGTAACATATGACACATTTTATTAGGTTTTTCTTTTTGCCTTTTTTGTATTTTGTAGCTAGTGGTATCTTTTATCTTCTTTTTTTTTGGTGCTTGTGATATTGGTGCCATAGTGGTACAAGTGTGAGTTTACTTCATTCTGATTCAGAGAATGTAACCATTGTGGAATAGAACTTCAGACTCTTGTTCTGTATAATTATAATGTTAAACCATTGATTTGTATAACAGTGCATTTTAGTTGAAATTAACTGTGTATGTGATTAAAAGAATGTCTGTTAGGTTCCCTTAATTTTGCTTCACCTTATTAATTTCTTAAAGTAATGTCCAGAATGGTGTCTGAAAATAAGACCCTTCTCCACAGTAATTGAGCAATTGCCCCCCGGACGGCATTCAATGGGGTAAATAAACACTTCATTATTCATTTCTTAGACTGCAGTTTCTTTATCTCAATTTCTCGCCCCTGTCTCCTTATCTATTCTCTACCTCTTGTGGGGGGGTTGAAAGGGAAATATTGAAGCCGTTGGCCTTGGGAGGGGATGTTAATGAGCCAAGAGGACACAAAGATCTTTTTGTTCACAGCTGCAGCAGATTCAATCTCAACCACCCCAGTGTACACCTACACCTCAATATATATAACATCTCATTGTTTAAATAGTTCTTCTGATTATTGTATGTTATCTTTGGGCTGTTGAGTTATACTAAATCATAATATACACACACTGACTAACACACATACACACACTGACTGACACACATACACACACTGACTGACACGCATACACACACTGACTGACACACACACACACACTGACTGACACACACACACTGACTGACACACATACACACACTGACTGACACACATACACACACTCTGACACATATACACACACACTGACACACATACACACACACTGACACACATACACACACACTGACACACATACACACTGACTGACACACATACACACACTGACTGACACACATACACACACTGACTGACGCACACATACACACACACATACACACATTGACTGACACACACACACACACACACACACACACACACACACACACACACACACACACACACACACACACACACACACACTGACACACATACACACACTGACTGACACACATGCACACACTGACTGACACACACACGCATACACAGGGGGCCCGCGAACGCCTGCGTCAGTGGAGGGCGGAATGGCGCCGCTGTCAATGGGCGTTAGGAGCGTGTGGGGGGAACGGCGCCGCTGCAAGCCGCTTCTGCGCATGTGTGGCGTCCGGCAGCGTCGCCATGACTACTGTGCATGCGCGGCGCGGGCAGCGCAGAGCTTGGTGGTAGCTGAACAGCTCCCCTTGCTACCTGTACTCGAGTGAGCCCAGCAGCGCATGCGCATGCGCAGGGGGGCTTTGTCTGTCTGCTGGGCTCCAGCCCAGCAGAGTCTCCAGCCCGGCAGAGCGCGTGGCTTTGACAGAGAGCAGGCCTGGTCCCAGGAGCCGGTCAGCGGGTCCCCGCTGCCCCGGATGCCGCCCGTGCCCATCTCCACCTGGGGGAAATTGCAGCCGTTAGGAGCGGCGCAGGCGGCTATCGCCGCCGCATGTTTTGCGGACGTTTGGAGCGGCGCCGGCGGCTATCACCGCCGCCGCATATGTCTGCGGCTGTGTGGGGGGAGCGGCGCCGGCGGCTATTGCCGCCGCCGCATCTGATTTTTTGAGCGGTTGGGATCATGTCAGTGTTGGGGTCGGGCTGAGCCAGAACACAGCCCGGCCTCAACTGCCAGCACTGATGTCACATTCGTTTCATTTATGTCTCCACAATCCATTTTTACCCCAGTTCGAATGAGGTGCCACTAAAGAAGTTTCACTTCAAAAACAAATAGACTGAGATGACAAACGGTCATTTTAGGGGTTGTATTGTAATAGTGCTGTTTTTTTTAAATGTATATTATATAATATAGGATTTCTTTGCTGTAATTTTTCCATTATGATGTTTTTGGGGATTACTCTAGTCCATGTTTTACATCATGTTTAGCCCCTTTATTTGACATACAAACTGGTGCAAGTCTCAGTATATTGTACTATGGGTGTCTCTAGCAATATGTGGTGGCTTTTGCAGTGCATTGAAGAGGTCTGCTCCTTTTTTCCTGTGCTGGTCAATGAATTGGTTCAATCTGACAGCATCACTCCATACTCCATAAGTTCCACTGAAAGGAAATGCAGGCAGCCCCAGGAGCAGTTGTGTGACATCAATATAATGGCTGCACAATGCAAAGAGACGCTGACCATGGGCACATGTGTGTCTACAGGGAGTATTTAAACCTTCTTGGATGGGCATTACTGTATGATTAATCATGAAGAAGGAGCCAGGAGGCCTTGAAACATTGCTCTATTGTGCACATATAACAGTGTGTGTCTGCTAACTTACTTTCCCTGTATGTGTTGATTTTTTCTGTATTGATGCTTTTTTTTGATACATTAAAGAAGAAACTTGGTGAGACCAAAAGGAAAATGTAAGTCTTTCATTTTCTTTCTGAGTGCCTGGATTTTAGTCCCTGGATTCTTCCATGCCTTCTACCTACCTTGACCTTGGACTGTAATCTCAACTATGCCTCAAACCCGTCCCAGACCTTGGCCTGTGACCTGATTTACCTAATCTATCAGGACTCAGTTCTGAGGCCTGCGGTCAGTCTCCACATCCTGCCTCATCCATGTGTGTCAGCTTCCTTGTCTGAGACAAGCACTGTCACACTACCTCGCTGATCTCACTCAGAGTTGTCGCTGCCAGTTGCTATGCTGGTTCGAGTAGCCAATTTCCCCTTGTGCTACTTATCAAACTTGGATCAGGGTTCTTGTCTGGTGCCGATTGCTGATCATGGTCACTATTCATAGCAGCAATTTTCTCAGCTATATGATACTTAGGGGCCTATTCAATAAACAGTGCTATAATCAGTGCATTTTCTCCCGACTATGGGGCCTAAGCGCCGATAAGCCACTTATCGAGACCTTTCGCCAAAAACGCCTACTGCGATTCAGTAAGCCCCAATAATTTGCCAATAAAAGCCCTTTTTAGCCATATTTTTTTCCGAGAAAAAAAAATTTCGCCAAGCGAGCGGCGATAAGCCACTTAGCTGCAGGTTTTCAAGCTTGCGCAATTCTAGTAGCCCCGATTAGCTTATCAAGGTTAATCGCGGCTCTAGAATACAGATTTCTTCTCAAAATCCTCCCGTCTGGAAAAGTTGGCAGGAAGGTGGTGAGAAGCTGCCGATAAGCGACGAGAGGGGACTCAGAAAAAAAAAAGATTTTTTCTTGCATCGGATTGATGCCGGGAGTCTCCAGAGCTGATACCCATTAATATCAGCACCGGAGACCCACAGCATGAATCCCATGCAATAAAAATGCATTTACAGGCAAAGTCATTACCTTAGCGGTTAACCGCTCAGGCAATGAAGGGGTTAAGGAACAACAGCAGCTTTATTGGGGCAGAGGAGGTGAGTGAAGCGGGTACTTGGCACTTCATTCACCCCCTCTGCCCCCTATAAACCTTACAATATGTACTAACCACCAATACACAACCCACCCTCTGTGCCCCCACATAAAAGCATTTTTTATTTTTTAAAACACAGAATTGATACCAGAGGCTGGCGGGGGTCCCCAGGTGGTCCCCGTGAGTGTCTGTGGGCCTCCAAGTGGTCCCTGCGGGTGTCTGGGGGCCCTCAGGTAGTCCCCGTGGGTGTCTGGGGGCACTCAGTGGTCCCCGTGGGTGACTGGGGACCCTCGGGTGGTCCCACAGGTGGTCCCTGCGTATGTCTGGGTGTCCTCAGGTGGTCCCCATTGGTGTCCAGGGGTCCTCAAGGGGTCCCTGTGTGGTTGTCCAGGGGTCTTCAGGTCGTCCCTGTGGGTGTCCGGGGGTCCTCAGGTGATCCCGCAGGTGTCTTGGGGCCCTCAGGTGGCCCCCGTGGGTTTCTGGGGGCCCTCGGGTGGTCCCCACAGGTGTCCGGGGGTCTTCGGGTGGTCCACGCAGGCCTGGTGTACCAATCCTGTTGCAAATTTGTTTTCTAGAATGCATTACAATAAATACACCTCCTCCCTTCCCCCCCCCCCCACCAACACATACAGTACAGTAATGGGCAAAATAACTATTATCCAGATATGAATAATAGCTCATTTGCCCATTATAAAATCAAACATTAGCCAGCCAGCATAAATAAAACGTTCAACTTACCCCTGCCATCATGAAGGGCGTCCTCATGGTCATCATCGTCATCATCATACTGCAGGTCCATGTCCTCCATTGCCAGAAAGAATACAATAAATAATACAATCTAATGGCCCCTAACCCCCTAACCCCTTAATCACGGTAGCGGTTAATAACCACAATATTAATTAAGGGGTTAAACCCTGCCCCCCGCTACCCACCCGTGAGGCCTAACCACCCATCCAGGACCCACTATACCCACCCTGTACCCATTTATTGGCACAGTGGTATATCATACCTCTATAATAGGGCATGATAGGCCACTATATCACTCAATGATCAACATAATAAAAATAATTAAGGCCGAAAATACAAAATAATCACATAAATACACAAGCACCTAAACACCCCAACAATAAAAGAACTAAATAGTCTAATAGAACACATCACAAATAATTATCTATCCCCAAAATCGCAAAATTATTACAATTATGTTATACCAAAACAATACAATTAAATAAACAACTATCCAAGCAAACTATTAAATAAATAAAACCACTAGCCAACAAAACAAATAATTAGTTTACAACACTAGTCAACAAATCAATTAATTAATTTAAACTAGAATCCAACAAAACTAATAAATAATTAGATATGCTAACCAATCCAAAAATGTACTAAAAACAAGCCATCCAAATTCTAAACAATTTAATCCAAACAATAAACAGAAATAGAAAAAAATAATAGTCAATAGAAAACAAGCATTTGCCAAAATATGCGTTGGCAATCACTGTATTTATCTGTACCATAAAGGGGTACAGATTAATACATTATTAGTCAATGGGCAATGAAAAACATAAAAATAAAAGAATACAGTCAAAAAAACCTGTAAAATAAAATTACATATTCAATATTTTTCTTACCTTTAGCTTTAGTTGACCCTCCAAATCCCGGTGTATCAGGAAACTCTCGTACCGCGACGTTATCAAAGTAAATCCAATGCCATCCACCTTGAAGATACGGAACAGGTAACAAAATCCTTCTTTCTTAAATCTTCTATTACTGTCTTCTTTCTTCATCTGTCATTATTTATTTATTTTCTTTAATCTTCTATCTTCATCTGTCAATCCAGAACTCAATGGTAAATCCAGAACAGGATGTTCTCTCGTCGTCTTCTTCCTGTTAAATGAGACGTACAGGCCTTATGTATGGTCAGATGGTACAGCTCCAATCTGATTGGACGCTGTATCATGTGCCCGTCTCATGTGACCTTTTTGTTTCTGACTTTTTGGGGGCGATAAAAAGCCATTATAGCGTGTTACTGCACTGTTATAACTGCTTTGTGAATAGCAGGGCAGGCAGTATCACGCTATAAAGGCATTTATCGCCCACTAAACCACTTATCACTGCTTTGTGAATGGCCCCTTAGGCTCCGATGCACTAAAGTCTGGTACTGCTGCGGCTAGCTTCAGTTTCACACTTACCCGTCTTGTCCCGCGGCTGTTTTTGGGCTGGCACCGAACCTGGCTGCGCGCCAGCCGCATCTTCCCCGCATCCTTCCCCTCGTTCCCCTCCCCTCGCGACCTCTGCCTCTGCTCTGCTTCTCCGAGTCCCCTGGGTCGCCCTCCACTTCCCACATCCCCCATTGCCCCGCCACCACCTTCGGGGAACCCTGGGTGCACTCACCCTGGCACACGTGACCACGCATCAGTGATGCGCGGCACGCGGCGGGGAAAAAAACCCAGCCGTGTCTGCCCGCACATTGCGGTGGCGGCCGCAGAAGACTCAGCTCGGCTGCCACTGTATGTCAGGGCAAATAACATGAGCTAAAACAGTAACGGGCATTATTTCCCCTGAGTTTAACACATATCCACAAAACAAATGATATGTAAAAACACTGACTGTTGTACATCTCATTACCATAGGCTTTAATGTGACGTTTAGTTAGCACTACATTGTGTTAGCTTGTAAGAAGAGAGAGAGAGAGAGAGAGAGAGAGAGAGAGAGAGAGAGAGAGAGAATTGTATGTTATCTTTGGGCTGTTGAGTTATACTAAATCATAATATATAAGATTTTCCAATAATATTTTGGATATAGCTCTAAATATATCGGTTTCCCATGACAGGATTACATGTCTTGTCATTGGTGCAATCTTATAGTCCACAGATTACATCATCAACAGTACTTGTTTTTGATTGTTTGATCTTTTGATTTGTTGAAACATTCATCTTATTAATAGGTGTGTTTATTTATTGTGTCTCTTTAGGCTTTTCTTCTTTTGTTTCTTCTTTTCATGCATTACTTTTATTTTCTATATAATTATTTTAAATATAATCTTTTTCGCATTTTTCTTTTGTGTCATGCTCGTTATACCATTGATGTTATGCCAGTTCTTTTATATATGTGCAATCAATGTGTTGATATGTGTCTTAGTCTCTCATGCTAGATGGATGTTTTTTTTCTATTATCAATGGGATTTATTTCCACAGATATTAGTTTGTATGGGATGAGATTAATTCTTGTTTGTATAACAATTGGATTTGCCTTTATTGCAGATCCTTTGTTCTATCATGCTTAATTATCTATTGATATAAATCATAGTATAGATTGATAATCTCATCCCCTTTTTCTACCTATTATGAGCATGGGGACTTATTCACATCCAAGGGTTAACATCTACGTTTCAATCACCTGTATACATTTCAGGTGTGTGAGAGTTCAGAGGAGGGGCTATATATACCTTTTTTTCATCTGACCCCGATTACACTCCTTGAGAAAGAGCTGGAGAGCCTGAAACGCGTAGGAGGAATTTGTTCTTGTATGCTAGTTTATTTTTTATCATGTGAATCATTAAACTTTTTTTATTTTTTCATACCTGGTGAGTTGATTGGTGCTTTTTTCTTTTTATTTTTTCATACCTGGTGAGTTGATTGGTGCTTTTTTCTTGGATCCTGCTGTTCAACCAATTTTTTTATTCACATCCCAGTGTACATCTACGTTGCCCCAAAGGCGGACAGCCTGGTGGCGCTCCCCAAGAACTGCTCCCCTCTGCACAGGACCAGCGTGCTAAGGGTTAACATTTGCTTGCACTTTGTGGAACATCAACCCCCACCCACTGGAATCTTAATCAGCCAAGAGGACACAAAGATCTTTTTGTTCACAGCTGCAGCAGATTCAATCTTAACCACCCCAGTGTACATCTGCGTTGCCCCAAAGGCAGACAGCCTTTGGCGCAGCCGAAGGGCAGCCAAAGGGTGTGAGCCGTTTGCTGCCGTTCGCTGATGTTTAGTAATGTTAACGCTGCTCTATTTCAATCTGAAACTCATAAGCCCTTTATCCCCTGTACCCAATTTTACACCTCTATCTGTGCATGAAATGTCTGTGAATTCACTGTATAACCCTGTTCTTTTAATGTAACCATGTATTTTTTATAACTCTGTGCCCAGGACATACTTGAAAACGAGAGATAACTCTCAATGTTTTACTTCCTGGTAAAACATTTTTATAATTTATAAATAAATAAAAACGGGTCTGTTTTGTATCATATCTTTTCTTTCTGCTTAGACTGCTAGAATATATGGCAATTTGAATAACAAGTAACTATTTATATGTTGAAACAGCAAGTAAAAGGCCCAGTGTTGTGAGACATTATGACATTGCGAAAAAGATGCATTCACGCCTCCATATTTAGGTTATAAAATAGACTGTTTAGGATTAAGACCTAAGTGCTTATGTTAGTCAGACTGAGGTTTGATTAATATATGTACTCTTGTCATAGCTACACAATAAACAGACTGTTACGCTAAAGTATGAGTGGGGGTTTGTTTCTTCCACACCATCATGGTTATTATTGTTTTGGTTTATCCCTGTCCAAGTCTAGCCTTTGAGATACTTGGGTTGACATTAAAATGCATCCTACTTTGCATTCATAGAGTGTCACATCCTTGCCAGTGCTAAGAATATTAATTGTTGCAAGTGCTGAGACAAATGAATAGACATTATGGACCAATGTATTTAAATCTCTAAAAAAAAAAAGCTGTGTGTGCTGTGCACGCGCATGGTAAGGGAAACTTCTTTGACTTTTGTCACAGAAATTGTATTTGTATTGGTGATGTTTTAATTAAAAATCAAAATACAATTTCATTGACAAAACGCAAATACTGTACATTTGATTTACATGCGCGAGCTCGGCACACATCCCCTGTATTAGCTATTTGCACTAAGTGTGAATTCCTCGTGTGTACTGTATGTGTGTCAGCCAGTGTGTGTATGTGTATGTGTGTCAGTCAGTGTGGGTGTGTGTGTATGTGTATCAGTCAGTGTGTGCATATGTGTGTGTGTTAGTCAGTGTGTGTGTATGTGTGTCAGTGTGTGTGTGTGTATGTGTGTCAGTCAGTGTGTGTGTGTATGCGTGTCAGTCAGTGTGTGTATGTGTGTCAGTCAGTGTGTGTATGCGTGTCAGTCACTTTACAATGGACGGGTAACCTCGCCCGCGGTCACTCATGTCCGTGCCGGGCACATGTCCCCCCCCCCCCTGGGGGGGGGGGAGGGGTGCGCAGAATTTCGGAAGGGAGGGGGAGGTGGTGCACAATGTTAAACCCCACCCCTGGCTGCAGCAGGACACACACACTGACTGACACACATACACACACACTGTCACACATAACACACACTGTCACACATACACACACACTGACTGACACACACACACACACACACTGACTGGCACACATATACACACACTGTCACACATAACACACACTGTCACACATACACACACACTGACTGGAGAGAGAGAGAGAGAGAGAGAGAGAGAGAGAGAGAGAGAGAGAGAGAGAGAGAGAGAGAGAGAGAGAGAGAGAGAGAGAGAACAAACGTAAACACATGAGCTAACTGGGAACAATGCTAATTTGAATAATTTTAATATACTTTGTGTATCATGAGCACTTACGATTGTGCATTTAAAGAAATAAAACTGGGATAATTTCATGTTATTGCCATTCATGGCTAAGTGTTAATTTAGGTTACACTTAATAGCCCTATGGAGTTTAGTGCATCACAGTTGTCTTCCATGGGTGTCCCAAGCTCCTCTAAATGTAACCTAACCCTGTTTGAGGCACAGGAAGAAAGGGTTTCTCTATCAACAAAACCAGCTCTTCACCTAACAGTTTGACAATAATTACCTTGTCCTTACTTTATTTATTCAGGTATAACGGCAAAGAAAGTCTTGCAGTGCCATCTAGTGGCTAGTAACAAATATGTAAACCATGATATTGAAACATAAGGGTTACAGATGAAGCAGACGATAACGCTCCTGTTACCGCTTGAAAGCACACACATTTGATGCAAAGGGGCATTGTAATTAAACAGTGATAAGAGCCGTGCAAAACTACCCAATTGTCCGGATCCGTGACATGCTCGGCGCACTCGTCACCTACCCCAACCCGTTATCGGGCCCTCCGCTCCGCGCGCGGTCAGCCTATCATGATCAGTCTTACTGACGCGCGTCTTTCCAGTACCTCATTGGTTCCTATTTTCTATATATGCTCAGCCAGCCCACTTGCAAATCGGCTGAGCATAAACCTTCCTATGTGCGAAGTGCTCACTGCTACTCTTGCCGCCACAGTCGCCTTGCATTCCGGTTCCTAGTTCCTCTGTTTCTGACCTCAGCTATTCTTCTGGACTCCGCTCTTCTAAACTCCTGACCTCGGCTACCAATGATCATCCACACCACTCCAATCCCGACCTTGGCAAAGTACCTCGACGATCCGAACCTCTCCAATCCCGACCTTGGCAAAGTACCTCGACGATCCGAACCTCTTCCACATCCCGACCTTGGCAAAGTACCTCGACGATCCGAACCTCTCCAGTCCCGACCTTGGCAAAGTACCTCGACGATCCGAACCTCTCCAGTCCCGACCATGGCTAAGTTCTCTCCCACCTCGAACTCGACAAGTATATCTGACCATCCATACCTCTGCAACCCCGACCCGGCAATCTCGACCTATCTACACTCCAGACGCACCCACGCGTCTGTGTGTTGGTGTTATATACAATCCCCACCTCGACCTCGCGGTCACGCTGTGTTTGTGGTGAGCACTCCATTACATCAATAAAGAAAGTGTTATTAGCAGAATCTTTTTTACAATAAAACAAATTTGCATACACTTTTATGACAAAAGATATAAGGTTCTGAAACATGTTGAAAGGCTTCAAAAAACATGAATTTGCATAAAATAAAATTAGCAGAGCTCCTATTTTTAATACTAAAAGATTACAAATGGTTTTACAAGTCATCACTTATCCAATTTTAACCTATTGAATAAATACTGTTTATCACTGATTTTTTTTCTCAATAGGTACATATGTGATGATGCCCGTTCTGTGCAATATTCTTCCATTATACTCTACAGAGGCAATCTATCAATCTCAGCAGCATTATATACAGTAGATGAGAACAATGTGTGAATTTTAGCTGAGAATTCCTGTCTCCTAGCATGATGTAAATAACACTCAATTTTGGGAGATTTGTTAATTGACATACAAATTTACACTACATATCGCACAAACTTGACAAACCAAAATGAAATCACTACCTAACCAACTTGGTGTAGACAAAAATGTTTACTAAAAACAGCGAGAAGTGTTTCCTAGGTGGTGTATATAGCCGTTTCCCCTCCTCTCTGGAAGATGTACTTCTGGCTACTGCTGTCTGTGGTGCATGCATACCTGTGAGGTTCCAGGAGAGCTAAGTGATCCACGATAGTGTGGGGAACAGGACAGGCTTTTGGTGAATTCTACTTGCATCTCAGGGTGTCAGCGCCTCCAGGGTTCCCAGAGACAGTCCCCACCAGAACAGACTTCTTTCACACCCCTGCCCAAAAGACTAAACTCAAGCAGGGGTATACAAAAAGGGTTGCTTTATTGAGACATCCACTGTGGATGGTATTACAGCAGATGCAGAGTAGATTAATCTGGGTCCCAGACCTCTGGATGGTGCTTGGTTCTCTGTTAGCATGGAGGCCTCTGATCTCTTTCTCAGTCAACCCAGGTGGGACTGCTTGGCATGTCTCACTCCCAGCTGGGAAGAGCAGCAAACACCTCTCCCTAGGAGGGGCGGAAGAGAACTCCCTATAATTTAGCACTTCCTCTCTGAGACACCAAAAGGGGAGGGCACAAGGTCTGCACCATTATTGGCTATACACAGACCCTGTGTCACCACCACTCCTGCTACTCAGCGAGTCAGCATGTGGGGGGGGGGGGGTCAATGCCAATAGGATAGCCTGCCACAGCCTGTAGCTACAGTACTAAGCTACTAAGTATTGTTTAGTTAATAGGTCTCACAGGGGGCTATACAGTATATCAAGCTAAAAAAACTGCATTTAAAGAACAATTAACATTTGTCAATGTATCACAGTACTGTAAGTGAGTTTTGGTTGCTTTAATTCCCCACATGGCAACAGGATAAGTTAGGAAGGAATTGCATGAAGCACATTTTATAATGTGATATATCAGATTCTGTGCTTAAGGACATCATTTAGTTGTTGCCATATGTTGGCGACAAAAACTCACATCCAAGGTGATAAAAATGAGAGATGGGTGATTATTATTCCCCAAAATTCAAATTCACAGTGAAAAAAACATTTATTCGCAAGAGAATTTAAAAAAAAAGTTAGGTCTGTCTAACTTAAAGGAACCTTCACACGAAAATCAGGATACTGTAGATGATCGTTGTCAAATTTAAGAAAGTCACTTCTTCAATTATTAAATTATTAGCATAGCTAATGTTTAGCACGCTGCAAAATCCACATATGTCATACTTGATAAACAGCCCCTATACTGTAACTTTCTTTTGAAGACAGGTCTTTAAAAGCCTATGGTCCAACGTGATAACACATTTAGCTTTACATTACAAACATTTACACGTCTTTGATAAGCTGGGACAGTATAATGATAGGCTTTCTTTGACAAAGGCACTTTAGTTGTTTGAGATCATATCACAATTTGATCAAGAGTCCACTGACACTCTAGTGCTCCATTTGGTTTTTAAATTTGTCGTGTTTGGAGTTCATTTGTTTCCGTAATAACATTTATTTATTTTGATATTATTAGTAGAGGTGTGTGCGTTAATTAGGGTATTTTCTCTCTCGTGTTACCCAATATGCTATTACCCTGACCACACCACTCTAGTAAGTCTAAACTATTTCGGCAGGCTGAGCAGGGATATCTCTGTTTGTGTGTGGGTAAAACAGGAAGGGGACAACGTTTTATTAAAACAACTCTATCATCTCTATAATGGTAGAAAATCTGTAGGTTAGTATAATTTTTTTTTTTTTAAATGTGTAGTCCTAAGTACTTCTACGTAAGAAATATGCCCCAATTACAAATTTAAAATGCGTATTTAAGGTTTAAAAAATGGGTCAAGCAAACACACTTTAAAGCAAAATACACACACCTCTTGTAGATATAATTAGACATCAGGTAGAGGGTTACCTCCTGTCCTTTGAGCGAATCACTTCCCGGGAAAGTTGGGCCCGCTCCAAATGGGCTGGGATTAATGCACCCTATCTACTAGGGGAAGCACAAAAAGCATATTGTGACCTCGACGAAGAAGCCGCAGCAGATTATGACCATCTAAAAAGCGAAATCCTTGCAACGATTGGAGTGACTCCCACAGTCTGTGCGCAAAGGTTCCATACATGGAGATACCAGGAACAGAAGTCACCCAGAACCCAGTTATGGGATTTGGTCCATCTGGCGACCAAGTGGCTAAAACCAGAAGCTTATAGCCCAACCCGGATCCTTGAGATGGTGGTGTTGGACCACTTAATTTGAGCATTACCCAGGACCTCCGACATTGGGTGGGACAAGGAGATCCCCTCACTTATGATGCCACGGTAGGCACAGTGGAACGTTTTCTAACCACCCGTGAACTATCACGCTCCACGTTCTCTCGCACAAACTAAAACCTGCGGCCCAACATGAATATTCCCCATTTTCCCCATCGTCCCCCATGATCTTCCCATCGTTCCACATTTTCCCCATCGTCCCCCATGATCTTCCCATCGTTCCCCATTTTCCCCATCAACCCCCATGATCTTCTTATCATTCCCCATCGTCCCCCATGATCTTCCCATCGTTCCCCATATACCTATCGTCCCCCATGATCTTCCCATCGTTCCCCATGATCTTCCATCGTTCCCCATTTCCCCCATGATCTTCCCATCGTTCCCCATTTAGCCCATCGTCCCCCATGATCTTCCCATCGTTCCCCATATTCCCCATTGTCCCCCATGATTTTCCCATCGTTCCCCATATACCTATCATCCCCCATGATTTTCCCATCGTTCCCTATTTTCCCCATCGTCCCCCATGATCTTCCCATCGTTCCATATTTTCCCCATCACCCCCCATGATCTTCCCATCGATCCCCATTTTCTCCATCACCCCCCATTATCTTCCCATCGTTCCCCATTTTCCCTATCGTCCCCCATGATCTTCTTATCATTCCCCATCATACCCCATGATCTTCCCTTTGTGCCCCATGATCTTCCCATCGTTCCCCATTTTCCCCATCGTCCCCCCCATGATCTTCCCATCGTTCCCCATTTTGCCCATTGTCCCACATGATCTTCCCATAGTTCCCCATTTTCCCCCATCGTCCCCCATGATCTTCCCATCGTTCCCCATTTTCCCTATCGTCCCCCATGATATTCCCATCGTTCCCCATTTTCCCCACCGTCCCCCATGATCTTCCCATCATTCCCCATCATCCCCCATGTTCTTCCCATCGTCCCCCATTATCTTCCCATTGTTCCCCATTTTCCCCATCGTCCCCCATGATCTTCCCATCGTTCCCCATTTTGCCCATCGTCCCCCAATCGGTTTAACACAGCAGGGGTCCCTGGCAGTCCCATTCAGTTTGAATGGGATTGCCAGGGACCCCCGCTGTTAATCCGATGGGCCATTAGTCCGTCTGCAGAAATGTCACTGAAATGTTGCAGCATGTACCCAGCATGTACCTGGGACTTGTTGGTGATTGCCCCAGATATGTTTTAGAATACTCGTCGACACTACAGTAGGTGTTTTGAGATTTCTCTATTGGGCGGGCTGGATAAGAAGATTTGGTACTTGGAGGAGTAGCAAATAATAATCCTTTTCATGAACCACTCCATTAGCTTTTGACATTATGATAGAATATTTTGCCCTGTGCAACAATTACCATTTTTTTATATGTAAAACCTGTGATATGGTTTAAAAGCAGCAGTCTATGCTGCTTGTTTTTTCACCTTATTTAGAACAAGGGGCCCTCTAGAGCTGAACTCCAACACTTCCAGCTATGGGGACCCTCCAGTTCGTGAAATATTTAATTTCAAATTCCTTTAAAAAGAATTTAAGGCCTAGAGAAACAATATGGGGAGAGAGAGGCAGGAGTCCTGCAGGAGCTGGGGCAAGCCGGGGCCCAGCGGCAACCAATGGCCCCGCAGCCAGATGCAGAAGTTGGGCTGGGACGAACTTCTAGGACCAACCGGGCCTTCGTAGCCACCTGTCCCGAGTTAGCTGTCCTGGCTCTCCCCCCCCTCCTGTCGGAGGCCCTGACACCCACTTCTCATATGCTGTCTCCAACTCCTCCCACACACTTCCACTCCTCAATCCCACGCCTCTCACACACTGCCATTCCTCTCATGCCCACTCGCTCATCTCACTCCCACTGCCGTGCTCCAATTCCACTTCAATGCTCCATTCCTCCACTCCTCTTACACACAACCATTCTTCTCTTGCCAACTCCCACTCCTCTCATGCCGACTCTTCATGCCTACTAAAACACTGTCACTTCTTCACTCCACTAATGCCCTCTACCAATCCTCCACTCACACTCACCTGCTCCACTCACACTTCTGACTCATACTCATCTCACCAACACTTTTACTTTTCTCAAGGCCACTCTCACTCCTCTCACTCACACGCCCATTCCTCTCAGGTGCAAAAAACTATCCACAGTCCCACTCCTCTAATGCCCACTCCCACCCCTCAGCTACACACCCACTCATCTAGTGCACCCATCCACTCCTCTCATTCACATTTACACTCCTATCACACTTCCTATCCTCTCACTCACACTTTCACTTCCACACCATTGCTTCACTCCTATTTGCCTGCTCCACTCCTCCACTCCCGCATTTCAACTCTCACTCATTTTACCTACATTCCTATAACCCCACTCCCACTCCTCCCCAACTCCTCCTAACCTTGGGCACCTGAAAGTCTACCAGGCTTGTATCTGGTTAGGAAACCCTTTTGTCTGTAAGTGTGAATTATGGCACTTACAGACCACTCAGGCTCTGCGTTTCTCCGCCCTATGGTACCCAATCAGAGTGGTCAAGTCTTTGATCAGGGGGGCTGTTGTAGACAAAGAGTCGCCCTCCTGAACATTAACATAAAGCAGAGCCAGTAACTTTCCCGGGCTTTTATACCAGCCTTGCAAAACAGTATATTCTTTAATATCTACACATATTAAAATAATCCGTTCTGTGGGTCTGAGCGGGCTGAAATTTGCCAGGTCCTCATGCCGGAGGACCCTTGCCATAGTGGCCAAATATCAGCCTTCCACGGCCCCCAGAACCGGAGATACAAAAAACAGTTAAAATCCCCTATTAATTTTAATGCAGGACTCTCCGCTATAAGCTAAAAGAAATCACTGCATTTCACTCTTCCATTGAAATCAATGGGCTCCGCCGCTATAGGCTTTCAATGGAGCAACTTCGCCATTGAAGTCAATGGGGAAATCACAAATTTCACATTTGCCCATACTCTGTCTGGTTGATCGGAGAGGGCTGGAAATGGCCATGCAGTCATGCCGGAGCAGTGACTACATGCGACCAAAATCCCAGCCTTCTGGTACTCACAGAACCGGAGATATAGGTTTACACTTTATAAACATTTGGACTTTCTTCCATTAGAATCAATAGGGCCGGCGCGGCCATTGGATTCAATGGGACCTCCGCTACCATTGAAATCAATGGGAAATACACACTTTTTAACAGTTAACCCTACTTGAGGGGAGAGGGCTGGAAATTGCCATGCAGTCATGCCGGAGCAGTGAGTACATACTTGCCAAATCCCAACCCTCTGGTCCCCACGGAACCAAAGTTATGGGTTTACAGTTTACCCTGTTTCACACAGGATGTTTGAAAGCCACGCGGCTTTCTCCACCATTACGGTCAATGGTAGGACCCTCCTAGAATTTTATTTCTAGGTGTCCTAGAACAGAAGTTCCCACGCCAATTGGCCGTGAACTTGACCGAGGCCCTAGTTCCCACGCCAATTGCGCGATCAAAGCTCTTTTTTGACAATGTTTCCGCTCTTGCGGTCTGGCTGGCTGCCAGCTCGGCACCGGAGGTCGGCTTCCAGGAATCCCCATTGAACTGCATTACTCCATTCACTTTCAATGGGGAACCGCCGCTCCTCCTCTCGTGCGCCACCTGCAGGTCTTTTACGATATGAGGCCCAAATCGCTGGAATCTCCATAGGGTTACATGGGCTGTAATGGCGACCTATGGAGAGACCGCAAAATGGAGCCTGCAAGGGCGGGAAAAGGGACAAAGGGCCAAAAACACAAAATTAACATTAACCATTTCCCTCCTGCATAGGTCCCAGTGTAAGTGTTGGTGCAGACACTGGAACGGGAAAAATACATATTCACAGGGGGATACACAGTTGGTGCTGAAGCAGGGGCATAACTACAGTACTGGACATTATTCCAGTTAACCCCTCACCTCCCAGGTGAGAGCAGGGTGTGGCCAAATGGGGTGTAACCCCTTTAATACCGGGCCAAACCCCCTCTCCCATGACAACGCCTCCTTGTTGCTCGCCTCCAACCTCTGCTAGTGACCCCGATGATACCTCCTTGCTGCCCGCCTCTGACCTCTACTAGTGACCCTGACGACGCCTCTCTGCTTCCCACTTCCGACTCCTACTAGTGACCCTGATGCCTCCTTGCTGCCTGCCTCCGACCTCTGCTAGTGACCCTGACGCCTCCTTGCTGCCCGCCTCCGACCTCTACAAGCGACCCTGACGACGGCTCTTTGATGCCCACCTCCGACCTCTGCTAGTGACCCCGACGACACCTATTTGCTGCCTGCCTCCGACCTCTGCTAGTGACCCGGATGACGCCTCTTTGCTGCCCGCCTCCGATCTCTCATAGTGACCAAGATGACGCCTCTTTGCTGCCCAGCTCCGACCTTGCCTTTGACTCATTACACCGTTACTTACTCCTCACGGTTCCGACCACAGGGATTCACTCCTGCCGTAGTTCTCCCTCTTGACACCAACACTCCCACTCCTCTGCTCCACTCCAACTCCTCTGCTCCCCTCCCACTCCACTGTTCGCACTCCTCTCACCCACACTTCAATTCCTATCAGCCATACAGTACACTCACTCCATTAATGCCCACTGCCAATTCAAACACCACCACAAGAATTTTTCACATTGACAATAATACAATCATGATTAAATAATTATAATGATAAAATAATGGTTTCATAAAACTAATTTAATATAAAACCATATATTTTTCACAGTTCACAAACACTAACATTTTATCCAAATAATAATGACATTTTTATAAAGAAACCCATAACACGTATAGGTTGTTTATACAACATTTTTGCCTATTGTGTGTTGCTGTTGAAACAACAAGTTTGTGTTTTGGATTCCAACCTCACTTTATGTAACCATAAATATTACTGTACTAAATTACATAATATCTGTAGTGGATGAGAAGAGCACACAACACTTCTACTATGGTGCAGATTATTTTGTTACAAGTGATGAAGAATAAAATCGGGAAAAAATTCCACTTACAATCTTGGGTGCTGCAATCAGCAGTTCTCATCCACTAGTTTGATTATCTTCATTCTATGAGAGTTTGGGAAAACTCTTTAAGAGGTAGCACCCAATCCTAATCAGGGTTGCCACCTCTTCGGGTTTGACCCAGAGATTCCATGTTTTGGGCACTTTGGTGGCGGCGGGGTGCGGCGGCGTCTCCAGCAATTCCCCCTCCAACTGCAGTGAACATGGCTGCGCGCGTCAAATGAGGGGGAATTGTAGGAGGATGCCGGGAGATGCCGCCTCACACGCCACACCAAGTAAGAGAATTTTTATTTACATTGTTCTCCGGGTTGGCCTTCAGTAGAAGGTGGCAACCCTGCCCCTAATGGACATTGTGGCTTTTTATCTATGAATTGACTGAATGTTATTAAAATGTAAAAAATGTATACTACCTCTTTTTACCCATTTTAGGTATTTTGTGCAATTTTAGCGCTTTTTGTTTTTTATTGTATGTATATTACATATTATAGGCTAAAGCTGGTACATTCCGGGCATTATTGAAATCCCTGTGGGTGGAGGAGGGGTGCAGAGTGTTTTGTGTGTGTATCTGCAGTGTGTGGGTTTACATGGGGGCTGCAGCGGGTGTAGAGGGGGGGCTGCTAGTGTGTGTTTTGTGGATGCCCCGGAATAGGGTACCAATATCTCCTGTGCGTTTAAATGTCCCATTCATGTGACGCAAGAGATTTAAATGCTGTGGGGATAATACCCCTCCATACCAGGGCCTGTATCTTGGCATGCAGGGGGTCCCCGAGGCAGAAATTAATGCGGTTCAGCTCAGGAGACCCCATAGCTACTATACTGTGTTATTAAAATTAACATTAAAACTGCACGATCGCCTGTGCAGGGAGATGCAGCTCTTCCAGACTGCAATTTAAGCAAACACTTTAAGTAGTAATCTCCTGCAGCTCAGCCATAGACCGGATATCGCAGTTTACACAGCTGCACGTGCCACCAGCCTGCCAGGTCCGCGTGCAGCAGCCGACTCTGGGGCTTTGCCATACACACATGGGTGCCACACATCTGCCAGTATTTGACCCCAGAAATGTTTCCATGTATTCAATATTGTCTATAAAATATAACACTTTGGAATTCACTGCCATAGGTACTGTACCTGCAACCTGTTGAGAAACAATAATTAAACATTGTTTTAATATAATGTCTTGGAATGTAACGCTTTTGCTCTCGGAAGAACATGGAACTCATTGTTTGATCCGGCCCACTACTACTAAGGTAGTCCTACCCCATTGTCTAGTATGTCCAGGTTCCAGATAGGGATGGGTATAGTTAAGGTACTGTGCATGGTAATGTATATGCATGTATATGCAGATGGTAATGCATTTGTGTGTTATGTTAACTACAGGTTGTTGTACAGTATGGGATGTTACGTATACTGTAGTCCAAGCGTGGTCGTTGGAATTTTTCCTGGCCCTACCAGGACTCCGGCCGCTACTTCTTTTCCTGGCCCTACCAGTGTAAGACCTGTTAGGTGCAGGCAGTGGATGGGATAATTCCTTCATAAAGGCCCTGTGTGCTTTTGCAGCCTTGGATTCATTAGATATATCCAAGGGCGGCATTAGCAACAGCCAGAGAGTGCCAGATCTGGCTTGTTATGAGTCAGAGTTACAGTGACACCAAAAGGATATAAATACTGGCACTTTCGTAAAGAGGGTGTCTCTCTTTTCTCCCCCTGCGGAGTGAGCACCATCTACCCTCCATCTCACTAGGGGATGTGAAGAGGAGTCCAGAAGGCCTGGTCTGGGCATCGAGCCTTAACAAGAGTGCCTTCAATAGGGGAAGTTGGGAGAAAAATGCACCTGCGTTGTACATCTGCTCTAATTGCAATAAATACCGAGGAACCATCACCAGTGTGATTCAATGTCTTGCTGCTGAAAGAAAGGTGTCAGTCTGGGCCATCCTGCCGCTATCACAGAGGATCCATGCTGACTGGAGGCGCTGCACCAAAGAACTAAGGTAACCTGTAAACCTGTCCTGTTCTCCACAACACAGCAGAGCACTCAGCCCTCCTGTTGCCAAACAGGTACAGCTAGGGTGACCAGATTTTCAAAATGAAAAACCTTGACACATTAAAAAATTATTTATAAAACAAATTACATCACGTGACGCACCCCGTTGCCATGACAATGAGACACTGACATCAGGCGGTGACATGTTGCCATGACAATGTGGCATCACGTGATGCCTCGGCGCCATAATACATCCCGTTGTCATGACCCACACACAAAGCCACTTACCCACACACACACAGAGCCACTGACCCACACACACACAGAGCCACTGACGACCCCCCCACACACACACACACACACACACACACACACACACACACACACACATATACACACACACACACACACACACACACCACACACACCACACACAACCACACACACACAACCACACACACACAACCACACACAGAGCCACACACACACGCGACGGACCCGTCGGCTGTTCGCAAGGGTGGGGGCCGTAGCAGAGAGCACTCCGAGTCTCGGGAGTTTCTGCGGCGCACCCGGCTAGCGGGGGCCACCATTGTGTCCGGTGCATGGTGATATTATCCACGCTGGAATTCACCCCACGCGTAGGAGGATGTCTCGTCGGATCAGGCGGATCCAATCCAGTTGTATTGCGGTACCCGTGGCTGGAGCCCGGGCAGGTATCTATAAGTAGTGCACCAACACGTCAAGGGATAGCGCTATCTCCAACACACATGGGTGGGTTTCGACATAGGGTACTTTGGGGAATACCTATGTTGATGTGTGCACCCGGTGCACTGCTATGTATATGTGTTTATATGCATCCTGCTGTGTGGTACAAGTACCGAAGTTATTAGTAGCAATAGTAAACCAGTTGTTAGCATACACTGTGTGCGTGTCTTATTATTGTTGTTCCTGTAAGAGGACCATTCCACTCAGGTGGGAACCCTTACAGGTGGAGGGGCTGTGTTTCGAATGATCAGGAAACCCCAGGCTTCCAGTGGCGGAGGTTCAGGCCTTCTGTGAGCTTATCACGTAACGCACCACACCCGGTAACACAAGTGTAGATTTCCCCACATGGTCCCTATCTGCGATTGGGGGGGGGGAAGGTGTTACATTTGGAGGCGCTGCTGAGATCTCAGACCTGGGGTGCCCTGTCCTATTTTTCATGCAAATTGTCCAATTTACTTTTCCACTATGTGGGTGCCCTCAAGGCAGGAGGTCCACGCATGGGCCACAAAGCTTAGCCCAACCCGAACCGCCTGGTCGTTGTGGGCGGACTCACCTCTAAAATGGCATCTCCCGCCAAGTCAGGAGAGCGCATGTGCTAATGGCGACCAGGCTGCGCCACAATGCGTTACAATAACCTGCCCGAGTCTGGCGCGAGAAAAGACCCCCACCCCTGCGCTGTGAGTGGCTCAGCGCAGAGTCAGAATCACTCCTTGAAAGAAGGTGCTCCTCCTCTGGAGTCCACCAGGGGGAGCCAGCACCGTGAGTCTCAATCACTAACTGCTGTCTCCACTAAGGACAGTACAGGATGCAGTAAAACACACCCTCACCTGTATGTGATCCGGTAATTACCAGGAATAGGCGAACTCGTGCTACTGTGCCCCTGTTTACTGGAAGCCTGGGAGAAAGGAGTTGACCTATTCCAGCTCCCGCTAGACTGCAGGAGGACAGAGGTTGACCGAGAAAACTGTCTACAATGCTTTATTGCCACCTGTGACTGTTCTAGGGACGAACTGACGTGGGGGCCCGACTGTGCCTGCTGCGGGGAACAGTTCCTGAAGCCCATGCTGCTGCGGCCTACGGAACCCGCAGAGAAAGATGTGACAAACCTCTCCACTGAGCCGGTCAATGCTGCTAGTCTACCTACCTCAAGAGACGAGGTTTTGGAGGGCCCGTGCGCCCTACCAGCGGTTCCAGACTTAACTCCAGAATCGGTTCCAGAGTCGGTTCCAATGCCGGAACCACAGATGTGTGAACCAAGAAAGGTAAGGCGTCCCTACCCCCATTCTCTTCTAATAACAACAGTAGCCAATCAGCCGTGATGATGCGCCTGCCGGCGGACCACTCAAGTGAAGCTGAGGACAACAGGCTGATTGTCTCATATACTGCGGACTCTGCTGCTGTGGGCCCATGTGCCCTACTGCGGCCGGTTCGGCCTACAATGATGGTACCATCGATCCCAGGCTTGGGATCAGTACCTGCCAACGACGACAGGGGTGAGTTGACTGCCCTAGGGGTGTCGGGTGTGAGCTCCTCGGTGACCGCGGAGAATGGTGGCTCCAAAGGTATGGTCACTCGGGCGATGGGCTCACCCTGTCATCGCGTCCTGGTGGAGGTGTCTCCCCTAGAAGATCTCTGCAGACCAGAGAGCAGATTTGACCCCATCAAGGTATCCTGTACAGCGGCCATGCCCGGCGCTTACTCATGCAAGAGGAATCTTCAAGCTTTTTCGTCTGAAGACATGGACCTGCACGTAGATATGGTGATGTCCCCAGAAGACGTCAGCGCTAAAGGGATTGCTGGAGCGAACCAAGACTGTGCTGTGACCGCTCTGGTAATTATTGCCTCCTTCATGCGCACGATGGAGCGCTTCATTCACCATGTGGTTGAACGAGGGAAAGGGCAGGACCTTCTGGTCTACCTCATCCATGCCGCGGATGGCCGGGTAAATGTCTGGCACCGAGACTCCTTACTAGTCCTTCTACCAGGGGGAGAAGGTGGTTTGGGATTAGATACTGTAGCACCCGTTAATGATCTCCAAAAGACTCCCAGGAGTCAATCACTCAATCAGTTAGGGGTACCCCACTATGAGACTCAGCTGGCCTCGGGTATCAACGTGATGATGTTGGGTACCATTACAAACCTGCATGTGATTTGTTGTATATCTTTTGCAATGCATTTTTATTATATAACCTCTGTAAATGGTTATGTCTGCTACCCAAGTGAGGTAGTTGGGATTTTACCAGGGGGAGTGTGTAGCCCCTGTCCCCTTGGGCTTCCAGAGACCCCCTCCTTGCTGGCAGCGCGGACGCGGGTGCCGCCGGAGCCAGCGACGGACCCGTCGGCTGTTCGCAAGGGTTGGGGCCGCAGCAGAGAGCACTCCGAGTCTCGGGAGGCTCTGCGGCGCACCCGGCTAGCGGGGCCGCCATTGTGTCTACGCGCGCATGCGCAGTGGTCGCGCATGCGCAGATGAAGTTCGGGAGCTGCGGCAGCTATTACAAAGTTGCGCATGCGCAGTGGGATCGCGCACGCGGCCCCAATACATTAGAGGCCTCCACGGGACTACAATTCCCATGAGGCTAAGGGAGACAAACATCAGGTGCCCCAGAACAGCCAATAAGGCTCAAGGATTCCCAGGAGAAGGGAATGGATACATTACGCGGGCTCTGCGTGTGTCAGTTGGAGCAGGGAGCTGGGTAAGTGTGGGTGCTTGGGAGCAGTAGCCCCTTGCACTAGGCCAGTTACCCCCAGAGGCCCCAGATAACGCATACCATTGCCCCAGTTTGTGGTTGCTTCAGGGACAGGCCCTATGTGAGTAGTTCTGCCCCTTAAGCTGTTTGGGTTAAGTTAAGGAGACACTCAGTGTCGCGCAGCCTGATTCCTGGGTCTGGGCTCAGACCCCTATATATATAGAGTCTATCTCCACGGAGGCCACGCCAAGCAGTGACTGCGGCCTGCCGGCTGCAGACGGATAAACTCAAGGTGGAGACGGTGCGGTGCATGGTGATATTATCCACGCTGGAATTCACCCCACGCGTAGGAGGACGTCTCGTCGGATCAGGCGGATCCAATCCAGTTGTATTGCGGTACCCGTGGCTGGAGCCCGGGCAGGTATCTATAAGTAGTGCACCAACACGTCAAGGGATAGCGCTATCTCCAACACACGTGGGTGGGTTTGGACATAAGGTACTTTGGGGAATACCTATGTTGATGTGTTTATATGCATCCTGCTGTGTGGTACAAGTACCGAAGTTATTAGTAGCAACAGAAAAACAGTTGTTAGCATACACTGTGTGCGTGTCTTATTATTGTTGTTCCTGTAAGAGGACCATTCCACTCAGGTGGGAACCCTTACAGGCACTGTGTTCGAATGATCAGGAAACCTAGGCTCCCAGTGGCGAAGGTTCAGGCCTTCTGTGAGCCAGTAACGCACCACACCCGGTAACACAAGGTTAGATTTTCCCACATGGTCCCCATCTGCGATTGGGGGGGGGGAAGTGTTACACTTATAAAAAAAAAAACATGCAATCCCCTCCCACCCCCCCTCATTATTCTCTATATAGCCTATAACACAATGTTCCTATTTGGAGTTGTATTTTTGGGTACCCCTCCTAAAAATAAAACGTACCACCAATTTGCATGACACCCATCATTCTTTTTAAATTACCGTTCAGTTCCTATTCAGAATAGAATAAACCTTGAAGAATAAATAAAAAAAATTTAAAAAAAAGTCTACATAGCTTTTCTCCACTGTTGTAAAACAAACAAACAAAAAAATAAAGCAGAATATCATGTGGGGACCTTTCATTCAAAATCCGATACTTAACATATAGTGGCATTGACCTGTGAAGTGTTGTACAGCACTGCAACTTTCTGTATTGCTCTTATCAGCCTTGTTGTTGATTGACCCCCCTTCTTCCCTCTCTGCTCCTGCGCTGTGCTTCCTGCTGTCTCGTACTGTGATCTGCAGCAGGCTGCACACAGATCCAGCACTGTCTGCCGCCCGGAGAGAGCAGGGTGAGGCTGGCACTGCCCCCCACACACACACCGCTGCGGCTGGGGAGCAGGTACAGGGGGAATGGGGAGGTGCTGGGCAAGGAAAGGGGGAAGTGACAGGAGCTGAAGCCTCGGAAGAGGATGTGCCTACACAGTGTTGGAGGTTTCACAGGCCGGGTCTATGCAGGGAAAACAACGGGGAGGGGGGAGCAGAGGAGAGAAGCTGGGAGTGGAAACACATTCAGATCAACTTGGAAAGAATATACCGATGGAGGGTCAGGTTGCAGATATGGAGCACACAGGACAAGCTGGTAATATAGAGATACTGTACACGAACAGATAGGCCTGAGGAATGTATACACAGATCAGGGATATATACTGTATAGGATTTACAGGCTGGTGATGTGGATGTGGGTCAGTCATTCTAGAAAGCAAATATTAATATGAAAATCAGATTTCCGAATATCTGTTATAGAGATCAGTTTGAAGCTGGGGATGAAACAGAAGAGGGTGCTGCTGTGGATGCAAATATCAATAATAAATGAATAGATAAGGGTATGAACCTTGCAGAACAAGGGGGGGAGAGAGAGAGGGAGAGGCGGAGAGCGAGAGAGATTCTTGTGACCTTGTGCAAGTCACTTTATTTTATATATATATATTCACGAAGAGGAAGAATATTTGTCGAATAATCAAATTGTGTTAAATTGATCTGCGGATTGGGTATTAAAACAACCGTAGTGGATTACTCCAAATCCCCCATTGGATACAATCCGAGTGGATTGTTAAAAATCTGCTCTCTCTGTCTTTCCCCCTGGTATTTAATCGGAGTGGGGATTAATAACTATTTGACCGCGGATTATTAATCCGCCATGTGGATTGTCGGTGATGGAAAACAAAATCTGTAAAACGGCGGATGGACCTTTTTCAGACTGATCTGCGGAAATCCGCAGACCAAAGAAATTGGCCGATCAGAGGCGGATCAAAAATCGATTAAAATCTTTTCGCCCATCTCTAATCATGAGTTGGTGATATGCATGTGGGTAAGGGTCAGACGCAAAAGCAAATATAGGTACGATGGTCAGATTGGGGGTTTAGATTAGAGGTTCTAATCACATAGATATTGCTAAATGTCAGTCGGGAAAACAACTACACAAGTCAGGTAGGAATAGAAAATTAGATGTGGTAACAACTTTAATATATGATCTGGTCATATCTATGGACCAATTATAACGAGATTTATACAGATCAAAGAGCGTAGATGATTGGATTACCATGAGGTATAAGGCTGGAATTGGAGGCTAGTTTTAAGCCATACAGGATTGTCTGATATGGACGTGGGCAAAGATCAGACTACAAAACAAATACATTTAGGAGTATGATTTTACAGGGGAAAATATAAATTTGGGGGCCAAACTGAGATAACGGTAGTGGTTAGTCTGGAGCTAGAATCAGTGCGTTAGTCTGTGGGTACAGCTGAGGAGTTAGGATGGGTACAAGTATCAAGTCTTGAAATTGATTAAAGGAACACGTGGGAAATATAAGTATAACGGTCGGGCTAAGGATTAAAAAAAGCAGACTTGAAATACAGTACGACTGGCACAGGCAGAAGCTAGTGATACAGATCTTGTGACACAGCTTAATGTATTGACCAGTGGATCAGGCTGAGACAACAGTGTTTGTTGCCTTTTGTCCAGTCAGTACAAAAAACAATATCACTTTGCCTTGGAGCAAGGACACAAACAAAAATGGGCATTGGCTTTTGCATTTGGCATATGAGGAATGTAACTTAGGGCAATTATATACTAACTTTAGTGAAGTCCAAGTATGAAGAACAGGGAAAGAGGTTAAGATTCTGGGGTTGAGATGGCAGCTGGGGACATGGAGTCAGCATAGTGAAATGATAATAGAGGAAGCTGTGGTAATGGATTAATACATATACATGTACCTTGACACATTTTGTAGACACAAAATACTATGCACTGTACAAGCTTTTGAACCTCACAGGTGTGTAGCATCAGAGTGGCATTGTAGGGCTAAAGTGTGCATTCATGTTTCCACTCCTGCTAAAAGTAGTAGGGCAGACTTTATGTAGGTGTCACTGCACTACGCCTAGTACGGTACCTCCCTCTCCCACCTTTCTTGTGCCCTCCCAGTGTAGATTTGATCACTACTTCTTAATCGTGTAATTCATTTCCTGTATTGTGTATTCGGACTCACGGCCTGGCCGAGTTCTGGCACGGTCAAGAGTTAGACAGCCCTGCAGTATATCATAATCAGCAGAGGTACATTGTTATGGGAGACAGACTGCAATATAACTTATAGTATATTTAGCCAGAATCGGATATTTGGTTGTGGCCGTGTCACCGCAACCGAGTTTCCACCGGCGTTCGGTCACAGAGAGACCCTGCCCCGCTGGACGCTCAGCCAAGGTAAATTCATTTCATGGTTTATTCGTTAGGGTAGCAAGTTAAGGATTGGTGTTTTAGTTTAAGGGGTTAGCTTTTTAGGGTAAGAGGTCTAATGGTAAGGGGTTAAACTTTTTAGGGTAGAGGATTAGGGTAAAATGTTTAGGGTGAGGGATTAAGGTTTTTAGGGTAGGGGGTAGTGTTAGTATTAGGGTTAAGATTAGGGGATTTTAGGTTAATTGGAGATTTACCTTGGTGGCGAAGTGGTTAACGGCGAGAGGTCGCTGCGGCGAGGTGAGTGGCGGCTATGTGATATTTATATAGGTTTGGTTGCGGTAAAACAGTTGCGACCAAATATTCTAGACCGATATTTAGCTGTGAAGACTTTGCACACAGACTACCACTGTCTGATATTTTAAAGGGCGGGGGTATTTATGAACCTACACTGTGTGTGAATGTATGTAGCCATGTCATACTATTTTTGGTTTATGTTTTGCTGTTGAAATTCTTGGCTGATAATAATACATTGCAAGGCCTTATTCTATATTGTCCAAAGCAGTCGTTCAGGCTATTGTTTATTTATTTATTTATTTTTTCAATCATTGACTTCATTTGGGATTTTCAGCCAAAAGCAGCCTAAATGGCCGCTTCAGACAATACATAATAAGGCCATTAGATAGAAGGTGTGGAGAAAGCTATTCAGCTGGCGACCAGCTCCCACTCTTGCAGTAATGAATTGCCTTGATAAGAGCATATGTTGTCGGGATGGCTAGGTGATCCTGTAGTAAACGTACACTATATCCAGGGTCTCTGGATTATGTTTCAGCAACCAAAAACATGGAGCCCCCTTTTACTGAGAGATAATGTTGTGATACCATTTGCACATGTGGTTTTCTAATTCAGTGAAATGTTGAGGTGTAAATGCTTATTTCTTTTTAAAACATTTTTTTATGTCTGAAATGATGAACTTTTTGCAAAAAAAAAAAAGGAGAACAATGCGTCTTCATGTTTTCTGTTTCGGCCATGTACTGCACTTTATGACACAGGAAGTACTCGGGTATCATAAACATCAGTATAATAGTTTCTGCACTCCGGCTTCAGTTAGCAGGGAGATACTATATAAATTATCCAGCAGCAAAAATGTCTTTAAACTGTTGAGTAGATCGGCCTCATGGAAAGCATCATATTAAATAACACTAAGTTTAAACGCTCCCTCCTGCTGTTGCAGTGGTCCCTCTCACAGGTAGAGCCATAAATGACATCGCAGAGAGAGGCAGGTGGATGGCAGAGAGCTGCAGAATACTGAAAATGACAGCACACAAGAGGAACTGTCTAGTCAATTATTTGCCTGTATTGATAGTTAGATTAAAAACACATAGGTATTACCTATGTTGCAAATATTCAGATTGCAGTTTATTTCAACCCCTTGAGTCCCAGGAGTGCCTGCAGCGCATTGCAAAACCATACATTATGTTGTGGAGAATTGGGATGTTTTCTCTCTAAAGGGGCTTCTTAGGGGCCAAATAATAATACCATCTCCTATGGGTTTAAATGTCCTGGTCACATAACGATTTAAAAATTGCAGGGGGATACCGGCACCCCATACCGGGGCTTGTAACTCGGGAAGCAGGGGGTCCCCGGACCTGAAATCAATGCGGTTCAGCTCCGGAGACCCCCTGCTCCTGTACACTAGTATTAAAATATAAATACAAACAGCTTCATTACCTTAGCAGCTAGCCGCTAAGGCAATGAAGGGGTTAAACATAAGTACCCGGTTTGTTGGGTGTACAGGGGTGGATGAAGGGGGTAGTTGCCCCAGGGTGGGTGGTTAGGCCTGCCGGGAAGGTTGCGGGAGGAGTTAACCCCCTCACTACCATAGTGGTTAACCACTCCTGCTTCTCACCTGAGAGGCCTAACCACCCAACCCTTTGGGCAACTACCACCTTCACCCAATCCCTGTACCCCCAAGAAACATTAAAATACAACAAACCTTCTCAACACATACAGTACAATAATGGGCCAAATTACTATTATCCAGATCTGGATAATATCTCATTTACCCATTAAAAATTAAATGTTATCCAGCCAGCATAAAATAAATAAAAGTTCTACTTATCCCTGCCAGGATGAAGGCCATCCTCATCACCGTCCTCCGCATCTCTATGTCCTCTGTGGGCAGCAACAGTACAATAAAAAATAAACTAATGGCCACTAACCCCTTAATTACCTTAGCAGTTAGTAACCACTATAGTAATTAAGGGTTAACCCCGTCCCCCGCTACCCACCTGGGCAGCTTAACCACCCTCCCCAGGGCAACTACTCACACCCTCTACCCATTGATTGGCACAGTGGTACATCATGTCCATGTAATATGCAAATTGTATTTCTAAGTCCTACTCTCAAATCCCATCTCAGAGATCAGTGATAATCTTGCTATTTCAATGCCCCAATAAAAATATCGGGACTACTAGAATAGCGTGATCTTATCAAAATGACGCTATTTTGTTTTTTTCCGCTCCCGCTCGGTGTGTTTGATCAGGAGCGAGACCGCTCGGGAAATGCACTTCCCGAACGAGTTTGGCAAGTCATCTGAGCTTTCTGAATTGCAAACTTGCCAAATCGTTCGGGAAGTGCTGAAAATGCTCAATGAGTTTCTTATTGAAGCTACTAGAATAGGCCCCTAAGTGTCTGGGAGGTTAAAATGGAGCTTTCCCCAGAACTTTGTGCAGTTTAAATGTTACAATGGTCAGACGCTAGAGATTAAAACAAATTCTTATTTTTTTTTTCAACCAAAAAAAAACATGACATGCACAGGGGGCAAGATAATAGCATTGCTAATATTATATGCGTTAATACTCATGTACACTTCAGGGGAAATTGCTACTTTAAGAGCTTGTATTAATCCTATACACAAGTGTTTATAAGTATTGGTCCCCAACAATCCCAGGGTAAGCTAAGAGTAGAGCTAACACTTGATTTACTAATACTTCCCCATTCAGAGATCAGGTTGGAAAGAAAAATGTTTGTCCTTTTCCCTTTTAGGTAAGACTAGGTAGAATTAGGGTTAAGAAAACCCTTGATTGACACAAACTCCCCCATTTCAAGGCTCCAAAGAAAAAAGGTTTCAAATCTTTTGCTGTAAACAGGAAGCCAATCACCAAACCTGTCACAACACTTGACGTGACTTTTGAGCAGGTCAAAAGGGGCGCTCTACAAATGATCTGGTGGCAGCAGAGAGGGTTGGCTGTAGCGATTTTAAGTTAAGTTTTAATCGCCTGAGAGTGCACCACTCAAATGGGCTTCCTTTTGGGGCGACAGCCATCTTTTCAACTGTTGTCCTTTTTTGATAAATCGACATTATCTTAGCACATAGGTAGCACCAGCACCAATTCTGGCAACATAGGCAAATTCATATACCCAATATTGATTTAAATTGGTGAGCGTTGTGATACCCTTTCTATAAAATAGTATATAAAATAGTAATTTATAAATTATACCATACCATAGGAATCGAACCCATGACCCTTCATACACTAGTAGCAATTCTCTAGCTGCTACACCCTAGGATTGGTGTGATGTCATTGACTGTAAATCCGCAATGCTTTGTCCTGGAGTAGAGTTCAGGTGTGTGGAGAACCATTGGGATTCAAATGTTTTCCACTGCAGGGAAGTGAACTTCTGAGATTAATCAAGTGGTCATTAAGAGCACATTGTGTTATTCTGTAAATGTTGATTTACCAAGATAGCTACTTCATTTGTAGATGCTTGGACTTCAAAAAGTCAGAAATGGCTCAGTGCCTAAAAATTAAGGAGTCATGGGTGCAGCCAGGCTATTTTGCAACAGCATTAGTAAAATGATAAAAGAGAACTGCATTTGCAGTGGATGAACCCAGTTTTAATCCCTGTGTCAGTTCTCCTTGAGAACTTTGGACAAGTTACTGTACTTTATTTCCCTGTGCCTCAGGCACCAAAAGAATAAGATTGTAAGCTCTGCAGGGCAAAGACTAATGCTGCTGGCAAAATTATATGTGAAGCACTGCTTATACTATTAGTGCCATAGAAGAAAATATATTATTATTACTATTATTATTATAACAGAAGAATCCCATGGGCATGTATGGAATTGGTACAATGTTGTGCCCCTATACATACTGTAATTACATCCTTCTGGGGAGAAATTGTTGCTATGTGAGTGCAAGCAAGGGCACCCCCAACATGAGGAGATTGAACTACAGTACCTCCTAAAAAGCTTCAGTAAGAGATTGCTGACCTATAGGAAACTGTATGAATTGTTTTGCCCAGGATATTAATGCCTTGATTAATGCCTGCTTCAGAATGTGGCAAGATGCTGGCTGCGAAATCTCTTTGGACACAGCCACTGTGCCTTGACAAGACCCTGAAGCACAGAAATGAAGACTGGACATAAGTTTGGCAATGGAAGGGATGACTGTTGTAATATTGATTTTCAGCTCCAGATCCGCCTGCATAAGACGGGCCATGTCCCGTACAATATGAGGAGTGAGACGGTACGTGCGGAGTACCTCATCATCATACAGCCTCCACAAAAACTAACTCCAGCCCTATAAATCCTTTTCTTTCTTCTCCTGCATCTACTGTAGGTCTATTATACTGCAAAGCATTCTGTGCCCAGAAGCATCTGTGCAACAAAACTGCAGCCATGGTTATTTTAAATCCATGTTGAAATGCTTTGCACATGGGATGCGTAACCACACTATTAATTTGCCTTCCTAAATTAGGAACAGACATTAAATATACTCTAAATAGGATGTTAACTCAATGTGGACCTTCCCAGCCATGAGCTTTTTAATGGTGCATGCCAATGTTTATTATATGCATACTAATTTCAATAAATTAGTCATAAACACTCCTACATTGCACCTGTGACAGAGTGCTTTAGCAATCCCCACCCTACTTCCAACCTTGGGTTCATTTCTTAATAACAATGATTTAGCCCTAGTACTCCACAAATGTTTCGAGATCTCTTTAACCTAGAAAAGCGATGACTGAGGGGGAAAAGAGATAACATTGTAAAACAATCTTAAATGGTGTATTGTAGATAGAATAAATAAGGGAACTGTTATTCACAAAACCCACACATGAACTTAGTTCAGTTGAAGGGATCAGCGAGCTGCAAAAGTTCCGCACGCCAATATTTTTGTGGAGGTGATTAGTCACATGCATTATTATATGTTGTTTATAAAAAATATATATATATTAAAAAAAAGAAGAAAATATGTATTGACATAGAGATTGTCACGGGAGGGGCAGTGTCCCTAGCCAATGGCGAAACTCCCTAGGTGTAAGTTGTGTGGTTTAATGGAATTCATTTATTGTTGAGTTTGTAGTACTCCATGGGCAAGGTCCCGGGAGAGTGAAGTTAGTTGGTGTTGATGGATTGGGGATGGGTTCATGGAGTTGATGTAGGGTTATGGCTGGTGAATGACATGACTTGATTGCAATTATTGCAACATGTTTACGTTGCCAGAGACCATGGAGTGTATGGTGTTTATGTTATCTGTTGTATTTCACCCAACAATCATGTTCTGTGCATTATTATTCCTGGGGGGTGTAGGTAATAATGGTATCAACTATGCACCAGTCATGTGCTTGCCACTGTGGATGGCAGGATTCTAGGCTGTTTGGACCAGCAGTGGCAGTACTTATGTTTTTTTGCTTATCATCACTTATTGTGTAGATAGCATTCTACATACAGTACACAGAACAAAACCAAAAGGTGGGAAAAAAAGTTTGTGAAATAGACAAATTATTGAGCTATATGTGCACTTTTGCTACTCCTATTCAATTGTTAATTAGAAATAAATCCCTCCAAACCCTGTTGTTTTACGTAAACGACATAAACATATATACAGTAGGTAGGTTCTTTTATTAAAATAACAAAAGAAAAAACATTAATTAAAACCATATTAAACTTGGGTAGGATTTAGGGTGTGAGGAACAGGTACCAGTTTAATATGGTTTTTAATTAAAAACATGTTCTGGTTTCATGCTCAGAGTTTTTAGACAAGTGCCTCAACCTCGTGACAACTTCTCTCTAGTACAGTGTTTCTCAGCCACAGTGCCCTGTGACCCAATGGTGTCTCAGAATAACCTTGTGTTCTGGCCCTCAAGCTCCCTGTAGCAAAGGAGTTGGAACAGGCAGCTTATCTCGTCCACCTTTAAATGCACACAAAGTCATTCTATTTTCTGCAACTTTATTGGAAGGCGTATACAGGAACATAGAATAACTGGGGGGTGACACTTGTGAGAGGAAGATAAAATACCAATGCCTTGTTCTAGGAGAGGCAGTATGAAGGGATGTTACTCACAGAATGTTGGTTCCAACAGGAAGTTTGCTTGTCTGTGCAAACAGGATATACAATAAGGACTATAACTTTTAACAAACATAACAGGGGAGGATGGGCAAACCATGTTACTGGGTAAAGAAGGGCTTTGCCAAGGCAATTGGCTAAAAAGCTACAGGGGAGGCAACAATGTTGCAATGTACACCTAGGAGTGCTGGCAGCCTTAGGGCTCGTTCAGGGAGCCAGCTGAGGACTCGGAGGGAGGGCGTGCGGGAGGCAGTGCTGGGAGTTTGCTGGGCGACATGTGATTATCCCCCAGCAGACTTTTCAGCGTTGGGGAGGGGGCGGGGCTACAGACGGCAGGGTAAAGTATCCAAGCTGCAGTCATGAAATCATTCTTCAGAATGATTTCATTGGCTGCCTTGGTCCCTGTGACGCTGCTTCAGCTCCAAGAAACGAAATTTTCGTTTACTGAAGCTGTCGTCAGCGGCAACCACACCCAGCAGCCGCGTTCAGTCTCTGAATGTCCTTTCCGGTATCGGGAGGAGCCTAAAGAGGTACTGCCCTAGACACTCCAGCTGCCAGTCAAGAACGGAGACGGTGACGTCATCCAAGCTGCGCCGGAACCACGCGAGGTACACGCGATACCGGAAAGGACATTCAGAGACTGAACGCGGCTGCTGGGTGTGCTGGGTCGGGCACTTCTTATTTGATTTTACACTCACCTTCCTTTGTGAGTATTTTATTGTTTTGGTGGGGAAGGCTTGTGCATATCGCGTGTAATGGTCCGTGATGACCAACACCTTACAGACACCTCGGGAATCAGGCTCGATGCACAGGAAATCCATGCACACCGAGCTCTTCAAATGAGCCATTGGTGCGGCTCGGCTAGAAAGCATCTTGCACTGGATACACCTGGAGTACCGACGACTCTAGTATTCTACCATGTTTTCCTATCTAATGATCTTATCATGAGTGATATTCATCGCTACAGGGTAACAATAAGCAGCGGGATGGCTTTGGAGTGGCACCCTAAGGAGTCCACGACCCTTAACTCTTAGAAGGCGACTCTATCTTCTATGATCGCCATAGTATGGCGCATGACTCGCATTCCTGGTCCTGGGATCTCCTCCCAGAGGTGGCCATCGAGAGTGGTGCTCAGGTCTGATCTTTGAGATAGGGTATCCGCTGCAATATTCAGTGGCCCCGGTTTATATTTCAAGGTAAATTTGTAGTTTGATAAGGCCGCCAACCATCGATGGCTGGTAGCATCCAACTTGGCGGTGGTCAATATGTAAGTGAGCGGATTGTTATCCGTCCTTACTTCAAAAGTGACGCCATAGAGGTAATCATCGAGTTTATTCATGATTGCCCATTTGAGAGCAAGGAACTCCTGCTTGTGTACCGGATAGTTCTGCTCACTGGGAGTCAGACTACGGCTGACGTAGGCTACTGGTCGGAGTCCCTCCGGGTATTTCTGGTGCAGGACGGCACCCAATTCATTGAGACTTGTCTATATGAAGAATGTAGGGCTATTCTGGGTCGGCATAAGCGAGAACAGATGCTTCTGTTAGACTTTTCTTCAGACCCAGGAAGGCCCGCTCACATTCAGCCATCCATTTGTCATCGAATGGCTGTCTGGCAGAGGTGGCCTTTCGCCCTGTGTCCTCTGGGCATATTTTAAGGGGATTGTTGAGAGGCTTGGCCTTGCTTGAATACCCCTCCACAAAACGTCGATAATAGCCACAGAAGCCGAGGAAAGAACATAGCTACATGACATTCTAAGGTCGGGGCCAATTCACCACTAATTCCACTTTAGCTGGATCAGTGGTGATCCCATCAGTGCCACAATGTGTCCCATGTAGGTCACCAAGGTGTCACAGAACCGCCACTTGTTGAGTGACAGTTTCAGGCCTTCTCGTCCCAGACGGTCCAGCACTTTGAGCAGCCTTACTAAAGAAGATAATATCGTACAGGTAGACCAAGCATTCCCAAGTATCCATGTTACCAATGGTTTTCTCCATGAGATGTTGGAATGTGGCTAGAGCACCACATAGGCCTTGGGGCATTCAAGTAAATTGATAGAAGCCCAGGGGACAGATGCAGTCTTCTCCTGATTTTCTGCACTCATTGGTACCTGTATTTATAATTTATAAGTATTTTACTGTGTATTTTTGTCATGTTGGATGTAGCATTGGGCTTCTCTGTCGTCTGTTGTACTTATCGGTATCTGGTAATACCTGGATCGCAAGTCCAAGACACTAAACTATTGACTCCCTGTCAGGGCGTTGAGAATCTCTTCGATGCGGGAAAGAGTGTACTGATCGGGTACTGTGCGATTGTTCAGTGTCTTATCGACCGATTCTTCTTCCTCACCACCACAATGGGCAAGTCATAGGTACTCTGTGATTCGGTCACAATCCCCGCTGTCTCCATTCCTTGTAAGACGTCCCTTACATCGTCCAAATCCCAAGGGGCGATGCGACAAGAACATTCTCGAAGGGGGTGGTGTCACTGAGACGGATGATGTGTTGGGTGTTTTTCGGATGCAGCCCACATCCATCTCAGTTGTTGAGAATACGGCCCGACATTCTTCTAACTTGGCCGTGAGTCAATTTTTCTATTTAGCTGCTACATCTGAATCTCCGAAGTTGAACGTCAGCCCAGCTGGTGGCTCTGACACTGCGTGATATTCACTTGGGGCATATCCTCCACAGGAGTAACAGGGTATATTTGCCCCAATTTTCGGCCTTGGTCGAGGGCCATGGGGTAGGGCGGATATTTTGGACGAATACTTAGATTTTTCCAGGAATCTTGGAGGTTTATTCCCGCACTTCAGGTATCAACTTGTAGCCTCGCTGGGCATCCTCCTTGAGAGTACTCTCCAGGGAGAAGAGGTTATCAGCTTCATCCCGGTCGGGGTAGCAGCACAATGCGACGATACACTTCACTCCTCTTGGTGAAATTTTTGTTAACCCGGGTTGTAAGTTGAAGACGTCTCCATACCTGTCTTGGGCAGATATCTTGCTACACTCTTCCAGCAGGAGGGGATGGATTGTTAAAGGATCCAGGGGTAGCTCGCCAGCTTCTCGCAGGTAGGCCCGAATCATGGCCTGCACGACGTCAGTGTTGGTTCCTAGTATTACCGGGGCGCTGGGGTGCTCGTGAGGCTTGGGGCATATCAGTGCCTCCACAATATGCGATTTTCCGGTTTTCAACTGGGGAATTGAAAAAGAACGTTGTGACGTTCGAAACGCGTTGGATGGGTCTTTGTCAAATTAAAGTGCCCTTTTAATTTATTTTTGATGTTGGGTCCTTCCTGCTCCGTTTTTGCTTCTGCGCTTTTTCCTTCCTTCATTTACCCTGTTAACTATACCTTGGAAGCTGCACGGCCTGCCTACCACTTCAAGGGAATGTGAGTATTACTGCACCGACACACTTTATTCGAGCAAATGCCCAGTTTGTACCTGGCAGATACCTGGAATCCGCCGCTGCTCACCTCTTGCATGCTTCGTTGCGTTTGCCTTCCCAGCCACGGTTCATGCCTGGCTGACGGGGGCCTGATCTGTTAAATGATAATGAGAAGGATTTACTAGGCTGCAAATATTTCGCTTGTCCACCAGATGGCATAAACTCATGACTTAAGTAATGTGTGGGCTTTGCAGTTGTTTCGTTTAAAAAAAGATACTTTACCCCAGTACAGTATGCTATTGTAACTTGCCCTTGAGACTGAAGGAAGACGTTGCAAAAATGTATCAATTTAGGCTTTACATACTGTATTAAATAAAGACAAAGACCATTTTCGCTTACACTATTCTCCAGAGACATGAGTGTTCAAATGCAGCCCGTGTTCCAAAAACCTGACAGAAGTTATGCTTATTTGATATGGGCCGCTATTAATGCAACAGAGGATAAGATGGCAACAGTTGTTCAAATTTATCAGTATTTTATCGAAAACTATGACTTTTACAGATTTTCGCCAACTCCTCATTTGTGGAAGCATGCAATAAGGAAAAAGTTATGTAGTGACCCCTGTTTTCACCGTATTGAGCCCCAGTTTGTTGGAGGGTATTGGTGTGTGTCACAGGGTTTTTCCCATATCTATGATCATGGAGGCGGCAAAAGGCGAAGGGTCGTGTTAAAACCAAATAAGAAGCGACAGTCCCTGCCAAGCAATGCGCCAGAACCAGAACCAGCACCAGCACCAGCTTCTAATGATGGTCCCGCCGTCAGTGACAACCCTGAGACGGATGGGTCTTTGTCAAATTAAAGTGCCCTTTTAATTTATTTTTGATTTTGGGTCCTTCCTGCTCCGTTTTTGCTTGTGCGCTTTTTCCTTCCTTTATTTACCCTGTTAACTATACCTTGGAAGCTGCACGGCCTGCCTACCACTTCAAGGGAATGTGAGTATTATATTGTTCAGGGGAACCTGCCAATGAGACTGATGGTGGGTGGGCTTGTACCATCTACCACCTGTCTTCAGGAGGATAGTACCCATACCATTGGATATTAAGTACTAATATCATTACTCATTCCTTATACCTTGCTCAGTGGTTTGGCATATTTAAATTCTCATATACCTGCATTGGAGCGCTTTAGCCTATTTCTATCTTTCTGTACATTATGCCTGGATCATAGGAGCTTGTAGCTGCTAGCATATGGTACAGACAACTGCATGCTTTTGTCTGTCTAGTACTGTATACTCAATTTTGGTCACTGTTGCCACCATTGCACTTCTGCATAATTAGAAGATAGATCGTTTTAAGTCCTGTTTAGTTTGCTAAATCTGCTGGTTCTCTTCAGCCTTTATTCTGTATTATAGACTAAAGCAGTAAAATTCCGGGCATTACTGAAATCCCTGCTCTCTGATTGGTTAGAATTCTGGGCATTGTTCATTCAGTAATGGCCGAAATTTTTGGCAACTTGCCAATTCACCTTTCAGAGATGCAGGGAGAGCGCAGCATCTCTGTTCCTCTCCTCTCACAGCACGGCAGCACATGCAGGCCCTCTCTCACAGCACATGCAGGCTCTCTCACACAGCACATGCAGGCACTCTCACACAGCACATGCAGGCACTCTCACACAGGCTCTCTCACACAGCACATGCAGGCACTCTCACACAGCACATGCAGGCACTCTCACACAGCACATGATTGCAGCTCTCTCACCACAGCACAGAGGGACTCTACAACAGCAAGCAGGTCTCTCAAAAGCACATGCAGGCTCATACTCGACAGCAGTCAGACGGATGATCAGTCAGCTATCATAACTACTTTATGGTTTTTATATTAAAACTTGTTAGGGTTCTATGCTCAGAGTTTTTTAGACAAGATGCATAACCTCGTGAACAACTTCTCTCTAGTACCAGTGTTCTTCAGCCACAGTGCACTGTGACCAATGGTGTGTCTCAGAAAACTACCGTGTTCTGGCCTCAAGCTCCCTGTCGCAAAGGAGTTGGAACAGGCAGTTATCTCGTCCACCTTTAAATGCACACAAAAGTCATTCTATTTTCTGCAACTTTTTGGAAGGCGTATACAGGACAATAGAATAACTGGGGGTGGTGACACTGTGAGAGGAAGATAAAATACAATGCCTTGTTCTAGAGAGGCATGAGTATGAAGGGATGTTACTCACAGAATGTTGGGTTCCAACAGGAAGTTTGCTTGTCTGTGCAAACCGGATATACAAAGCGACTATAACTTTTAACAACAACATAACAGGGGAGGATCGGGCAAACCATGTTACATGGGTAAAAGAAGGGCTTTGCCAAGGCATGGCTAAAAAGCTACCAGGGGAGGCAACAGTTGCAATGTAAACCTAGGAGTGTGGCAGCCTTAGGGCTCGTTCAGGGAGCCAGTAGGAGATGGAGGGAGGGCGTGCGGGAGGCGTGCTTGGAGTTTGCTGGGGACATGTGATTATCCCCCAGCAGACTTTTCAGCGTTGGGGAGGGGCGGGGCTACCGAGGCAGGGTTAAAGTATCCAAGCTGCAGTCATGAAATCACTTCTTCAGAATGATTTCATTGGCTGCCTTGGTCCCTGTGACGCTGCTCAGCTCAAAGAAACGAAATTTCGTTTTAATGAAGCTGTCGTCAGCGGCAACGCCCGGCTTCGGAGGGCAGGCAGTGCTACCCTGACACAATAGTATCAAATTGAATACTTTGTTGCTCACGGCAGCACGCACGTCAGCACGCCCGCCCTCCGAAGCCAGCACCTTGAACGAGGCCTTCGAACAGGGGAAAAAACATGCAACTGGTTCCAGGACATTAATGGTGCCCTGCCACCCAGGGGTGCCTCAGACTATCCTTGAGGTTGCCCTGGGGAAAAAACAAATAATATTTGTTTTTAGCGTACCAACCCAAATTCTGCAATATTTTGTAACATTATTGCTGATCAAAGATTTTGCATTCTATTTGAAATAAAAGAACAACTGAATGTCACAATGACATTTACAAACAGTTAATTATGATAACACTACAAAATTGTAAGTATAAAATGTTATTATAATTAAATACACACTTTCACTTTCTACCCAGTTTTATTAATTGCAGTTTTATTATTGCAGGCTTCGAAAATGTGACAATTGATAAAATGATGGGGTATCCCAGAAATTGGATCACCTAAGAAGGGGTGGTAAAACACCCTTTATCTGAGCTTCAACGTGTGGTCACCCCCAAAATGTTCCCCTGTTTATACTAATGTTAATAGTGAGATGTCCAGAAAACTGCGCTGATAATCTAACCAGGGGCACAAATCATATAATGTGTAATGACAATTAATTAAACCATGTTTTCTGTACATTATAAATGAAGGAAGGAAAAAGCGCACAAGCAAAAACGGAGCAGGAAGGACCCACAATCAAAAATAAATAAAGGGCAATGTTAATGTGACAGACCCATCCAAAGCGTTCGAAACGTACACAACGTTCTTTTCCTTGTAATAGAAGACGTTTGTTGACGTTCGAAACGCGTTGGATGGGTCTTTGTCACATTAAAGTGCCCTTTTCATTTATTTTTGATTGTGGGTCCTCTGCTCCGTTTTTGCTTGTGCGCTTTTTCCTTCCTTCATTTACCCTGTTAACTATACCTTGGAAGCTGCAGCGGCCTGCCTACCACTTCAAGGGCATGTGAGTTTATATTGTCAGGGGAAACCTGCAATGAGACTGATGGTGGGTGGGCTTGTACCATCTACCACCTGTTTCCGGAGGATAGTACCCATACCATGGATATTAAGTACTAATATCATTACTCATTCCTTTATACTTGCTCAGTGGTTTGGCATATTAAATTCTCAGTATACCTGCATTGGAGCGCTTTAGTCCTATTTCTATCTTTCGTACATTATGCTGGATCATAGGAGCTTGTAGCTGCTAGCCTATGGTAAAGACAACTGATGCTTTTGTCTGTCTAGTACTGAACTCAATTTGGTCACTGTTGCCACCATTGCACTTCTGCATAATTAGAAGATAGATCGTTTTAAGTCCTGTTTAGTTTGCTAAATCTGCTGGTTCTTCTTCAGCCTTTATTATATTATAGACTAAGCAGCATAAAATTCCGGGCATTACTGAATCCCTGCTCTCTGATTGGTTAGAATCTGGGCATTGTTCCTCAGTAATGGCCGAAATGTTTGGCAAACTTGCCATTCACCTTTCAGAGATGCAGGGAGGAGGAGCTATCTGTTCTCTCCTCTCACAGCACGCAAGAAACACATGCAGGCCCTCTCTCACACACATGCAGGCTCTCTCCACACAGCACATAAGGCACTCTCACACAGCACATTCAGGCACTCACAGTCTCTCACCACATGCAGGCACTTCACACAGCACATGAGGCCTCTCACCAGCACATGGGCACTCTCACACCACATGCGGCTCTCTCACACAGCACATGCAGGCACTCTCACACAGCACATGCAGGCTCTCTCACACAGCACAATCAGGCTCTCTCACACAGCACATGCAGGCTCTCTCACACAGCACATGCAGGCACTCTCACACAGCAATGCAGGCTCTCACACAGCACATGCAGGCTCTCTTCCACAGCTCTCCCCCCCCCCCCCCCTCTTCTCCTCTCTCTACCTCCCTCTCTCCCTTCCTTGCTAGTTCTGTCAGAAGCAGGGGGTCCCAAATAGTAACTTTGTTACTTGCAACAAAGTAATATTTCTTCCACCACTTGCATAGCTTCTGCTAAGGTCATTTTTATCTGTTTTTTTTAGTTTGTAGTTAAAATCGCTGTCCCCCCCACTTCTCATCCCTTTCCCCCCCTCAACACCTCCCTCTACCCCTCACCCCCCCTACACAGGTGCATCAGCGTAGGTCAAGGTTATGTATCTTTACAAAAGTGTCTATTATTTATGAAATAAGCCTACATTTAGCCTATAATAGTAATAATCCCCTCAGAACAGGGCATTATTGGCCAGTAATGCCCTGTTCTGAGGGGATTATTACTTAAATACTGCATCTGGGATCTGTGGCATGATCGTAGTTTAGGAGTTAATTTACTGGAGTCTCCTGGCTTTCAAGCAAATGCAGTTAAACACAGCAAAATCTTTATCAAAGAAAAAGGATTCTGATAGAAAGCATTTGTTGATTTGCTTTTAATAAATCTGGTGCAATTCTTTTGCCACAGTTTTGCAGCTGGGAGATTTGAGTGAATATCTGCCACAGTGAGTGAACAAGACACAAATTGTGGAAGAGGTAGAGTGTGATAGAGAGAGGGGATAGTGAGATGCAGATGGGAGGAGGCCTGGACAGTGAGAGGGGGGGGGAGGGGGAGAGAAATACACGGGGGATAAGGCCTTGGACATAGTAAGCGCTTAGGTGCTGCTGCTCGCTCTCGCTTGCTGCCGCTCGCTCTACCAGGAGCTTTTTGCTGTCCTGACAGAGGAGATAGCAAGCGCTTTGGGAGGCGGGTATCACTGTGTGTGTGTCACTTGGTAGCTGTCAGTGTGTGTGTGTGTCACTTTGAAGTGGTCTGTGTGTTTGTGTGTCACTGGGGAACCTGTGTGTGTGTGTATGTGTGTATATGTGTGTGTGTGTGTGTATGATATATAATATTTTAAAAATTAAAAAAAAGACATGTTGTGAGAATAAATTATTTATTAACATTGTGCAACTTTGATAAATATATTCACACACGCACACACGCACACACACAAACACATACACACACACATGCATACACATACACACATGCATACACATGCATACACACACATGCACACACATACACATGCATACACATACACACACACACACACACACACACACACACATATACATACACACATGCACACACACACATGCACATGCACACACACACATGCACACGCCATTCCATGCACACACGCACACATGCTACACACCACATGCACACACTTGCACACACATGCATACACACACACACACACACCACACACACACACACACCACACACCCACACACACCACACACACACCCACACACACACACACACACACACACACACATCAACACATGCCCACTGCACACACAACCACACGCACATGCACACACACACACACACACTCATCACACCTAACACACAACACACACACACACACACACCCACACACACACACACCACACCACACACCATACTTTATCTTTCATAATGTTATGACATCAATCGTTTCATAATTTTTCTTTATCTTTCATACATTTATACATTTATTTTTTTCATAATTTAGCACATCTATCATCTTTTCATATTAATTTTTACCGGTATCATTACATCATTTATACATTTATCTTTTCATAAGTTTATACAATCTCTCTTTTCTACTTTTTACATTTATCGTGTCATAATTTATACATGGATCATTTTCATAATTTCCTCTATCTGTTCATAATTTGTACATTTAATCGTTCATAAGTTATACTTGATCTTTCATAAGTTATACGGATCTTGTTCATAATTGATACATCGATCGTTCCTACGTGTTTACATTTATCTTTCATAATTTATAACAGTATTTGTCATAATTTTACATGTATTGTCAAATGATAATTTATCTTTGCAGGAGTTATACTTTATCTTGTCATTACTGTATACACAACATCACCCGCTCCCCCCCCTCTAAACACACACAGACACACACAGACCTCTGTGCTGCCGGTGTAGGACCGGCTGTAGCCCCATTGGATGGGAGCGGTCACGTGACCGCTCCTCCGCTTCCCCGAGCGGCAAATTGCTGCTGTAGAACAAGCGACCGGTGCTCATATTGTAGGAGGCGATGGTGGTGTCGTGGCCATGATGTCACAGAGCGGGTTTCGTTTTCCTGCTGCACTTTGTGCTTGGCGCATACGCACGCACAAGTGCCATCGCACTCAGTATGAGCTTGGCCTAAATGTATTGAAATGAAGAATTGTTAGTACACTCGCTTAGTACCCCTGAGGCAGCTGGATGGAACCTGTGAAATGCGTTGGATTGCTGTTGCAACAGAACGGTCTTCGTGTGTTACCCCAATGGTGTCCCTACAGACGAAGACGTGGGGAGTAGTATCCTTGTGCTGAAGCTTCCCTTGGCTGAAGTTCAGTGTACAAGGGGGCATTTGGACCCACAGCAACTGCTTCAGTACCCGATAAGCATTGCTCTTACACTTGTGAGTGCTTAAACTCTATTTGTTATGACTTATTTTCATTATTAAAGGTTACTATGCCATTGGAAGTGTCTCATGCGCTTGTTATCCACGATTGTTGTCAATGCATGTAGTGAGAGGACCACTATATTGAGCGCTTTCTGGAGAATAGAATTACTTTACTCTGTCATACAGAGGATTAATGAACATATACTGATTGACTGATTTATATACAGTATTTATCTGTGTTTTTTATGTTGCCCAACCTTTTTGGTTTCCCCAAACTTTGAGGTTTTTTGTTCCACCAGTACTTTATTCAGACCAGGCGGTCATGTAGGTGGGAGGCTGACTGCATGCCTCATCACCCTCAACTTAGATTCATCAATTATATTGGTGCCTTATTTGTATTATAGAGTGGCTTTCTTCTATCTAGGGGGCCAGCATTATTATTATATAGTGTGGAGGTACTAGAGATTGTTTTAACCACCTTTGTTTTTGTGAAGTAATTATTAATAAATGTATATACTTTTGTATATCTGAGTGCTTATTGAGGGATACTTTTTTCTTCTGTTTGCATATTTATATATTTAGCATATTCTGTCTTATATAGGTACATTTGACATTGTGTGCTGACAATGCATATCTCAAATTATATATTACGATATATACTATATATATATAATATATATACTATATCTTATTATATATATATATATATATATATAAAAATGGAGACCAGGGGATCCTGATAGCCAAAAAGAGACAGCACACTGCAGGTATGGTATCAAAAAAGTGTATTCAGTAACACAAGGCCGCCAACGTTTCGGTCCTCCCAACGGGACCTTCCTCAGGGCATGGTTAAAGGGCTGATATATCCACATGCAACCAATAGTGGATTGTGAGTTGTTTTAAAAGATGGACACCGAGTGTGACTACACACCCAAAAGTGAATGAGTGAATAAAACATGCAAAAAAAGGGAGGGGAGGGGGGGGAAGAAAAGGGGGGAATGGAGAAAAATGCGTAAAGGGTACAATGCGCAATGAGATAATGTAACAAATGAACAATCACTATACCCAAACAGATTAGTATATGTTTTTTACAGAAAGCAGCCTAATTTCAGATCTTCATTTAGTCCGTAAGGAGATATGGTCTTGAGTTCATATATTAGTCTTGCCTCTTGTTGCAGAAGCAACTTGTTCCTGTCTCCCCCTCTGGGTAGTGGCGGTACCTGTAATATAGGCATACATCGCATTGTAGCTAGTGAGTGCCGTTGTTCTTTAAAATGTCTGGCAACCGGCAGATATTTGAGCTCACTCTGTTCATCCTTGCTGTTCAATGCTTTCCTGATCGTGGAGCGGTGGATAGCTATTCTCTCCTTCAGCATCCGTGTAGTTTTCCCCACGTAGCGCAGCCCACAAGGGCACGTGATCATACAGTATATACAACAAAACGAGACTCACAGTTTAGGAAATTCTTGATCTTAATCGGTACCCCACTATGTGGGTGGGTATAACTAGCACCAGTTTGCATGAAACTGCAATTGGTGCAACCGTGGCATCTGTATGACCCTGGTTTTCTTTCGAGCCAGGTTTTAGAGTGTCCATACTTGTCCACTGGGTCCGCTTGTGTCAACATATCTCCTAGGTTGCGTCCTCGCTTGTAGCAGAACAGTGGTGGGTCTTTGCAGAGTTTGCCAATCTTGTTGTCATTCGCTAGGATATGCCAGTTCTTGTGTATACTGCGCTTGATGCGGTTGGACGCCGTACAGTAAGTGCTGATGAAATGGCAACGTTGTTCCGTAGGTTTATTGGTGATCGGTCGCAGCAGAGATTGCCTGTCGATGCTCCTTGCTTTGATCAGTGCTTCACTGATGTCCTTGTGGTCATAACCCCTGTCCCGGAAGCGTGCCGCCATGGCCAAGAGAGCTGGTTCTAGTTCATCCGGATTAGACGTTATTCTTTTCACTCTGAGTAACTGTGAGAAGGGGAGTTATATATGTTATATATATAGGATGCATTTTTTTTTTATTTTTTTTTTTTTTTTTAAAGCCCAGCAATTCACATTGATTTCATAATGTCACCTTTTTTTTTTATTACAAGTGTAAAATGCACCTGTCTCACAAATGTGAATATCGAAAAATGTCATACTTTGCATTACTATTAACTTTTACTTGTGTGTTGTCTCTGGGGACCGCATAACGATTACTTTTTGCAGACACCACAGCGCAAATTACCATGTAAGAGGGCGTTTTAACACCTGTTCTCATCTCTATCATGAATAAATAATAGTTTATTAGTCATTTTGCTTGAGACCATAACAGTATCTAGTTTCCCAGCCTGATTGCTTAATGACTGATCTCAGCCACTTCTAGTTTACTTTCACATGTGACAGATTCTTTTCAGTGAACCCTGATTTATTTAGCTAAATATTCATTTAAGGAACTAGAGGTATACCACAGTTCTCGTCTATTCATTGTTTTTTTTGTTTGTTTCCTCTTAGCTTGTGTTCTGGAAAATCACAAACACATCCTTTCATGTCCTTTCACCATTTCTGAGGTTAAGCTGTGAGGGAAATGCTATTTTCAGCCATTTTTTGCTGTTTTTGTGTGACATAAACCAGGGATGCGCAAACTGGGGGGGCATGAGATTTTCTGGGGGGGGAGGGGGCGGCGCTTACAGAGGCCCCCGTGCTCTTCCCGAAGGCATTTAAATTAAATGCTGAGGGAGTTGTGAAGGCCTCTGCAAGGTCCCTTACCTTGGCTCAGACGGCTTCTGCCGACACGTCGCCATGGCAACACGTCTGCAAATGCCGCCTAAGGGTCACGTGACACCGCATTGCCATGGCGACGTGAAGTCTGAACGCCAGACAGAGCCAAGTTAAGGAGGGGGGGGGGGGACGGGCGACGAGCAGGGAGGCGCAGGGGAGAAACATTGTGCACCCCTGATAGACAACCGCAGTGTTGAGGACAGTACTGTTGCTGATTATTAATTAACAACAAGAGAGCAAGAGCCCCAAGGAGAGCACTCACACACTAAATATATATATAAACAGGTGTAGCCAGATACCATGTGTTGATAGAGAGGAGTGAGTGAATGAATTCGCTGTATACTGGCTCATAATAGTATTACACTTGACCCACAGCGTTCCCCCATTATTTTATTGTTCTGAGTCAAGACTCAAATAAAGATATATACAATTTTATTGTCCACTCACTCCTCTCTATCAACACATGGTATCTGGTACACCTGTTTATACATACATAGTGTGTGAGTGCTCTCCTTGGGGCTCTTGCTCTCTTGTTGTTACTCTATCTGTTTATCCCCTGATAGTAGCACCTCCACTCCACATACATCCAGCTAGCAGTAGCAAGGGTTTCCCCTCCCCCTTTCCCTCTAGTTCGTAGCTGATTATTAATTAGCCTGCATTTCACAATGCGAGATTTCTTTTGTGTAGGGATGAAAAAATTTGAAATAAAAAGGAAGGGTACTAGTGAAGTACTGTATCAAGTCAAGAGTTCATTGGTAAACCTTCAATACTTCTGTACTGTATATTTAGCAGTAATGAATATACAGTAGTTGATGTTAAAGTAGCAATCCTGCTTTACTTTTTTTCTTTAAAAAAAAATAGTTTTGAAGCAAGGTTTTTTTTTTTTTTTTGGTGCTAAACTGTGTTAATTTCAGCTCCGGGAACACCCTGCTTTCTGAGATACTTACCTCCGTAGGGCGTGCCAGTAGCAGCTCTGGCTGGGCTGTCTTTGGGAAACATAATTGCGGCTTAAATGTCCACGGTCACGTGGGCCAATAGGAAGCCGTGACATCATCCCTTGCGGCTTCCAATTGGCCCACGTGACCAGGACCTTTAAACTTCCTACGGGCACCCACTACGGAGGTACGTATGTCGGCAAGCAAGGGGTCACCGGACCTGAAACTCCTGCTTCCCACCTATTAAATAAAAAACAGCATGTTCTGCTCTTTTAAGGCATCCCTGACCACCCGTCCCCTCGCCCACCCTACCCTCGATATCATTATTTTTTACTGTCTTAGATCCAGAGGGTCTCCCAGGGGTCAGCTATGATATCCCAGCTCTGTTGCCCTCCAGATAATGGGGAAATTACCGTTTTTATTTTTTCCGGTTACAGAGAAAAATCTACGATTGCCGCTGTCTATGGAAAGCTGTGATGTCACTTTGAGGCAGCACCCAGTGGACACACTGTAGTGTCCAACATTTACTAAGCAGTGCTATTCCACAATATACCATCTAAATGGCCCATAAGCTACAGTACAGTATCTTCTTGAACTGGAAGGTGTCCTGTGGAATGGCTCAGCTTCGGATATATAGCCTAATATATAAGTATTTGTGTTCGTTGGATACAATCGCAATATATCCTGGAAACGGGTATTACTGGAGCTGGGAGCTCTGCAGTTGAGGTCAGCGGGACCTATCAGTGGAAAAAGGAACAAATGAAAAGGAGCCGTATGGCGTGCTCTTTTAATATTGTGTGGTCTCTTTTCAGCTCTTTACCAGTTAGGCCTTATCAGTGAGAGTTTCTGCAATAAAACCGCCAGAATGTGGAATGTACTGTAGTTGTGGAGCCTATACATTCAGTAACTACAAAAGGAAGACGTGGGGCCATATTCACTAATATGTGTTACTCTATAAGACACTGTTGTTGCTGGGAGACTCCCTATGGCCCCATTCCGGGCCTAATGACAACTTACAGCCCTTTCACTTGAGTGGGCCGTACAGGGCCGTATTTACTAAGCCGCTTTGGAAGGTGTCTTGTGTAATTGTACTGCATAGTAAATATGGCTTATTATTTTTTATCTGTTATTGTTTTTTTACGGCTATCAGAATCTCAGTACAGTTCTGTGTTTTCCACACAATAAATCATGCATTAAAAGCATTGTATTTCAACAAATTCAGGCCCGGCCTTAGTTCAAGGCGAGCAAGGCTGTTGCCTTGGGGGGGCCCCGCGCTCCCTCCTCTCCCATTTTTCGGTGCCGGAATCCAACTTCCGTCCAAACGTGGGGGGGAGGGGGAGCTGTAGGAGGGAGCTGGTAACTCCACGGAGTGGCAGCACTGCTTCTCACCCCAAGGTAAGAGTGCGTGTATGTTGAGAGGGGGGTCTTACCTTCTCCGGAGCGGCCCTCCTCCTGCAGCGTCGCATTGTCATGGTGACCCGGCGTCACATGCCGTCATGACGCCGCAGCGCTACAAAGGAGGAGGGCTGCTCTTCAAGGAAACGTTCCGGGCTGGCAGGTACGTACCCCTGACTACTTCCATCGGAGGGGCTCCTCTGCCAGCGCGCTGTCTTGGGCCTCGCAAATGCTAAGGCCGACCTGTTTCTTTGTTTTTAACTTGCCGCAAAAGTAGCCACATAGCTGCGAGTGGTCCTATTGAGAATGATAGTTGACAGAGCTAACATAGCGTGACGCTGCGCACCGCGGACTCCGCAAGCACTTGGAGCTACGCCAATTGCATACCGAGTCCCTAGTCTCAATCAGAAGTTATGCAGAACTTTCATATCAAGTTTAAAAAAAACAACTAAGTTTTCCTTCTACTTGCCAGTCTGCCATTGCTGCATGCCATGGTCTAAAATAATGGAGTAGGAATCCAGATTATGCCATTTGCTGCATAACATGATTCAGGAATATGATCCAGCATCAATTTGCCCTGGTGTCAGATGTATGAAATCCACTTTCTTACATTTGATGCTAATCTCAAATCTTTAACACTATTTCTCCTTTTTTTTAACCTGTCTTTCATATACCATTTGCATAATCATATACATAAATATTCTTCATATTATTATTATATGACATTTTCTAATATTGTTTTGTTGCCTTGTAAAGGGTGAAATATCTGCCCATACCAATTTTCTTTTAAAACCTCTCTCAGAACCCTAGGATGGGACACAGGTTGGAAAGCACACCCCTATCTGTTAATGATTAACCAGTTATGGATCCTGTTATGGACCCTCAGATTCAGGCTGATTATCGATAGCTGGAGTCCAGGTTCTCTGAAAGAAAGAATACGTTTATTGATACTTACAATACAAACACGTGCAGGGAGAATCAATTTGTCATACAATACTTAAGGCTGATTCTGAAGAAAGGCATTTTCTCTTCAGTCTTTATACAATTTTCTATACATCACATGTGACGTTACCAAGCAGATTACAAAAACTGACTTGTCATTCCTTAGCAATTCTATATTAAAAGGCTGACTTGTCTTTTCTCATCATTTCTATATCTGTTTTTATCTTGTAAAAAACAGGCCACAACAGAATACAGTCTACATCACATGCTCTGAAAGATTGACCAACCCTGCTGTTGATTGTAAACTGCCTAGTGACAGTTTTTTTAACTGAGAGCAGAACAATTAGTCATCCAGACATACATGCAGACACATTTAACCCATTCACCACATATAGTTATTACATTACAAGCAACTCTGGCCCCCTCTATCAGCAAAAAAAGACCCTAATAGTCCAGAATTACATAACAATCCTTTTTCAGAGAGCCCTGGCCTTTGTTCATGAGTATTCTTTAGGTCAGCGGTGCGCAAACTGGGGGGCACGACCTCCAAGGGAGGGCGAGACTGTCTGTGGGGGGGCACGCGGTTTACAGAAGCCCCCCGCGCTTCCCGAAGACACTTAAATTAAGTGCCGGGGGAGCTGCAGGGCCTCTGTAAACCTTTACTTACCTTGGCTCCATACGCGTCGCCATTGCAACGCGGCGGAGGTCATGTGATGTCATGTTGCTACACGGGTCCGGCACCTCCTTGCCTCAAAGAAAACGTTATGTGTACATGTCTAATGTACTTATTGTGAGTACGATTCCTATGTTTTTATTGTTTTTTCCAATACATATTTTATATCGATCTATACCATGGTCTGCCTTTGTTTTGCATGACATTCATCATACACTATCTCCTGTCTGAGAGTATACTCCCTGCTGAAAACCTGTCCTGGTTTAGAAGATTAAGACCCATCTCTACCAGTGGTATAGAAAATGCTGTTTTTTATCTGACCTGCTGTAAGTAGGCATTTCTAAAGAGCCAAGCTTTCCTGCTATCCAAGCGGTCTTGATATATTGCACTATTATATGTTTTTTATTTTTTCGGTGTATCCCTGATATCGTCGCTCCCTTCCTACCCTGGACAAGCTATGTCATGTTGCTATGGCAATGTGACGTCATGACGCCGGGGTGAGGGGGGCGCGGGGGTGAGGTGATCGCCAGCAGGGGGGGCGCAGGGAAAAAAGTTTGCGCCCCCCTGCTTTAAGTAATGTAATAGTTTTTGTTTGTGTTTTTTGCTCGTGTATATTTAGAGTTCATGTACAGTATCTATCTTTTTGTGCCAACAATATTTTCCATAATTTTGTCACACTGTTCCCTTAGCTGATTTATCTGTCCATACCAGTTCCTGTTTTGTTTACCTAATACTTTTTTTAAAAATTTTTAAATCATGTGACTAGCCCAAATAATCTTGACATTAATGGTGTAGTACCTTCTTCTCGACATTTTGGTTTGGTTAGAGTTTTACTGCGTTTTCTTTTCCTGCTTATGCTGTGCATTCCAGAAATATCTTAACATGAAAGTGATTTCTGTTTGCCCTTAAACCAGTACATGCAGCCACTCTATTAAGTAACAATACTAAGGCATCAAATGGGTTAATGTGAATACCTATTCATTTTTATTGTCCATAGTCCTGCAGGGCTTGCTTGCCTTGCATTGAATCACGGAAGCTTCCTTTCACACCATTCATAAAAACATTCTAAAGATGTACTGAGAATAAAGTACTAAATATTTCATGGCAATCCAGGGTGGTCAATGTTGGGGACGGGGGGGTTGGGAACAGCTGTCCTGGGCCTTTGAGGTGGGTGAACCTGGAAGTTGCGCCTTGTTGGAAGTAATGCCCAACTTCTATTATCGTCCACTTGCGTGTGCCTCTAACCACTGCCCTGCTCAACAAGCCGGAACACAGGTTAAGAGCTGGGCCCCGGGAAAGCTGTCGGTGGCCTTTGTGGAAATTACTCTGTAAATTGTTTCTCCATTTACATAGTTACATAGTAGATGAGGTTGAAAAAATACATGCATCTATCAAGTTCAACCTATGCTAAATTTAGAAAACAGATACTTTATCCTATATCTATAATTACTTATTGAACCTTCTCTCCCATATCTGATCCAGAGGAAGGCAAGCAAAAAAAAACCAGTGACATATCATCCAATGATATCTTATAAGGGGAATAATAAATTCCTTCCTGACTCAAAGAATTGGCAATCGGATTACTCCCTGCATAAACATCCTTCCCATGTTTACTTATTTGGTATATCTCTGTATACCTTTCCTTCCTAAAAAGATGTCCAACTTTTTTTTTAACAAATCTATTGTATCTGCCATCACAGTCTCCATGGGTAATGAATTCCACATTTTGACTACCCTTACTGTAAAGAACCCTTTTCTTTATTGCTGGTGAAATCTCCTTTCCTCCAACCTTTAGGGATGACTCTGAGTCCTTTGTACTACCCTTGGGATGAATAGTTCTTTTGAAAGCTTCTTGTACTGTCCCTGAATATATTTGTATATAGTTATCATATCCCTCTTAGATGCCTCTTATCTAATGTAAATACATCTAATTTAGCTAGCCTCTCCTCATAAGTTAGATTGTCCATCCCGTTTATTAATTTGGTGGCTCTTCTCTGCACTGTTTCTAGTTCCATAATGTCTTTTCTAAGGAGTGGTGCCCCGAATTGTACTCCATATTCAAGCCATGGTCTTACTAATGCTTTATAAAGGTGCATAATTACAGTATGTTTATTTTCCTTCCATACATTGCACGTTTAATGCAAGATAAGATCTTGTTTGCCTTTCTAAAGAGTGGTGCCCAAAATTGTACTCAATACTCAAGGTGTGGTCTTACTAATGCTTTATAAAGGGGCATAATTATGTTTATTTCCCTTCCATCCATTGCCCGTTTAATGCAAGATAAGATCTTGTTTGCCTTTGCAGCTTCTGCATGACTTTGAGCTCTATTGCTAAGCCTTCTGTCTGCAAGTACTCCTAAATCCTTCTCCATCAAGGATTCCCCCGATTTATCCCCATTTAATTTGTAAGTAGCCTGTTTATTATTGCTTCCCAAATGCATAACCTTCCATTTATCTGTATTAAACCTCATCTGCCTTTTACCTGCCCAATTTTCCAGTCTCTCCAAGTCCTTCTGGAGAGAAATTACAACCTTCTCTGATTCTATTACCTTACATAATTTAGTATCATCGGCAAAGATGGAGACTTTGCTCTCGATGCCAACCTCAAGGTCATTAATAAACTAGTTAAATAGCAGGGGTCCCAGTACCGATCTCTGAGGTACTCCACTCACGGCCTTAGCCCAACCTGAAAAAGTTCCATTTGTGACAACCCTCTGTTGTCTATCCTTCAATCAGTTTTCAATCCAGGTGCATATATTTTTACAGAGTCCAATTTGCTTTATTTTGAACACCAACCTCTTGTGTGGAAAGTATCAAAAGCCTTTGCTAAATCTTAAGTAGACCACATCAACTGCATTACCCTGGAGTAAATTCCTACTTACCTCCTCAAAGAAAAAATAAGGTTAGTTTGGCAAGATCTATCCTTCATAAATCCATGCTGACTATTACTAATAATTTTGTTTTCCATTAGGTATTCCTGAATATTATCCCGTATTAAACCTCCAAGTAGTTTCCCCACTATTGAAGTCAGGCTTTCAGGTCTGTAATTCCCCGGTTGTGATCTAGCTCCCTTTTTAAATATAGGCACCACATCTGCTTTACGCCAATCTTGGGGTACTGAGCCTGTGGAAATGTAGTCCTTGAATATTAAATATAATGATTTGGCTATTACTGAACTTTACTCCTTGAGAACTCTTGGCTGTATGCCATCGGGGCCAGGTGCCTAATTTACATTAATTTTTTCAAGTCACCTATGAACTTCTTCCTCAGTTAACCAATTGTTCATTAATATGGAGGTTGTGGCTTCCTCCTGCGGTAAACCCAGAGACAAATAATTTGTTTAATACCTCTTCTTTTTCCTTATCTCCAATTATCTGTTCACATCTCACACTGAAAGTGTCCTATATTTTCTTTTTCGTTACGGTACTTAAAGAACTTTTTAGGGTTGATATTACTTTCTATTGCAATCCTATTTTCATTATCCATTTTTGCTAATTTTAGCCACATTGCTTTTGACTTATTTCTTTTATACTTATTACCCAAGGGAATACACTGGTGAGTGTGCTTTTATAACAATGCTTTAAAGACTGCCCATTTATCTTCTACATTTTCCCCTGCAAAAACATCAGCCCAATGTATTCCTTGTAGATAAGTCCTCAGTTTATTAAAAATCTGCCTTTCTAAAGTTTAAGGTCTTTGTTGAACCTAAGGAATCTGTTTTTTGATCATTTATTTCAAATGAGACCATGTTATGATCACTGTTACTCAAATGTTCCAGGACTTGAATATTTGCTGTTATTTGCTATTACTTCTACATTGTTTGATATGACCAAATCCAGTATTGTCCCTCTCCTGGTTGGTTCCTCAATAATTTGGGTCATATAATTGTCTTTAAGCACCCCCAAAAACCAGTTTCATTTTGTTATAATGCTAATCTCATTGTCCCAGTCTATGTCTGGATAATTAAAATCATCCATTATGCAAACATGACCTAGTTTTGATGCCTTCTCCATTTGCAAGAGTATTTTAGCTTCCTCAATCTCCCAGATATTTGGTGGTTTATAGCATATCCCTACAAACATGTTCTTTATACTTTTACCTCCACTGCTAATTTCTATCCACAAGGTCCCTACATTTTTATTATTCCCTTCATAAACATCTTTCCTTATAATAGGTTTTAGATCCGGTTTTAACATATAAACATACTCCACCTCCCCTTCTATTTGCTCGATCCTTCGAAAAAGGGAATAATCCTCTAAATTACCCTCTTTGAAGTAATGATTGGAAGTATAGACTTTTGTTGTTTGTTGATCTTTGTATACTGTACAGTAGGCATAACACGGTATGAAACGGCTTGAAATTTTCTGTCACGTGGACCTGATTCTCAGATTAAATGTCATGCCAGCTGTTGACTGAGATTGCATTTTAGCAGTTCATTTCCACATACAGACAGTTATTGTATTTTGTATTTGTTTATTGTCTCCTTTTACAGCTCGTTAGAACACATTCTGTTGGCAATGAAAGCAACAGCCACACAAACTGAACAAAACGTAGTGTAGGTTCTGTGAGGATAAAGTTCACAACACACATCCTCAGCAAAACTGATTTGATCTGTAATTCATTGTCAGCAGTTATGGTGTCACAGAGGCCACCATGCTTAATGTCTCCAAATACTAATTGTGTGCCGAAAAGTAAAACAGCAGTGTGTGGTGTAATGATTCTCTGCCCGTTGGGAGGCAAGGGGTTAATGAATATGTGGCTATTTGCATGACTGGACGTACATAGAGTGTTGTATAGTATTTTGTCACTATCACTGGTAGTGATAGGGTTTTTCCTTTATTATTGAGTAGCATACGAGAACTAAGAAGCTGCGATTTTAATTCAACAGTAAACAGTTGGTGAACCAGATCGGTGTGGATGATTGTCTCAAACCCCAGGGGCCTAGTTGAGGTCTGGTTACACAGTATGTGCGGTGTTGTGTTGTATACAATGCAGTAAAAATAGTATAGACACAATTAATCTATGGCCAGAAAAAAGTTCACAGTATTGTTATTAGTACCTGTGTAAAACACAGAGGAGTGACTTACACATAGAGCCCTGAATATTACATACATGATTGAGAGGTTCTAAGCACAATCACACAAGGGAAAACTTCCAATGTGTGTTTATAAAAGTACAGTTACTAAGAATTATATTTATAACAAATGCACTAAGTGAACAAATGTAAATGTTTTTTTTTTCCACCTCATAGGATCCCAAGTGACTCTTGGTTTAAAGCTGCAGACAAAGCAATATCCTACATGTGTTTTTTTTTTTTTTTATATATATATATAAATGAGTTCTGTATTGGATAAAATACTGGACGCATTAAAAAAAAAAAAAAAACAACCACAACTCTGAATTACATTTTAAATGTATTATTATGTAACATGCATTTTTTGTTTCTATAGCAACCATTTAGAAAGTCACAGATACTGAGTTAATACTCCTCTGAAGCCATTTAGTTAACCCACAAGCCAAATTTTCGCTGATCGATCACAGGAGAACGGCTCGATCGGCAACTTAGCTAATGACTTATTGTGTCGATTGTATTGATGCACATATTAAAGGGGGGGGGGGGAACGGCAACTTTAACTGCCGCTTTAAGACCACATTGATCATATAAATGTAGTCATCTTACAATAGTGTAAGTGCAACCGGTGATACCAAATAAATGTTTAGAATGTTTGCTAGCAGTGTATTTGATCACAAATATATACAGTACTAGCTGATATACCCGGCGTTGCCCGGGCGTGGAAGGGCAGGGGGCATGGACTGGAAGGGGGGGGGGGCAAAGGGCAGGGAGGGGGGGGCAAAGGGCAGGGGGGGCAAAGGGCAGTGGAGGGGGGGCAAAGGGCCCAGTGAGGGGGGGCAAAGGCAGGGTGTGGGGCAAAAGGGCAGGGAGGGGGCAAAGTGAAAGGCAGGGAGGGGGTGGGACTCAATATCCCCCCACACACCCCAATTCCCCCCCCCCCCCACACACACCACGACAATCCCCCCTCCACACACACACAATCCCCCCCCCCCCACCCACAATCCCACTCCCCCCTCCCCCCACACACACGACACACCCAATCCACTCCCCGCCCACCAACAATCCCCCCCCCCACCCAACACACACACAACAATCCCCCACCCACACCACCCCCCCACACCCACACCCACCCACACACACACCAACCCACCCACACACCCACACACACAACACCCCCACCCCCACCCCCACCCACCCACCACACCCCCAGACCACAACCGACACACCCACACACACACCCACTCCTCCCTCCCCCCCACCCCCCCCCCCCCCTCACCTCCCCCCCTCCCCCCCCACTCCCTCACCGTCCCCCCCACACCACCAACAACCCAACCCCCCCCCCACACACTTAATCATTCCACATTTCACACTGGTGGGCGACATGCTCCGTCATCCCCGAACCACCCCCCCCAATCTGCTGAAAACGGGAAGCAGACAGGAAGATGAAGGAGGGGCTTGTCTGGGTGCAGATAGAACCCCGGCCCCCTCATGCCATACACAGACATAGGAAGCAGCACCGACGATCTTCTGTCCCCTCCCCCTCCTGCAAGACCACAGACATAGAAGCTAGCAGATCTTCTGGAGACCCCGCCCCCTCGGCAAGATACAGACATAGAAGCAGCAGCACGGATCTTCTAGCCCCGCCCCCTCTGCAAGACACAGACATAGAAGCAGCAGCACGGAGCGCCCCAGGTTTCCCTGCAAGCTGCTCGCGCCCCCCCTACATAATCGTGCGCCCCCCCAAGGGGGCGCACCCCAAGCTAATGTATGTAACACCCCCCCTACCTAGTGTGTGTGTGTGTGTGTGTGTGTGTGTGTGTGTGTGTGTGTGTGTGTGTGTGTGTGTGTGGCCCGTCACTCCGCCTCAGGCCAATGAGAGGTGTGCGGGGGCGGGCGGCCCAAGGGACCAATGAGATTTCCCCTAGGGACACCGGAAATCCAGACAGGCATACAGTGCTTTCACTAATATAGTATAAGATATGTATATGAAGGTGATGTTTTATTTGGAACTCAATGGCAGTCGTATTTTTCTAACTGGCAAGGAAGTGGCCGCTGATCAATTTCCTACCACAGATAAAGGCTAGGAAAGGAAAACTTTACGATTTAAGTATCTCTGGATTACAATAAAGATGACCAATGCTGTCTTTTTGTGCATCTCAGAACCAACATTTCATCATTTAAGAAGGCTCCGTGCAGTACTATTTAGCCATAAGTGGTTATGATTAGACTCCCATGGAGAACTGAACAATACAGCTGAATATTACAAGTTCCCAATTCTGTCTGCCTTACCAAATGTCTACTAGATAGAGGACTTTGGAGAGACAGAAGATTTTGGAGAGACGGGATTTAAAAAATCCTCCAAAACTCAGTCTTTTTATCACTCCAGTTCATTAACTTTAATTGGACTATCAACTGTAATGGGCGGTCTGACATAGTTTTTATGATTCATTACAGAGATGCTGCTTCCTTATGGACGTATCCTCAAGTGAAGGTAAAGGAGAGAAGAACCTCCTCCAAACACGCTCAAGATGAACCATCAGACAGGTGACACAGAGTACCTTATTGAGAGCCTTAGGGGCTCACACAGTTCCTTGCATGATGTCCGATCAATCAGCAGCGCAGAATTGGCGGCCAGAATCGAGTCTTATGAGGGCTGGGAGAAAAAGGGAATTTCAGATGTCAGAAGAACCTTCTGCCTCTTTGTCACTTTTGACCTTTTATTTGTCACTTTGCTGTGGATAATTGAACTGAATGTGAGTAAAATAATTTCCAAATATTTCTGTTTAGGTTAAAGGTGCTGTCCATGTTATGTAGAGATCTGCCCATGTATTAAAATACTGCCTCAATGTCCCCTTTATCTTGTTATTCCCAATGGACTTTTTTGCATAGAAAACTGAAAAACCTGAGTTACAATAATTGCACTTTGACTTGTTGTGGGCCGTGAAAATGTTAGCTTCCCCTCCTCACCAGAAACATAATACTATCTTTTGTCAAAAAAATATCTTAATTGCTCTGCTCGTTGTGTGGTCAACAGAGGTGAAACTCATCTGGTGAACACTTGGTGAACGCCCCGTGCTACAATTCTTGAGGAAATATTTCTATGTAACATTTCTCAGTATCGGAATCTGCTGGCATGGAGACAGCTCAGTGTTCTTTACTGCAGCTGAACATAGCAAAACTATTGTACTGTCTCAAGAACAGGGCTGTACCAAGATGAATTGAAATGATGTAATGACGAGACCCGCAAACATAAAAGCAGCTAAGAAAAAGAATGATGGTACTTTTAATCATTAAAACTGAACTGGTTTACGATATAGAAAAGTTTGAGAACCTCTGATTTTTTTCAATCTTAAAACAAATCGCTCAAGTTGAGCGTCTATTGATATGGAACGTTTTCTATAATGATTTGAATCAGTAACTTCTGTTCAAAGAACCGAACAATTAAAATAGTTACAGCTTCCATATCTAATACATTCTGTAATTGTCAAGCCTTCTGTGTTTTGATGCAGAGATAGAAAATGACTACCAATTAAATGGTCCCTCAGATTTGGTCTATTAATGTATAAATAATTTAAAGGTGCAGTGCTTCTTGGGACCAACATATATTTAAAAGTCCTAACTTTCATTTAATTATACTTACCATGTCCTCTGAGCTGAGTTCCTCCTGCTTCTTTATTTCATTTTCATTGACGAGGACCGTCCGACTTGTAAACTTACATATCTTTTATACCTTGTCATTAGCGGATCAGCTGGGAGTAGGGGGGGTAGAAAATGTTCACCATCCTTCCAAAAATACAAATCCAGTTAAGTTCTACGGTAAACTCACCAAGTGCATATAGCAATGTGATTGATATATATATATATATATATACAGTGGTCGACAAATCACTCAAAAATCTACTTGCCGAACAAAAAAATCTCCTCGGCGCGTCCGTCCCCCTCTGGGTTAAGCTGGTGGCCTCCGCCTCCGTGACTCCCCCCCCCCCCCGTTCCCCATGTTTACGTCGCGGCTCGCCCCACCCATTCCCACGTGACTGCGGCTAGCCCCCCCCCCCGTTTTCCCTTCGTGAAACTGCGGCTCGACCCCCCCACCCCCACCCCGTTCCCTGTGGAGCTGCGGGCTCGCCCCACCCCCTCCCCGTTAGATCGCGCGCCCCCCCCCTGGCACAGGTAGGCGGCAACGGATAAGAATAGGAGATTGTTATGGCGCCATAAGCCTGAGGACGGGTAAGAGCAGGGAGTAAAGGGGTGGGAGGCGTGGGTTCTGTTGGGGGCTCGGTAGCGCCAGGGGAGGTAACGGGAGCGGCTGCCTGGGTAGGAGGGCCGCGTTCCATAACGGAAGCCGGTGCAGGGCGGCGCAAGTGATGGGGGTTGGTGCGGGGGCGGAAAGAGGGTGTGTGTGTGGCTGGGTGTTGGTTGGTGTGTCCGGCCAATGAGAGAGTGTGATTGGGGGGGCGGGCTGGGCCAAGGAGCCAATGAGATTGCCGCTAGGAAACAGGAGAGGGACACAAGGAGAACACAATCATACAGGACACAAGGACACTTTAGAAAATATAAGTTAGGATTATGGATTCAGACATTAAAGCGTGCTGCAATCTCTGGTAGCCAAACAAAAAAAAGCTGATAAATTATGAAAATATTTAAGACACGGACATTATCTTTTTTATTTTTGATTATTAGACAACCAAAACAACATTTTGTAAAGCGTTTAACTAATGTTTTCTTTGTAAACAAATGTAAACTATTGTTAAAGCAAAGATTTGGCTGATATTGCTTAGTTGGAAACGAAAACACAAAACCGTGTCTTTGAGGCGTCCTGATATGGGGGGAGTGTTCGTAATGTTTTTCCTTCTAACCCATATCTCACCCTATTGTTTAGATGCTAAACAAAGAAAGGTAAAGGCAGAGGAGAAGAGCGAGGGAGGTAGTTCTGTACTTGTGGAAACAGTCTTAACACACAGCTGTGGTATATAAACAGGAAATCCAATATCCCTTACAAGTATTAGCTCACAAACTACAAAAAAAATAATATATATTATATTAAACCGTAGTTGTTCGACAAACGCATTCCCCCGCACGCCCGGGCTGAGTGGATTTGACCTTGTGGCTGACCTACTCATGGGCCCAGCTCAAAGCAGCGCAACGCAGTTCATTGAAATGTCCATGCTCGCGCTGAAATTTTTTTTTAAGCCAGCAGCCTGATTGGCTGACAGGAATTTGACGGGTTGCAGAATTTTTTTTTTCATCCAGGGATAGGCCAGCAGGGACATCCTTTCATTTCTGCTGCTTGACGAGGTTACGGTACTCATCAATTGTGGGGCGGGGAGGGAGAGATGATAGCGGGGGGTGTTCCCCGTTCCCCCCGGTCTGCCCGGGGGGGGTGGGAGAGACGTGTCAGGAGAGAACGGTTAGCGGGGACGTCCCCCCTTCAACCCCGGGACCCGCTGATCACCCCATCCCGTGTCTGCCCGCGGCGGGGGAAATGCGGTAATCATGTAGCGGGGGTCTGTTCCCCCTCCCCCCGGTCCGTGGCTGCCCGCGGGGGGTGATGATGGTAGCGGGGGGTGTGTCCTATCCCTGGTCCCCGCTTCCCCCCCGTCCCGTGTCTACCGCGGGTCGGGAGACTGTTTAGAGGGGGTGTTTCATCCCGTCCCCGCATTCCCCAAGGTTCCCGTGGCTGCAAGCGGGGGGGAGATGGACACGGGGGTCTTCCCACCCTCTCCCCCCCCTCTCCCCCCACGGTCCCTGGTCTACCCAGACGGTCAGGAGATTGTGTATACGGGGGTGATTTCCCACCTGGTCCCCGACTTCACTCCCAGGTTACCGTGGCTGCCTGCGCGGTGGGGGAGATGGGCAGCCGAGGGGAAGCGTGGTGGTGCGCGCCTTCCTCCTCTTCCCCCCCCGTGTGTGTATGGGAGAGTGTGTGTGTGTATGGGATTGTGGCTTCGTGTGTGCAGGAACCAGACGGTACTCCCCCCCCAATCAGTCCCCCCTCCCCACCCAGTAACCAGTCAGTCACCTCTCTCCACACCCAGTCACCTCCCAGTCAGTCCCCCCCAGTCAGTCCAGTTCACCCCCAGTCACGTCAGTCATCCCCCCGTCTCTCTATTCTCCCAGTCTCCATCGGCTCCCTTTGTCTTCTAGTCTCCCTCTGTATCCCAGTCCTGGTGTCCCCTCATCGTCTCTCTCCCGTCTCTGTCTCACTGTTTCTCTCCCCTCCGTTTCCCTGTCTCTACTCCCCTCTACTGTCTCCCTGTCTCTCTCCCTCGTTCCTGTCTCTCTCTCCTTCTCTCTCCCCTCTCTGATCACCCCTAGCTGGATATCTTATCCTTACTATATATCTTAAATGACCCACACCTACACGAAAAACCTATACTGCTGTCTTCCAGATCTGACTCTCGAGCTTCACACGGAAAGACATCAGAACCCCCTAACCAGAAACACAGGTAGGGAAGCACATCCCCTCACCATGTTAGAACATTGGGGAATGAGGTACCGCTGGACATTGAGGGACTGCGGATCAGGGTAAGTGCCGAGCGGGATTGCTGCTTAGATATTGTGAAGGGGGGGCGTCCAGGCACTGTTTATAAGGGGTGGTTCTGAAAACTAGTCAGGCACATCGGACTTTTTTTCTAAAATCCGACATTAACCACACACACACACACACACACACACAACACACACAACACGACACACACAACACAACACACACCCAAGCCACCACACACACCACACACACACACACACCAAACACACACACACACACACACACACCACACACGCGTGCGGGCGCGTAACAAGATAATTGTAGTATAATGAATACAAATAAATAAATTATGAACGGAAGTTTGTTCTAACTAGAAACTGTTATTAAAGTGGGGGTGGGGGCGGGGCTAGAGGTGACGCGAGAACGCTCCCCTTTTACCCCCTTCCCCTCCTCCTCCCCTCCCCCCGCCACACTCGAACCAACCTGCCGCCACACAACACCTGCTGCCTCCCGCCCCTACGCACCGACATATGACCCACCGCCTCACACCCTAGCAGGACCCCCCTCACAGACAGCACTACACAACCCACGCGCCACTGCGCCTCACACCCTAGCGGCCCCCGTCTCACAGACAGCAACTCACAAACCAGCGCCACTGCCGCCTCACACCCTAGCAGGACCCCCACTACAGACACTCACAGACAGCACTCACAACCCACGCGCCACCTGCCGCCTCACACCCTAGCAGGACACACGCCTCACATTTTTATATCTGTTATGTCACCAAAATATACATTGTACTGTGGTGTGTTTACAATAAACCATTTTTAAACAACATCGTATTACATTTTATTCCATCTTTCTTTTCAACATTATTATCCAACCTTTACAACAAATAGTCACCTATTGTTCCACGATTTATAAATAATACTACCTATTACGCATTTACATCCCGGGCAACGCCGGGTCTCTCAGCTAGTGTAAAATATAACATCAGGCAGCTACAAAATACTACAGTATATCATATGTAAAATATGTACCACTCCTCCCTCCTATACATTAATTTGAACGAATGATATTACATTGGACATAGTCTAATAACCATGCAATCTGAAGAGATGTACTGTAACATGAATTGTCTTATGTTTTGTTTAGGTAGATGGAACCATCCTGGACACTTTGGAGAAGGAAGTCTTACAATATGACTTCCACAATTCATTTTTTGACATATTTGTAAGTGCTCTTTTGTGGGGATAGCTATGCAATTTATGAGTCATAAAGTTCAATCCTAAGGGGCTTATTCTATATCGGCCGTTCAACCATTGTCAGACAAACATTTTGACCAAAAATTAACCGAAAGGCCGCTTCGGACTATACTGAATAAGGCCCTTCGGCCTAGATACATCAACCGGCTGTAAGCCCAAAATGCTTTATTTTTATGGTGTAATACATCAACATTGCCCGGCTTGAAATAACGCATTTTTTACCACGACTGATAAAAATATTGGAACTGGCATCAACATAACTAAATAACGCCGTTTTAGTCATGTTGATGCCATACATCAAGTGCCAACATTGATGCTAATAAATACCGCATTTTTTATCACATACTCCAGGCTAGTATTAACCCTATATTTGCTATCATATACATGTGCAAGGTATCCTAACCCAGCAGGATGATAATCTCTCTCCCCCCACCGCTCAACACACACTACAGTACATATTACCCCTTTGTAGTCCAAGTGGTCAGCTAGTCATGGATTTCCATGACTGACTGACAACGAAGGGTTACAAAGGGGTTAATATGAGCATTAAACTACACTACCTACCCCCCTTTGCCACCTCAATAGCTAGTAAAGCATCGACACTAAGGTAGCCAAGATGGGTAGGTTAGTGTGTATTAACCCCTTTGACGCATGTGGTATACCTTGTTAGCCACAGGCATCAAAGGGGTTAATGTTGTTTCTATCATAGGGTTCTGTAATAATAGATATTACAGAAGCATATGGTAGAAATATTAGTAACGCGATCGCAATGCGGGAACAAATGCACTATTAACTCTCGTGTTAATTTTCCGCATCACAACTACCGGTAAAATATCGCACCCAGTAAATTATTACCGCAAATACATAGCCCGCGCAGCACCCTTTATGAAGTATACACCTGTTAAAAGGATTGACCCTATGGCTTATGGAAAAGGAAAATACAATTCCAGCGCTCCTCCCAAATTGGCTTCTAATTTACTAGCGAAATTTCTACATTTAGAACCTTAGGCTGCGCGTATAGTGGGCGCGCGACTGAGCACAAGACGTCACGCGTGCCTGTCAGCTGAGAGATTTGTGCTCATAGTGTTTTCGTGGCGGGCTGGTTCGCCCTCATTGGCTGAACCACTCACATGATGTGGCCGTCACGCGGAAAAAAAACCAAATCATTTGTAGCTTGAAAATTCTGCCACGCGGTTGCTCTGCATTGCGCCCACGCTCGTGCACTATGGCCGTCCTCATTGACTTCCACAGACTTGTTCTCGCGGAGCGCGATGTTGCGCCCGCCGTCGCGGTTACTATAATCGCGGCCTTAGTCTAATAATAAAGACGTTGTTTGGTTGCATATTGTGAACAAAACATGATTCAAGTTTGTTAATGTAAACTCCAAATATCGCAGGTACCTACACTGAATGAATACTATTCTTATTGTCCTATGGACTAAGCTTGGTGAAACATGTGCAAGTGCCCTGCAAGGGTTGAATGAATGAAGCATCATTTTTTTTTGTGATTTAGTGCAATTAACATGCATAAACAACATTCCTTTACTGTGACGGAAAACTGGGTGCACAAATTCCCAAGTGAAAAATAATAATACTTACACATTTCTATTATTCCTGTTTGTCATAGACACTCCCCTTCAATGGCGAGTGACGTTCCGACTGCCTGACCCTGAGGTGTATTATACCTTTTTGTTAATTAGAGAATTGATAAGGAGCTCAGACCTGAAAGCAGGGGCCTTACTCCTCCAAAGAACTTGTTAGTAGAACAGAACCAAGTGAGCGAAAACCTTCCAGTATAACGGAATGTATCGGTAACACTATAATTCCAATACCTTTGTGGAGTCTGCAGCTAGGAATAGAATTGACCTAACATTTATGGAAAAGAAATACATGGACCTTGCGCTCCTCCCTTTTATGAAGTATGCAGCTGGTAAAAGGATTGGCCTTACGTTTGTTGAAAACAAAAATACGATTCCAGCACTCCTCCCAAATTGGCTTACAGTAAGAAATTGTATTAATTCAGTGTAGGTACCTGCTATATTTGGAGTTTACCTTGATGGGGGTTAGCAGCCTTGAATCATGTTTTGATCAAAAGATGCAACTAAATGGCTCCATTGTTATTAGACTTAGGTTCTGAATTATTACTGCAATCTTGGTGGCTTGATGACCTAGTCATAAAATGTACATAATAAGACCCATTTTTTTTTTTTACCGGGTGCGATTTTAACGGTTTGATGTATCTAGGCCTTAGTGTTAGTTTCAAAGTAGTGTTGTAACTGTTTTTTCAATGTCTTAATAAATGAAGAAAATAGTTTTTTTATCGGGATTAAACTGAGCAGTTTTGCAGAGGATGTGTTCGGTTACATTGCATATTACACCATAGAAAACAAATGTATGTCTTAGACCAGCGGTGCGCTAACTGGGGGGCGGGAGATTTGTCTGGGGGGCGCAGGCGGTTGCAGCGGTCCGTGCTCCTCACCAAGGCATTTATATTAATGCCGGGGATCGCGTGAGGCCTCTGCAATACTAAAACTTCCCGGGATTCAGACGCAGCTCCGTGGCATCTTCATTTGACGCCGCAGGGTTATGTGAGGTCACCGGCGTCTAATGACGACGCGGGTCACGTAACATGACATTACATGACCCCGGAGCTTCGTTTGACGCTGCTGCCAGGCAGGAGACAGGGCGCGAGACCAGGGGAGGCCAGGCAGGGGGGCACAGCATCAAAAGTTTATACTCCCCTGTCTTAGACTTACATTTTATAATTGTGCCCTGTGATCTTAACATAATATTTCTCTTTTCACAGTTGCTCTCAGTCTTCCGGTTTAGCGTGTTAATTCTTGTTTATGCAATTTGTAAACTGCGCCATTGGTGGGCAGTAGCGGTGAGTTCACACTAATTATTGTTCAATTTGCCTATGTCAGCTTTTAAGAACAGAAATGAGAGTACCCTATTCCTGTGCACAATAGGGTATAAAATAATTGAAATAGCCGGAATCCCTCATTGAAGTACTAAATAGTAGTAATGACACATTACTGTGAAATGAAAGAGATTACAATACAGATTTTAATGGGGAGTTTCGGCCAGAAACGACACAAACAACTGCTGCACCACATGTAGAATAAGGCTGTAATTAAATAGTCTATTAATAACAAATTACCCTCCTCTTTCTTTCTGTTATTCAGTAGCCATCTACTTTTCGGATATTGTCACAGGACTTTCAAATAGAACTGATATTGTAGATGAATAATAAATCATACAGGGATATTTGTTATTGTGCTTTTTGAGTCATTGGTGCAAATCTTGCCCAATATTTTAAGAGTGCTCTTATTCCCTGTTTTTTCCCAGAAAGTTTTTAGTTACTTTAACGTAACCATTTGGAGCATTTATTTTAGCCACGTTACTCTATGTTCTAATTTAATTACATACCTACTTTGATTTTTTTTTTTAAAAGAAATTCTTTGTAAGTGATAACTTTGTCGTAATTAGTTCATTCATTTTATGTAATCTGAATTTAAAGTGTTACGGGGCTTTAGACTGAAGTGTCCATTGACATCAATGGGAATTTTTGGCCAAAGCGTCCCCAACGACCACTTTGATCTTTATTGAATTAGCCCATTAATCCAAAATGGCAAGGTCAGACGTATTTCTGATTTTTTTCCCCTGTTTTTGTAGGTTACAACAGCATCCACTTGTGCCTTCTTGTTAGTAAAAGTTTTTCTATCCAAGGTTTGCGACTCTGATTACTATATTACATTTCATTCAGGTTCGCTATACAGTATAAGTAACGCAAAAATACCCGTTTGTCTCCTGCTGTAGCTGTTCTCTCAAGGTGCTTTTGGCTATGTACTTCCTATTATGTCGTTCATCCTGGCCTGGATAGAAGCTTGGTTCCTTGATTTCAAAGTATTGCCGCAAGAAGCAGAAGAAGAAAACCGTAAGTTAATATTCTTTGAAGAATCAGTGTCTTTCATTCTTAATAGTTACACACTGCGGTGTGAAGCAGCAATCTCTTCGATCTTAGAGCACAGGTGCCAAGTACTGAGGATGTCATGGTGAGGGGCCTAGATTTTAGATTGTCCATGCTTTCTCCTTGCACCTCACCAAGATGCAGGAAGTATTAATCGGCTATAAAGGAAAGTTTGCTTATAGACATTTTGAAATAACTGAGAATACTTGCAACTAAGAATTGAAATCACTCAGAAATTGTGGAGCTCCTGCAGGTAATACCAAGGTGGCCATACTCCTTAAGACCTTTCAATAGAAGTGCCTGAGGTGAGCACAGTGTTTTAGGAATCATGTTTGTTTGTCCTAGATGTAAACTTGACTTTAAAACATATTGTATTGTATTGTATGTCTTTATTTATATAGCGCCATTAGTGTACATAGCGCTTCACAGTAGTAATACATGTGGTAATCAAATAAAAACAGTAATATAAAATAACAGATCATGGAATAAGTGCTTTAGACATAAAAGTAACATTTGGAAGAGGAGTCCCTGCCCGAGGAGGCTTACAGTCTAATTGGTAGGTAGGGAGAACGTACAATAAAGAGAACAGTGGAGGGAGTTCTGGTAAGTGCGTCTGCAGGGGGCCAAGCATTAGGGGTCCAACACTGATGTATTTGTAGCAGGCATTTTATATTATTGAAGTGAATGGGATTACTGAGCATACAACAGATTGCAGCACAGCTTTGCAAATTGCCCACTAAAATTGCATAACCAATAAATGGAACAAAAACTTATTAGAAATTAGCGAATAGACACTATATTGATATAAAATATAATACTCTCACTTCAAATATCAATTAAAGTATGTTTGCAAATTGATAAATTATATATCTACTTTCTGCTATGCCCCTCTTATGATCTTACTGCACACGCTAGAACCTCCATGTCTATATGGAAGATCTCACATGTGTCAATATGTTATGCTACATGTACAGTGAATGCATGTTTTGTATCAGGTGAGAAGCTTTGGATGTCTGGAAGTGGATAGGTACGTATAAAAAGCCTGATGAGGTTCCGAACTTGGGGTGGTTTGAACTATATTTCCTCTAAATATGAACTACTTTAAGGTTTTACATGTTATTTCAAAATGTCATCTTTGGGCTCATGTAGTGTAATATATCAGGGTTTAAAAGTTTCTGTAGCAATTCTTGCAGGAGCCTCTGGCCTCGACATATTGTGTTTCATTGCCTCCTTCCAACTGGTTGTTTTATGTTCACTTCAAATAGAGAAGAGGGTGCGTGTGTTGAAATATATTTGGAAACTCCCACAGCTTAGTAATACTAAATTTAAAGCAGCTGTGTGTGTGTGTGTGTGTGTGTGTGTGTGTGTGTGTGTGTGTGTAAGTGTGTAAATGTCGGATCTAGAAATAAAAGCCACAGGTGAATGACTAGTTTCCTGAACCCCTTAACCAGTGTCTGGACGTCCCCGCTTCACAATATCTAAAGCAGCAATCCCGCCTGGGATCTTACCTGGTCCGCAGTCCCTCAATGTCCAGGTACCTCATTCCCGCAATGTTATAAATTGGAGGGGAGGTGTTCCCTACCTGTCTTCGGGGTTAGGGGGGATTCCGATGTCTTCCGTGTGAAGCTTGAGTCAGATCTGCAGTAGAAAGCAGTATAAGTTATTTTGGTGTAGTATAGGACAGTTAAGATATATAGGGTAAATAAGATATCCAGATACAGAGGGGAGAGGGGGAGAGAGAGAGGGGGAGAGAGGGGAGAGAGAGGGGAGAGAGAGGAAAAGAGACAGAGGGGGGAGAGAGAAAAGGAGACAGAGGGGGGAGAGAGAAAAAGAGACAGAGGGGGGAGATAGAAAAAGAGACAGAGGAGGGAGAGAGAAAAAGAGACAGAGGAGGGAGAGAGAAAAAGACAGGAGAGAGAGGAGAGAGAAGGAGACAGAGGGGGAGAGAGAAAAAGAGACAGAGAGGGAGAGAGAAAGAGAGGGGAGAGAAAGAGAGGGGGGAGAGAAAGAGAGGGGAGAGAGAGACCAGAGACCAGAGATGGGGAGACCAGAGAGCGGGGAGATGGGGGAGACCAGAGAGAGAGGGGAGACGGGGGAGACCAGAGAGAGGGGAGACGGGGGAGACCAGAGAGAGGGGAGACCAGAGAGAGGGGAGACGGGGGAGACCAGAGAAAGGGGAGACGGGGAGACCAGAGAAAGGGGAGACGGGGGAGACCAGAGAGGGGGGAGACCAGAGAGAGGGGAGACGGGGGAGACCAGAGAGGGGAGACCAGAGAGAGGGGAGACCAGAGAGAGGGGAGACGGGGGAGACCAGAGAGAGGGGAGATGGGGTGACTCACTGACCGGGGCAGGGGTGACTGACTGACCGGGGCAGGGGTGACTGACTGACCGGGGCAGGGGTGACTGACTGACCGGGGCAGGGGTGAATACTTGTAAAAATCATTATCCCTATTTCATTCTCACTTCATTCTGCGCATGCATATTTCGCCAGCCCTGGTGTTATCTTCTGTGAAAATGTCCCATACATTCTTTAGCTTCTGCTTTTCTTTGGGATTCTTATTCTTTCCATTGTCCAGTGTTCACAGCTCCTACCAAAATAATCTATTTGGCATCTATAGGGGTCCAGTTGAGAGATAGGGGTTGTTTTTCTGGAGATTTACTTCCATTCTGTCTTTTCGATACAGCCCTTTTGACCTCTGCTCTGTTATGGTCTAGCCTCATACTGAACATGAACCCTTTTTGTGCAGGAATGCAAAATCAATAGTTTACCAGCTCATACTCAGTCTCTTTTATGGGGGTTCCACAGTCCAAAGTTAAACCGTTTCAAACTAGTTACTGACCATTAGTGTCACTATTACCTGCTGGATGACTGGATCGGTAAAGTCTTTTTTCACAGCTCTGGTTATTTGTGTTGGTAAAGTATCTTTAGCATGATATTAAAGATTGCCAATCCTCATCCGTCTTAAAAATTCTACACACACACATACACACACACACACACACACAAAGAGACAGGCACTCTAATGCAAAAAAGGGTGGTATTTAATGACTCAACGTTTCGGCCCATGCAAGAGCCTTTTTCGAGATATATATAACAATTGACAAAAAATGCAAATTAGATCATTTCAATGGGATACACAGTAATCCTTTACTATTACATCTTATACTCCTGTGTTGATTGTTAACCCATTTACTAGTTTTGTCTTGTCACTACAATGCCCTGATTGTCATAGTGAATAGACCTCATTTTGTGTTTTACAGGACGTTTGATGATACGAAATGCTTCTGAACGAGCCGCCCTTATACATCCGGCACCCATGTCCGAGGGACAGTTTTATTCCCCACCTGAATCTGTGGCAGGTAAATAGAGCCATTTTATGCAGGTGTTTGATTGTACCGAGCCCTACTCTGAAGGGGCCCCGCATCGGCAAAAAGTTTGGACAACATGAAACAGGTGGCCGAAGTTGGCTCTTGGTGGGACCTTGTGGGAGGACCTGACACACAACTGATGCCTAAGCATACAAAGCAGTGATCAATTAGGCGCTTCCACAAAGAGTGGTCACTAATAATACAGTGATCAATAAATCAATAATAAGTGCTGTGATACAAAGTGTACAATATAGTGCAAACAATCAATGTGCATACAGTAAATCAGTGCAATAGTGAAAATGAAAAATAAAGTTGTGACTCCCTGCTCTAACCCTCTGATTGGGCCTGTCTTCACTGGTCCCAAACACTGCAAACCTTCTCAATATCCAGGGGGAGCATAGGGAGAACATCAACAAAGATGAGAGAAGAGGCTTTCTCCTGGCAACCTTTCCAAACAAACCATACTTGTTCAGTCTTTTTCTAATTGTACTGTCATGAACTTTAACATTTAACATGCTAACTGAGGCCTGTAGAGTCTGAGATGTAACTCTTGGTTTTTTTGCAATTTCCCTGAGCTTTGCACGGTCTGACCTTGGGGTGAATTTGCTGGGACATCCACTCCTGGGAAGATTGACAACTATCTTGAATGTTTTCCACTTTTGAATAATCTTTCTCACTGTAGAATGATGGACTTTAAATTGTTTGGAAATGGCCTTATAACCCTTCTCAGATTGATGGGCAGCAACAATGGCTTCTCTAAGATCATTGCTGATGTCTTTCCTCCTTGGAATTGTGTTAACACACACCTGAATGCTCCAGACCAGCAAACTGCTAAAACTTCGGCTTTTATAGAGGTGGTCACACTTGCTGATGATCAATTAATCAAGGGCATTTGATTAGCATCTAACATCCTATGGAAGCAGTAAGAGTATACTTAGTTTTTCACACATGGCTTCTCCATTTTGTCTTTATTTTTGTTAAATAAATCATGACACTGTGTAATATGTCCTGTGTTGTTGTTCATCTGAGGTTGTATTTACCTAATTTTTAGACCTGCTAAGGAACAGATGATTGTTATTATGTCCTGATATGTAAAACCATAGAATTCAGAGGGTGTACTTTCTTTTTCACACAACTGTATATATAATGAGAAAGGCAGCTTCAGCTGCTGTTAATAATGGCTAATTATGTGGTGTTTAGCATATTAACTAATACTCATATTTACTAACACGTAGTTCTGGATTGTGTTGTCGATTAGCACTACTTTGTAAATATGGGCCTAAATGCATACAGTGTAAATATGGGCCTAAATGCATACAGTTGTACTAAATGTGGTAAGTCTATTGACATGAATTATGTACAATATACTGTAGATGTTAATATTTGAACTTCACTTTTTTGTTTTGCGTAAAACTAGAGGAGATGGCTTCATCCTTTATGCAATGGCTCCCTCTTGTGGCTTGTTTAGAGTATTTGCAGAATTCAGTCAATAAAATGTTAGAATTGGCCATTGATGTTTCAGTATATCTTCTTTGATCATATTGGTCCAGTACAGAGTATCACAACTGCAAAACTAAGCATAGGATTACATATCCCATATCAATTTGGCCAAGATTCAATCAGGTCATTGTTAATCATTAACCCCTGAAAGCAGTATTCCCATGGGCATGTTTATTGATTTCCATGAGGTCTAATTCAATGCGGTCTCATTCCTTGTCAAATTAAATAGTACATATAAGGCATAATGTATAACAGACCATATACAATGCACTTGTATTTCCATATAGGGGATGAAATATCATCTTATAGATCTTTTTTGTTTTGAAACAGAAATACTTTTTTGAGTTGTGTGGAGCTTCTGAATTATTTTTCCATTTAAGGTACAAGTTTCACATCCATACATGAGCATGGGCAAAATAAACTGCTTTTAAACCTTTCCTCTTGAGTCTTGAGGCACAGAGGAAGATTCCCTTGAAATAATGCCTTGTTATTTCCGAATCCGCTCCATCCATCATTATTCTCCTGCTGAGTTTATTCAAATGGTTTCCATCATTGTTACTACTATTCCATTTATTTCAATCTTTGCTGAGTTGACGCATTTGTTGAACATCACTTTAGTTTCGCTGAGATTCACCTGGAATCCCACGTTCTTTCTTGCTTCGCTGAGTTCTGCGATTTGTTGCTGGAGCTCTTCTGGACTTGTGGCAAAATAACAATGTCATCTGCAAATTACAGATGCCTCAAGTATTCTCCGTCGATTGTGATTCTTTTTCTTTCCAAATCCAATGTATTGAACATTTCATGTGTTGCAGTGAAAAGCTTTGGTGACATGGTGTCTCCCTGCCGCACTGTTGATCCTTGCCTTGCTTGTATCTGCATGTAATCTAATGGTTGCATTCTCGTAAATGTTCTCTGTAATATCAATTTGCGCTTCTACACTGTCTTCGTATTGGGCAGTGGTTTTCAACCTTTTTTTGGTTAAGGAACACCAATTGAAATGAAATTCTGGGGAACACCAACCCTCCCTCCCTTCCTGTCTCTCACCCCCGTCTCTCGTCCATCCGCCATCCCACTCGCCCTGTCTCTTGTCTCTCCACCCTATCACTCTCTTTCCCCCCTCACACTCACTCCCTTACGCTCAGTCTCCCCCTCTCTCTTCTATACACACAAAATCTCCCCTTCTCTCCCCCTCTAACTTACAAACACACACACTCTCTCCCCCTCTCATGTACACACACGCACACATTCTCTCCCCTTCTCACTTACACACACACACACACTCTCTCTCCCCCTCTTACCTACACACACATTCTCTCTCCCCCTCTCACTTACACACACACACCACTGAGAGCACGTGCTCTTACCTGATTCTTCCTCTCCCAAGTTGACGCGACTTTCGTCGCCGGCAGAAGCAGGGAGAGGAAGGATAGCAGTGACCAGGCGGCTGCTGCTGAGCTCGGGAGCTGCCGGGTCACTGCTATGTGGGGTGCCGCCACTCCGCCGGGCTTGGGACAGCTGAGAGAGTTGTCCCAGCTCTCCCCCCTGGTGGCCACGGAACCCCTGAGGGGTGCTTGGGTTCGGCGGAACCCAGTTGGAAATCACTGGGTAAGTGTAGGGGGTTAATTTAAGAGGTTTTAGCACTTAGGATAGAGGTTTTAGGGTAAGGGCTTAGGGTAGGTCGTTTTAGGGTACGAGGTTTTAGAGTAAGGGGTTAGGGTAGGGGATTTTAAGGTAAGGGTTTAGGGTAGGTATTTTTAGGGTAAGGGCTTAGAGTAGGGGGTTTTAGGGTAAGGCTTAGGGTAGGGATTTTAGGGTAAGTCATAGGGATGGGATTTTTAGGGTAGGGGGTTTTAGGTTAAGGCCTTAGGTTAGGTTTTTTTAGGGTTAGGGTAGGGGTTTTAGGCACTTACCTTAGCGGCGAAGTGGCCGACAGCTTCAGGTCCTGGCGGCGTGGTGAGTCCAAATGTCCTAGCAAGGGGTTAATCCCTCCGCCACTCCCGAGATGCCTAACCACCCTCCCCGGGGCAACTACCCCCCTAATCCCCCCCCCTAAACTCATGCCCAATAGCCCTATTAGCCAAATGTGAAGCATTTAAATACCCACCTGCAATAACCATTACTTTTTTTTTTTTTCCAAAAACCAACTACTGGTGGGCAAAGTGATCTCTTTATGCATACTGTACAGTTTCTATGTTACTACGCATCTGAACATTGTTGCTGTATTGTACATATAGTTATGACCTCAGTGGTAACACTGTATCATGTAGAAATACTGTAGCATTCTCGATAACATCGACAAATTCTTCAAGGTCACAGCAATTCTGATCTAAACAGGTCAAACTGTGGTAAAACCAGTACAAAATAATTGCACCAGATGTATCACAGGAACAACCCCAACTGATTTTAATGGGATTAGTTTGGTTCGATAAAAGTGGGGTTTTTTTTGCACTGGTTCTGCTCCAGTTTTGTAACCAAAAGACCTTATTAAATACATCTATGTATTAACACTACAATCCAGGGTACTGCTTATACTTTGATGCTATTTATCCCTAAATAATAACATTTTCCCTGCCCTATAGATGTACCTGACATGTCACAGGCCCTGGCACACCAGTGGCCCTATTGACAAACCAGGTATGTCATGGAGTCGCTAATGCTGCAAGACCAGTGGCTGTCAGGTGCTGTGAGACCTGTGTCAGAGAAAAGGTTAACATTGGAGGCAGCTGTAATCACTAGGGGATTCTCGGAATCTAAGGGAAACCACTGTGGCGTTAACAGGTGTTAAGTGGTCCAGAGAGAAATGTTGTTTGTGTGGCTTGTAGAACTAAACCCAAAAGGAAAAAACAAACTGTCAAGCCACAGCAAATTCCCAGCGAGCCAGTTGTTCTGAATTACAGTTTGTAGGAAGTATGGGGTGGGGAACAAGCTATGAATTGAATTTTACCACAAGCTTTTTTTTTTCATGTCTCATTAGAGCACTGTCTGGAATGTTGTCATACTGTAAGAAAGAGTTCCGCATCGCTATGTACAATAGCTTATAATACATGCTGTAATACAGTACACTTTTGTTGGTTTACTGTTCTCTAACCTTCCAAAAATGAGATATTTGTAACTGCGGCCCTGCCCAAAAAACCTGCTTTAGAGACGTGCAAATTTACCGAGATTCCCTTTGCATCAGTTTCGCCCAAACTTTTCAAAAAGTTCTAAAATTGGTGAAAAGGTGCGTCAAACATTTTTGTCCAAAAAAGTTCTGAAAATGTCACAGGTTCTTCTATAATGTCTAGTGAAATTGAATGTATATTTAAACAACCTTCAGGCCTTGAAATAGCGCTTCCTCTCTCGTAAAGACCATCGTTCAGGCTTTGGAATTGAGTTTGTCTTTTGCAGGGCGAACTGTTAGAGCACATTTTTCTTGAAAACGTTGCATGGTTCACTAACTTGGGCGAAAAAGCTCACACATCTCTAGTGCAATGGTGAGTTTTAATGTCTTATTTTAGAAATGTAAAAAATATTTTATATATACTGTATATACCTGCAGTATATTTTTTTTCTAATTGAGTTTGTGTTTCATTATTAGATTTTCTGGGTAGTTCTCTATTTTTGATACAATATTTATATGAATAATATATTCAAAGGTACTGTAAAAATGACGTTATTTCAAACTTCCAGAGAACTGATTTATAATTCAGTACTAATATATAAAACAAAAAATAAAAAAAAGTAGTAGTAATCTGCCCATAAAAAAGAAACAGTTTTTTTTTTTATACCAGTGGGGTATTTAAAAGCTCTTGCACACAGTCTTTAACATATTCTGCCCATTTTACAAATAGGAAAAATATATACTGTATGAGGTATTCAATAATGTAATGGACTTGCATATTTACTTAACAAATAGGTGTTTATTGATCTGACATTTGTGTATATATATATATATATATACATACACATATGTACTCTTTCTAATTTGCGCTCAACCCAAACACAACTGGGAGAAATAATGGATATACACCACAAAATATCAGTGTTAGGCTTAAAATAGTTCAAGAAAACTGATTGATGTAGAAAAAAAAAAGATTTTCCCAGATTCCTGTATGTTCAATTTAACTAAAAAAAAAAAAAAAATAGAAGAGCGCAGAGACAACTCTCATAGTGTATACAATGTATTCCAAAAAATATATTAAAAGATGAACTGTGAATGAATGCACTCACATTTGTACGTCCTGCTAAAAGAACATCTAACCCGATCTGGATGAATCTACGTCGGTCTGGGTTTCCTGACGGGTCATCCAGGAAGTGACATCATCTACTGGTAGACGAAGATAGTGCAGGCACCATGGAGAGACGCCAGGACAGAGTACACTGCGTGTGGCTTGTCTCCAGAGGATTGCTGGGTTCCATATTGAATGCCAAATCGGGTTAGATGTGCTTTTAGCAGGAAGTATATATGTGAGTGCATTCATTCATTGTTCATCTTTTAATATATATATTGGAATAAATTTTATACACTGAGAGTGTCTCTGTGCGTTCTTCTTTTTATATATATATATATATATATATATATATATACGCACACACAAACACTTGTTACTGTATTTAAAAACAATGTAAGTCTAACTACTGCAATAGTATTTTTATATACATAGGGCAAATGGTTCCTGTGGTTCTGGAAAAACATAGTTTATTTTTAAATGGTTCTGCAGTTCTTCAAAAGTAGAAGACCACTGATGTAGGCAGCTTCACAGGTCAATTCGCCACTGTGAGACCAATATCTCAGTGGTAAAGTGATCAGCTTATTGAATAGGACATGCATATTGTACTTAAGTTGAGGAAAAATGCTCATTGACCTCCAGGGGATTTGCATATTTGAGAAAACTTCCTCGCTCCTCTCTTCACAGGCATTTCCCCCTGTTTTCACTGCCTCTTCACCATGATATTTTCAATATTGAATACTGTGAAGCTGTCTTCACCTTTTTTAGGGCCTTATTTATAAGGTTAGAAGTGGCTGCTAGAAGTACAATTGGCTGAAAACGGCCATTGACGTAAATGGCTGTCTCTAGCAGATTGCAGTGCGATTGGCAGCATCACACCCTTTTTGTTAAGGCCCTGAAAGCACACTGCTGTCACTCATCTGCATCCTGTTACCAGTTGAAGAGTTCTACCATATACTTTACACAGTACTACTGTATTTGCACATGGGATCACTGCAGTCTGCGATGACCTACCTGTATTTGAGAACCATTTGAGATATTTTAGGCACGTGTTTCGAGATAGGTTGATGGGTGGGTGTCTATCAGTCTTTATTTGGATTCCTCGGCTCCAGATTCTTGATCTGCAGCCTAAAGCCCTTTACTCTTTAACAGTAAAGAAAACATTTAGATACTACTTAAAAAGTCAAACTCGCTCCAAAATGGTTATGAAAGAGGCTGCATGGAGGTTATTACAGACAAAATATTAAGATAGCTATCTTCTTTTTTTTTTTGCAGGATCTGATGAGGAGACAGAAGAAAATCAGGACAGGGAAAAACCACTTGAGTAGTCCAATGTGAAATAAACGGCAAGTTTGCTCATACCTGTAATATAGATTTCTCCTTGTTCATTCTTTTTTTAAGAACTGTGTACTGTATATGAACCTCTGATCTGAAATGTTATCTCACCCATGCATAGGTCTGTAAAATTCAGCCAAGACACTCGAAATCAGTATCTACTATATCTAAATCTGGGAACAAACACCAACTTCACACCGGTTAACAATTTGGACTGTAGTTTAGAATGATGTCTATACTACCGATGTACAGTAGCAGATGTTATTACTACTATTAACACAAATTATAGGCTAAAGCAGTTCAATTCCCGGCATTATTGAAATCCTTGCTCTCTGGTTAAAATTCCAGGCATTATTCATTCAGCACAGTAGCAGTATTCATTTAATTTTCATTCAGCAATGCCTGAAATTTTTGGCAGCTTGCCAAGTTTTTATTTCTATCCAATCAGCTTTTCCTTTGTCAGAACAGCTCTAAGACAGGGCAGGGGATTGGTCAGGCGGCAGGAACAGATATCAGACAGGGGAGGGGATTGGTCAGGCGGCAGGAACAGATCTCAGACAGAGTAGGGGATTGGTCAGGAAGCAGCAGCCAGGCACCTCTGTGCACAGAGCTCAGTGCAGGTCACAGTTGAGTTGAGGAGGGAGAGAGTATTTGTAGCTGCAAAGTAAGTGTCTGTCTGCAGAGATTGTTTGTAGCTGCAGTTTCTGTCTATCGTGTGTGTGTGTGTGTTTGTGTGTGTGTTTGTGTGTGTCAGCAGCAGCAGTAGTCTATTTTGATCTGGTTTTACTGATTGGCCTGCTGAGGTTGGGGGAGAAAGGAGCCTGAGGGGGTTGCCGTTGCGTTCCAGGCAAAGATCCGGAGAGCTGGGGGTGATAGGTGGGCAGGGCTCTCCGGTCTGCAATACCCCCTCGATGAAGGTGCGTGAGTCGGGGTGGATGGCATCTTTAATCTCCTGGATCAGACGACGAGGGACGCGGGCAGTAGGTAGACCCATACGGTGCGCGAGCACCTCTGCCCCTACCCAGTCCCGTCGTTCGTAGTCCAGGACATTTCCGACTCTGGTCACCCGCACCAGGATTAGTTGGCGGCAGATATAGGGTGAATCCAACATCTGAGCCCTCACTGCTGGATTAAACAGCAGGGGCTCGGCGAGGAAACCAACCCCCCCACCACCGCCTGTCCTTTCCTGGTCGCAGAGACCTGGCTCCAGGCCCTTAGTAAGTCCCGGTAGTATGCCGGCAGCACCGAGAAGTCTCTACCTAACCCTTCGGACTTGATGATAAACAGTTGCCGGTCATACCCCATATTGCGCAGCTGGCAAAGAAACTGGTCGCCAGCTGGCAGCACGGCGGAGACGGATCTGCGAATAGGTATCTCTGCAGGTATTGGAAGTGGAAAGTGTGTATCTGGGATCGGACACACACCACTCCCTGTCCACCCTCTTCCAGAGGGAGGCACGCAACACCCGCAGAAACCCAATCCTTCCCCATCCAGAGAAAGTCCAGCAACTTCCTCTGGATCTTGACAAAATCAGGGGTTGTACCCATGGCTATCAGCCGGTGCCACAGCTGACTGGCCACCAGCTGGTTGCTCACCAGAGTCCTTCCCCTGAGGGAAAGCATTTTCGACAGATACGCCCACGACCCCAGACGAGCGATGACTCGTTCTTCATGATCACTGAAGTTTTCTGGGGCCGGGTTCTCCGCAGCAGACAGGTAGACTCCCATATACTTGAGAGTATCGCTCCCCCACGAGACAGTACGAAACGTGGGGGGCAAGGAGTCTACCTGTAAGGACCCACCAAAAGGCCGGAGCACTTGGACCAGTTGATCCGAGCTGAAGAGGCCGCGGTGTAGACCTCTTGGCACTCCAGATCAACTAGGTCCTGGGCACGAGGAGTACGTCATCAGCATAGGCCGACAGGACTACCCGCATGTCGGGCTCACGCAGCACCAGCCCGGTGAGCATCCTCCTCAGTAGGCAGAGGAAGGGCTCGATGGCCAGCGTGTACAGTTGCCTGGACAGGGGGCACCCTTGACGTACTCCCCGACTAAACGCCAAAGGTGCTGTCAGGGACCAATTCATCTTCACCAGACACTCTGCAGAGGCGTACAGCATCTGGAGAAGGCCCACAAATTGTGGGCCAAAGCCAAACGCCTGCAGGGTCTGTATGAGGTATCGGTGATCCACCCTGTCAAACGCCTTCTCTTGATCTATGGACAGGAAGGCGATTGACAGACCAGTCCTTTGCGTGTGGTGCAGCAGGTCCCGGACCAGAAAAATGTTGTCATGAATGCTCCGGCCCGGGATAGTATAGGACTTGTCGGGGTGAATCAACTCTGCCAGCACGGACTTGAGCCTCAGCGAGAGCGCTTTGGCTACGATCTTATAGTCCGTGCTGAGCAGTGAGACCCGTCGCCAGTTAGAGATCTGGCGGAGATCCCCCTTCTTCTGCAGCAGAGACACTACTGCTCGCCGGCACGAAAGGGGCATCTCACCGGTCTCCAGGGCTTAGGCCAGGACCTCAGTGAAATCAGGTCCCAGCATCTCCCAGAAAAACTGGAAGAACTCCACAGTCAGCCCGTCTAGTCCCGGCGCTTTTCCATGGGACATGAGACTGAGGGCTTCAGAGTGCTCGGCCAGATTCAATGGTAACTCAAGCCGCTCCCTTCCACCCTCGCTGACTGTGGGAAGCCCCTCCCATAAGACCCTGCATGCGTTCGGCTGGATGGACTCCGGAGAGAAAAGGTCTACGTAGAACCTCCGGGCTCTGTCCCGGATGCTCTCCGTGTCCATCAGAGGGGTACCGTCCTCTGCCAGCAAGCAGGTGACATGTTTACGGTTTCCCCTCTTTTTCTCCAGCGCGTAGAAGAGGCGCGACCCGCGACCCATCTCCCGAAGGAAGTGGATGCGGGATCGCACATACGCCCCCGAGCTCTCTGGTCTTCCAACTCTCGGAGAGCGCACTTCCTCTCCACGTACACACTCTGCAGGTATTGGTCCCCTGCCACAAACAGTCGCTCCTCGAGATCGAGCACCTCCCCCCTAAGGGCCTCGATCTCAGCATCGCGCTGTCTGCTAGCACCTTTGGCGTGCTCCTGACAAACGAGGCGCAGATGAACCTTGCCCACATCCCACCACTGCTCTAACGTGGCAAAGTCCGACCTGCAACCTCTCCAGGCCATCCAAAAGTCCCGGACCGATGTCGCGAACCCCTTGTCCTCCAACAACATATTGTTGAAGTGCCAATAGGCGGCCGAGGGCGCTGCTGGTAGTAGCACCACCGTCTCAGACGCACAATTGTGGTCCGAAAACGGCACCAGCCTAATGGCACTGGACTGGGCTTGCGACAGGCTGTGGTTGGATATATACAGCCTGTCGATCTGGGACCAGGACATCCGTTCACCCATATACACCCTAACATGGGTGAATTCAGTGGATGACCCGAGATGTTGTTCTCGCCAGACGTCTACCAAGGAGTTGCGGACGATGATCTCCCGCAGGGTCGACGCAGAGTACGGGTGTGGCTCCGGACCATTCCGATCCAGAGCCTCGAGGGTGCAGTTGAAATCACGCCTGGAACAACAGCTTTGGCAAGCAGCAGCTCTGGCTGAAAGGACTCCGAGAACAGGGTCATCACCCCACTAGATGATGAAGTGAGGTGGCTGAAGAAGACCCTGCCTCGCCACTCCAGATGCCAACTGGCTTCAGCCTCTGGAGTGGTATGGGTTTCTTGTAGTAAACTCACAGAATACCCTCCCTTCTGTAAAAAGGAGAGTACATGGAACCTGCGAAACCCGTCCCTTCAGCCATTTACATTAAGCGTACTGATGCTCAAAGCCATTGGTAGTCAGGAGTTTTCCTTGTGCTTCCCACAGGCGCTCAGGGTGCTGAATCCTGAGTAGCCATGTGGGCTCGCAACAAGTGGTAAAACTTCCGGGCGCGAATATGGTCAAGGGACCCGGAGTTTTTGGCCCTGTGGTTGGCCCTCATATATTCTGAGAGAGAGTGGAGAATGAGTGAGGCATCCTTCCACCTCTCGAGGGCCAACTGCACCTTCATATTTCTCTGCCCGTAGAGGGTACTTTCCAGGAACTTAGCTAGTTCCTGGGCAGGGATAACGGGGGTCAAGGAGTCCACCGACTCCGCGGTGCCAGAGGACTCCTTCTCACTGAGCAACAACTACTCGAGCTCCTCTTGGCTGATGATCTCAAAACCCCCACCCTTCCCTGCGGGGGTTAATTTTCTCAGCCTTAGAATGGGCCCCCCCTTTAGTGTTTTCACGGGGGGGTCCATAGTACCCTCTACGTTTGACCCCAGGGTGGAAAGTTCAGGGGCAGCTGGTGGTGGTTGGGTGGAGGCAGTGGTCCCCCGAGTGACCTTAGGGGCCACAGAGGCACGCAGTGCCTTGACCGCCTCCTCCACCGCCACCTGGGCAGATGAGATATCGCAGGGGCCTGCAGTAATCGTGAGAGGGTTCTCCGTGGCAAGCACCCCATGGGGAGGGTCCAGCCCAGCAGGCGCCTCCAGTAGAGAGCCCAACGTAGACTCCCCACAGAGACAGCCCACATCACACGCCTCCCCGATGTAATTTGGAGCGCTCGCCACAACACCCCCACTCATATTTGCCTCCCCCGCTCCATCCCCCACACCCCCAACCACTCACTTAATCCCACTCCCAGAGTCATCCATGGGGATCAGCCCAAGTTCATCCCCCTCCTCCGGTTACATGAGCTGGGGCGTAGCCTCAGGTGTCCCACCCGAAGGCGGCACAGCTGGAGGGGGATCCTGGCCGACCCCCGAGTCCCCGAAGACAGCTGCATCCGGTGTGGTATATCTACCGAAACACAAGTCCCCGGGGACTACCTTCCAACTGAGAGGGGTATTGGAAGGATCCCCAACGTCTATGTCCAGGGGCAAGGCCTCATACTGTTGAGCACTCTGGCCTTCCACCCCAGAGACGCTGGGTACCTCCCCTTCCCCTCTCACTTCCTCCAGATCCCCAAGGGGGTGGGGCTGTATTTTCGTGGGATCTGAAGTGGGATCCGGCCCACGCTGGCTGATCCTAACCAGTGGGCCGAACCAGGCCATCCTGTGCGGAACTGAAGCTATGTTCCGCTTCGGAGTCTTCAGACGGTGAACGTAGTACGGTTCACACTCCTTGACCTCAGCCACCCTCTTGTCAGTTTTAAACTTCTTCTTCCTGGGGATTGATTCCCCAGGAGAGGGTGCCGCTGCCTCCCCAGCAGGAGTTTCCTCCCGCTCCCCCGCACCCTGTACGGTGCTTACATTGGGGGTAGGGTGTTCTTGGGGGGAGACAGCAGCAACAGAGGGTGGCTGTACCAGGGTGGCCTTTTTCTTCTCCCTCTGGTTTGTGGGGAGAGGTGCAGACGTCACTGTCCGAGATGGGGCAGCGACATCTTCTACGGCCCTAGGGGGGACCTGAGCCCTCGAGGGCCCCACTGTGGTGGACACAGCAGTACAGGCTGTCTTGGCAGAGGGAGGAGGGGGTGCAGGAGCTGGGATAGGTCTTTTGTTCCCTTTGCGGCAACTCCTGCGAGCGTGCCCCAGCTCCTTGCACAAATAGCAACTAACCTCCGTGCCATAGTACACCGTGTACATGATGCTCTCGTAGGGCATCCCAAAGGACCCCTCCGCAGACTCTGTGCTCCCTGGCAGCAGCAGTTGTACCTGCCGCCTGAAGGAGAGAACGTGCCTCAGCGACCTGTCCCTGCAGCCCAACGATATTTTTGTTATAGGAGACTTGATATCTCCCAGGGCTTGCAGGTGTGGGCGCATGAGGCTGTCTGGGAGGAAGGGGGGCACATTAGAAAGAATTATCCTAGTGCCCAACCCTTCCATGGGTTCAATGGGGATGTAGGTCCCCCCTACAACAATACCCCTCTGCACCAGGGTGTGGGTGGCAGCCAGCGTACGGAGGAAGAAAACGCCCTTCCCGTAAATCTTGCTGGCTGCCACCACTGCAGAGGGACCCACTACATCCGCCACAGCCCTCACATAAGCCTCAATGCCCTGGCTAGGTGATATTGGGCACCTCACCCCATGCTTCCTGCTTAGACATGGTGTGGCCCCAGCGTTGAGGGCTTTGGCCATAGTTGGTGCTCCCAGGGACCTTAGGTCTTGGGGTCCGGTACCCAGGTGCAGCCCCTGTTGACCTACAATCTCTTCTCCCCTTAGGCATGATGTTGAAAAGCCTCTAGGTTAGGGGAGGAGGTAGTGCCCAGGGAGAGAGGTGCAGAGAGGAGCTGTCCCTTTAAGAACAAATTAACTACCTCTCTGCTATGGGAGGAAAAAAGTCAGCCTTTAAAACGCTGCAGTTTTTTCCTTTCCCTCCCTTATTAATTCCTCTCTCCCTAGTAAGGAGCTGCACCACAGTATTACTTTCTTTAAAAGCACAGAGCTCCCAAACCCAAATGAAAAAAAATCAACTTTAAATAAAAGTTAATAAGGCCTGGGACATAGTGCCATTGAGAGTGCTGAGGCGCGCTGAGGCTCAGGGAAAGCGGTGCTTTCCCTGGCCTTAAACTGCACGCAGTCAGGGGGCGGGCCAGTGACGTCACAAAGCTGGTTCGCCCTCATTGGGCGAACCGCTCACGTGACCGGCCCTGCGCTCCGGCAAGCGGGGAAATTTCAAAACTCCTTCAGACTCACGCTTCCCCAAGCGTGCTGACGCGTGCGCGAGCCCCTGCTAAAGCCGCTCTCATTGCGGCTGCAGGGGCTCAGTGCCGAGCAGCAGCACGGGTCAGCGCATAAGCGCTGACCATGCCCGAGGCCTAAGAGAACCAAACAACCAGTGGTGGGGGTGGGGAGAGGGGTTGAAGCTGCAGTTACCAGCCCAGCCAAAGTACAGCTGTGCTGGCTTGAATCACTGCAGCCCCTGTGTGAAAACAAAAACGGTTTTTAAACACCAAAATTAACCCCAAACTCTCTATAAAACACACAGTGTATTCCCCCACTGTTCCCACACCAAAATATATCAAGTGAAATTAAATCAGAAGACAATAAACCAAATTTGAAAGCAAATGTTTGGGAGCTCTGTACACACGCTTCTGAGTGGGAGTAGCAGTAGTAGTAGTGTTTGTGGGTGTAGCTGCAGAGTTTGTGTGTAGCAGCAGATTGTGTGTGTGTGTTTGTGTAAAGCTGCAGTGTGTGTGGTGCTGTTGTGTTGTATGTGTGTGTAGCAGCAGCAGCAGAGTTTGGATGTAGCTACAGAGTTTGTGTGAAGCAGCAGTTTGTGTGTGTGTGTGTGTGTGTGTGTCAGCAGCAGCAGTAGTAGTAGTGTTTGTGGATGTAGCAGCAGGGTTTGTGTGTAGTAGCAGCGTGTGTGTGTGGCTGCAATGTGTGTGATGCTGTTGTGTTGTATGTGTGTGTAGCAGCAGCAGCAGAGTTTGGATGTAGCTACAGAGTTTGTGTATAGCAGCAGTGTGAGTGTGTGTGTGCGTGCGTGCGTGCGTGTGTGTGTGTGTGTGTGTGTGTGTGTGTGTGTGTGTGTGTGTGTGTGTGTGTGTGTGTGTGTGTGTACACGGGGGCAGCAGTGCGTGGATATAGAAACCTGCAGTGTAAGTGTATATAGAGGTGCTTTAATGTATTTACCATTTTATTTTAATTAAAAAATCTATATAACTATAACAAAGTGTCTATTATTTATGGGAAAAGCCTACATTTAGCCTATAATAGTATTAATCCCCTCAGAACAGGGCATTACTGGCCAGTAATGCCCTGTTCTTCTGGGATTATTACTTAAGTAACACATAAAATGATGCATTAAATAACGCATGCATTATCTCCTAAACCATTGTTTAGGCAAAATATTAATTTTACGATCTTGACCCTTACCTTTAAGGCTATCCATAGACTAGTCCCCCATTACCTTCAGAACTGCCTAATCAGTAACACCCCCTATCGGGCCTAGGATTGGCCATCACCCTACAACTGATTGAGCCTTGGTTTAAGGTTTAATAAAGCCAGAGGGAGAACTGTTTTAAGAACCCCCCCCCCCCCCTCCCCCCAATATTTTGCAAGAACCTCCCTACTGTTTTAAGAAATCAGGAAGCTTTACTTCCATTCAGAAAGGAATGAAAAACCTTCCTTTTAAAACAAAGACGGGCAAACAGACCCTACTTCCCTGGCAGCCAGCTTTCCTGCTCCCATTTGTGTTTCCCGCCCTTTGTTGGTATTCCTCATTGTTCCCCTATATGTTTTCTTTCGGTGGGACCCGGTCGTACAGTAGGTCTGGGATGGGTGTCTTCCCTAAGTTCCTGCACGCACTCTAGAACTAAGTTTCTTGGTGAGTCGCACGTTAGAAATTTTTTTGGGAAATAAATAAATTCTTTTCAATAGCACAGTTGTTAAATAACGCACCAGCATTAAGGCACTGCAACATGTTAACGTGAGCGGTAACACTGCTACATCAGTATACATCCTGTAAAAAAAAATACGAAATGTAGTATCTTTCTAAAACAAATATAAAGAAAGTGTGCATGTTTGTTAACAGATTGTTTTCAGCTTTCATATGTGGGTAATGTTTTTCTTCCCAGCTATACAGAAACATGTTTTTTTAAAGTAGTGGTAATCCATACCCTCAGTACCATTACACTTTTACAACTGCACTCTTCCCCTTTGAACCAGACGTGTTATGTATCCCATTCATTTCTGGAGCTAAGGGTTTGACAGCAAATCATCATGTTGGTTCTTAAGTCCAACAGTAGGATATCCATATTTTATTGGATTCCATACACTTGTGGCTTAGTATATTACTAGCTAATGTGTGGCTTCTTCAGCCAAGTAACAGCCATACTATCAAGAGTTAGAAGGGTTCTCGGTCCACTCTCCAGTCTGGAGAAAGAGCACTCCTTTGGATCTGGTCGCAACAGCACAGTGGGCTATTACGCAGGCCCCACATGAAGGGAGGTTGCACATGGACTGTGTCCTGTCTGAAATCTATTGAAGGGCACCAGCAATCAACAAGGTGGCCGAAACCAGGAAGGTGATCTGACGGATTAGTGGGGTGTGGGCTTAGTGTGGATTGCTAAATAAATCACAAACGCTAAGCTCTTTTCCCCTTCCTCTAAATAACACAGGGTACTGTTTTTTACTAGTATAATAAACGTCGTAATTACAAATATATGTTATTTTACATAAACTTTGGAACACACATAGATCAGGTACATTGGAGGACACTTTTGCTTATTTCCGTTATCAGCTCTACTGAGGCTTCAATAGACCTTTGCTGTTTTTAACTGGACCAGTAGACTCAAATACCACTCATTTAGGTGACTGATATAAGCACAGCTACTGTATGCTTACTGTTTCTTTATATATGACGTATGTATAAAGGAAACGCATTAATGTTTTGTAAAGAGTAAAAAAAAAAGCTAATGGTTAGATGGCTACTGTAATTTACAGACACTTTTGGCATTGCTGTGAACATTTCATTATCATGTATGTTTTATCAATGTCCTCTTTTCTTTTTAGAGCTAAGGCTTGGCTCTAATGCATTTAGCCTAACTGGAAGAGACAAGAGTGATGTGTCTTCTGCCGGCATACTGGATCTTATTCTATTGGGAAGAGTTTACAGAAAGCAGAGCCAAATTAAGCCTTTGATATGAGTACACCTCACAAACACCATTGGCTTGCTATAAAAAATGAGAATGCAATATGGCTGCTAAAATGTCTACTTTCATGGAGGTGGCAGCAGTGACAGAAAATAGTTGCCAGATGCAATGAAACATGTTGGGGTACTGAAAACATACATCATTTTGCGGAGACAACTTTAAATTCAGTGTCTTAAAACTACTGGGACTTTTGAAGCGTTGAGTAGAAGTCAACTTGTTTGTTCTACTGGTATTTACGGTATATTTGGGGAGTCCAGTGCCTTTATGTACTTTATGACTCTGACTGCAATAAGAGCATGGATGGCTTGGTCAGCTAGTGACATAGCTGATGTCTTTGTCTTATGATGAGAAAAGAGAGGTTGCAGGATGTTTGTTAATGCAGACAGTGTTACTTGTGATACAGTATATATTAACATGGATCACCTGTCACTTGATACACATTTTGCATAATACAGAGGATTTTTGTATGAGGGCAATCTTGGAGCAAAGAACGTCATTTTCATTTTACGCCTCTTATAGTCAGTGTATCAAAGTCTTTGTTCCATTTTTTGAAGCAGGTGAATCAACTTGCGAAGGGTGTATTAAAAGGAAGGATTAGCAGTTATATGACACACAAATGATAAAGAGATACATCATACTTTGTGCCTCAGGGCATTCCCTTCTCTCCCTTCACTCTGTGTAAAACAACATGTCAGTTTAAATGTGGAGTTAACTTTGTACCCTCACAGAGCTTTCTCCTTTTGACACAACTGTGCACAGAAAAACACAATTTTACTGCTCCAAAATTGCATTAGTACATAGACAGGGGCATTAACACAGCTATTTCCTGTAACTCACTTACCTCTCGTATACAATACAAACATAAACACCCGTAATTATCAAGGTCTCCCAACTGCAACACTGGGGCAAAAGAACTACACTATCAAAACAAAAATTCCCCCTGTATAGTATGGAATCTTTTTCCTTGATAAATCTAATAGAGTTGTTTGGCTCCAGTGTTTCGGCCAGGGGCGTTTGATACATATCCTGCAATATCACCAGAGGGTATACTAGCAAATAACATGCAAAACCCATTACAGTATGCATAATTTCCTGTCCCTTTAAAATACTGTAATGTATACCTTGTACAGGGTGATATATAATGGTGAAGATACATTTGGGTTATAATACCCTGCTGCTCCTAAATAGCTATGACATTAAGTTCATGACATATGTTCAAAATATACATTACTGCTATGACACAAATCTGCTGTTGGCATGTAACTTCAACACAATGACAGAGAGGGATTCTTGGGATTTTTTCTATGTGATTTTGTCAGTTAGTTTGTTGATTTATTCTGTTAAAGTTCCTAATTTTATATTTTAATTATTGCAATAATGATTGCTAATATGTGTACATATGTTAACTAGGCAAATAACAAAAGGCTAATTAAATAAATTAAATGGACTGTGAACTTGTGTATGAGTAAGTGTATATATTTAAAATAAAAAACTATATTAAGGTTATGTAATGGGTATACTGTACCTGACTTCTGAAAATCAAGTGTTAAGGGTTTCTGACCAATAGTCTTTGCATACTTGTTAATCACAAATCATATCACATTTTTCTTCTGCAATTCTCTGATAGCGGCACATTTTAAAATGTAAAACAAATTAATTATACACATGTACAGTATGGGAAAGAACCACTCATTAGCTGAAGTATGACATACAATGTGCTTTGAGTAAGCAGAGCTCTCTCTTGTCACATGTTTAACCACCCATTAGCTTAAGTGTGCCATGGCATGTGCTTTGGGTGAGCAGAGCTCTGTCACATGTTTACCATATATATATAGTTGTTTACTACAAAGGAAGTGTGACTCATCAGTTTAAGTATGCAGTTGCTAGAACACTTAGCACTGATTAGAGGAAGCCTAACAAAAAATGCTGTAAATAATAGCCTAGGCTTGAGATAGTGCCAGAAGCTTCATCCATGGACCGTGCAGGTGCCTAAACAAGAATTCCCCTCGCTCTCTTGGGATCAGGCTAGACTGATTGGAGCTTCCCTGGGTGCTTGGAGCGTTTTCTTGTCGTACAGTATGCTGTTTAGCTGTGCAAGCTGTAACTGAGAACATAACCAAAGCTAAGTAAAATCCATTTTGATTACCTCTAAGACTATTTACTGACTCAGAGTGTGCAAGTTATTGGCTGAATCCAGAATCTTTGCATTAAATTTGGCATAGCCGGCAGAACTCACCCAGAAACTTACACGTGTCTGATGGAACAGAAATTTGATAGGAGTGGGGGAAACTGACATGTTTATTCATTATGAGTATTTGGTTGGTGTTATGTTTAGCTGTCGGCAACAGATTATGTTCAAAAAGAAGACAGGAAATATGGGGGACAGGGGAGGGAAAGAACGGCTCCATACCCGGGTGGGTGTCACGGAAAGGGGGTGGCTGGCCCGGTAATAAAGGGGTTACACCCCAGCTGGCCTCCCCTACCGTCGTGTGGGAGGTGAGGGGTTAACTATGATAATGGTTAAGTGTATTTTTATGCCCCTGCCTCAATACCAAAATGTATGTCACTGATTACATGTGTTTTCTACCCTTACAGTGTATGCACCTAACACATACACTGGGATCAGGTCGGGAGGGAAAGGGTTAACCGCGTGTGTATGTTTATGGCCCTTTGTTCCCCTTCACGCCTTTTTAACCCCCATTTGCAGCCTGTCCCATAGGTCGCGATTGGAGCTCCATAGAAGTCTAGGGAGATTTTGAGGTTTTGGGCCCGATATCAAGAAAGACAAGCAGGTGGCGCCCGAGAGGAGGAGCAGCGCTTTTCCCATTGAAATGAATAGGCATAATGCATTTCAATGGGGATCCCTCGAGTCCGCTCTCCAAGAACGGAGTTGGCCACCTGCCAAACCGCAGTACCCAAAAATAGCTACAACTTCAACGAAAGGCTTTGATCACTCAATTAACGTGGGAACTTGGGAACTTGGTCGCGGCCAAGTTCAAACATATTAAAATTGTAACTTGGGTTCTGGGGCAGCTAGCGGTCCAATTCTTTTTGCCCCTAGCTCAGGGGGACCCCCTTACTCAACCCCAACTGGGTCTGACGGGTAATTGTCACGGGAAAGGGTCGCAGCCGCCACAATGGTCGCCGCCATTGACCACGATGGCGGAGAAAAGCCGCTAGGTTTTAAAACGCAAAGTGCGAAAGTGAAAAAACATGAAACCATTATCTCCGGTTCGGTAAGGACTAGGGGGCTGGGATTTGGCCAGCATGCAGTCACAGCTCCGGCATGATTGCATGGCAATTTCCAGCCCTCCGATCAACCGAACGGAGTGTGGTTAACTGTTTAAATTGTGGTTTTGCTATTGACTCCAATGGCGGAGAAATGCAATTTGTAAAACATGTCGTTTTAAAATCTAATATTGTATCTCAGCGAGCTGAAACTTGGCCACCATGGAGTGTCCCCTCCAGCATGAGGGTATGGCAAGTTTTAGCCCGCTCGGCCCAACCGAACGGAATGTTTGGATGTATATAAAATATTGTAAATCCACTATATTTTATGCCAACAGGAAAGCCCGCTAAAACTTCTGGCCCATAAGGTATGCTAATGGCCAGGGGGCGACAGTGGGTCTACAGTAAGCCCACTGATCAAAGGCTCCCCCACCCTGATTAAGTATTCTAGGGCGGAGAAGAGCAGGACGTGGATACGTGCTTCACACCTCTGGTCGGAGTTTCCCGGGCCAGAATCCCAAATGACAGACTAGGAGACGCCAACCTTTTAGTGTGGGGTTCAGGAAATGGGACTCTGACCAGAGGATTGTGCGCATGTGCCAGCTCCCTGGGGGCAGGTACCAAAGTGCTTCCCACGTTAGCTGGCAAAGAGCCATTAGGTGCAGGTAATTGTCATCCAATACCTGAGACCCAATGTTAGGGTATAGAGCCAAAATCACATAAAAATGATGGTAAGCTATATGCCCAGTGTCTTCGTTATCCCATCTGAATGATGCCTGATGAACTGCTAACCTGAATCCTGGTTATTTCATTATTCCTTCCCTAAGTAAGTGTCTATATTTCCATTTGTTATTTGTCCAATACTGTGTGTCCACCTGTCTTTTAAGGAATAAAATCTCTTTATTATATCACAGTCTTATTCAATTCAACCCAGTTATTTGGCGTATATTATAACCCTGTAAACTACCGTGACAGTGGGTTAGATCCGGACCCTGGGCACACATAGCCGAGGAACGAATGAAATATACCCCCCCGGTACACCAAGAAGTAGGTGAAAAGCTGGGATATCAACCCGGTAAAATTTTTCGGGCTATAAAGAAGGGGAGCAGATAGCCGCAGCAGAAATGGGATGGATAATGTTTCAGGCACTCCAGAAGGAAGCCCAGGTAAGGGAGATAGTGGACCTGCAACTGCAAGCAGTCCAGGACCAATTGTCTGTAGTAAAAGAGTATATGAGGTCAGCGGGGGCTGCTCCTTTGGGATAGGGGTGGGGACAGTGTCAGGTTCTCAGGAAAGGAAGCAGTGACGATGGGGTCTATGACTAATGACCCACTACTGAGACAATCTTTTATGACTCATGAATACGGGGACCGAGGTGACAATCATACAAGAGAACCCCGATATAGATAAAGGAGAAGGAGTGTATATAGAGGGTCTTCGTGGGGCAATCAGGGCAATTTAGGTTACAGTGCACTTGGCAATCAGTGTAGTGGTAGCCTAAATCCTGGAAAACATGCTGGGCATAGATGTATTGCTTGGTCAAAGCATACAAACAGAGTGGGGGATGTTCACATTTGGGTTCCCTCATAAGTCCTATTATTTATGGGCGATCAAGGAAATAATAAGAGGACATGCCAAATGGACCCCCATACGAATACCTGCTCCAGGACAGCCTGTATGTTTGAAACAATATAATTTGCCAGGGGGCACAATGAAATAGGGGACACAGTGCAAGAATTGTTACAATCGGGTTATTTGGCCGCCATGTGAAGATTTAAACGTGGAGGAATGGGAGATTGCATGGTTCACAGATGGAGCGACCCAGATAACAGCACCTGCGGTGGGCAGCACCTGAATATAACCCCAAACATGATGTCATCCTCCAAGATCAAGGGACAGGTGGTACCGGCCAATTTGTCGAATTACAAGTTATACTGATGGTGATTCAAGAAACCACACAGGCTCTGTTTCTCTATTATTACAGTTGTGCCTGTCACAAAAGACTTACAACATGGCTGGCAATTTGGAAAGAGAAAAACCTTTCCAAGATATACGGCAAGCCAGTTTGGGGCGGTCCAGAGATTTGGGAAGAACTCTGGACAGCAGAAAATACATAGACAATCCATATAGGACATGTTGATGCCCATTTAGCCGAGGGGAGGGTCCGAATGGGGATGCTGAAGCACTAGCCAAAGTGGCTGAGATCCGGATGCTAGACCCAGTCCTCCTTAATTTGACCAATTGGGCTCACGAAACAGCTGGATATAGAGGCACACAGGTCACCTATGAATGGGCCCAGCGTCAGGGGTTACCTATAACCCTGGATATGTTAAAAACTGAAGAACCAATGTCCTGTGTGTGATGTTCTCAAGCAAAAGCCGTTGAAGAAAAAAGTCCAAGGGGGTTTGAGAAGGGGCGCTGGCCCAGGCCAGGTCTGGCAAATAGACTTTATAGGTCCACTGCCAAGAGGCCAGGGAGGACTACTCTACTGCTGCGGATACATTCTCAGGACTTATAAAGGCATTGCCCAGCAGAAAAGTGTAGCAGGGCACTACTCCGCGAATGCTACAGCAGATTGTGACTGCGTACTGTATGCCTGAAGAAATACAATCAGATCAAGAGACCCATTTTACTGGCCACATTGTGCAAGCATGGGCTAAGGACTGTGGGGTGCAGTGGACATTGAATATTCTGTATCATCCACAGGTGGCTGGTTTGGTAGAGCGGAGTAATGGTTTATTAAAAGAGCACATTTGCAAACTCACCACGACACAGAAACTAAGGGGGTGGGCTGGAGTCCTTCACAGGCTTTACTCTTATTGAACATATGCCCAATATGGTCAAGAACTAGCCCATACAAAAGAATGTTGGGACAGGGGAAAGCCATACCCCATACACGGTTACATTTAATGTTTGAGGGCCAAACCCCCCCGGCCCTTGCGCCACAACTGGTATGAAGTTAGCACCTTTTCAGGGATAACAGCTACAGGCAGAGCAGAACCAGTCACTTTTTCGCTAGGCATTTATGGGGAATTGTAGGAATGGAGCACAGTGTTTTTCTACCTCTCACCCTTGCTAACAGACAAGGGCCGGTGCTGGGAGATACTGGTAGGGAAGAGGCCTCTGTGAATTGACTCAGACTTACAGATGGACAGTAATACTAGGTAATGCCGAAGGAGAGAGCATTTCAGCAGGTGTACACCTGGGGTATGTGGGAATCTATGTACCATTAAACAAAGGAGGACGTAAGCAAGGAGCCACCGTATTAGTATTACAAGGGGCCCTTCACCCTGAATATGTTCCTGCCTATTGTTTAATAGGTTAATTGATATTTGTTTTTTTGTTTGTTTTGCTGTGTCCAGGGATATCTGGATGCCCGGGATCCACAGCATACCGAACACTTTGTCCAATCAAACATACCAGGCGAATTGTCGGATCTGTGGAGCCACCTCGGTGCGCAAAGATACCCGTATACGAATTGTAGGATCTGTGGAGCCACCCCAGTGCACAAAGAAGATGGTTACCTGTATGTGGGTTTTCCATGGACTATTGTAAGGATTCTGCTCGATCCGTGTCGGGTTTTGCTGCCAATTCATATTTTCTAGGTTGCCTGCCCTTTCTGCTCAATTTGGCCATTTTGTGTACTGGCATCCTGCTATATAAGGCTGCAGTTCCTGTGGGTGTTGCCGAAAAGGTTCTTGCGTATGCAGTTCCTGTTGTCTTCGCTGTCACGCCTTACCCTTGCGTTTGTTTGGATTCCCCTGTTGCTGACCCCGGACCATGACGCTGCTTTCTGCCAGCCCTCTGCCTGTTTACTGGACTTTGCACCACTGCCGCCAACCCTGATCCCTGCCTGTTTAACGAGGTCGGATACTCTAACAGGACTCTGTCCCAGGGCTCTGGTCAGTTATTCTGCATCCCTACCTCAGCCCTCAGCATCGTCACATTTTGCTCGGCCTAACATGGACCCCGCTGAGGTAGCGCGAGCCGTATCTCTCCAAGGGGAACTACTCAGAGATCATGAGACACGTCTCACCCAGCAAAACCAACAACTGGCACACATTTCTAGCCGACTTCAGGACATTATCATCCGGCTGGATACATTCCAGGTGGGTTCTACCCCTGCACTGCCATTGCTGGCATCATCTCCAGCACCAGCTCCGTCATTCCCTATGCCCAGGGAACCATGGATCCCGATGCCTCTACGTTATGGAGGGGACCCTATGACTTGTAGAGGATTTTTGAACCAGTGTTCGATCAAGCCCTCCATGTTCTGCACCCATCGATCCAGGGTAGCCTACGTCATTCCCCTTACTTACAGATGAAGCTATGGCCTGGGCCTCCCCTCTCTGGGAAAAGGAATTCCCACTTATTGACAACACCGCTGACTTTCTCCAAGCAATAATTAGAGTTTTTGACGCTCCCGGTCGTGGGTCGTCTGCTTCTGCTACGTTCCTTCGAATCCGGCAAGGAACCCGCACTGTGGTCCAGTATGCCATTGAATTTTGTACCCTTGCTGCGGTGACGGGCTGGAACAATGAAGCTCTGCAGACAGCATTTTGGCAGGGCCTTTCTGAGTATTTAAAGGCTGAACTGACTTGCTGGAATACCCCTGTTGCAGGGTACATGCAACTACACACGCGGGTTTCTTGACAAGGCTTATTTATTTAGCCTTAAAAGATATACAGCACACAAAACAAAAATAGCTTTTCATCAGCAAACAAAAGGAAAAAATGGCTTTTCATCAGCAAACAAATGAAAAATGGCTTTTTCTTCAGCAGACCAAACAAAACAGTTCTCTTTAGCAGACAGTTTAAAAATAAGGCAGCTACCCTTTTCTATGCAGGGGACAGACAGTTTATAATTCATCTACTTTGCTCACAGACCTTGTATCAGTAATCTCTTCAGTAGCTTACTCCTCTCTCCTCAACAGCCAGCACCCATGTGTCTACAGCCTGGGGTTTTAACACACCTTGATTAGGCAGCTGGGATCCAACTAATTGTCCTGAGGTTCCCAGCTGAAGTTAACCTAGTCACTGCAGCACTGCAGACTAGACATAGGTTTTCCAGGCATGTAGCTGGTGGCTTTTATTTACCCTGTCACAACCCCCAAGGACCTGGAGGAATTAATTGCACTATGTATCCGAATGGATCTCCGGATGTGAGAACAACAGATCGAGCGAGACCGGGCCGCAAGAACCCAAATAATTCGGCTTGCCCCCAACTTTCAGACTACTCTTACTACAGCTCTCTCAGAGGAGGAACCAATGCAAATAGGTGATACCAAATTACCTGAGCAGGAGAGAACTAGGAGACGTGTCAGGGGGCTGTGTCTGTACTGTGGGCTCAAAGGTCATCTTGCCTGAAAATTGTCCTAAATCCAGAAACTCCAGTGCCCAGTGAAGATAGAGGAATATTCTCTGGCATTTCTTCTATTCCTCCTCCGTCACAACCTTCACAGCTGCTCCTGCCAGTTTCACTCTCCTGGAGACCAGCCTCCATCTTCACTCAGGCTTTTGTGGATTCAGGGGCCACAGGGAATTTCATTGGGCATGCATTTGTGAAACTCCACTCACTTCCTCTCCGTACTAGAAATATTCCGTTAGCGTTAGTGACTATTGATGGAATACCTCTGATACCTGGGACCATCACCCTCAAGACGAATCCTTTGCTGGTTACAGTTGGAGCACTTCTCAAAGAAACACTGTCATTCTATGTTATTTGCTCGACCTTGACTCCAGTGATCCTAGGACTTCCCTGGTTGCTGCACCACAACCCTAAGATCGATTGGATGACCACTCAATTGACAGCCTGGGGACTTAATGGCCGTGGATCCTGTCTCCCGGTGTCTCGCACCATCTCCGAGGTTCAGCTAAGTATCTGAGATCTTTATTAAGGAGATATTTTGCCTCATGGAGTCCCCATGGATATAGTCTCGGACTGCGGATACCAATTCGTCTTAGATTTTAGAAGGCCTTCTGTCAAAGGATGGGAATCTCCCTTCATTTTTCTTCTTCGTACCACCCCCAGTCCAACGGACTCACGAAAAGAGACAAACAGTCCTTGGAACAATTCCTGCAATGTTTTGTATCTGAACGTCAGGATGACTGGGTTTATCTGCTCCCATGGGCCGATTTTTCCCACAACTCTATGAAGCATGATCCACACTGGAATCTCCATTCTTTTGTACCTACCGATACCACCCTGCTGCCCTTCCTCTCTCCGGAGTTCTTGCAGTGGATTATAAGATCCAGGAACTTCAATCACTCTGGAAGAAGATCCAGACGAATCTGACCAAAGCTGCACTCAGCCAAAAACCCAGGCGGATAAACATCTATGACCACCTCCCCGTTTCAAGTTTTCCGTTTCCAGGTTTCAGCCTGATCATGATTGTGGATCAAAAGATCTAAGCTTTGAAAATACTGTTATTAATGAAATGCTAAGGTAACGTATGTGTGCATGCGTACGTGCGTGTGGTTCCACTTAGATCTTAACAAATGCACATATTTCTCTACAGCACTGTTTACCATTTATTTGTAGAAAGTGAGTATTAATTCCTGATGCACCTTAAAGTTAGAAATGTGCTGATCATTAAAAATAATGCTATACGTTTTTTTAATTAGTTTTGCTTTAATATTAGAAATGAAATTGTGTATAACAGACCAACATTTTTATATAACAACACCAGTGTTGTTTTGCACTGGCTTATTTTAAAACCTTTTTAAATACTTAGTACAAGTGAATTAGTTAATAATTAATGAATATTGACTAGTTAGGCACCAGTCACCATTAACTATTTCAAAGAAAGTAATTGTGACGGTAGGGGGTAGCTGGCCTTCATTAATAAAGGTGAAGCCCGACTGGCTGCCCCTAAAACTGTGTGCCATGGGCTGAAGTGTCAGCTCTTGGGTCTAGTAATGCACTCTGATATGTTTCCCTGAATTTCTATTCCCATTTTACTGTCCCCTGTAAGCTCCATAGCTAGGCATGCCATGTGTAGTTAGGTCCCCAGTTACAAGATAACTACAGAACAGGGACTTTGGAAATGGGAGTGTAAGGGTGGATATTGGGGGCAACTAGACGTAAAAAGTGTAGTAAATGTTGCTGACCGGAGTAGCCGGTAGTACTGGTATTTTACCCACAAATCGCGTATGATTTGTGGGGATCCGTCTGTGGATGAAGACGGGGTATATTGTATGGACGTCTGTGACGGGGTGAAGTCAGGTACTGATAATTATGCCTGGGAAACATACATCTGAGTCCATAATCCAGCACTCAAAAGGTTAACCCAGTAAGAATACTTGGGCAATCAGGAAGCTGAGACAGCTGACAACCAGCTTGACAAGAAGGCTACTGCTTGTAGTAGGTTGATGACTCAGACTACAGAGCTGTCCTGTGCAAGCTCCTCTCCATAAGGATTTCCTGAACTCTCTAGGGACAGAGATTCCCAAACAAAGATACAGTAAGGACTTTAATATTGTTCCATAACTATTGCGGTATATGTTATGGGGTTGGGAACTGGACAAAGCCAGCCAGCACGATAGATAGGGCCTGGAATGTTTAGCAAGATCTCCCTATGGGGAGTAGGCGTTCTTTTTATGAGTTTTGTTTTGCCTTAAAGGGACAGTGTGCCCAAATGTTTATTTGTGTTGTGGAGAAATAAAACCGCTCAACATTTAGTTTATCAAGTAGGAAAAGGTCATCACAGCTCTACCTTAATATTCGTTAGTATATGAAAGATATGGCGGTGCATAGGGAGTAAGAGATATGTTTATCAAATGATCAAATGGTGATCACAAAAAAGAATCCCACTAATTTGCACACAGCCTAATTGACTTGGTAATTAGACACAAAGAAATGTGTCAATTCTTGCATATATAATGCAAACACCAGGAGAGGTAAGTACAAAAAATAATAAAATTTTATTTATAACTCTTCTATATGAAAAAATATATACACACTATAATAAAATGATTAAAAAACTAGAGTATGCCTGTTATTTACACAATACACCCAGAATATGTATATATGTGTCCCCAAAGTGTAGTTAGATACCAAGTGTGCTATAGCCAAATTCTGTCACTGATATCAAATTATAATCTTCTACACGTAAATGGGGTAAGTATACGTATATACAAAAATGGAGAGCAAGAAACAAACCCAATATATGGTCTGTATTTGAATAGCCCTACACAGAGGGTAGGAAGGGCGATTTGTCAGGTCTGGAGAACAAAAGGCACCCTGTTGTAAGGAATCGGGGGCGTGACCCCTCCTTACCCACTACCAGTACTGCAGCGGCTGCTGCCCCTGCCCCCCGTCGCTACCCATGCCGCCACCCAGTACATACCTTGAACGCTGCCGTCGCCATCGTCGATTCTGGTACTGGTGTTACAGACTCTCAGCTGTGCTCAACTACTTCCTGGTCTCTCAGCCACTCACGAGCAGCTCCTCGACACGCCCCCGCCATGCCCCTCGTCCGGATTGGTCACTGTCGCTTTAAATATCCTGCTTTGCCTTCACTTCCTTGCTCTGCATAGCTCCTTGCTACCTGTGTCGTGATCTCTTGTGTTTATTCCCTACAGCTCTTCCTGAACTCAGCTTTCCTACAGACTACTCTAACCTCTAAGACACCCGGACTCTGCTACGGATTTTTACTACGGAACTTTCTATATCCTCGGACTCGGCAAGTACTTGACCATTCTTTATCTACATCCAGGTCTGGCCACGCTACTACGCCACATCCCGGACACGCCCCCTCTGCTGTCGGTGCGTATACTCTACATCCCACCTCAGTACAGGGGACTGGTCTGGTCTGCGGGCTGCACAGCGTGACATTATGCAGAGCCCAAATGCAGACCTGGCTGAGGTGGGGGAGCTTATTACGTCCGTTAAACAATGCATCCTGTCTTTTGGAACGCAGATTACCAATTTGATTCAACAACTATCCACTCTCTCACTACAGTCCACTCCACCACCAGCAGCAGTCGCACCTTTAAGAATCCCTACACCTAAAGCTTATGTGGGTGACCCTCTGGCCTGTCGAGGGTTTTTGAACCAGTGTGAAATTCAGTTTGAAATATCTCCAAGCCTCTTTCCTAACGGACGCACCAAGGTTGCCTATGTTTACTCTCTCTTAACAGGGGATGCTTTGGCCTGGGCTTCTCCCATCTGGGAGCTGCGTCCGGAGACCACGTCGAATTACCAGATTTTCCGCCAAGAATTTCAGCAGGTATTTGATATTCCTGTTCGCAAAGATACTGCTGCCTCTTCTTTAGTTCATTTGTCTCAGGGTCCTAGGTCTGTAGCCAAATATGCACTGGAATTCCGGACCGTCTCAGCAGAGACTAGTTGGAATTAAGAGGCACTTATTGCTGTATTTTGGCAAGGTTTGTCCGAATCTGTAAAAGATGAACTTGCAGTCCAGCCCCGACCCCAAGCATTGGAGGATTTGATCGCACTGTGCATACGCGTGGATCTGCGTTTCCAGGAGCAACGTCACGAACGCCAACGTCCCAGGTTCGTGCTTACTGACTCTCCTTATCTTAGGCCTCCTCCGACTTTTCGCCCTCTTCCTGATGCTATAGAACCCATGCATATCGGCAGTCAGCGGATCCGTACTCCCGACAGGACGGCCGAGAGGGTTCGCCGCCAGAATGAGGGCCTATGCTATTATTGTGGATCACCAGATCATGTGGTACGTTTTTGTCTTTTGAGGCCCAGGGAACAAACGGGACTAGCCACGCAAGAGGGACTTACCCTCGGATCAATTTCTTCTCGCTCCCCCTCTAAAGAGGAACTCCCTAAGAGGATTATGCTCCCAGTTTCGCTTGAAAGCCCGAATTTTCATGTAACTACTGCTGCTTTTCTCGATTCAGGCTCCGGTGGTAATTTTGTGGACCAAGAGTTTGCCACTCGTAACAAGATTTCTCTTATCTCCAAGAAAGCACCAATTGGACTCGAAGCTATTGATGTTCGTCCTTTGCAACCTGCTTTTATCACGTTAGAGACCCTCCCTCTCACTTTATCTGCCGGTTCTCACGAGATTATCTCCTTTGACGTAATTCACTCTCCTGATGTTTCAGTTATCCTTAGGGTTACCGTGGTTACAGCATCACAACCCATGCATAGATTGGAGGGACTGCAAACCGATTCAATGGGAGCCAGAGTCAGACGCCTCATCCTCACCAGTCATAGCTCCTGCCACAGTTATCACTGGAATGGAAACGCCTTCTGATAGCAACTCCACTCTTCCCAAAGTATATGCTGATTTCATCGATGTTTTCAGTAAGTCTCAGTCAGAGGTCCTGCCTCCTCTTAGACCCTATGATTGTCCCATTGATCTGGTCCCTGGTGCCGTCCTGCCAAAGTCTAAGTCCTACCCCTTGTCTCTCCAAGAGACTCCATGGCAACCTACATAAAAGAGAATCTTGAGAAGGGATTCATTCGCAACTCTTCGTCTCCTGCCGGTGCCGGTTTCTTTTTTGTGAAGAAAAAGGATGGATCCCTGAGACCATGAATTGACTACCGGGGCCTCAATCTCATTACTGTCAAAAAACGGTATCCCCTGCCTCTGATTTCGGAACTGTTTGATAGGCTTCAAGGGGCCAAGATTTTTTCCAAGCTAGACCTCCGAGGAGCCTACAACCTCAGACGTATTCGAAAAGGCGATGAATGGAAAACCGCCTTCAATACAAGAAGTGGACACTACGAGTATCTCGTGATGCCATTTGGTTTATGCAATGCTCCTGCTGTCTTTCAGGATTTTATGAATGATGTCTTCCGCGATGTCCTCAATTCCTTCATTATTATTTACCTTGACGATATTCTAATTTTTTCTGGGAATCTTCAAGATCATGTCCAGCATACTAGACTTGTCCTCTCTCGTCTCCTTGTCAATAATCTCTACGCAAAGCTCGAGAAATGTCTTTTTCATCAATCTTCTACCTCCTTCTTAGGCTATATCATTTCAGATAAAGGATTTTCGATGGACCCAGAAAAACTTAAGGCTGTTTTGGATTGGCCCCTGCCCAATTCTCTTAAGGCCATTCAACGTTTTTTGGGCTTTTCCAATTACTATAGGAAATTCATCCGGAATTTTTCTACCACTGTGGCTCCCATCACTGCGCTTACTAAGAAGGGAGTCGACCAATCTGTGTGGCCTCCGGAGGCCGTCTCCGGCTTTGAAACCTTGAAGCAAGCTTTTGTTTCGGCACCCATCCTTTGTCCTCCTGATACTAATCTTCCATTTACGTTAGAAGTGTAAGCCTCTGATTGTGGTGCGGGTGCCATTCTCTCCCAGAGACTCTCCCCTCAAGATAAATTGCACCCATGTGGATTTTTTTCGAAAAAGTTCTCCCCTGCTGAAAAGAACTATGATGTTGGCAATAGAGAACTCCTGGCCATCAAGATGGCTTTACAGGAGTGTGCGACACCTCCTGGAAGGCTCCCGCGAACCAATTGCTATTTTGACAGATCATAAGAATCTTCTCTATATCGAAAGTGCACGTCGTCTAGGATCTCGTCAAGCCCGCTGGGCACTTTTTTTTTCAAGATTTAATTATACTCTATCGTACATTTCTGGCATGAAGAACATAAAAGCTGATGCCTTGTCCAGACAATTTTCCCCTGAGGAAAAATCCGAAGAAATCACAGAAACAATTGTACCTTCAAAATGCATAGTCTCTGCCAACTCTTTTGATATTCTTGAAAAGATCGTAGAAGCCCAGTCACAGTTTCCAAGTGGTCTAGAGGTACCGGAAGGAACTCTTTATGCCGCCCCCAAGTTTCGTCAAAAGATCTTGGAATGGGGTCACTCCGTCCGGTCAGCCGGCCATCCCGGCTTCAAGAGAATTTTGGATCTCATTAAGCGCACCTTTTGGTGGCCTAATATGGCAAAACTCATTCACGAATTTACACGCGCTTGTCCACTTTGTGCGCAGAACAAGACTCTTCATCAAAAGCCTTCCGGGTTACTCATGCCTCCGTCCATGAACATTCCCAATGCGTTCCATGTATCCCTGCTCAAGCCTTTCGTTCAGAGCAATCGCTTCCCTGCAAAAGCCCGTAGACCCAATCCTGTTATGGTCCAAGGACACTCTGAATTCGAGGTACAGTCCATTGTGGATTCCCGTATATCCAGGGGAAAAGTACAGTTCTTTGTACATTGGAAGGGCTATGGTCCAGAAGAGCATTCCTGGATATCAAGGGAAGACATTCATTCTCCAGCTCTACTCAATCGCTTCCACAAGAAGTTTCCACAGAAGCCTTGGATGGAGGGGGGTACTGTAAGGAATCGGGGGCCACGTCCCTTGCGGCGTGACCCCTCCTTACCCACTACCAGTACTGCAGCGGCTGCTGCCCCTGCCGCCCGTCACTACCCATGCCACCACCCAGTGCATACCTTGAACGCTGCTGTCGCCATTGTTGATTCTGGCACTGGTGTTACAGACTCTCAGCTGTGCTCCACTACTTCCTGGTCTCTCAGCCACTCACGAGCAGCTCCTCGACACGCCCCCGCCATGCCCCTCGTCCGGATTGGTCACTGTCGCTTTAAATATCCTGCTTTGCCTTCACTTCCTTGCTCTGCATAGCTCCTTGCTACCTGTGTCGTGCTCTCTTGTGTTTATTCCCTACAGCTATTGACCCGGTTCATCTGAAAACCCCCTCTGGCTCCTGAACTCAGCTTTCCTATAGACTACTCTAACCTCTAAGACCCCCGGACTCTGCTACGGATTTTTACTACGGAACTTTCTATATCCACGGACTCGGCAAGTACTTGACCATTCTTTATCTACATCCAGGCCTGGCCACACTACTACGCCACATCCCGGACACGCCCCCTCTGCTGTCGGTGCGTATACTCTACATCCCACCTCAGTACAGGGGACTGGTTTGGTCTGCGGGCTGCACAGCGTGACACCTGTAAAGACACCTTTTGAGTATGCCAGACTTGGTGGAGCCTACCCAGCAGGTGGAATCGGTTAGCTGGAGGAAGATGGTGCTCGTAGGTGCATTTCCCATTGGCTAATTCATATTTCCTGCCCACCCGGCTTTTCGAGCCAGCTTGGCATGCCTCCTCCTCTGACGTCAGCAAAGAGACGAGCCCATGTTTCTATTGGCTAGTGAGAGGGAATTCCCACGCTCTACTTAGTCGCTCCTCCTACTTCCATGCTGAAAATAGAACAGCAGGGGTTATGTAAGGAGATGGCCGAGACAGAGAAACGGACCATCCCGTAACTTGAGTCTGTGAAGCGCGGGCGGGTTTTTCAAAGTTGCTCTGTTATGAATAACAGAGCAACCGGCTTAGTTTCTGAAGCTAGGAAAGCCTGCCTTGCAGAGACTAAGGGTATCATGCAGTAAGCAGCGAAAAAATGCATTCGCCATTTTAGGAATTCGCCATGTTTTTGGCGAGTTAAACTGTCTGTATGCTGTAAGGGGCGAATCCCTGGCGAATGAATTAGCCACCACCATTTGATGAAATGGCGTGTAACCGGTGGCGGGATGGCTGCCTGGCGAGAAACTGCCGAGAAGCCGCCCCCTGGCGAGTTGTGTTTGCAGCAGAGAGAGATCCGCTGCTCTCTCGGCGCAAACATCAGCACAATAAAAATTATTTTTAAAACAACTTTTATTCATAGTGTACATGTGCAGGGGGTCTCCGGAGCTGAACCGCATTGGTTTCAGGTCGGGGGACCCCCTGCTCCCCGAGATACAGACCCCTTTATGAGGTGCCGGTATCCCTCTGCATTTAAAGGTCCCGATCACGTGACCGCGGCATGTAAACAAAGCAGAGGGATACCGGCACCCCCTAAAGGGGCCTGTATCTCGGGAAGCAGGGGGTCCCCGGACCTAAAACAAAAACGTTTCTGCTCCGGAGACTCTCTGCACATCTACACTATGAGTAAAACACACATATCAATAAAGACTCGTTCCTTACCTTACAGGGTATCTGCTACGGTAGCGAAGCAGCATGAATATTTATTTAATAATACTGTACAGTGAGCAGGGGGTCCCCCGAGCTGAACCGCATCACTTTGTGGACCAGGGACCCCTGCTTCCCGAGTTGCAGGCCCCGGTATGTGTGATCGGATGGGCAGTGTCGCCGCCATGTTTATAGCGTCCCATAGGCTACGTGCCCGCAACAAACATGGCGTCCACACTGTAACCGATGCCCCAAACCGGGGCCTGTAACTCGGGAAGCAGGGGGTCTCTGAGCCACAAATAAATGCGGTTCAGCTCAGGGGGCCCCCTGCTCCCGCACAATATTATTAAAATACATTAATGCTGCTTCATTACCATAGATGATAGCCGCTAAGGTAATGAAGGGGTTAACGCATAATAGCATGTTTATTGGGGACAAATGCCCCCAATAAACATAGCAGCAATACACAACATACAATACAGTAATGGGCAGGAAAAAGGCCTGATTTTTTCTAAGTGCCGATCCGCCACTCATCCGCTGCCTCTGAGCAGCAACTTGCCAACTTTTTCTTGCGTGGCTGATCCGCCAGCGAAACGGTATTCTAGAGAGGCGAATAGCTCCGCTTAGCTACTCGCCTCTACTAGAATACAAGGTGGCTGAAAAAGATGGATTTTTAGGCGAAAAGTGCCTTCTCGCCCCTCCACCGGCGAAAAAAAAAAACCACCAGAAAAACTGGCGTTTTTTTTTAATCTCGCCACTTTCTCGCCCGTTACTGAATACGGATAGGCTTTTTTGGCGGAAAAGTGGCGAGAAGAGCCTTTTCGCCGCTTACTGCATGAACCCCTAAGTCTCTACTATACGCAGACGACCTGCTGCTGCTGTCTCCAAGAGAACAAGGCCTCCAACAGAAACTGGCAATACTAGAAAAATTCAGCCAGACCTGGGCACTCTCTGTGAACCTAGAAAAAAACAGAATAATAGTATTCCAAAAAAAATCAAAAAAACATCCAACCATATTTCAATTCACACTGGACGACAATGCACTGGAACAGACAACGAGCTGCACATACCTTGGTCTAACAATAAGCTCATCAGGGAAATTCAACCTGGCCATATATACACTGAAGGAGAAGGCCCGCAGAGCATTTTATGCATTAAGGAAACAGATGTACCACTTCAAACCAACAATGAGAATCTGGGAGAAAATATTCAACAGCATCATCACACCCATCCTTCTGTATGGCAGCGAGGTGTGGGGCCCTGTAACATACCCAGACTCCATAAAATGGGATACCAGCCCAACAGAAATACTGCATCTGGAATTCTGCAAATACCTTCTCCAAGTACACAGGAATACATCAAACAATGCATGCCGGGCTGAGCTGGGCCGCTTTCCTCTACTGCTCACGGTACAGAAGAGAGCACTGACATTTTGGCTCACCTAAACAAGAGCCAACCACAGTCTTACTGCTACAGAGCAATGCAAAGCCAGGACCTCCTCACTAAACCCTGTGCCATCAAACAACTTGTCCTCTCACTACAAGGACAAAACCCCACACAAATTAACAACCTGCCGAAAAAAGAAATCAACTCAATCGCCAACGAAATGAAGAAGCAGTATGTGACAAGATGGGAAAATTATATCCAACGCTCAAAGAAGCTGGAGACCTACCACAGCCTACAGAGAGAATACACTCTGTCACCCTACCTACTGAAGGTAAAAGACCCAAAACAGAGACAGACCCTGAGCCAGTACAGAATAAGTGACCACAGCCTAGAAATAGAAACAGGCAGGCACAGACAGAACTGGAAGCCCCGGGAGATGAGACTGTGCCAAAGATGTGAGCTAGGTAAGGTAGAAGATGAAACTCACTTCCTGTTGCGTTGCACACAATACTCTGCCTGATTTTTTCTAAGTGCCGATCCGCCACTCATCCGCTGCCTCTGAGCAGCAACTTGCCAACTTTTTCTTGCGTGGCTGATCCGCCAGCGAAACGATATTCTAGAGAGGCCAGTAGCTCCGCTTAGCTACTCGCCTCTACTAGAATACAGGGTGGCTGAAAAAGTTGGATTTTTTGGCGAAAAGTGCCTTCTCGCCCCGCCACCGGCGAGAAAAAAAAAACCGCCACCAAAACTGGCGTTTTTTTTTAATCTCACCACTTTCTCGCCCGTTACTGAATACGGATAGGCTTTTTTGGCGGAAAAGTGGCGAGAAGTGCCTTTTCGCCGCTTACTGCATGAACCCCTAAGTCAGACGCCGAGTCCAAGTTCTGAAAATAGACGTAGCGGAAGCGGTTAAGGTTTTTAGCCGAAAAGAGGACTAGGAAGCCGGAGGTATTTCCCAGTCTCGGTAAGCCTTCCGAAGCAGGCGCCCTGCACCTATTTGAGGCTAGTTTTCACCCCAGATCCCCAGTAAGTGTTTAGTTCAACTGTATTTTGTATTTCATTTGTGTTTGTACGAGGGTTTACCCGAATAAACCTCATTTTATTCCACGATCTTTTTTTGCCTTCTGAATGATCCCGGTTAAAAGGTGCTAAAAGTTCTGTTCTCCCGTGACAGTAATTATCTGTGTATGCTACTCAAAGAACAGTTGCATGAAAATACATATATAGCCTGTGCCCCCTGGTCCCCTGTTTGTCCCCTTACCTTTCCATAGGGGTATTGCAGCAAGGGAACTGCAAGTTCCAACAGCCTCAGTGGCTGCAGTCCGCATGTTGCCAGGCAACCAATAGGGCTGGCAGATTCTGACAGTTAAGGGGACTGTTAGTTGGAGCCAGGGCAGACAAGGGGAAGTGAGGGTCTGAGTGTCAGTGGCACTCAGACTAGGATAGAAACTCCCCTTAGGTCCCAGATAGGTCCCAATCACCTGAAGCGGGTGACTGCTGCAGGGAAGGCCCCTTAGATAGGGACGCTTACCCATTTTACTATAGTGTCAGGGACACAAGGAAGACGCCATGTGGTGATAGCGGTCTGTTGTCTGGGACCTTACCACTGCAGTGTTAACAAAGACTCTTAAAGGTGAGACCCTCCTACCGGAGTCCACCCAACGCAGAGGCGAACACCATCGCTGAGGGCCACGTCGCTGGATCAGACAGATCCTCATTTCTATGTCAGCCACACCAAGTACTGGAGTACTTGGCAGGTACCTCAATAAGTGCACCAATAGTTCACGGAAGAGCGCTACTCCTTACAATTTTGGGTGGGCTGGACACTGGGAAAGGGACAGCAGGGTATTGGTGCCTAGCACTGTCATGATAGCTTACAGGGTTATAATATACACCAAAATAACTGGGTTGAATTGAATGCGACTGTGATATGATAAAGAAAGTTTATTCCTCCTGGGAAGGTGAACACACAATATTGAACAAATAACACACAGAATATTTACACTTACTTAAGGAATGGGGCAATGAAGTAATCAGGATCTGGATTAGCAATTCATCAAGGCATCAGGTAGTATTCAGATGTAGTCACGAACAACATTGGGCATAGAGCTGACACTCAGTTATAAAGGATTTGGGCTCTATCCCTAACATTAGGTCTCAGATATTGGTTCACAATAATCTGTACCCAATTACCTTTTGCCAGCTAACGTGGAAAGCATTTTGGTACCTGCCCCCAGGTAATTGGCACATGCACACAACCCCTTAGTCAGGCTCCCATTTTCCTAACCCCACACAAAAGAGTTTGCATCGCAAGTCTGCCAGATGGGGATCTGGGCCGGGGAAACCTGACTTAAGGTGTGAATTATAGCACTTCATGAGAAAAGCTATGTCCTGCGTTCTCTCCACCCTGTATATACAAACCGGGAGGATGAGCCTTTGATCAGTGGCCTTTGTGTAGACACACTGTCGCCCCTTGACCATTAACATACCGTATGGTCAGGGATTTTTGCAGGCTTTCTACCAGGCATAAAATACAGTATTGTTACAATATTTTATATAAAGCAAAATATTTTGTTCGGTTGGGCCAACCGGGCTAAAATTACATGTTTTGGAAACTGCCTTTCTCCGCCATTGAAGTCAATGGCAGAATCACCTTTTAAACAGTTATCCATACTCTGTTCGGTTGATCGGAGAGGGCTGGAAATTGCCATGCAATCATGCCAGAGCAGTGACTACATGGTGGCTAAACCCCAGCCCTTTAGTGCTTACAGTTTTTACACTTTCGGACTTAGGGGGCTATGCACTAAGCTCAATGGCTTTGCGTTCTGATTTGGCCACAAAACAGGTTCGTTAAAAAGTGAAGTGTTCTGAACCTTTCCGTTCGCTAGCTGATAGAAAAAAAAGCCGCATGTAACATTTGCATGGAGATTTGCCATCTCCATGCAAGACTGTTACAGGCGATCGTACACTAAATAAATACATTTTAATAATAGTGTACATGAGCAAGGGGTCTCCGGAGCTCAGGAGATACAGGCCTCGTTATGGGGTGCCGGTATCCCCTGCAGTTTAAAGCTCCCGCGTCACGTGACCGGGTTATTTACATTCTGCAAGGGATACCGGCACCCCATAAAGAGGCCTGTATCTCCTGAAGTAGGGGGTCCTTGGACCTGAAACCAATGCGGTTCAGCTCAGGAGACCCCCTGCACATCTACACTAGTATTAAAACACACATAACAATAAACAATAATTCATTACCGTAGCGGCTATCCGCTATGGTAATGAAGCAGCATTAATGTATTTTAAATAATAGTGTGTGAACCGCATTGATTTCTGCCTCAGAGACCCCCTGCTTCCCGAGTTACAGGCCCCGTTATGGGGCATCGGGTGCCAGTGCCGCCGCCATCTTTATAGCGTCCAAGACGCGACGTGGGCTCTATAAAAATGGCGTCCACACTGGCACCGATGCCCCAAACCGGGGCCTGTAACTCGGGAAGCAGGGGGTCTCTGAGGCAGAAATCAATGCGGTTCAGCTCAGGGGACCCCCTGCTCCCGCACACTATTAATAAAAATACATTAATGCAGCTTCATTACCTTAGCGGATAGCCGCTAAGGCAATGAAGGGGTTAAGGCACATTATCATGTTTATTGGGGACAATTGCCCCCAATAAACAACACACATGCCCCCCGCCCCCTAACACATACAGTACTGTAATGGGCAAAATCACTATTATCCACATATGGATAATAATGCATTTGCCCATTTTAAATACATATAAATTACAATAAATACAGTCAAAGCATTTAACACTTATGTTTTACAGGCACCCACGATGAAGGCCGTCTTCATCCTCATCTTCATTCTGCCCATGCCCCTTCGGTGCTGCAAAACATGCACAACAACCACAATAGCCAATGTAATGTCCCCTAATCACTTTATCACTATAGCGGTTATTAACCGCTACAGTCATTAAGGGGTTAACCCACCACTCGGGAGGCCTACATACCCTCCCACTCTAACCCCCCACCCCGTGAGGCCTAACCACCCTCACCCACTACCCACAAGGGAGGCCTACCCACATACCCTTGGGGCCAATACACCCACCCCCCCCCCCCCCCAACACATACAGTACAATAATGTGCAAAATAACTATTATCCAGATATGGATAATATATTATTTGCCCATTATGAAACACATAAAACATGCATAAATCAAAACATGAATTTTTAATCTTAAAATCACCACATTGCATGTTACAATAAATCCAGCATCTATTGCAAATATAAGCCAACAAATCAGCAGCTCCACAAATGTATATGAAATGTCACACAATTGCATAGAGTGTGTACATGATGCAATTAATCTGTGCATCATGTAACACTATGCAAAATATATGTAACAATAAAATACACTATGAACAATGTCCCCTAACCACCAATGCCATCCTGAAAATCAATTAGAAACTAACCAACATCAATACAATTAGCATCAATCAATTAATCCATTTCCTCAAACAATTAAAATACAATACAAATCAATTATACAATTCCCTATTCAATTGCTAAAGCCAAACCATTGCCAAAACAATTCTAATTTAAAGTAACCACCATCATTCTAATCTTACTACCATAAAGAAGAAGCCATTACCTAAATACAAATTACATTATTCACAACAATGTCAAAATAAAGATCCTAAATACATTATCCATACATGAAAAGAACCTAAACATGAGCCAAACAATCAATTATTATCCCTGTATGTATATCCATACAGATAGATAAACATAACATACAGGGGCAATAATAGAGCATAAAATACAAAGCATTTACATACAAAATTCACATATAATACACCCATTCAGTGTCCGTGAATGTATGTATATACATATATACATTAACGTGCATTACAGTAAATGGGACTGAAAAAACAAATGATGTATTTCCCACACTCTGATTGGCTACCGTACCATGTGAGACCAGCCATGTTTCTTTTAATGACGTCATCTTAAAGGCAATTGAAGCAAAGCCATTCTTATTGGCTGTTCTTTCATTGCCTTTAAATGACGTCATCATTTTTTTTCATCGGCCAAATCACATGTTTTTCATGGCCCAATCAGGACCGTGGGAAACATTTGACCAAAATGTGACGTCATAGGCCTATAAAAGCCTATGTCGCCTCATTTTGAAGTTAGTCGCCGAGGAGGGAACATCTCCCCTCCTAAGAAGAGAAGAAGGGCGTGGCGTAAGAAGACGGAAGAAGACAGAGAAGATCCCAAAAGACCCCGAAGAAAGAAGACCCCAAGACAGATGGGAAGGACTACAAATAGAAGAAAAAGACACAGACGTGGATTTGTTATGGTTTTTTATTTTATGGTTTACCTGTGGATTGGTTCCTGTGCTTCCTGGTCGCTTGGATTTCGGTGAGTAGGCATCTAATGGTGAGTAAACAAAAGAAAAGTTTATTATTTTTACTTTTACAGGTTTTTATGATTTTTCATTCATGTATTTTATTTTTTCAGTCCCATTTAATCCCCGTAAATGTATATATGTATATACATACATTCACGGACACTGAATGGGTGTATTCTATATGACTTTTGTATGGAAATGCTTTGTATTTTATGCTGTATTATTGCCCCTGTATTTTATGTATATCTATCTATATGGATAGACATACAGGGATAATAATTGATTGGTTTGCTAATGTTTATGTTCTTTTCATGTATAGCTAGTTTATTTATCAGCTTTATTTTGTCATTGTTGTGAATAATGTAATTTGTATGTAGTTAAAGGTTAATTGTAATGACTTCTTTATGGTACTTACATTAGAATGATGGTGGTTACTTTAAATTAGAATTGTTTTGGCAATGGTTTGGCTTTAGGAATTGAATAGGGAATTGTATAATTGATTTGTATTGTATTGTAATTGTTTGAGGAAATGGATTAATTGATTGATGCTAATTGTATTGATGTTGCTTAGTTTATAATTGATTTTCATGATGGCATTGCTGGTTAGGGGACATTGTTAATATTGTATTTTATTGTTACATATATTTTGCATAGTGTTATATGATGCACAGATTAATTGCATCATGTACACACTCAATGCAATTGTGTGACATTTCATAGACATTTGTGTAGCTGCAGTTTTTTTTTTTTTATATTTGCAATGGCTGCTGGATTTATTTTAACATGCACTGTGGTGATTTTAAGATTAAAAATGCATGTTTTGATTTATGGATGTTTTATGTGTTTAATAATGGGCAAATAATCTATTATCCATATCTGGACAATAGTTATTTGGCACATTATTGTACTGTAGGTGTTGGGGGGGGGGGGATGTATGTATAGGTCCGGTTTATTTATTTTACATTCAGGGTTGGTTCCTTGGTTCTGCGTGAGACCTCTGGAGACCACCTGCGGTATCCTCGGGTATCTCACGGGTATCAGGCTGGTGGTTCCACAGGTGACACCTGCGGGGATGAACCGGTGGCCTCACATCTATGGGGGCACCGCGGACCCGTAGTGTGCGGGGAAGAACCGGTGGTCCCACATCCATGGAGGCACTGCGGATCCGTAGTGAGCACTCGTGAGTTCCCCAGACCCCCGTGAGAACCACCTGAGGCCCCGCAGACACCTGTGGGTCTGACCCGGGGCTCCCAGACATCCACGGGCCTTCCGTGGGGACCCAATTGTGGCCCACGGTGACCCAAGGAGACCACCTGTGGGCAATGACGCTTGGCGGGACCCACCAACAGGCCTCCAGAACCTGTGTGAAACAAGTTGCTGGTACTCTGTAGGTCTGTCAGGTGACCCGCCAGCCCGCCGGGGACTCGCGTGGGGCTGGGGTATGAACCCTGTATGTAAAAGGATACAATCATCGTATTTATGGGGGGGGGGCACAGGGGTGGGTAAGTATGTATTAATAAATAGAATTATGTTTATTGTGGGGCTGTGTATTGTTTTTATTGTGGGTACTGGGGGTGGGGGGAGGGGGTATTGGCCCCAAGGGTATGTTGGTAGGCCTCCCTTGTGGGTAATGGGTGATGGTGGTTAGGCCTCATGGGTGGGGGGTTAGTGTGCTCCCGAGTGGTGGGTGAGGGTGGGTTAACCCCTTAATGACTGTAGCGGTTAATAACCGCTATGGTGATTAAAGGGTTAGGGGACATTACATTGGCTATTGTAATTGTTGTGCATGTTTTGCAGCACCGTAGGGGCATGGGCAGAATGAAGATGAGGATGAAGACGGCCTTCATCGTGGGTGCCTGTAAAAGGTAAGTGTAATAATCTTTGACTTTATTTATTGAATGTTATATGTATTTAAAATGGGCAAATGCATTATTATCCATATGTGGATTATAGTAATTTTGGCCATTACTGTATAGTATGTGTTAGGGGGGTGTATTTAGTTATAATTCTTGTTTATTATTTTTGGAGGTGCAACATTGGTACCGCAGGACCGCGGGTACCCCGGGACTCCCGCGGGGACCCCGGGACAGCCGCGGGGACCCCCGGACTCCCGCGGGGTCAGCCGGGGACACCCGCGCGACCCCCGGGCTCTGTCGGGACCCCAACGGGGTCAGCCGGGGACACCCGCCGGCCTGCTGTATGGGTTTTGCGCATGCAAAAATAAAAAGCAATAATTTTTTCTAAGTCCAGATTTCTTTGCGTCTACTCTGACCTGGCGTGTTCTGATCAACGCAACTTTCGCGTTTGCTAAGGTTGCGTTGCTTAGTGCATCCCGCTTAAGGGCAGAATTTCACGCAAACAGGGTTGCGAACGAGCAAAGTTGGACTTAGAAAAAATTCCTGAAAAAAGTAATTTTTAGATCGCAAAGTGCCTGTTTGCGTTGCTTAGTGCATCGGGTTGAGCCAAAAATCACGATCGAAGAGCACTTTGCGGTCTAAAAGTGACTTATCGGAGCTTTTTGCATAGCCCCCTCAGTGTTTTAAAGCCACGCGGCTTTTCTCCGCCATTGCGGTCAATGGGGCGACCCTCGTAGCGGCCGCAACCCTTTCCTGTGGCCATTGCCCATCGGACCCTGTTGGGGTCGAGTAAGGGGGTCCCCCTGAGCTAGGGGCAAAAAGAATTAACCCGCTAGCTGCCCTAGGACCGGAGATATGTGTGTGCACCTGACAGGAGCCGGGCGGGAACAGACCGCCTCAGTATTGCCAACGACGCCATAGCCTGAGGAAAGAGAGAGCGACATCTGGTGGGAGCAGCTGCAGGAGGAAGGGGGTCCTTCCGGAGGCTGCCTGGCCACTGCCTGTCCCCCCGCCGGGAGGGAGGGAAGTGAGCGCCGCGGAGGGAAGTGAGCGCAGGGGAGGGAAGTGAGCGCCGGGAAGGGAGGCGAAAGAGAGTGTGTGTGTGTGTGTGTGTGTGTGTGTGTATAGAGTGGCAGTTGGGTGACGTCAGAGCCAACAATCTGATTGGTCCTCAGCCTCTGGCCAATCAGATTCACCGCAGCTAGTACCAACCTTTCGATTTTATATATTATAAGATAAGATGTAAAATATTTTGCTATTTAATAAATATATTTTTCTACCTATTTAAATATATCTTTCTACATATTTAAATCATGTGTTGCTGATTATATTCTGGAAGCAAGTCTGCTCTATTTTAATTTTGCTTTTGGAAAGTATGTAAAGTAATACTTTTGGAAGTATGACATCCCCTTTAAAAACTTATTTGTCTTGGAGCGTTGCGTCAACGTGTCTGTGTATGTTGTCTTTCTCTTTTAATATGCCCAGTCTACTTTTATTTTTACAGTAAAATCACTCTCTTGGCAATATCTATATATGCCTGTTATATTTCAGATAAATGGTTAATGTACACTGAAGGGTTTCCTGTGTAAGGCACTAATAGTGCTCATACTCCCACACACTTTCAGAGTACCAGCAAACCCTGCATTTTATCGTGGTCTATCCTTTTTGGTTTTGAAAGCGCAGAATTTAATGGAGGGGCGGTGTTTGTGGTGTTGTGGTGTCATCAACAGAAATGATTTATATTGATGTACAAATAATACCAGCATGCTCTTGTTTCCTGTCTGTAGGCTCTTAATTTATTTTACAGTTCGCTTTCAATATATGGTAAGAGAACACTTTGAGTTTTACCATACAATAAATGCCCTGCATGCTGTGGTGATATTGTTCTCTCCCCCACCACGCCCATCCAACTGAAAGATATGTGAAGAGACCACAATTCCTACCATTTTTTTCCGCCCAACACGACATATGTCTTCATTAAGAGATCCCCCAGATATATATACATATATATATACTGTATAAAACAGCAAAAAAGAATCCCTTGCGGAGCACACGGGTATAACAGAAAATGATAACAAAATTTATTGAGATGTAAAAACAGGGGAGAAATATAAAAAGCAGTGGCGGGGGCTCCTCAATGCTGTGTCAGTGCACATGGGTATACACAGGCACACATACATGGGTATACACAGGCACACATACATGGGTATACACAGGCATACATACATGGGTATACACAGGCATACATACATGGGTATACTTTACGCATCTCATGGGTATACAACAACACCTACCTGGTATCCTACAGCAGGCATCATCATGGGTATACACCAGGCAACACATACATGGGTATACACCGGGCACAACATGGGTATACCAGGCATACATACAGGGTTATACCACAGGCATACGATACATGGGTATAACAGGCATCATACAGGGGTGAACAGGTACACATGGTATACACATGCATACATACATGGGTATAACAGGCATACAACGGTAACACGGCACACATACATGGGTATACACAGGCACACATACATGGGTATACACAGGCCCCACATACCTGGGTTACAAGGCAATACATGGGTACCCAGGCATACATCACTGGGTATACACGGCACACATACCTGGGTATACACAGGCATACATAATGGTATACACGGGCACACATACATGGGTATACACAGGCCACAACATGGTATACCGAGGCTACTACATGGGTATACACAGAACATACATGGGTATACACAGGCACACATACCTGGTATCCAGATACACGGGCACACAGGCACAATACTGGGCATACAACAGTGCACACATACATGGGTATACACAGGCATACATACATGGTATACAGGCACACATACTGGGATACACAAGGCATACACATGGGTATACCAGCACACATCATGTGGTATACACAGCACACTACAGGGCATACACAGGGCTATCATACATGGGTATACACAGGCATACATACATGGGTATACACAGGCATACACCATGGGCATGACCAGGCATACATACATGGTATACACAGGCATACATCATGGTATACCAGGCACCATACATGGGTATACACAGGCACACATACATGTGTATAACACAGGCACACATACATGGGTATATACCATATGCACACATACATGGGTATACACAGCACACCATACTATGGTATACCAGGCACACATACATGGGTATACACAGGCACACATACATGGGTATACACAGGCAACCTACATTGGTATACACAGGCATACATCCAGATGGTATACACAGGCATACATACATGGGTATACACAGGCAACATACATGGGTATCCAGGACACATCCATGGTATACACAGGCCACACTACATGGGTTACACATGCACCATACTGGGTATACACCAACACTACAGGGTATGCACAGGCACACATACATGGGTATACACAGGCACATACACATGGGTATGCACAGGCACACACACATGGGCATACAGAGGCACACATACATGGGTATACACAGGCACACATACATGGGTATACACAGGCACACACATGGGCATACACAGGCACACATACATGGGTATACACAGGCACACATACATGGGCATACACAGGCATACATACATGGGTATACACAGGCACACATACTTGGTATACACAGGCACACATACATGGGTATACACAGGCACACATACATGGGTATACACAGGCACACATACATGGGTATACACAGGCATACATACATGGGCATACACAGGCATACATACATGGGCATACACAGGCATACATACATGGGCATACACAGGCATACATACATGGGTATACCAGCAACAACTGGGCATACACAGGCACTACTGGGTATACATAGGCATACATACATGGTATACACAGGCATACATACATGGGTATACACAGGCTAATACATGGTATACACAAGCATACATACTGGGTATACAACAGGTACCATACATGGGTATACACAGGCATACATACAGGGTATCACCAGGCATACATACATGGGTATACACAGGCACCACTACAGTGTATACCACATGCATACTACATGGGTATACACAGGCACACATACATGGGTATACCCACAGGCATACATACATGTATACACAGCACACATACATGGGTTATACACAGCTACATACATGGGTACCACACACATCCGGTATACAGGCACAACATAATGGGTATCACAGCATACATATAGGGTATACTACACAGGCACACAACATGGGTTAACACAGTCACACATACATGGGTAATAGGACCATGGCACAGGCAACATGGGTTACGCATATCACACCACTACTGGGTATACCAGGCATACATACATGGGTATACACACAGGCACACATACATGGGTTACAGTTGCACACTACATGGGTATACACAGGCACACATACATGGGTATACACGGCATACAATATGGGTTACACATGCATAATACATACATGGGTATACACAGGCACACATACATGGGTATACACAGGTGTGCCTGGAAGATGATAACTTACTCAAATAAACATCATATAATGAGTGGTACAAAAGCAATAACACCTGTCAATTGGACTGATGTCCTAATGTCATATACTGTATAGTAAATTAGGTGTATAAAAGCACAGCACACAGGTAAGTGGGCCCACAAGGGATTCATTTTTGCTGTTTAATACGGTTTCTCTTCCCTGGAACACCGCTGGATTCCGTGATACTATCTGGAATTATTTGCCAGTTTTTGGGTACCATTATGTTATTGGCGTGCATGCGGTAGCTCTTGTGTGTTTATATATATATATACTGTTATCATTTACTTATAATGCACCAACATATTACATAATGCAGTACAATGGGGTCAGAACACGGTAGCAATAATAAAATATCACCATTCACATACACTGGTATAGCAGGTAGGGAGGGCCCTGCTCCAAGGAACTTTCGGCCTGTAAGGAAGGGAGAGTACAAAAATAATGTATGGGGGCAAAAGAAGGTTGGTGTGTTTCTCAGAGCTGCATATTATTGGAGAGAGTTAGAGCTGGGGGAACAAGTAAATGGTATTGTGAAGAAGCGGAGATGTATGTATGTATGTCTTTATTTATTTATATATATAGCGCCATTAATGTACATAGCGCTTCACAGTAGTAATACACTTGACAATCATATAAATAACTACAAATAACACATCATGGGAATAAGTGAATCAGACATACTAAAAGTAACATTGTGGAAGAGGAGTCCCTGCTCCGAGGAGCTTACAATCTAATTGGTAGGAAGAACGTACAGAGATAGTAGGAGGGCATTCTGCTAAGTGCGTCTGCAGGGGGCCAAGCTTTTCTATATCATGTATAGTATTAGCCACAATGCTACTCATATGCTTCTTTAAGCAAGTAAGGTGGTTCTTAAAGGTGGATAGAGAGGGTACTAGTCGGGTATTGAGGGGAAGGTTATTCCAGAGGTGTGGGGCAGTCAGTGAGAAAAGTTTAAGGCGGAAGAGGGCTTTAGATACAAAGGGGGTAGAGAGAAGACATCCTTGAGCAGAACGCAAGAGTCAGGATGGTGCATTGCGAGAAATTAGGGCTGAGATGTAAGGAGGGGCAGAAGAGTGTAAAGCATTAAAACTGAGGAGGAAAATTGAGTGCGAGATGCAAGATTTAATAGGAAGCCAGAAGAGTGATTTCAGCAGGGGAGACGCTGAGACAGATTTAAGAAAGAGTAGAGTGATTCTGGCAGCAGCGTTAAGGATAGATTGTAGGGGAGACTGGTGAGAGCAGGAAGGCCGGACAGCAGGAGGTTACAGTAATCGAGACGAGGGCCCGAGTCAAAGTTTTAGCAGTCGAGCAACAGAGGAAAGTGCGTATCTTTGTAATATTGCCGAGGAAAAAGCGACAGGTTTTAGATACGTTTTGAATGTGAGGGGACAATGTGAGAGAGGAGTCGAGTGTGACCCCTAGGCAACGTGCTTGGGCTACTGGGTGAAAGATGGTACTTCCATCAGTAATGTGGAAGGAGGTAGTAGAGCCAGGTTTGGGAGGAAGTATGAGGAGCTCTGTTTTTGCCATGTTAAGTTTAAGTTGGTGAAGGGCCATCCAGGACGATATAGCCCAGAGACATTCAGAAACTTTGGTCTGTACAGAAGAGTTACAAATGTGTGTGCGCGTAGGGATTATAGTAGGAGAAAGAGGTTTTAGGAGATGGGAGGGAATGGGGTAAAAAGGGCAGCTGGTAGATGGAGAAGAGGAGATCAGCAGTGACACATCCTCCTCCGCGTTAGCGGAAAAAGAGTCAAGGAAGGCAGGAGGAGAGTTTGGAAGGGGTGTGGGATTGGAGGAGGAAACAGAGGGGATGTTCTGACGTATGGTTTCCATCTTTTCCTTAAATAGATCAGATTTATATCAGTGAAAGCAATGTAATGTATGAAGGCTTCATTATACATCTATAATATTTTACTTAAGACCAGTACCAGGGCAGCAGTAATATCAGGAACATCAGCCAAATGGCAGCATATGGTTAACACATTTTTGGGTTGCCAGGTGGCTTCTCCAAAAATACTGGACACAATCTGTTATGGCAGATACAATAGATTTGTTAAAAAAAAAAGGTTGGACATCTTTTTTTAGAAAGGAATGGTGTACAGGGATATACCAAATAAGTAAACATGGGTAGGATGTTGATACAGGGAGTAATCTGATTGCCAATTCTTGGAGTCATGAAGGAATTTATTTTTCCCCTTAGGAGATATCATTGGATGATATTTCACTGGGGGTTCTTGTTTGCCTTCCTCTGGATCAGTATACTGTAAGTACGGATATAGGATAACGTATCTGTCATCTAAATTTAGCATAGGTTGAACTTGATGGATGTATGTCTTTTTTCAACCTCATCTATTATGTAACTATAACTATGTAATGGTGAAAGTTGCGACACGCTCGAGCAACACACACACACACACACACACACACACACACACACACACACACCACACACGCCACACACACACACACACACACACACACACACACACATCTATCACCTCTCTCCACTCCATGCTGTTTCCTCCTCTGTTTGCCCCACCCACAGGCTCTTGACACCTTCTCCTGATTGGCTGCTACTGGGTAATGCAGCCAATCAGGATGAGGAAGCTGCCCAGCCCCCGTAGCAACAACCCTGCTCAGGGAAATCCCATGGCCCCCAAGCCGGCCAGGTCACTATGTCCAGGGAGGTAATACCAGACATATACATGTCCAGTATTACCTTAATTGTTTTACTGGACAGAGTGTCCAAATACAGGACAGTCCGGTTTAATACTGGACACCTGGCAACCCTACCGTCAAGGTCACCAACATGGGGGGCCCTAGTGGAAACTCATAAACATATTATTTTGTCGGAAGAGGGAGAGCAGAAACCTCTCATATTACACCTTAGACATTACACAACAAAATATATTTTCATTTGAAAAACATTTTTTATTTAACAAATTGAAATGACATTATAGGAAATATTTGGCATCCATTTTATGCATTCCCTAATATCGAAGAATAGATAAACAGATATCTCCAGAATGCTACAAGCGTTAAAAAGAAAGGTAAAGAAAAAAACACTGTAAATAGTATAGAAAGGTTTGTTAAAAGTTGATAATGTGATTTTAGAAACAGTATTATGGGCAGCAACGGTAGCATAAGTTGTAGAGTACGTGGCATCATGGGTTTTTGCAAGTGTTGCTGTAAGCAGAGCAGGCTCATTACTTGATGTTCTTGCTCTTAGGAGAGAATCTCACTGTTGTCCTGCACATGAAGAAGAGCAGGATGGAGCAATATGTAGCGCTCTTCAGGAGTAGGAGGATGTAGGTGAAATACGCTGCTCTGTAGATGGTAGGATTCACAGGACTCAAGTATACCACATCTGTATGAAGCAAAAGAGAGAAGCAAGAAGCCATTGTGAAATAACTTAACTCCTCAATCCCTTGGTGTGGCCTGCAATTGTAATTGCATTGCACATATTCAAAATGAGTGCTTAAGAGTTAATACAGACTTCATTATGATTGGGTATATATATGCGCGCACACACACAACACCCCACACACACACACACACCCAGACCACACACACACACACACACACACACACACACACACACACACACACCACACACACAACTCATTTCTGTTACTGACATATGTTTTCTAATTCAATATTTATTATTCATCTCTATATATAATTATGTTTAATAATATATATTTTATTATGATGATTAAAGATGCATACTGTATACTGCATACTGTATGTTAATAACATTTCATATATCTCTCTCTGATGAAAGTCCCATAGTGGACCGAAATGTTGGTGTCACATTTGGATCATAATACACATTATTTTCTTCATGATACCCAGTGTGCTGTGGCTTCTATCCAGGCTCCCGGATTGGTGAGATATATGTATATACTGTATATACACCATTGTAAGGAAGTGAAGATACTGCAGGATTGAATGAGTGGCTCAGTGAATAAAGACATTGAATGTATACAGCTGAGTTTGCAGCAGAGGAGCTTGGTTCAAATCCCAGTGTCGGTTCCTTATGATCGTGGATACGTTATTTTATCTCCCTCTGCCTCAGGCACCAAAAAAAAGATTCTAATCTATACAGGGGACTTGTGGTATTTACAAAACCACAGTACCGCTTCTTTATTATTTGCATGCTATCAGTACTATAACTATTGCTGTTTACAAATCCAAAGTACCACTACTTTTTTTTTATTTTTACCGGTCCACAGCACCATTACTTTTTAAATTAACATGCTCACAGCAACACTCCTTTTTATTTACATGTGCACAGTTCTGCTACTTGTTTGTTACACACTATTCCACTACTGTATCTATTTAAAGACAAATGGTTTTGTTCTAGGAAGCCTTGTCAAACTGAATGAGACTGCCAGGGAACCCCGCTGTGTTAATCCGATGGGCCATTAGCCTGTTTGCAGAAATGTCACAGAAATGTTGCAGCATTACTGGGAGATTGCCACAGATTTTCAAAGGCAAGTGTTTGGATACTCATTGCTGCATCTGTATATCCACATAACATGCTAGAATAAAAAGCAAAGAGATACATAAAGTATTGGTTACCCTCGGTGCTGTTATCAGCTCTGTAGGCACAGTTTTCTCCAATTTGTATTTCATTCTTATTTTCAGTTGGATTTTCTGTGGAAGAGAATTAACATACTGTATGTTAATATTGTATTGTATGTCTTTATTTACATAGCGCCATTAATGTACATAGCGCTGCAGTAAAACCAAATCATTCATATATAAATAGTACTTTCAAAGGGGATCTGCTTACTTAAGTCTCTCAGTTGCGAATCTGGTGTAAAATCGGTGCAAACACAAGCAATTCCATTATTTTTCACTGGTTGTGTCCCAGTTTTACAGTCAGGAGAATTAGTAAATAACCCCACAAGTGCACAAAGAATTCAGGGTTCAATTTAATTCTGAAGTGTGTCCTGTAACCATGTTATATGGTTTTGAAGCAAAAGGTGGCACTTTGTGCTCATTTGTATGTCATTTCCCAGAATCCCTTGCTGCAGTGGAAGTGCTGTGTGCTGGGTGATAATGGTGAAAGGCAGGGTTGCAGACCTGTCTAAGACATGCAAATGAGCATATAGTAATATTTCCATTTGACACACACACACTTTAGTTTTTCAACACATAGCACAATCAAACAACAAGAAAAGTAAGGATTTTCCAATAGATGTTCAAAAGTATTGTGATCTTAAAGCAGCAATACTACTTTTCAACTTTTTATTATTATTATTATTATTATTATTTTTATATGCAAAGCATGTAACAATGCTTCCTAAGCTGGCAATCGAATATGTAAAGCATGTTACATTATTACCTAAGCTGGCAATTGTTTGGTGCTCCTGTTATACGTCTGTTAAAATCCTGCCTGTGTGCCTAACATTATAGCCGACTTTCAGTTTCAATCAATCCTTCAGTCAGTGTAACTCAGCAGCTACAATGTATCCTGATTTTACTAGGGTAACATTATCTATTGTTACAGTTTGTCGTTCAAACTGCTGGGAACATTGGCAACAAATTATCCCAAACAGGAAAGTGTTACAAATATCTTGCATTGCTGTGAGGTGTGCTAAAACCTTGCTATAGAAATCAAAAGAGGCTTTAAACTAATTAAAAATGTAATTCAGTGTTGAATAATAATAATAATAAAAACAGTCACTATTATCTAATACTAAAAAAATAAAACATATAAGAGTTCCCATATTTTGCTGCTTTAAATGTGGTGCACAATAGTTGAATTACAAGCCAGTGGGGCTTACAGAGGTGATGCACCACTGCAAATTTAGAGCAGCATGGAAGCTTATAGTATCATTTCCTGTTTTGTCTGTTTGTGAACGCAAATGTGGAGCATATCTGGGGCAAAATAATTGCACTGTATGCTTCAAAGAAAAGAGTACTATTGAAATCAATAGGAGTTTTCTGTTTGATTCTTGGGGTTCTACTGTATGTATCAAGACAAAAGTGTGTGGTGACTAGTTGCTGTCTAAAAAAATAGTTCTAAAGTGTATTTTGACTGGTGTGGAATTTAGCACATGCTGCTGCTGTATTCTGCGCTAAAAAAAAAAAAAATGTCCCTTTCAAGACGGAGAAAACCAATGCAGAAAGCCATCAGGAAAAGTAACGCAAGCCGCACATTTATTAATAAATAGACCTGTGCAAATATGCAAATGTAACTCGGCCCTAACCGAGGCTCCATAAATCCCTCATCTCTTCACAGGCAGACACAGACATACCCTAAAATGGATTAATAAACACACAATCCTAGCAAGCAAGCTCAGAACCGCAAACCCACCACATCATATAGTTACATTTTTTGCCCCGTCTAAATATATGACACAAATATACATTTTAACCGAGGGTGGCTAACATGTTGACAGCGGACCAAGCTGTAGCCCGGGACGGCATTTGGAATGTGAGCCTGATGAAGGAGCAAAAACTAAAAATCAACTGAAAAATCGATTAAGGAAAGGAACAATGCGAAATCCTTAAAATGAAAAAACATGGCAGGTGAAACATGAATATTAACATACGTTTTGAAAATGAACCCTATATTAATAACTCCTTTAACAATTAAAAACATAAAAGAAATCAAATCATTTGAAATAATTGAATTAAAATGCAATTGAAGTTATTCCCCATTTGTTTTGTGAGCAGACACTTTTGTATAGTACAGATCTGTATTGACAGACGCTCATGTGGGCGCAGTCTGCTTCTGTTATCAACCTCGAAAATCGATCCTAATGTTGAGAAACTGCTTGACATTTTAAATTCAGGTTCCTTTTTAAAAAAAATATTATGATTATATAATTTGAAGTTTTTTCTTCTCTTCTGTTTCGTAATATTTTGATGTTTTTATAATCCTTGTTTATTTTGGGTGTTTTTTAGTCTGGGTTTAGCTATTAATTTAAGCCGGATGTAGGGGGCAGTAGGACAACGGGTCCAGCAAAATATTTGTTCCCATCTATTGGCATGCGTGAAAAAAAGGTTGGCCACCCCTGGTCTAAACATTCTGTTGATACATAAATAAAGAACAATAAATTGAAAGCTCTCAGCTATCTGACACATTTGTTGCCATTTGAATAATCGTTCCAAATGTTAGGCACATTTATAAAATAATTATTTGCAGTAAGGGTCTGTTGGAAGCCTTTACCCAACTGAGCAGTATGAAGCAAGAACTTACAGAGGTCAAAGCTGAATCATGAAGCAGTTTATTCCAAACAACCATGGTAGCTAATATACCCAGAATAAAAAAGATATATATATATATATATATATATATAAAAATATATATATATACGCAACCTGTAGAGAAAATGACGTGTAATTACAACATGTAAATACTGTAGTGGTATGTACAGTACTTGTGACTGCCCTTTTATCGGTTAAATAGGTAGATTTACCTTTGCCAGATGTGTATTCTTCAGTAGCCGTTTCACCCCAGTGCTCAGCAGCTGACACCCCTTCATGTTTAAACTTGCAAATGAAATTGTTGCCCAGGTCAGATTTTCTCACTGTAATCCAGCTGCTTACAGAGTATAGTTTACTTTTGTCATCCAGTTTGATTTCCCCTTGTTCTGACTCCAGCTCATTGTTATTTCCTTTTTTGTACCAGACGACCTTGATCACATCAGGGAAAAAGCCCTCTAGGAGGCACAGATATGTTCCCTTCCCAGTCTTCTCCACCTCTACCTTGGAAGGATTCAATATGGTCACATCAGGCGCCTTAGGGCTTTTACTCTCACCTAAAGAGGACATTTGAAACATGATTAATATAGACTATACACCGTGTTCAGGAAAAAAGGACCCCTTTCGTTTTGTTATCATATTTTATATATTTTATATAATTATTGCTCAATCCCCATGAAAATGTGCACAATTGTAGAACTGTTATGTAGTTTAACAATATATAAGAAGCACAATGTAGACAATTAACTGATGTTAACTAAATTGATGTCACTGTATTATGTCAACAAGTACCAGATACACTGAGGTAGGTTTATGTTCATTAAACGAGAAATAGGAGTTTTTCCTTCGTAGTTCATAAATGTGTTAAACTGTTGGTATCTAATCTGAAAGATTACTGTATACTGTAGTTTGAATTCAAAGTGTGTGTTCAAAATGTCCTCCTGCTGAAACGCACGCCCGAAGACGAGAATACCACTATCTGATTGCATAATCGCTAATGTGTTGATCCACCTGCTCTGCCTCCTAAATGATACGTTGTTTTACTCATTTGTTTTTTCAGTCCTCCAAGCAACCATCTTTTATTAGGGAACATTTTATGGAAGTGTTTTGGACCATAATTCTTGCTCTGTAAAACACTTTATAACATGCTTATCTTCTGCGCTAAACACCATTTTGTAACTACTGTATGCACTTGAAGATGTCATCATTCTGTCACTAATTCCAAACAACATTTATTAGATTATCAAATCATTCTTAAATGTAAGAATCTACTGTGACAGACCTATAATTGTTTAAAGCTTCATGAAAATGTAGTGCTTTTCCTGCAAGATACAACAAAAAAAGAAAAGAGGTCCTGTTTTCTCTGAACACAGTGTATATTCTCTCTCTCTCTCTCTCTCTATACTCTCTCTCTCTCTTATAGCTCGCCCGGACTCGCGCTCATATCTCATAGCGCTCTATCACTCTCCTCTCTTCTCTCTCTCTCTCTCTCTCTCTTTGTCACACACATACAGTACATACCATATATCAATCTATCTATTGTATATACCCCTGTAAATATAGTCCTAAAACATAGCTTAAAATTTGCCGTCTACAAAAATTTCCCACAGAATTTTTATATTTCCCCAGAAACCTTTAGCAGGTATACGATAAGGGATTTTGCCCAATATTGCAGACTATATTATATTAATGCAGTTATGTCAATGAATTACAGTCTTGAAATGTCTTACTAGTTACTGAACTTCACAATTTCTATGCAATAACTGTATGTAGCCTTAGTTAGAACATTTGAGAAAACCACTGCTACAGTACAAATAAAGTATCCTGCAATTACATTAAAAGGTGTGACATTTTACTGTTAGAGAAAGGTTTGGTAACATTTACAAAAACAATATTCTACTGTTTGCTCGTATTCTTTGTAATTACTTTTTTTAAAACTTGCATATATCAGATTATATTTTGTATCTAATATAAAATATATATTTTTTAATTATACCATATTAATGTTTCCACATATATTGGAAGTCTCCCACATATACATTGAAACATTAAGGCGTTTATTGCTAAGTATTAATTTGTTTGTGTTTGTGTTTTAATACAAATACTACATCAAGCATTATGGTTTGACATACAGTACATGTATTCTACTTTAAATGCGATTTAGCACAAATAAAACACTTGAATTCAATTATATTCAGCTGACATATATAAGCAATCTGAACTATGACATGCTGTCTGTAAGGAAAAAGACAATACGATGAAATAGGATGATATTACACTGCAGCTAGATCTATAAACATATTTGACACTATAATATTTATGTAATTAAAGCTGTAATATACATTTATAGTTTGTCAATGATAACTAGAGAGGGGCAATTTGTTTGGCGAGTTTGGATCCGCAGCGGATCAGCCGGTTCCTTTGGTTCACGGAATTCAGCGGATCAATCTCAAAAAAGGTAATTTGCATTTTGCAGATTTTTTATTATTACTACCAATACACTCCCCAGATTCCGCAACTCGTGGATGGATTTGTAGAATCCAATCTGCGGATTCAGCAATCCATTGGCAAATTCTTAAGAATCCGCCAACAGATTGCTGAATCCGCAAATTGGATTCTACAAATCCATCCACGAGTTTTATCCAGTGGCGGTTTTTGATGAATTCGTGCAGGTCGAAACTGCCCAAATCCGTTTGCACCGCGAAACGAATTTTGGTGGTAACATCAGCGAAAATCCGGGAAACGAATTTTGGGCAAATTCGCCCATCTCTAATGATAACTTGTGCCATGCACCCAAAAAAAAAAATTGTATTTACATTTTTTATTGAACAATGTACTATCTATATTTCAGTTCAACTTCCCAATATAAAAAAGGTACTGTAAACATATAGGTTTTCTCTACAAGGTTTATTCTCTGATTTTACTTTTACATTATGGATATCGTTTTTATATAGTCCTACATGCTGCATAAGTTCAGTGCTATATATATATATATATATATATATATAAACAATTCTCTATTTACCAAATAGAATAGGGCAAAACCAGTGTAAAAGAAATGAGCACCCTGATTATCAATGCAAAGGTATACCATTGTAACTAAATGAAATACCCCCATATAAATCCCAGATCAGCATATGCATTTGTTTAACTAAACCATTCTCCACATAAAAAGGGGGAAACATAAGAGGAGGAATATAGAGAACTTTTATTAAATAGGTGCAACTTGTCCATGCCACTCCAAGAGTATTGCACACATTTTTTGTAAGGTTGAAATGATTCTATTATTTGGCTACATTGGTATGTACAAAACGATACTTACGAATCACAGAAAGTTTTGTGCCTGTTCCAAAAATTTTCACATTGGCTTCTTTGCACAGGGGTAATTTTCTTAGCAAAAACGGAGTGCTGTGATATACTAAAATAACTGTGTGTTTGTGGTCCAGGCATGTGTTGAAGGATCAGTGTTACAAAGCAAAATGTTCATACCAAGCTACATGAGGGAATTTATTTAGTATTGAAAGCTACTAGCACTCATCCACAGTAATGATGCTGGTTTGTGGATACCTGAAGTGGAATAACCCAATTAGTTAAGAATAAAGTATTGGTACTAGTATCAGCATTTAGCATCTGTAAATGCATTAAATCATGAGGGATAGTAGAACTGGGAAATGAATATGGTGCTCATGAAAAACTTTGTGTAGCACATACTGTACCAGTCAACTTTTTGTATTTTCGAGGGAAACTTCCTTATGATTTGCTAAAAAAAATATATTATTATTTTATGTTCTCTCTGAAAATCTTCCCTCAATTCCCCAATTTAAGTAAGATAAAGAGATGTCCAACATTTTCTTGCTTTATCATCCTGAAAAGTTTTTCTACATGTCAGCCAGTATGTTACCTACCAAGGCCCAGAGCACACAAAAGGATGCTAAACTTTAGCACGCTTCAGCCCCCATTTATATCAATGGGATTAAAGGTGTGCTAAAGTTTAGCACTCTTTTGTGGATCTGGGTCCTATTGCCTTAGCACCTCCACACCTCAGTTTACTCATAAATTGATCAGCAAAGTTTGTTTAATGTGTACATACAGTAGGTACTGTAATCCTCCTCACTCATAACGAAGGTGTCTATTTATAAAAGTTTCACAGGTGCAAAACTAGGGCAAACTGGTTTAAAACACTGATCCAGATTTAGTAAAAAAAATTAGAAATGTGATTTATTTATTTGATAAATGTGATGTAGTTTATTTCTCCCAATGTAGTATTTCTATTATAAGGAATATAGTTGAAAGTACAGTAGATACCAGGATATTCATTATTGATGGGTGGATTTATTTAGCACCAGCCATGTATACAGCAATTTAAGTAATCACATCAATTAAATAATTTGAAAAAAATCTATTAGCTGAATCAAAATTGATCAAAATGAGAATTAAATGACAAATACAATTTGTAACATTAATGTCTATGATGGTAATGCCCCTGATCCAGCATTAACTTCCATTCAAGGCAGGGGCATTTAACTGTGTATTGGGTGTGTTATTCCGGAATGGAGCTGAGTGAATAACCCTGTAAATGTGACTACAGGCTCACTACTGTAAAAATGTTGAACAACTACATTTAAGAATCATTTTTATGTTGATCAAATAAAAGGCGTCACATGAAAAGCATTTAAAAGATTTTCTAAAAAGAAAAAAATGTGTGCTAGCATTGTGAAAAGTAAAAGCTACGCAAATCTGTGCTAATAATAGTGATGCACATTTTGTTCAGTGAAGAACGGTCTATATTAACATTGAGGTTTAATGAAGATCTCTGGTTAAGTTGCATTATTGCATGAAGTCTTTTTAGAAGAGAGAGCGAGATAAGATTAGTATTAAATATTGTAACATTCATAAAACAATAGAAACTTGCGTGTAACAATGAGCTTTTTCACATGGTTTCAACTGAATGTGCTATTACAATTTTACTCCTGATGCAACAACGCACCCGAAATATGGGTTGCCAACAACTAACATCTCCATGCAGTGCACGAAGAATAAGGGATTATTCTGACTCGTCTTAACAATGTAAGTGTAGCATATACTGTATATTCACCCATTCATACATTTGTATTCATTTTATGTGCCAATATTATTATTTTTTCTGCGATCACTGTAATAATCATTCCGTGATTTAGAAAATCAGTAAAATTATGTACTTACTTGTAATGATGAGCTTGGTGCCAGAGCCAAAAACTTTGTACCAACCCACACTGTGATTTAGCCCTTACAAATTATTCCATAGCACAGCTGTGTTATTAGCATAGCATAGCACAGCTCAGTTATTCTAATTTGAACGGTTCTATTCTAAGAAGTCACACCGCATTCCCAGAATTAAAGATGTACTTCTAACTGCTAAACTTCTCTGGTGAACTGAATCAAACATTGCCAGTTTAACCAATTCAGACAGATATGCTACTATGTTCCAGTGATAGTATAACATTTTATAGATGGAGATAAAGAAACATTTAATCTCTTCCTTTTTCATATTCTCTGAACCTAAGCAAACGTATAACGCTGCTTACTTTTGTGTATATTCGTTGCCGGGCTTTTATACATGGTTTCACCTGAATTAGCTGTTACAATTTCACTCCCAAACAATAAGAAACTCAACATCCGGATTGCGGCCAGTTAATGTTACTCTAAGGAGCATCAGTGCAGGAAGAACAATGTTATTTTTTTTAACAAATACATTAAATTGATAAATAAATTAAATAATTAGGTGTTTTATATACATACTGTACTGTACATATAGTGCAGATAATGTGCCCCAGAATTGCAGCACTATTGCCTTGATACAGTACATACGGATGTAGCCAGGTTCAATGTTTGCTCTCCCAGGAGTGAGAAATTCTCCCTGGGGGATCCCATTCACCAAACTGACTCCCGCAGGCAGCTGATTTCACTGTCCATGGAGCCGCAGCATTTTGCTTTCATTCCCGCGGCTCCGGGGATAGTAAGTCTGGCTACATCTGTGCTGTATGACCCAGAGCTTTTTGCAACTATTCTGTCAGATATTGCTATTCTAGAGAACGATTATATGTTATTTTTGCTCTTTCTAAAACGTTAAACTCTTTTTTTGTTACTGAGCATATGCATACAAGTAGGAATGATGCTTCTCGTTAGATGTGACAAAATCTTCACAGCAGTTCTTGCAATTTGTAAATTTCCCCCAAAATTGCTATAACCTTCAATTTTTCCAAAAGTCACCAACAGCAAATACCTTACATACAGTAGAGACCACATAAACTTTAAAAATGATTTAGGGAGTAAAGGTTGGCAGATGTTACAGATTCAGCCACCAGTATCCGATCACTTGCCTGGGTAAAAACTAAGGCATCTCGCTGTAAATGCCTCAATATGGCTCAACATTTCTGTGAGATTCCTAATGGCCCATCGGATTAACACGGGGGGGGGGGGGGGTCCCTGTAGTCCCATTCAGTTTGAATTGGACTGCAGGGACCCCTGCTGTGTTAATCAGATGGGCCATTAGGAATCTCACAGAAATGTTGAGGCATATTGAGGCATTTAAAGCGAGATTGCCCCAGATTTTCCAAGGCAAGTGATCTAATACTGGTGGCTGCATCTGTACATTCACATTATACATTAACCATTGCATTATAACTGTATTATACTGAATTTGTATCTAAGTAATAACCATTCAGTGATTTGTCCTCAAATGGAACACTACAATTTAAGCTGAGGACTAAACTCTGTGTTTGGTTTGAAAATCAGTAAGGACACATTATGTACTTACCTGTAACAATAAGCTTTGTGCCAGAGCCAAATACTTTGGTATGGTACAATCTCCCATCTGTGACACTATGTTTTAGCCCTTACAAATAATCCCATAGCATGGCTGCAATATATACAGTAGTTTCTAGTAAATATTATTGTTAGTTTAAAAGTAACTGGATTCTGAAAACTTAAGCATTGCCCATAACTTTTAAACGTGTGTTTTCTCTTGAGTTGAGCCAAGCATTGATTTTAACACATATTACTGTATAGTACTGTATGTTGAGTATGTCATACTATTGCTATGCAAAGATAAAGTAACAACTTTTAAATTCTTCCCCCTCAATCCCCAACAGAACATACTATATACAGTAGTAAACAGGCATAAATGCTACTTTTCTTCTACTGCTATTTGTAATTACAATAGGGATGTGCGCATTATTTCCAAGTTGCTTCTCAACATTTTTCTAGTTTTTGTCTTAAATTTTGCATTTTCGTGAAATTTTTGCAAACGTTCACATTGCTCAGAATTGTGTCCGTTTTCACATGAATTTAGCAAATGTGGGAGTAAATTGAATTAAAAAAGGCTGCAAGACTTTTTTCTGCTTGTCACATTTTTTTTTGCCAAGCTTGCCGTTTTTGAGAAAATATTTGCAAAAAAACTCCCTGGCAAGTGGCAAATATTGCTTGAACCATGAATGTCTGTGAAAATTTGCACATCTCTTTTTGTAATCAATCTTTCTGTCTTGTTTCTATATTTGCTACTATACTTTTATTTTGATTTTTTTTACATGGTTTCACCTGAATTAGCTTCAACATTTTCACTCTCCTTACAACAGCGCATCCAGGAGCGTCTGTGCCTAAAGAATGATGGATTACGCTATCTCACATTTTAACACTTTTGATGTTTAGGTGCTGTATACACATGTATAATTTGTATGTAAAGAACAATGGAAGACAGGGCACATGGATTTGAAAAAATGTATTTCAAGCTAACACGCCGTTTCGACCATCATGGTCTTTATCAAGTGCAAAAAATGGCTTCAAGCTATGATGGTCGAAATGTCGTGTTAGCTTTAAATACATTTTTTCAAATCCGTGTACCCTGTCTTCCATTGTTCTTTGTGTATCGTGGATGGGTTGCAGTCTTTCGTTCATGGATGGGAGCACCGGTAACTGTATCAATTTTGTTTTCTCATTGCTTGGTGTGCAGTGCTTATCCATTGTCACATTAATTTGTATGTGACCCCAATGTAATTATCATTCAATCCTAAAAGTAAAAGGGTAATAAAATAAAAATGTCTGTAGATAGAATGTCTGTAGAGTAAAATACTTTATATAATCAACATCCAAACTGTGCTTCAGCCTTTACTATTATGCATATCACTTAGTACTGTGCATTGTGCTTATTATTCTATCATTACTCTAACTCATATTATAGGCAGCATAAATAACTTGTTTTCCCCCACTGGATATGATTAGAGAAATAATGCTGCTATTTCAATTTCACTCCTAATGAATGAGATAAGGCACCCAGTAGATGGAGAGCTTGAAATGTTATATTATCATATGATATATCATTAGATGGAGAATTGGGGATTACATTGTGACATGTTTTAATCATTTCAGTGCAACATGTTCCTATATTTTAATTTTCTTATTTCTGTGTAAGAATCAGTGCATTCCTTAAAATAGAACATTTAATTAAAGGGAAATAATTCATTTCAGCATAAGGATTAGTGTGCCTCTTCTTTCTTTCCCACCCCCTTGTGCACTGCTGGTAGATGCCTGGTCCTAAAGTATATCTCACTATCCCTTTCATCCAGTTATTGTCCTGTCTGTTTATTTACTGTTCTCTCTCATCTGACTAACTGTTATCTTGATCTGAGGAAGAGAGGAGAACTCTCAAAAGCTTGTCTCATAATATCAGTTAGTCCAAATTAAAAAAGGTATTACCTAATACTGAAGCACAGTAATCGTGCTTTCGCTAGCATACTTTTAAATCTTTTCATTTTGACATACAGTATGTAATTATCATACAATGGCTTTTCCTAAAACAAAATTATATAAAAGAAAGGATTATTGTATCTGGTTGGAAAATCATAAGAATTCAAACTTACTTGTAACAATGAGCTTGGTGCCAGAGCCAAAAACTTTAATCCAATTCCCACACTGTGCATCAGCCTTTACATATAATCTCATCTGTACTTATAACTGTTAAACTTCTCTGATGAACTGAATGAAACATTGCCAGTTTAACCAATTCTGACAGATATGCTACTATGATCCATAGGTAGTATAACATGTTATAGATGGAGATAAAAAAGTATTTCATCTCTCTTTCTTTTTCATATTCTCTGAACATAAGCAAACGTATAACGCTGCTTACATTTTGTGTATATTTGTTGCCGGGCTTTTATACATGGTTTCACCTGAATTAGCTATTACAATTTCACTCCCATGAAATAAGGCACTCAAGATCTGGATTGCGGAAAGTTAATGTTAACCTATGGTGCATCACTGCAGGAAGAACAATGTTATTTTTTTTTAACAAATACATTCAATTGATGAATAAATTAAATAATTAGGTGTACGCTACTATATACACTGTACATATAGTGCAGATAATGTGCCCCAGAATTGCAGCACTATTGCCTTGATACAGTACATGCGGATGTAGCCAGGTTCTGTGTTCGCTTCTCCCAGGAGTGAGAAATTCTCCTTGGGGGATCCCGTTGGCCAAACAGACCTTCGCATTTCACTGTCCTTGGAGCCACAGCGTTTTGCTTTAATTCCCGCGGCTCCGGGGATAGTAAGTCTGGCTACATCTGTGCTGTATGACCCAAAGGCTTTTGCAACTATTCTGTCAGCTATTGCTATTCTAGAGAACGATTATATGTTATTTTTGCTCTTTCTAAAACGTTAAACTCTTTTTTTGTTACTGAGCATATGCATACACTAAGAATGATGCTTCTCTTTAGATGTGGACAAAATCTTCACAGGAGTTCTTACATTTTGGAAATTTCAATAACCTGCATTTATTCCAAAAAACACCAACAGCAAATACCTTACATAAAGAGCACATCAACTTTAAAAAAAAAATATTTGGGGCGTAAAGGTTGGCAGATATTACATTTACATTACACATTATCCATTACATTATAACTGTACTATATTTGTATTTAAGTAATAACCATTCAGTGATTTGTCCTCAAACGAAACACTACTTTATAAGCAGAGGACTAACCTCTGTGTTTGGTTTGAAAATCAGTAAGGACACATTATGTACTTACCAGTAACAATAAGCTTTGTGCCAGAGCCAAATACTTTGTACCTTCTCCAACTTCCATCTGTAACACTGTGTTTTAGCCCTTACAAATAATCCCATAGCATAGCTGCAATATATACAGTAGTTTCTAGTAAATGTTGTTATTTTAAAAGTAACTGGAATAGGAAACTAAAGCATTGCCCATAACTTTCAAACGTGTGCTTTCTCTTGTGTTAAGCCAAACATTGATTTTAACACCTATTACTGTATAGTATAGTATACTATACATCGTAGTATTGCTATTCTAGAGATAAAGTAACCACTTTTTAATTATTCCCCCCCCTCCCCAATCCCCAACAGAACATACTGTACTATATATAGTAGTAAACAGGCAAACGTGCTACTTGTCTTCTACTGATATTTGTAATTACTATAGGGATGTGCGCATTATTTCCAATTTGCTTCTCAACATTTTTCTAGTTTTTGTCTTAAATTTTGCATTTTCGTGAAATTTTCGCAATCATTCATATTGCTCAGAATTTTGTCAGTTTTCACATGAATTTAGCAAAAACGTGAGTAAATGGAATTAAAAAAGGGCCGCAAGACTTTGACTGCTTGTCACATTTCTTTTGCGAAGCTTGCCGTTTTTGAGAAAATATTTGCAAAAAAACTGGCAAGTGGCAAATATTGCTTGAACCATGAACATTGATGAAAAATGGCATGAAGCTTTTTGTCTTGTGTCGATTTTTGGTACCATACTTTTATATAAATTTTTTTACATGATTTCACCTGAATTAGCTACAACATTTTCACTCATTAGAATAGCACATCCAGGAGCTGAATAGCTGACAGGTAATATCACCAGGAAGAGCTTTTGTGCATAAAAAATTATGGATTACGATGTAACTCGTCTTAACAATTTCGGTGTTTAGGTGCTGTACACACTTGTATAATTTGCATGTGATCAATGTAATTATCCTTCAATCCTATAAGAAAAAGGGTAATAAAAGAAAATTTTCTGTAGATATGTGTTACAATCCGTAAGGTTACCATATGTACCTGTAACAAAGAGCTTGGTGCCAGAGCCAAATACTTTATATAATCAACACCCAAACTCTGCTGCAGCCTTTACTATTCAACATATTATTTAATACTGTGCATTGTGCTTATTATTCTATTATCACTCTAAAACCATATTATAGGAACCTTCCCACTGCTGATGGATGCCTGGTCCTATGTCTCTGTCCCTTTCATCAGTTATTGCCCTGTCTGTTTATTTACTGTTCTCTCTCATCTACTTTAAACTGTTATCCTGACCTGAGGAAGAGAGAGAACTCTCGAAAGATTGTCTCATAATATCAATTGTTAGTCCAAATAAAAAAGGTATCACTTAATACTGAACTAAAGTACTGATGCTTGCTCTAGCATACTTTAATATCTTTTCATTTTGACATACAGTATGTAATTATCATGCAGTGGCTTGCCTTAAAACAAAAGAAAGGAAGTATTGTATCTGGTTGGAAAATCGTAAGAATACAAACTTACTTGTAACAATGAGCTGGGTGCCAGAGCCAAATACTTTAATCCCATACCCACACTGTGCATCAGCCTTTACATATAATCCCATATCCTGGTACCAAGTTTTGCATCCATCAAAGTAAGCTATTATAATGCAACTAATAATGAATGCCCTGCAGTTAATATTACTGTTAAATTACTCACTGTGTTAAGAATCAGTGATTACAGGGAAAGGGGCAGTAACACTGACATTATAAATTATAACTACTTCATTTATTTCACTGAAACACATACTGTAGAAGCCTTTGTATAAGGGCAACAGTGTTGCAAATCTGTGGGACAAGGAAATCTAATTTTATAATGCTCGTGTTTACTTACTGTTCCTGGAATTTCTTAATCTGCACCATCAGCTTCGAAAAATAGTTTTGTTCTGGCACGCAGAACTGGATTGCGCTAATTGTTATAGATGTTAATGGTATGTACTAAAACAAAATGTTCCTGCACACCAAAAAAAATAGAAAGTGCTTCAAAGTCATCTGCCAAGTTCAACTTGTTGTAAACCTGAAAAGGTCTGTTAATAGTGATAGTGCAGAATTAAGTTACTACAGTATGTATCAACCCATCATTTGATTTGACGCAGCATGGATGTTTCATTCTATAGGTTATCTAAACGTATTATTTCCCCAGTATGGCCACTGTAAAATAACATTACACTAGTCATTTATATTTACTATACTAATTATAAATAATAAATACACAGTTTTCTTTTTTAGTGTAAATTGTATCAGATTGAGAGGGTCTAGGTAGCCACAGTGATAATCAATGGATTCATGTTTTAAATATTTTGTGTTTTTTGTATTTGTTAGTTTTTAGAAAAAAATAAACTTTTCTGAATGGACAAAAGCTGCATTAGCTATATTTGGTGAATCGGAATATTGGCTATTAGTATTAAGGGTGGGTGTTTGGTTTTTTGGGGATGGGTGGTGGAGCTAGTTGCCCAGGGGAGGTCGATTAGGCTCCCAAGGTGGATGTTGGTAGGGGTTAACCCCTTGGTTACCTTAGCAGTTAGTAAAGCATTGCATGGCAAAAGCTAAATAATGTAATGTTTTTCCCCACTGGATATGATTAGAGAAATAATGCTGCTATTTCAATTTCACTCCTAATGAATGAGATAAGGCACCCGGTAGCTGGAGAGATGAAAGTAATGTTACCATATGATATATCATTGCATGGAGAATTGGGGGTTACATCGTGACATGTTTTAATAATTTCAGTGCAACATGTCACTATATTTTTATTTTCTTATTTCTGTGTAAGAATGAGTACATTCCTTCAAAATTAACATTTAATTAAAGCAAAGTAATTAATTTCAGCATATAGATATTTTTTTTTTCTCTTTCTTTCCCACCCATGAATATTGCTGATGGATCCAATCTATGGACCTATGTCTCACTGTCCTTTTCATTCATGTATTGCCCTATTTGTTTATTTACTGTTCTCTCTCATAAGACGTTATCTTGAGCTGAGCAAGAGAGAGAACTCTCGAAAGCTTGTTATGGCAATACTTTACTAGCCAGTAAGGTAGCCACGGGATGTACTGTAGGTACAGATGTAGCAAGACATACTTAATGCTTTGGTACTGCGACCGCTGCGGTTGCATGGCCGCACGTGGCAGCAGGACCAAAGACAGTAAGTAATAATAATAATAATAATAATACAGGGAGATACTGGAACCATTCTGGGGCCTGTCACTTGGGAATCGGGGGTCCCCGAGGCTGAAATTAATGCGGTCCAGCTCCAGAGATCCCTCCTTCAATACTGTGTAATTAAAAGGGGTAGGCGAAAGGGGTAGTTGGACCAAGTTGGGTGGTTAGGCCTACAGGGAAGGTTGTGGAAGGGGCTAACCCCTTCATTACCTTAGCAGTAGTAACTGCTACTAGTTACTACTGCTAAATTAATGAAGGGGTTAAACCATCCCTTTACCCACCTGAGAGGCCTAACCACGCACCCCGTGGCAGCTACCCCCTTCACTTACCCCCTCCACCCCCAATATACATTAATATACAATACAAACACCAATATACTCATTGATTGCCAGTGTGGTTACCTATACTCTCAATGGGAGCAAAGATAACCCAATGGCAATGACTGGGCACCCTACTGCCTCAACCCCCCCACCCAAAAATAAACACAGTACAATAATGAGCAAAATCCCTTTTATTAACCACTATGGTAATTAATGGGTTGACATTCCCTCCAGCTACCCACCAATTACCCTCCCCGTGCAACGACCTCCACCCGACCCCCTATACCCATTGATTGTCACTGTGGTTTAACCATGCCCACAATATGGGCATGGATTGCCACAATGGCCATAAATGGGCAAGCTAGAAATAAAAAACAAGCACTAAATAAAATACATTACATTTAAATAAAAACAAACATTTGCCAATAAACCAATTGATTGTCACAGTGGTAAACCATGCCCACAATATGGGCATGGTTTGCCACAATGGCACTGAATGGACAACCTAAAAGAATTAAAAAAATATACAATACATTACAATTAAATAAAAACAAACATTTGCCAAAAATGCATTGATTGTCACTATACTTATCTATAAGTAATAGATAAGAAATAAATCCCTAATGGACACTACTAAGATCTGCAGAAGATGGGTGGATTGTATATTAATGATAAAGAATTAAGATGATAAAGATGTACAGTAGTGGAACAGCCCATGAAGAGCAAAGAATGCAACTTAAATACATATAATCAGCCTAATATTGCGTGGGTTAATAAAAACCAAGACAGCGAGCGTTTTCCATGTATAACAAATTTTTATGATCAGTAAGAATTGAAATGGGATTCTCAGTACCTTCCAGGAGGTGTCCCCACTCTTGAAGTGCAAGCTTGACAGCAAGGAGCTCCCGGGGTGAAGTTTGTCTTGAGTTGATTGTCTTTGAGAGAGAATGGTGCCTGCCCCAAAATCAGATGCATCCACCTCCTGAGTAAAGGGTAATTTAGGATCTGGGTGAACTAGGATAGCTGCAGACCCAAGAGGCTCTTTGAGAGATTTGAAGGCTTGAAGTGCCGCAGGTGGCCAGGAAGAGGTATCCGATGCTTTCTTTGTTGAGCTGTGATCGGAGCAATAGTAGAAGAATTTTTTTTGATGAATTTACGATAATAATTAGCAAATCCTAAAAAACCTTGAATTGCTTTCAAAGAGGTTGGCTGTGGCCATTCAAGAACTGCCTTGAGTTTGACAGGGTCGTTGGAGAATCCAGTATCAGAAATAATGTAGCTTAGGAATTACACATTTTTAGTTATGCCCTTTGGCCTATGTAATGCCCCGGCAGTCTTTCAAGAATTCGTCAACGAGATTTGTCGAGACTTCTTCAATCTTTTTGTCATAGTCTATCTTGACGACATTCTTATCTTCTCTAAATCTCTCTCTGAACACATTCATCACACTAAGCTGATCCTGTCTCGTCTTCGGGAGAATCATTTATATGCAAAACTAGAAAAGTGCCAGTTCCACCAGACGTCACAACATGCCCATTGTGGCGATAGGGGGTTAATCAGGCAACTAATAAAGGCATTATACCCGGCTGGTTAACCCTAAATCGCGTTGGGACTAAATGGGTTAATGGTGTGTACATCATAATATCCTGTTTTCCCCTCCACCATCTTTATTGTCTCCATTTTGCAGCTCAGAACCTAGCTGCAGCTATGTGAATATGTGTAAAATGTGCCAATTGTATTTGCGACACAAGGGGGAGCTGCTGCGCTAAACCAAGCGCTGATTGAAGAAGCGTGCCTTTGAATGGGTGACCGCTTTGAAGTATAGGGATCACTTTCTAAGCCCTAGACCTCTAAACCACAAGGTCAATTGGATAAGTGGTTTGCGGTTTAGCTGAAGTGCTTTTCTGTCAAAATGTATCCAGCCGTCTTGTTAGCCCCTTAACTTGAAGGGGGAAAGTATGTCAGCGTGGGAACTAGATCAGACCGCAGAACCCCATCCAATTAAGTGGCTAACTTGCGCTAGGAGTGAGCTAGCAATCTAATTTTTGGGCCCCAGGTAGCTGAAGAAATACGATACATACATATTTGTTTTATATTGTTTATACAGGTAGAAACCACATACAGTATAAAAAATAAAGCATCTTTCAGTGCCGGTTATAAATGTAAAGACAGGAAACTTTCCTGTCAGCCCGGGAATAAATCCTTTAACATGTAAATATGTTAAGGGTGGATGAGCTGAGGGATTTCTTATCTCCGTACTTCCAAGGCACCCTGCAGAATTGGTGCCTCAGTGTCTATGAGAAGTCCGGAGTTGAAAAGCCACAGAGACCTTAAGACGGCCATGAAATTGTTAAGTACCAGGAACCGGTCCAACATATGGGCTGTTCACACTTGTGGCCAGATCACAGACTTGCTGTCCCCAGGTAAGGGGTAGGACCCGGTATTGTAAGGAGCTCAGGTGTGAGGTAAGCACCTGCTCCGTGCAAACCGGGAAGCAGCTTCTGCCCTCTTTGCAAGGTACTGGCAAGTCGGGGATAGGTGGGAGAAATGTTCCCACGGGAGGGATTGGTTGTGCATGTTAGGTACAGGACCCTTAACCCAATAAAGATGCCTGCTGCCCAATTCCTGGCAGTTCCATCTGAAGATTTCATCAGATTCACCAAGTTCCAATGTCCGCGGTTCCGGAGTGTGAGGGGTTAATTATATCGTAACCAAGGATCGTGCCCCTCTTCTGGAATGCGTTAGAGCTAAGGGTTCCCAAACGAACCCTGTAAGGACTGAACAAACTTTTTCCTTTTGGGGGAGATATAGGGGTGGCAACTTGTGCCCCTACCCAGGAACTGTTACATTGATCAATTTGCGCACCCACTGGCATGCGTGCAGGGGTGCCCAGAGACTTTGTTTCATTCCAAGGACATTTGATTTTGTTCCCTGTACCCAGTAAGTGTTTTATTAAGTATAATTGTGAAGATTTGTGTGTTTGTCTGAAAAGAAACAATTACAATTTATTTTGCCCGCCTTGTTGTGCTCAGTCGAGAATCCCAGTATTAATGTGTGTATAAATCTTGGTCTCCTGTGACAAGCTTATTTACTGGTGGCAGTGACGGGATACTGATTGAGCCCATGATATAGTCTCCTGTGAGATTCTGTATCATAGTGAGGGAAACTCGTAGATTGCGAGTGGTAACTTACACACGCTTCACAAGAGCAAAGATATTTCACAGTTTCCCTTATCCATATCCCTGTGTTAAACATCCCAACATGAGTAACCACTCAGGAAGTTTCCGATCCTGGGACAGAGAAAGAATCGTGGAAAGATGTACAGGCTACAAAGGTCAGGCAAAAGGGCAGCTGGAGCAGACTTGGAGGATCATGAAGCCCGAATGGTTCCACCGGAGTTGCAGCAGACACCAACCAGCCCAGAGTGCAGGGGGTTAATCCTGGCTCGGGGCTGCAAGGACATGGGGAGGGAGCAGGTGACCACCTGGATATTGGTGGCTTGGCACCAGCGGTTGTGGAGGAAGCGGTCGTTGCGGCTGCCGGACTTGCCACCCCTGGGCTCACAGCTCTCCTGACCGCATGGGGAGAGGGGGCTACGGCAGCGGAGCATATCCATATGCTGGCCGTAGCACTGGGAAAAGCCTCACACACTCACCTTGCCAACGGGGAACAGGATATTCCCAAGGTGGACCACCACAGCTTCAGCAAGTTTGTAGATGGCATGGATGAAATAGACACTTTTCTTAATGACTTTGAAACCCAGTGTGACTCCTACAAGGTCCCACGAAGAAGCATGGTCATGAGATTATGGCCCTTGTTGTCCGGCAGGGCCAAACAAACTGTGCAGGGCATTCCACGCGTGGATACCAACAACTATGGCATGTGAAAAACTTGTTGCTCGCCCAGTAGGCACTCATCCCTGAAGCTTACAGGGGCAAGTTCCAGGCGGGGACAAGATACCCCCAGGAGTCCTATGTGAACTCGGAGCCCAGCTGGCGCTGTATGACCAGCATTGGGTGGAGGGTAATGGGGTTAATCAGCTCCATACCTTACTGGACTTAGTCGTGCTGGAGCAACTATTGCAGCAGCTTCCCTCGGATGTGAGGGCATGGGTCTTTGATCAGAAACCTAAAACCCATGGAGAAGCTGCAAGGATGGCAGATGAGTATGAGACCAGCAGGGCTTTAATTAACAAAAAAGCAGCTCCCAAAGAGGTGGCCACCCCGGCCAGGGGAGCCAAATCCACCCCTCAGTGGACCCACAAGACTGCAGCAGATGGCAAAGCACCCAAAGCTGCAGAGTTTAGACATGAGAGGCAGTGTTTTTCCTGCAATAAGGTCGGTCATCTTAGACCAGACTGCCCGTACCGAAACCGGTCTGGGGGACCCCACCAGGAGCAATGATTGCAAGCTGCGAGGCCGGACGCCTGTGTGCGGCTGGCACACACCGGATCCAAGCACAGCCGTGGTTCAACCCACAGAGCGACGTCCACGGAGAGATCTGCGCCTGACCCCCAGGAACCAGCAGCGGAGATCAGGCGGCATCAGGTTGCACCAGTCGGGTGGCAACGCAACGATGTCCGGCAGAAGCATCTGCGGAGGGTGACCATCAGGGACCGGCAAGCGGACGGCTTGCTGGACTCTGGTGCCACCGTTACCCTGGTTCGCCCTGATATGGTGCGGCCAGAGGATTTGCTCCCGGGCACCGGGATGCAAGTGACCATGCCAGATGGAGGACCGCAGTCACTCCAGGTTGCCCGAGTCTTTTTGGATTGGGGTGCCGGTCGTGGCATGAGGGAGGTGGGGGTATTGCCTGGGTTGATGCCGTAATTTTTCTCGGCAATGACCTGGAGCATATAATCTGTGTGTTTACAGCAGAGATGGCTCCTGTTACAAGATCCCTAAGAGACAGCCATCAAGGATCACCACAGAATCAACCCCTTTCCCCTGCATTTGGGACCAGCTTTTCCAGCGGTCTCTGAGGAGACCAGACAGGTAAGCCAGACTCCTGAGTCACGACCAGTTCTTACTTACTTACTGTTCCCTTTACCTGTTCCTCCTGACTTAGAGACTAAGGGGGTCATGCACTAAGCAGCGAAAAATTGCATTCGCCAGGGGTTTGAACTCGCCATGTTTTGTGCATGTTGCCCTCGCAGTATGCAGGAAAGGCCGAATCCCTGGTGAATCACTGCGAGAGCAACATTTCAAAACATGACAAGTAGCTGGTGGCGAGTCTGTCTGCCAATAAGCTGCCGATAAGCCGCCCCCTGCCGAGATGTGTCTGCAGCAGAGAGAGATCCGCCGCTCTCGGCGCAAACCTTGGCCCAAATAAAAATATTGCATTGCCGTGACGAATTTGCGTGAAAATCTCCATTCTAGAGCGGCGAGTAGCGGCAAAACGCTGCTCGGGGCTACTAGAATTGAGCAGGTTTGAAAACCTGGCAAGTAGCGGCGAAAAGTGCCTTTTCGCCGCACCTCTGCCGGACAAAAAACCAGCCAACAAACATGGCGCTTTATTCGCTTTTTGCCAACTTCTCGGGGCTTACTGAATCGTAGTAGGCATTTTTGGAGCAAAACGGGTGAGAAGTGACTTTTTGCTGCTTAGTGTATGACCCCCTAAGGGTGGGTGGTTAGTGTTAGGAATAGAATTTAGGGATGCAGTGAAGGCTGACCTCAGCTTAGAAGTTATGGGACTGTGGGCATACGAGTCCCAGCAAAGCGGGGGGTCAGACCACTTGCTGTGGCACCGTGGGCTCTGGGGTAGGGAGCCAGGTTATACCTGGTTAGCCAGGGGCTGGACAGGTAGAAGACGGTTAGTGGGACTCAAGGAGTGTAGGCAGCAAGGATTGCAGGTAGCCTACCCCAGTCCACTAACGGGGCATCAGGGGGTCACTCAGATGAGAGCCTAGCTGTTGCAGCCTTACTCCTGGCCAGAGGCATAAGGGCCAGGGGCAGAGTTTTGCCACACCGGTGATGCCTGCCAGCCAGAGGGTAAAGCAGGTGATTGTGTGCGGATGCTCTTAACCCATTACCAGGAATGGGGAAACTGTTTCAGGGAGTAGCTAAGGCAGTGCTAGGGATCTTTGCTAGGACAGGTTCGTCTAGAAGGGTGTTAGCGGAGTTAGGGTGCTGGGTGAATAGGCAGCCAGGAGCAGTCTCCAGGGCTAGGTCAGGACAGCATAGGGTTTTGTTCTCAGACCAGCCAGGAAGGACACATGGCACAGATCATCCTATGCTCACAAGTGATCTGCGCCCTCTGTATAAGGATGCCTACAGGGCATCAGCAGAGGTGCAGGGCAGGGTAGAGTGGGAAGCTAAGGCGGGGTCAGCCTTTAGCATTCCGAGTGGCCTCTGTGAGTTTTTAGGAGCCATTCAGGATGAGGAATTCCCTGGCTACAATCCGACGCCTGGTCAGTAGGGCTCTAGAGGGTGTAGGGGCATACTGGGAGAGGATAATTGCCTTTAGCCAGATTTGGGATTCGTATCCAGGACAGGTAGCAGCAGTGCTAGCAAGGATTGGGGAGGCTTGCTGTTATACCCACCCAGTGTTCAGCAGAGATGGCCAAGGTGTTGCATCTAGGGCAAAGGGTGCGTGGCAGACGTCTGACTTCTCTTGGGCCCCCTAGCCACTGTAGAAAAGTTATCCCACAGCTCATTACTGGGACTGACTGTCTGACTGACTTGAGCCAAAAGTGACTGTATTGTATTGTATTGTATTTTATGTCTTTATTTATATAGCGCCATAAATGTACATAGCGCTTCACAGTAGTAATACATCTATATATATATTTCTCAAATCGTTGTATGCATGTCTGTTTGTCCTGTGTCTCCCTGTCCCTAGGGGCAATCGCATTGGACCTTTGGCCCGTCACTCCGCCTCAGGCCAATGAGATGGCTCCCTTCGCCTGCCCGCCCCCGCACACCACTCATTGGCCGGTGTGGGCTAACAGTGTCTCACACACACCCCTGTGCCCCCCTCACCACAAACCCCAGCCTCCCCTCACCGCAAACCCCCCACCCCCCTCACTGCAAACCCCCCACCCCCCCTCACCGCAACCCCCCCTCACTGCAAACCCCAGCCTCCCCGGCACCAAGCCTCCTCCACCTCACCTCTCTACACGCCGCCAGCAAAACTCATGCTGCCTCTCACACGCCGCTGCCTGCCTACTCGGCTCTTCTCTTCGGGGCCTCGTAGTACCGCCGGGAGCGCCAGCAAGAAGCTAACACCCCCCCCGTAATGTGCCTTTAATCTAGCAGTGTGGTGGTTAACTTCTGGTAGTTAATTACTAAACACCACCTGCCTGATTGAGATGGCTTACAAAAGCCTGTCTGTTCAAACAGGAAGTAAGAACTCTTTAGCTGACACCTGAGCTGAACTTAGAGACACTTGTCTTGAGCTCTGCAAAAGAGATAGCAGAGCGGCTTTCAAGACACAGGGAAAACTTCTAAACCTGTATGCTGACCAACCCTGGAGACAAGGGAGCTGAAGCAGGGACAGTGAGAAGATTTTCCCTCCAAGAAACAGATAAGACTTTTATTCTTAAGAGACTGCTTATATCTGCTTATTTTCATGCTATATGTTTTGGGGCTGCGAGAACTGCTTAACTAATAGGAGATGTGAACTAATTGCATAGGATTTCACTAGAAATACTCCCAAGTGAATGGAAGCTATGTCCCCCCCCCCCTGTGTTTGGATAATTTCCTGATGGAAAGGAGCAGGCACAATAAAGCCTTATTATAATTTCACATTATAAAGCCTCCTAAGTGTGTAGCTCTGTGAACGTCCGTCCACAGTGGGTCTTAAAGGTGGATAGAGAGGGTGCTAGTCGGGTATTGAGGGGAAGGGCATTCCAGAGGTGTGAGGCAGAAAGTGAGAAAGGTTTAAGGCGGGAGAGAGATTTAGATACAAAGGGGGGTAGAAAGAAGACACCTTTGAGAAGAACGCAAGAGTCGGGATGGTGCATAGCGAGAAATTAGGGCTGAGATGTAAGGAGGGGCAGAAGAATGTAAAGCTTTAAAAGTGAGGAGGAGAATTGAGTGTGAGATATGGGATTTGATAGGAAGCCAGGAGAGGGATTTCAGGAGGGGAGACGCGGAGACAGATTTAGGAAAGAGTAGAGTGATTCTGGCAGCAGCGTTTAGGATAGATTGTAGAGGAGACAGGTGAGAGGCAGGAATGCCGGACAGCAGGAGGTTGCAGTAATCGAGACGTGAAAGAATGAGGGCCTGAGTCAGAGTTGTAGCAGTTGAGTAACAGAGGAAAGGGTGTATCTTTGTGATAGTGCGGAGGAAAAAGCGCCAGAGAGAGAGGAATCAAGTGTAACCCCTAGGCAGCGTGCTTGGGCTACTGGGTGAATGATCGTATTTCCAATAGCAATGTGGGAGGAGGTAGTAGGGCCAGGTTTGGGAGGAAGTATAAGGAGCTCTGTTTTTGCCATGTTAAGTTTCAGTCGGCGGATGGCCATCCAGGATGATATTCCAGAGAGGCATTCAGAAACTTTGGTCTGTATAGCAGGTGTAAGGTCAGGGGTTGAAAGGTAAATTTGTCTGGTCTCCTGCCTGTGAAGCTCATTCCGGGCTCTGAAGACTGCACTAGCCAGGGCCCCTATTCTAGTTGCACCAGACTTCTCAAAAAGGTTTTTGGTGCAGACTGATGCCTCGGCGCTGGACACAGCCAAGTGGGGGAGGAGGGCAGTGAACATTGACCAGCGGATGGCCTTTCCCGCCAGGACAACCCCTACGAACTGGTTTTCTCAAGAGATGCCAGGCTAGCCCAACCACCGGATGAGGTGGCCGGGGCACAGCCTGCACTTTGAGGTGGGGAGGAATAAATAAGCTTGTCACAGGAGACCAAGACTTATACACACATTAATACTGGGATTCTCGACTGATCACAACAAGGCGGGCAAAATAAATTGTAATTTATTTCTATTCAAACACACAAATCTTCACAATTACACTTAATAAAACACTTACTGGGTACAGGGAACGAAATCAAATGTCCTTGGATCGAAACAAAGTTTCTGGGCACCCCTGCACGCATGCCAGTGGGTGCGCAAATTATTCTGTGTAACAGTTTCTTGCTAGGGGCACAAGTTGCCACCCCTATATCTCCGCCAGCCAGCATAAATAAAGTAAATAAAACGTTCAACTTACCCATGCCATCATGGAGGGCATCTTCATCAGCATATAGCAAGTTGGTCCATGTTTTCCGTTGCCAGAAAGGATACAAGAAAAAATAAAATCTAATGGCCCCAACCCCTAAATCACCTTAGCGGTTACAAACCGCTATAGTAATTAAGGGATTCCTTTGCTACAAACCTAGGAGGCCTAAGCATCCTCCCGGGACCACTATCCCCACCCTCTACCCAGTTCCACGACGTCAAAGTCAATCCAACGCCACCCACCTTGAAGATCTGGAACAGGTAACAAAATTCTTCTCTCTTTTATCTCCTATTAATTATTTATTTGTTTTGTTGGCTACTGGTTTTAATTAATTACCTGTTTTGTTTGCTAGTGTGGTAAATTAATAAATTGTTTTGTTGGCTAGTGGTTTTATTTATTTAAGAGTTTGCTTGGATAGTTGTTTATTTAATAGTATTGTTTTGGAATAACATAATTTTAATAATTTTGCTATTTTGGTGATAGATAATTATTTGTGATGTGTACTATTAGGCTATTTAGTTCTTTTATTGTTGGGGTGTTTAGGTGCTTCTGTATTTATGTGATTATTGTGCATTTTTGGCCTTAATTATTTTTATTAGGTTGACCATTGAGTGGCTTATCATGCCCATATTATAGTATAGGTATGATATACCACTGTGCCAATCAATGGGTACAGGGTGGGTATAGTGGGTCCGGGGTTGGTGCTTTGGCTTCCCAGGTGGATGGAGTGGAACAGGGGTTAACCCTTTAATTGCTATAGCGGTTGTTAACTGCTAAGGTGATTAAGGGGTTAGGGGCCATTAGATTGTATTTTTTCTTGTATTCTTTCTGGCAGCGGCGGACATGGACCTGCAATATGCTGATGAGGATGCCCTTCATGATGGCAGGGGTAAGTTGAATGTTGTTTACTTTTTTTATGCTGGCTGGCTAATGTTTATTTTACTATGGGCAAATGTATCCATATCTGGATAATAGTTATTACTGTAATGTATGTGTTAGGGGGGAGGTGTATTTATTGCAATGTATTCCACATTTTTTTTTTGCAACATGATTGGTACCGCAGGCCAGCGGGGACCCGTGGGGACCACCTGAGGACCCCCGGACACCCACAGGGACCACCCGAGGGATCCCAGACACACATGGGGACCACCCGAGAGCCCCCAGACACCTGTGGAGATCACCCGATGGCCACCAGACACCCACGGGGATCACCCAAGGGCCCACAGACACCACCTGGAGGCCCACGGACACTTGCGGGGACCACACGGGACCCCTGCCGGCCTCTGGTATCAATCCTGTGTACAAATTTTTTTTAAATGCTTTTATGTGGGGACACAAGGGGTGGGTTGAGTATAGGTGGTTAGTACATATTGTAATGTTTATTGGGGGCAGGGGGGTGAGTGAAGGGCCAAGTACCCGCTGCCCCCAATCAAGCTGCTGTTTTTCCTTACCCCCTTCATTGCCTTAGCGGTTAGCTGCTAAGGTAATGAAGTTGCCTATAAATGCATTTTTATTTCATGGGAATCATGCCGGGGTCCTCCAGTGCTGATATAATGGGTATCAGCTCCGGAGACTCTGGGCATCAATCTGATGCCGGAAAAATGCATTTTTTCTAAAGTTCCCTCTCGTTGCTTCTCACCACTGACCTGCCGTCTTTACCTGGGGGGAGGATTTTGAGAGGAAATCTCTATTCTAGAGCAGCGATTAGCCTCAATAAGTTAATCGGGGCTACTAGAATTGCAGAAGTTTGAAAACCTGCCGATAAGTGGCTTCTCACCGCTCGTTTGGCGATTTTTTTTATCGGTAAAAAAATTGCAGAAAAGGGCTTTAATCAGCGACTTATCGGGGCTTAATGAATAGCAGTAGGCGATCGGTTATAAAATTGCGAAAAGGCCTTGATACGTGGCTTATCAGCGCTTAGTGCATAGTCCCCTATGCATTTATTTATCGCACTGTAAGACATGAGACCAAAAAAGGGATTTAAAAAATGCACTATCGTCTGACCAGATTTTTGTATCAGTGCTATTGCACTATAAATCCTATAGCGTGAAAACTAATATAAAAAAAAATGCAGCCAGGAAGAGGTGCATGGAGATTTACATCTCCATGCATGGTTCTTACAAGCCATCGTACAATAAAAATATTTATTTTAATAATAGTGTGTGGGAGCAGGGGTCTCCTGTGCTGAACCGCGTTGATTTCAGCCTCGGGGACCCCCTACTTCCCAAGATACAGGCCCCGTTATGGGCGCCAGTATCCCCTGTACTTTTAAATCACCCGCGCCACGTGACCCTGAGATTTAAATCCTGCGCTTGGATACTGGCACCTCACAACAGGCCCTATATTTCGGGAAGTAAGGGGTCCCGAGGCTGAAACGTGGTTCACCTCAGAAGACCCCCTGCTCCCATACACTAGTATCAAAACACAAATACATTTAAAAAATCATTACCGTAGCAGCAATCTGCTAAGGTAGTGAAGCTGCTTTAATGTAATATAGACCATGTGAGTGCGTAATGCTAAAGACTACAACAGTGAGATGGGTGAATGTGTGAATAGCAGATATTCGTGGGGGGACCCCTGAATATAAACTTGATAGGAGAGAGGTACTGGGTTGCAAATCCTGGATAATAAGCTCACTAATAAGTGACGCTAGTGTAAACAGTGAAACCAGGAAAGATAAGCATGATCACACCCTAGGATGTACCAACAGTCTTAATAAAGTCTTGAGCAGGAAAACATGTAGCAAGCGGTTAACTCACTCTGAGTGCTGCAACGTCCATGCAATCCACAGGTAAGGGGTCCCCAGGTGTGCTTCCGTCCAAAGGGTAAACTGATAGAAAGGAAGAGAACTGGCAGAGCACTACTGTATATCCAGAAAAAGGTAGAGAGTGCGCACTCGTGATATTCTGTGAGCCCCTGGTGTCTGGGTTGGTATTGCGAAAGCGGACTCCTCCTATGGTCCGCGGCTCACTCTGTCTGCTCCGGGTGCATGAGGGATCATTGCCTGGATAGTGTGGATGTGCGCTCACTCGGAGCCCCAGTGACGTGCGCACTTAGGGCATTATGATGATGCACCTCCCCCGCGTTCCGCGGCCTCCATTGACATAAAGGTCTTTTCCCTTAGTTGGTTACTGCGCAAGCGCGTACCACTGGGGGTTGCTAGACCTCATATGCCTCCGGATTGGTAGCTAGGGGCAGGGCTAGTCGTCATCAGCCCTGTGCACAGATACAAGATATATGCACACATCAGGAGATCATGAGCAATTAGAGAGGGCGGACCACACTTGGGCTGTGAGTATTAGTTGATTATGTTATCTTGTACCTAATTATATATATATAATTGTTAATAAAGTTGTGATATGTATACCTTGAGAAAGCGCTCTGAGAAGCATGAAACGTTGGTGGGGCTCTCCCTTGCCCGTTTTTTCCATGACCAATAAATAATTTTTTTATGGGATATGCACCCTCCTCTCTACTTTTTTCTGGATATATAGTAGTGCTCTGCCAGTTCTCTTCCTTTCTATCTTTTAATGTAGTATACAGCTGCGGCCGCCTTTATCCTAGTGCGGCCGTTGCGGCGCAACTCTGATAACCGCAGCAGATGCAGTATGTTTTTTTTTCTTCCGGAATATGTTGCGGTATTTTAGCGCTCATAATATTAGCATTTTATTAGCACTGTCTGCAATACTGCAATACTGTCTAAAAACTCAGGGGGGCCTTCGCGAGCTGTTGTCTTCAAAGTCTAATACTTTAGCAGTTCAACCACAGTACGTCAGTACACAGTCTGCGTGTGCGCACGCAGTAATTGTAAATTTGTATATTTATACATGCATGTGCAGTGCTGTATGTCTCATTTGAAAATTGTTGAAATGCATAGGCGTGTACTGTAACAGTATCACATTTCGGCATATACAGCACTCTCCCCTCGCTCGCCCCCGCACATACAGGCTAATTTACTGCACTGCAGTATTTAAACTTCTTATCTTATCTACAGTACAGTACACCTCTCCCACACCATTCCTTTGAATGTGTGTCTTTCTGGTTTCAATCACATTCCTGCTTGAAAGCTGATGATTACTGCGCATGCGTCTATAACTTCACCACTGCTTGCTTGCGAAGTTCAAGAGTGTGACCAAAAAAAAAAAAAAAATTCCCTCGTTTTTTATTTTTTATTTCTCCTGCCTAAAACATCTTGATATTACGATATTCATTCTGTGCTGTAGATTTTGACTGCGACACTGTGCGTTTGACTGCACATGGTTGATTTGTATGCTTTTTATGTATTTGGGGGTGTAGGGATCAAATTATTATGATAACCTGCCTTTTGAAAATATGCCATTTCTTTGAACTGCAGTACAACTAATCCTTCATGCAGCTGTACCCTGTACCCCCCTCCCACACGCACACACAAGGCTCACTCAAGCAAGGATTCAAACCTCTTATCGACAGACACCTCTCCAGAGCCATTCCGTTTCTAAAGCTTGCCATTGTGTTTTTAATCATCCATCCCTAGCCGAGCATCACCTCTCTGCGCCTGCGTGCCTAATTTTCCATTGTATACTGTAGCTACTCCATATTGGACAACAGTATGCAGTTAGTACTGTCAAAGCAGTCTATACTGGAACTAATGTATACTGTGACTACTGTTAAATACTTTGTAACCAGATGGCTGGTGCTGCTATCTCAGGGAAAAAAAAAACTGTGCCATACTTACCTGTATCATACTGTACTTACAATACTACAGTACAGTACTATACCATACTACCTTCCTGATGCTTGCCCATTACGCGCGATCACAATGGGCAACACAGTCGCAATATGGTCAATATATTTATTGCATCGTTCCACGGTGAGTACATCATTCCAAAAACTCAGTATGCCTTGCGCCAACTCATCCTTTTTAGAGGGTTTCACGACTTTGCGGATATGGTCCTTCAGCTGAGGCCAGACCATTTCGATAGGATTGAAGTCTGGCGATCTGTCATTGGAAGGAGGGGGAAAAAAAGGACAATTAGCTAAAGAGATACAGTACACAGTAAAAACAGTGGGAAAAAATGAGACACGGTTACCGCACTTACTCCGCTGGCGTCTTCACCCAATTGATACCGCGCTCAAGAATATGCGCGGTTGACGCGGTGTGCTTCGGATCGTTGTCCTGGTAGAAACGTTGACCATCCGGGAACTCACGTGTGATGTATTCCACAATCTCAGGCACAATTTTCTCTTGGAAGAAAGCTTTATTCATGATTCCTATAACAAGAAAAGAAAAGTGCTCAAAAAACTGCACACTAGTATAGTACAGTGCATAAGGCAAAAGCGTGTGACATACATTTTACTGTACCTTCAAAGATGACGATGCATCCTGGTCCACGCATAGAGATTGCACCCCACACATGCATCTTCACTGGGTGTTTTGGACAAGGCTTCATAGATATGCGACCTTTTTTGTGGAATGCAAAGGTGGCAAATCTCTCCAGCGATACAGTAGACTCGTCAGTGAAGATGCAATCCTGGAAAGTTTCTCCACTGTCGATCCATGCCTGCCTTGATCTTGTTAACGTCCCTTATTATAGGGTACGCTCTGTAATGACAAGGAATAATTTTATAGGTACAGTACAGTTTCTTAAACAACACTTTAACCTCCTGTACTGTCCAGTACTAAACTCACACGTCCATATTTCCATCCAATTCTGCGTCTCTTCTTCTTTATGCAGTGAGATTGTGATTTTGCTGCAGAGTGTATTTGACCCTTAATGCACTCTTCTCATCATTCTCTTCACTTATTTTGTCGACCAGAAGAGTTGTCTCCCTACAATGTACAGAAAAACAACAATCAGGTAAGTTACAGTGCAGTAGGCCACAAGTAAAGCACATCATTTGCAGTAAAAATAGTATAAAATTAGATAGGTCTACACAATATATAGTTCTATTAATATGCAGCAATATAAATGATAGATATTTCGGTATATTTATATAACTACAGTATAACTATAAAATTAGATAGATCTACACAATATATAGTTCTATTAATATGCAGCAATATAAACAATAAATATACTGTAGTTATATAAATATTCCGAAATAACAATAAAATTAGATAGATCTACACAATATATAGTTCTATTAATATGCAGCAATATAAACAATAAATATACTGTAGTTATATAAATATACCGAAATAACTATAAAATTAGATAGATCTACACAATATATAGTTCTATTAATATGCAGCAATATAAACAATAGATATACAGGCATACCCCGCATTAACGTACTGTACGCAATGGGTCCAGAGCATGTATGTAAAGCGAAAATGTACTTAAAGTGAAGCACTACCTTTATTCCACTTATTGATGCATGTACTGTACTGCAATCTTCATATACGTGCATAACTGATGTAAATAACGCAATTGTAACAGCCTCTATAGTCTCCACGGTTGCGCACAGCTTTGGTACAGGTAGGGAGCCGGTATTGCTGTTCAGGACGTGCTGACAGACGCATGCGTGAGCTGCTGTTTGCCTATTGGGCGATATGTACTTACTCGCGAGTGTACTTAAAGTGAGTGTACTTAAACTGGGGTATGCCTGTACTGTAGTTATATAAATATACCGAAATAACTATAAAATTAGATAGATCTACACAATATATAGTTCTATTAATATGAAGCAATATAAACAATAATAGATATAGTGTATTATATAGTTATATAAATATACTTACGCGTTAGTTACCGTTGGTGTCCTCGTGCATAATAGCACACGGTGGTTGATGGCACAACGAGGCCAGAAGCAGCTAACCAGCATTGGATATCTGCAATTCGGTGTCTGCTCATTTACATCTCCTTAATTCTCATGCTGAGATCCTTTGAAATCTTTTTAACAGGCATTGCTGCGAGTAGAAAGAAATACAAACACAAGAATGTATATTCGATGTTTAGTCGATGTGTATTCAATGAGCAGTGAATCCACAAAACGGATGGTGTATTTATACGTTAATGACTCACATTAGAGTATGCCCACTTTCAACACCTGTACCTCATCACCATGCATTAAAGGTTACACACCACTCGATGATCTTTATCTGAACTTGCCCTTGTCCAGATACTGCATTGTGCCATCTGCTTCCATGGATCAACCCCGATTCTACGGACGCAACAAGCCACTCGCCTCTGCCGTGCCTGTCACTCGGAAAAAAAACGAAATGCGGCAGCCGTTTCCAAGCCATGGCCAAAGCGACAGGCTAAGGCCAATAAAGAAAACCTTCTGCTAACCCCAAAGGCTTAGGGTTTTAATACATGTATGCCTTATTATGTCAAGAAGAAATACAGTGATGTACACTCAACGCAAAACAAATGGCAGCCAACCCATCGAACCCGCAGGCCACTTCCTCGTTTATGCTTCGACGACTCTGCCGCCGCTCTCCCGGAAATCTACAGCCCATCTTCTCCACTACTCGTCCATGACGCTGCCGCCATTCTCCCGGAAACCCACAGCTCATCTTCGCCACTGCTCTTCGACGCCGCTGCCGCTGGTGCCCCTGAAATTCACGGGTCACTTTCTCCATTACGCTTAGACAATTCGGCCGCTTCTCGCCCGGAAATCCAAAGGTCGCTTTCTCCATCCCTCTTCGACGACGCTGCCGCTTCTCTCCTCTCCATGGAACACCCATCTCATCCTCCATAGCACCAATCCACCCAGATGCCCACAGCACGCCATGCACAAGAACCAGCTCGTTAGACCGCATGCTGAATGGGTTAAGTGTGGATATCCCCGGGAACTCTACTGTGCTGGTAAAGATAGATCTGCTTTTAGAGACCATGCTAAATATGGATCAACGGATGGAGAAGATGGACCGACGGATGAAGAAGATAGAGACTGACATAGCGGGAATATATAATTTGCTCGGTGTTCATGCCCCTGTATACCCGACGCCAGAGCAGGAGGGTGGCATGGATGTGATGAATGGGACCTTCGACCGCCTTCCAACACCAAGCGCACCCCCTCCAGAAGAATTTGTGTACATGTATGCCGTTGAGGAGGAGGATAACATGACAACCTCGCCAGGAGACAACATGGCGACCAATACAGGAGGGAAGCTTCCTTCCAGACAACCTACCCTCGCCCGCCGCCACAAGCACACCCACTCACAGAAGAACACCCGCTTCCAGAACCCAACCTACATACGCTTGCATCGATACGGTGCCCGACATCCTCCTGCGCGAGCTGCCACCGGCACTCAGGGAGAAGTATAGGGTGATGAGAGCTGGTTTACCCCAGAAGTATGCCATCTTAATTTTCAAGCACCATGTGTCATACTTGCGTGTGAGTCTACAATGTGAACTACGAAGGAAATCGAGAAAAAAGGGCGCTTCCTGAAAATTTAAGAAGGACTATTGTGGAAGAATTGCGGCGCTATTTTTCAATTACAGATCCTTTAATGAAAATCGTTCGAGACTCCATTAATGGCATTTTGCGCCATACAAGGCATCGGCCCTGGAAGGACAATCTGGTGGGGATCGAATTTGCGTGACTGTTCAACTGTTGTTTATTTTTTGTAAATGTTTTGACTTTCTGTACTTTAATAAAGGAGATGTTGCGTTTTTTAACTTGTATTAATAAAGAAATGTTTTTCCTTACTGTACACAGGACCTGCACAATTCCAGTCCCCGAGGGCCACAAACAGGCCCGGTTTTCAAGGTTATCCTTAAAACCGGGCCTGTTTGCGGCTCTCGAGGACTGGAGTTGTGCAGGCCTGACTGACTGTTCTGTACACCATCCTACTGTAAATGTTTTGACTTTCTGTACATAAATGTTTTCACTAGCAGTAAACCATACACCTGTTAATGTTTTCAATTGCTGTACACTTTAAATGTTTTTAAATTGTATTAAATTGTATTTGTAAATGCATGTTTTTGCACTTACTCCACCAATAAAAGAAAATGTTGATTTGTTTTAAATTGTTCCATTGTCTCCTTTTATACTGTAACAAATACGGTGTTTCTAGAACATACCGTACTGTCCAGGCATACTGTACAGTACTGTGCTATATACTGTAGGCATGCTCAGTACTGTACATCACAAGAGTATTAAAACAATACATGCTGTATGGGTATAGAATACACATATGTACTGGAATACATGTAGAATAAATGCATACTTTTTATTTTTCGGGTTTATTATACAGTATATATAAAAAAGTATTGTATACGGTCTGAAAAAAATAGCATACTGTTTCAGGTTTTCTATGAAGCTCTCAGTTACAGTATTCTATCCTAATCAATAACAACGGCCACTAAACTGTAGACTCCGGTATGTGGTTTTTTAAATCCGATTCAGCAATGTGCAGGCATTGTTACACAAAGCGATATTATCCATCGAAATCCCTCCATTTGCCGTTTTCTGCATTAGATGACAAACTTTTCTTTTCTGAGGAAAAACAAAAGTACAGGTTTTACTGTAATGGTCAGTCAGTCCCCTAAAGAAGTTCCTACAGTCAGTCCCACCAATAATTTTCTCGGGGGGCGTCTCCTTCACATGCGCATGTGCCTACTGTCGATGTGATGACACGCATATGCGTTTCAAGAAGGTTCCAATGCGCATGCGCCTAGCTTTCCACTAATTGTTCAGTATCTACTGCAGAAGCTGCTCAGCCAATGATATTGCTTACAGGAGATATTGCTTACAGGAAAATCGCTTGACTGTGCATTGAATTGATATTTCAAAAACAGAATAAAATACGGCAACATTACTCAACATAGACTTTGCCAATCAGCTGGCGCCGAGCCACTACCAGTCCCGTATTCTTGATTATACACGTAGTTGACAGGTGACAGCGGGACTACTACACCTGTAGTCAGCTGATGAAGCTGGAAATCACTTAGGTACATGCAAGCTTGCTGGAATCTGTACGCGAAATCCGTCTCAGGCTGCAGGTGTCCGGGCGGGGACAGACAGCAAGGGTTGCCGGAAACCAGGTTTTCACTGACGGTCGGACCGTTATTGGAAGCCGTTGCTGGCGCATTGCTTGCCTGCGACTGCCGTTTCTTAGTTGGTTTTAACATGACCTTTCGCCTTTTGAAGTCTCCATGATCATAGATACGGGAAAAATCCGATGATACACACCAATACCCTCCAATAACACCGGGTTCAATACGAAAAAAACACGTATCGATACATAACTTTTTCCTTATTGCACACTTCCACACATGAGCATCTGGTGAAAATTTGTAAAAGTCATAGTTTTCGATAAAATACTGATAAATTTGACCAACTGTTGCCATCTTATCATCTGTTGCATTAATCGCGGCCCATATTAAATAAGCGTACGTTCTGTCGGGTTTTTGGAACACGGACTGCAGTTGTGCACTCATCTCGGGACTCTCAGGACAATAAAACACCAGACACTGTGCACGTATTTTTTAATATGAAAAGCCTAAATTGATACATTATTGTAACTTCTTCAGTACCAAGGCCAATTTACAATGGACCACTGTGGTATTCTTTTAAACACCTGAAAGTCGACACATTACTGAAGCGCATGCGCATTACAATTCATAAATATCTGCCACCTGGAGGATACGCAAAGTATTGCAACCAATTAAATCCGAACCATTATCAATAAACACATCAATAAACACATCAACTGCGGGTGACGCCGGCATGAATGCAACATGAATGCGGTATGAATGCGGCATGCACGTGGTTAAGTGCGGTGAAGTTGCGTGGCAATCGGAAAAAATCCCCGAAAAAATTTGGAGATGTTGGAGAATAAACGGGGCCGCGGCTGTAGAACACATCTTTTACAGCATCATTCCACTCAGTTACATCAGGTTTTCAGGCATACATATAGAATTTTGTTATAGAGTGGAGAATCTTCAGCTTGGTTGATGTTAAATGATTCAGGATTCTGCATATACATTTCTGATGCTGGTTTATATACCATTATAATGACTTTAGGCTTTTTAGTCTTCAGTCAATCATTAATGTTTAAACCAATATTCCTTCACATCCTTCTCTATCCATTGTTCTTCAAAGACCAACTTTTTCACAAGATACCTATCTGTACATTGATTTACAAAACCCTTGTTCTGCCACTAAGTAACTATAAGATTAACTGTGGTCCTAATCTTTAAAAACCGATCTCTTTTGTATTGTTTTCCTAACTATTTAAATAGCCTTTGATTCCAAACTCATGAGCCTATACTATTCAACTCAACAGACATTAAACATACCAAGTTTTATACAAAATGGAAATGAATAAAACAGGATAGATTCTTAAGTCCCATAAAACATTTCTACACCTGCCTGTCTTCAGACTGATTTATGTTCTTATCTTTGCAGAGCCAGCTAATAATTTTGCAAAATAATTGAAATATTAACACTATATTCCTTATTTTAACTAACATGCTGAATATATATACTGTGTGTATATAGACAATATAACATAATTATTATTCATGCATGAAATTGTCTTTAAATCACAGTGTGAATTTAGCAATACATTTTTTCAGACTTTTCTTGCACTTCCAGCCACAGGTGTAAAAAAATATTTTTTCAAGTTGTCTTGGAAATGTAAGACAAAATAGCCTTTTTTTTATTTCTCTCTCCTCCCCTTTCCTCGTTGGTTCTCTGATAAAGAAAGGGAATTCATACATGTTATTACATTATTGTGGGGGTGTCAAAAGCAAGGCAAAATGAAACCCTATTAAAAAGCCCACACCATAAATTAGGAAGTTTAACAATGATTTAAAATTCACTTCAGGCAAATAAAAGTATGTTTTTTTTTCCAGGGAATTAGAAATCCTTGAAGTAATTTACATTATGGGGGTTATGAATCAATGCCTCCTGGCTGCAAAATTGGACAGTTTTGCTGCACAGAGACATACAGCAAAACCCCCCTTAATGCTGCACCCCCCCCCGAAACCTAAATATTAGTATCTGCCCCCTGAGCACTTGTTGAAATGTTTTTGTTTGTGTTAAAAACCATTATTTAATCTCTAGCATCGGTGGTTTCCATGGTAACAATTAGACTGCTCCGGCCTCTGGGAAGAGGTCCATTTTAACCTCCCAGACATGTAATATTTCAAACATATCTCCTGAACGAAGCATCAGATTTTACAAAGGAAAGCTACGTTGGAAAGGACAAGAAGAGATCTCCTGAAAAGGCAGAAATGGCGATCAGCGCCCACTGCTGCTCTTATCTACCTGAGCCATTTGTTCACTTTGGTTCAAAGAAGGACAGAACATTTAATAGCACACAGTAATTTCCCTAAAAGCTTCCGTTCAAGATTTTATCAAGATTATGTTGAGAACATGTGTCATAAACCACAAGGGAGGAAGAGATAATCTTGGAATTAAAAACTGAAAGTATAAGATCAATGTAAACTTCATATACTTCATCACTTCCAAATAGTCCTGAGATAGTTACTTTACATAATTTACAACAGATAACTGGTATAACTGCAGACTGGTGGTTTCCTGTTGATATATTACCGTGGGTAGATCTAGGGTTACTGCTTCCTGCATCGTTAAGGAGGTGGTCCAGTTTCCTGTACATTTAGTATTATAGAAAATACATATTAGCCTGCCCAGGAAAGGGCTTTGGCATATAAGTGAAGTGACACACCACAGACATGTAATATTAATGCCCCGTCAGTTAGTTCCCACTGCTTGCATTTCATTAGGATCTGTCCACAAAACATATATTTGTATATTTTGCAAACGTGTTCTACCTGGTTAAGGTAGAATTAAAAAAAAAAAAAGACACAACAGAAAGTCAATGAGCCAGATTTACTCAACCTGTGTTGTCCAGGACTTTAGTTAATTTCATGTAGAAATACACAGTAGCAAAAGTTTAAAAATATTTTTTTTTCTTAAAATGTATTGCTGATTGTTTCAATGTTTCAATGATGTGCTAGGAAGGAGTATGTATGTACTGTATAACACTATATCAAATAGGCAGCGTTGAAAACCTGTACTGTGACGGGGACAACAATTGGAAATAATTTTGACTAACAAGTGATAAAATAGTAGAATAATATATATAGACTGTGAACCTATTGGAGCACAGAAAAAGTATCAGAAATCGTGTCAAAAAAATGAAAGAGGAATAAAATAAGATTGTGCAAACCAGTCTTAAAGATGAATCATCTAATCAAAAAGATCTAAAAGTGGAAGTCCTATAGAATTCAGATGGGCTGATAGAAGACTTTTATTAACATTAATATTGTTTTATTAAATTGATTTTTCATAGAGTTAAGCTATAGAGCACACGCTTCTTTTTGTTTTCATTTACAGCGGCGAAAAGTTTGTGAACCCCTTAGAATTTTCACATATTTCAAAATTTTCATTTTAAAATGTTATTAGATCTTAATCTAAGTCCTATTAATAGATAACAAGAGACAGGGGGTGCCCAATGCTGCATCCAATTGACAAAACATATATAATGAAAGGTATAAAGTAAAATACTTCAATAATAATAATATAAAATACTTGGTTATTTAGTTAACCCTTTGGCCAAAGGCGTCATAAGCCTGCATACCAACGTCAAGGTATAACCAAAATAATGCAGGTCCTACACTACACTGTGAACCCTTCCCTTTACCTCTGTGAGAGGGGAAGAACCATAATGGGTCTTGTTCCTGCAGCAAGTGAAATGACCTATTAATAGATAAAGATAACCTGATCCAAAATATTTCTCAAAAACATAATACTTTTTCATTTATCCACAAATTATTCAATATCCATGTGTGAAAAAGTATGTGAACCTTTAGATTCAGTACCTACAGTAGTAGCACCCCATTGAGAAGCAATCACTTCAACTAAGTGCTTCCTGTAACTGCTGGTCAGTCTATTAAATTGGTTTTGTGGAATTTTGGCCTATTCCTCCTTAAGTGTGAATAACAACAGGAAAGCAGCGCACAGCCAAAGGGAGTCGGGTCAAAAATGGTGATAAAGAAGGAATTTATTAGAAAAAACATGCTAAAAAGGAGGTACAGATGCAGCGGCCGTTATTTTAAAGCATTACGGCGCTGTTTTCGTGTACGCTGCTGTACTCCACGCGGCATGAACGTGACCAATCGCCACAGGCACACGTGTTTATTGCGGTTGCTTTGTTTGAATTTGTTTGAATTTCATGGATTGTGTGCAATTATATGCAATTAAATGAATGAATTGTAATGTGTACAGTACGTGCTACTGTGTCAATTTCAGAACACTAAAATGCCATTTTATGCACTCGCCTGCACTCGCGTCTTAAGACGGTACGGTTGGAAGCAATCCCGCGCAATCACATGGGTATTCCGAGTTATTAACCGCGTTATCCATTAAAATAACGTCCGCTGTATCTGTATATGGACCCTCCTACGTGATTTGTACCGGCAGGTACTTTATCAAGGAGTAAAGAACAAACACTCATGCAGTCCCTTTAAAGTCCAGCTGTCTGTGACACACACGCGCAGCTGCCCAGACACGCACCCACTGATGTCAGATGCTTTGAGCATGAAACAAGACACACATAGAGGAAAAAGACCATGGTAATCAACAACAAACGATTGACAACTTAAATACAGAGGAATAAAGGACAAAGGTCAAAAACAAAAATCAATCCAAGCCATGGTAGTGATATGCAATGAGAACAAACCCCATTCACAAATAAAAACAATAAAGTTAACACATACGGATGCAGCCACCAACATTCGACAATTTCTCGGACCAATCTCTGTGCCGTCTACCATGTTCCTCGCGTGATTCACTGAATCATTTTCCCGCAAAGTCTGTCAATCGCACCTTTGTTTACCTGTAGATGATTACCTGGATTCAGATTTGTGTGGTTGCAGATCAGCACGTATCTGCCAGATGGCAAAAGTGAATGTATTTACATATACAGTACATTGGATAATCAATGTCCAGATGTCATTATAGCAGATAAAAAGAGTGTGCATTACAGTGATCCATAATGAATTGACCTTGGTCACTGAAGACGTCATCAAATTTTGGCGTTTCACATTAAATTACAAAACAGAATGTGGTCGAAATTAAGATTTATTTACAGAAGTAATTTGTCAGTTGAACAAACGTGTTGACGCGTTTCACATTACAGTATGTACAGTTTGAAAGGACTGGTCGACATTATATGACATTGCTTTTCCTGGTCAGTGTCTGCGTAGACATACAGTAGTGTACAGGCACCATGTCAGGTCCCTATAATCGACCCAAATGCAGTTACGCATAACTGAAATGTTCTACAATTAATGCAGGAACAGAAAAGAAGGCGAATTTAGCAGAGATATATGGCTATATCATTGACAAGTAGGATTACTTCAAATCTTCAGCCGACCATCATGGGTGGAGGAATTCGATACAACATAATTTATTGATGCATGATTGCTTTATTCGAACACCCCTGCCTGTATAATACTTATATATTCTCTTGAGAAAGGGTCATTTAGTTTAACCCTCTGGCCAAAGCATTTTAAGCCTGTGAGCCATGACAAGGCAGACCCAGTTCACAGGTCCTAACACTACCAGAGAAAATACCTCTATTAGGATTAAATAGCACAAAATATTTATGTATATACATACGGTATATAATATAATCCTAATAGAGGTATATTAGTATTTTATCTGGTAGTGTTAGGACCTGTGAACTGGGTCTGCCTCCTCTTTTCGAATATAATCGTCCCTTGCACATGCAGCCTCGGCAGTAGCTCATGCCCATGTAGTGCCTAGTCGAGCTGAGTTTAAGGACCTTGCGTCTGTTGCTGTTGTGTATAGGGCTCTGACTCTGTTTGTCAATCTGATGCGTGGGGTCTGGTGAAAGTCTGAGTTCTGCTATGTTCCAGGTGTCTGTAGGCTTTTGGTAATGTGTGTGTACTGTTATCTGATGGGCGGCAGATGACTGCCTCATTGCCGGTCAATGTCCTGTAGCTGTTAGTGTAGTGATAGCTCTACTCACAGGTGTCCGTGGCTCTGATCCGTGTGCTGGCAAATGTACGAAATGTGGCACTTGGTAGCCCTAGCTGTGGGGATGTAGCACACTGGAGGATCTGAGGTGCTACTACAGTATGTCATTTACAGTATGCAGCTGTGCTGAAGTGCAATGTGTTTGCTCACTCTGCAGCTCTGCCTCCAGTAGAGCTGTTTCTTACAGTTCTGTCCCAGGCTTACGGTGGCTAAATAAATTGAGACAGGCAGATAACTCAATTCCTTTTTTCATACAAAATTGAGTCTTCTTTAAATTTCAGATGTTTATTGTGGAAACATGAACATAAATGAAGGGAAAACTTCTGGGAGGGTAAAAAAATAAGAAATAGGTAAGAAATAATGCAATCGCAGGGATCAGTAGGGAGAAGAAAGGCAGAAGGTAGCAAACTCTAAAAGGCAGTAACTGAAGACAGCCCCTGATGGAAACAACTTAGACTGCGTCAAGTGACAGGGAGAAAGGAAAGTACCAACCCCAGGGAAAATTGGTGGTTCCAGACAACAAACTGAATGGCAGCTCAACGGCAAAAGAGCATAACAGGTGTAGGACTGGAGCAAAAGATACAAGAGCCTCTCCATTTCCAAACTTATTCTAGTTTGAGAGAGACCTATTGCATTCAGTTGACGTTGATTTTTGTAATAAAATTCCTGTGTTTATTTGGGGAAGATCTCTCCAAACTAATATGGATATATACTGTATATATTATTATTTCTTTTCTGTTCTATTAATTAATCCAACTATTTATTTTAAAAGAGTATTTATGTGCATCTTTAAAATTGACAGCCATATCACGTCTCACAGAATATGTCGTATACCTACTGGAGTGCCCCTGCGGCCTCCAGTACATAGGGAAGACATCGAGGCCTTTGAAAGTGAGGATTTTAGAGCACTTAGGCAGTACAAAAAACACAAGCTGGCTACACATAGTGTGTCAAGACATTTTGAACATTGTCACCAATCTGATGCAACTGGCCTAAAATACAAAGGAATTTAAAATGTCAAGAAACATTGGAGAGGAGGAAATAGATGCAGATTTAACAAGTAACGAGACATTTTGGATACACAAGTTTAAAACATTAATCCCATTAGGAATGAATGCAGACATAGATTTGGGAGTGTTGCTTTTCTAATTTAGACTGAGTTTTATTGAGATACTCAAGACTGCATGTTTCCAAAGTCTCACTGGGTGTTTTTCCATGTACTATATACATTGTTAGAAGGTACTCCACATTGCAATTTTTTGTTATACACAGTATATCCATTGCACCTTTATAAATATTGATCAATCCTCAATATTTATTGATAATTATATTAGGCAAATTTGATCTGATGTATTGTTGTTTTTTGAATATCTTCTTAATTCTTTATATATTTTTACATATTTTTATATATTTTTAATATATTAGTAATCTAATGTTTTTATATATAATTTACAATTTTTTAATCATGTTTCTCTGAGGCTGCATCAATACTGTGTTGACTTTGAATATTGCAATGGCAGCCTGTGTCTTAGAACAACAGGTGTCCTACAATAATATTGCCTAGTGCTTACTATAAAATTAATTAGACACATAGCGTGTGTGACTATTTCCTAATAGATTTTTTTTACTAACTGATATCTTGTTTATATCTTCCATGTCGTCTGTCTGGCCACTCACATTGGAACATCGACGAGCTTTTTGTGACGTTTGGCACTAGCACGTATAATTATAATTTTTAGTCAGTAACGTGTACATTTTGGGAGTGATTATGTGTACAGTATGCATTAGGGTTCAGTTTTGGTGATCTGGACCAGGGAGTGTGTATTAATTATGCAGGCACTGTGTATGGTGTGCTGCGATTGGTGCATCTATTCTAATGTAGTACACAGGTGCATATGATACCAGATCCAGAACCAATGGGGAACCCACCTTGCCTATATTAGGGCCGTCAGCTGTGTAGGGTGTTAGGATTCTGGACGCAGCTAGTTGCTCTAGCGAAACGCGTTGAATCCAGGAGGAGAGACAGAGTAGCATTGAGAGAGGACCTTGTGGGGTGCAGCTGTTGTTTCCAGCGGCTGTGATAGGAAGCAGCGCCTGCCCGACACCTGTGTTCAATCAGCGTGGACTCGGTCGATCGAGAGGGGTGGTGAGAACGTCCTCGCTCCGAGATATATGCTTGTTTTAATTGAACATCTTATAAGTGCGCATTTGTGAGGGTTTTACCTTGATTACATTTTGTTATATGCAGTCTGTGCTATGGTGTTCTCGTGTTTCCTACAATAATACACCCACGCAGAATTCCATCAGAGAGGTAACCTGGTACACACCGGACCTGTCTCCTGCACACCTATATAGTGTGTGTGATATGCCTGGTTTACACATACTTATGTGAGTATAACCTTTGAAGATTTTGAGCACCACCAGTTGTTGTTAGTTACAGTGTTGCACTATATATTGTTTCATTCGTTTACATACTGTGTATCCCGGTCCCTCATACTGCCCATCCACTGTATCCCAAGGAAAAATAAGACTTTTTCTCTATGTGTAGGTTGAGTGAGGTCACGCTTGTTTCTTCTCACTGCGATATCATTATTACTTTCCTCTATGTTTAACTTCTGGTGATCCCTACGTCTCCCTCTAATGACATTCTTATAGATCGTGGGGTTCATCTTAGGTGGTTTGGGACTTACGGGGCCCGCATTTGCAGTAGACTGGGAACCTTGGGCCTACCTCTAGGAACAGGATTAAACACAGTGGGGTTAGGTACATGTTCAACACTTGACAATGGTATCTCCCCATCAGAACCCTCATCACATGTCACCCAATCCCGCCAATCAGTTGAAAACTTGGGCGTCTTATCCAGCTTACTCCCACTATGATCCGGTGGCATGACACGTGATGGGGCAGGGGCAGTGGCCGGGTCAATGGCGCTAGGGGCGGTGACCATGGGATCGCCAAAGTCCATTACAGTGTCTTTGATTCGGGCGATGCCACGACCTGTAGGTAATTTCTTACCGGCTCTTTCATCAACACTTCGGGCTCCTCGCTTGGCTACTTGGGCTTTAAACTCGTTGAACTCGGCTTCCAGGCCAGCTCTCCTTATGGAAGCAATCAAAGCTTCCGGGCTTCTGCGCCAGTCTGACCTGGAAGTGACGTCATCGCTGGTCGCTGCTGAATCTCCATCTGCTCCTTGGTCTCGCACCGGAAGTGCGTCGAGGACCGAAAGGGGCGGTGGTGGACCATCGAGGTCTCGGACGGGCAGGTATGCCTCAAGCCCTTCTCTCTCCACAGGTTCCTCCTTCACCTGCCGGGAATAAGGGGGTGGTGGTGTCCCCTTACCGCTCCGCTGTCTTGCGATGCTCTGCGGTTCCTCCGGAGCCATCTCGGATCCCATCTCCGCCGCACTTGGAGTCGCCACGGCCGTGGGACTTCTACGCGGTTCAGGCCGCACCAGTGCTCGACGTCGGGGGGGTCTCCGGACTCATCTGCTCCATCTCAGGGGTAAGTGGGACTTCTTCTTTACAGCTGGGGTGGTCCGCCGGCCGACGCATCACCACCCATGACAGGCTGTCTCTCTCATCCGACGAGGACTGCAATGGCTCCTCCACTGGGGAATCACCTCGAGTCCTTGCGGCACCGCTAGTGGGTATGGGTACGAAACGGGCCCAATCCGGTACCTCCACTGCATTCGCGCTCTCCTCCGTTGGGACATCTCTTGGTGGCTGGGCCTGGGTCCCTACCTCAGGGGTGAAATATGGGACCAGGGCAGCCTTCACATCCGCTTCCTCCATCTCGATCAGCGTCACTGGAGAGGCATCTCGCGGGGTCTTGATCATAGGGCATGGCTCGATAGGCCAGAGGTAGAACGTGCCACATTGTTGACACCGTGCCGTTGTACTTGGGGCCGGTCCGGGTAACCTGCATTGGATGTACAGGCACCGCAGATATTCTCGACCATCAACCTCCACAACCAGGAAGCCTCCTGGAAGCTGATAAGTGGTTACGCTAAGGTCAGCCATCTTTTGTGTGGGGGTTGACTTGCTCAGCTTGCTGGTTCTTAGCTCCTTCTCCAGTCAAGCAGAAGTGAAGTTCCTCAGCCTCACTTCCTGTCCCTCCTTCCGCTGGGGAGGACTATTTGTATTGGTTCTTGGTGTGCCCCCTCCCTCAGGTGGAAACAAGAGGAGGGGCACTCTCTCTCTTTGTGTGACGTGGCTTCGTCCGTCGGCCAGTCACTGCACAGGTGTGTGTGGCTTCGGCTTTTGCGCCACTCCCTTTTTTTAGCTGGGGATCTGGGTTTGGCACCAAATTCCTGCACATCTCTCGCCACATTTCTTTTACAGCCTGCTTGCACGCAGCACGTGCGCGATCTAGGCTTGGCGGGAGTCGCCATTTTGGATCGGCTGCAACACGCGTTGCAGTGAATGACGAAGTTGTCACCATTTTAACCTCCTCCATGCCCTGCAGAGCACATGTATCTCTTGCCGCCATCTTTAGTGAGCCCTCTAAGCCCACGATAGTGCTACTCTCAGTGTCTATGGTGTAACTATGGTGCTCTAACCAATGAATATAACGCATGGCATACCCCAGGCTAAGCAGAACTCTCTCCTAGTACACCGCACTCGCTGACGGTTCATTACAAGCACTCTGTGGTGTGTTTTCTGGATACTGGCTTGTGTACTTGGCATTCGTAAGTACTGGGCGTCAACCTATGTTTGGCTACTCATAGTGCAGACCCAATGCTGAAGTCCCTGGCCTAGTTAACAGGCTACCCCCACAGGAATCCTACACTATCTGCCTCAAGGTGACTAGAACAGCTATAGCCTCTTTATCCAAATTTACATCACCCTTCTAGGGCACCTAGGGTGTACTGTGCGAGAGGACGGTCTCTCCTGACTACCCCTAGTCTGCAAAAATGCCCTTCCTTCTGCAGCACTTGCTCTGAAAGTGTACCTACATATTTCAGCTCTGCTTCGCTGAAAACCTGTCCTGTTGCTTTCAGCTATCTCAGCAGCGCCTCTAAATCTAGCCCATCTTCCCCCTCCCAATCGCAGATAGGGTCCCCTAAGGTGTTCTGGGGTCTGGCTAGGTGTCTCTGTGTGGAGCATACCTGCTGGCAACAGGAGGACCTTAGTCTCCCACGATGACATGAGGGATAACAGGAACAGGTTACTGGGGTGGATGCCTTCATTCTGGTTCAATGGTGCAGCGCCTCCATCTATAGTAAGCCCCAGGAATGCGGGGTGGATTCCTTACAACAGAGTTTACCCACAGGGATGAGAGATTCCAGTCTCACACAAGGATTATCTTTAAAAGCAGCAGTCTCTTTATTCTCTGGGCAGCAGCAGCAGCCGACAGGTACAGTGATGCACAGTCCACTAACTGTTCTCCCTTGTGATGGTCCTGCCTCCACTCTGGACCCTACGGGCATCCAGAGTGGGGCTAGCTCTTCCCTCACCCCCTAAGCAGGGTGAGAGGTACTTGGTCCACCTCACTAACTATAGCTAGATCAGCTTTACTCATGAGCTGATCACTCCTCTGCTTCCTAACACTATCTCACACTCTAACACTTCACACTTGTACACTACATAGGAAGTGACACTGCTTTATGTAACCTCCAGTAGGCACCGCCCCTGCGTCTCTTGATTGGACACAGGGTCACGTGAACTACCTTCACTCACACAACCCAGTGTCATAAGCGGGAGAAACCCATGTCAACTCCTGGCAATCTCCCCTTAGCAGAGTTTACACACAGGAGGAGGATAGAACTATAGCCCCATTTCTTACCAGGGCTACAAGTCTATGACATCAAAAACTTATTCTGTATGATGTTCAGTGCCGAGTAATGCAGCAAATTTTAGATCATTCCCAGTAATGTCTATCTAAATCAGTCTCGCTCCACTCCTGAAAACAAATCTGGTACAAGGATTACAAGAAACGAAAAGGTCAGCGTTTTCCATTAGTGACTGCGCATCCTATTAACTTCCTGTAAAGTACAGAGTACAGTATTTGTAGCTGTTTTTAATATCCGTGAAGCACTGTGTCCCAGAGAGCACAGAAGTATGTGGCTGATTCCTCTTTTGCTGGGTTTGTGATCGTGAGAATGGCTACGTTTTCTTGATTTTTCCCCATAGAAAATTTATTCCCGAATTTCTCTCCATTCTGAAAGGTCAATGCATCTTTAAAGTACATTATCCATTCCAGACCTTTATTTTCTTCCTGTCGGTACCAATGGATATACCGATCTCTTATATCAACTCCTTCCACTTTGCATGCAATTCTGATACTTCTCCTCTCTGGCTTTGTTAACGACATTTCAGGTTGCAATAAAGAAATACATTTGCACTGACCTGCATACAAACACAATGGACAATGGTATATTAGCATGTTGCAGTCCAGATATATCTACTTGTATGGCTGCTGTTTTGCGCCCATAAGTAATAGGCTCCTTCACAGCCCTTCTGATTAAACTTGTTTAAAGTATGATGTCTAAAAATAATTTAAAATAATCAAACAAATCCTAGTAAAACAACATTGTAAACATAAATCTAAGCCTACCTATTATAAATACAAGACCAATGCCAATGCACTGAAGAAACATCTCTAGATATGAGCAGATTGACAGTAGCCTTCGATTTAATTATTCAATAATCATTCCGCAGTATACTGTAACACTGTTATATGTCTGTTTCATCTTATATGCAATGTTTCTTGCTTCCTGTCTGTTCACAGATACAGTAGGAGCTTGTAGCCCTCTTCAGGGGTACATGGATAATACAGTACATTGCTCAAATAATTTAATGTACAGTAATTACTAGATCACACTTGGATAAATGTTCATCTAGCTGGATTGAATGTATAAGCAAATAATATAAGTATTATATCACAAGGAATAAAACATTGTATTGCAAAGGATTTTCTAAGGTTTTTCTAATATGCAAGGGCCACTTGCTATGGTATAAATATATCATGAATTCTTACATCATTTTGTATGGTTTTGTGATAAAATATATAAACGTATGTTACCACACTAATAGAGGATTCGTTTGGTGACTAACATGTGAAATGATTGATGTAGAAAAACAATTTATTTATTTTATGGCAATTGGTTAATTTCCATCTATTTTGTCCTTGGCAACAATCATTTTGTTTTTATTCCATGTTTGCATAAATAGCCACAACACGTACAGTAATAATGGTGTATATATAGATGTCGGTACCTGTACTTCAGCTACTCTTGTTGTACATGTACCTGGCAAAGTTTTGTGTGGCTAGCCACATACAGTATATGGAAAAGCCTCTGTGGACTTATTGCTTTCTGTGCACAGTCTAAGAGGCCTATTAGATTGCTCCGATAATCTGGCTGCTATATCGATCGTGTTGGCATGTTTCTACCTCACGGTGGGACATTTGTGTTATCATGTTATTCAGAAAGAGTTAGCCCTTCCCCTCAATACCTGACTGGCACCCTCTCTATCCACCTTTAAGAACCACCTTCAGACACACTTGCTTAAAGAAGCATATGAGTATCACCGTGGCTAATACTATACACGATACATAAAGCTTGGCCCCCTGCAGACGCACTAACCAGAATGCCCTCCTACTATCTCTGTACATTCTTCCTACCTACCAATTAGATTGTAAGTACTTCGGAGCAGGGACTTCTCTGCCACAATTTTACTTTTATGTCTGATGCACTTATTCCCATGATGTGTTATTTGTAGTTACTTGTTATTTATATGATTGTCAAGTGTATTACTACTGTGAAGCACTACGTACATTAATGGCACTATATAAATAAAGACATACATGCATACATACATCGCAAGCCAGATACCATTTGGTAGGAAAATGCCATACAGCTCGAGTTAGCAGTTTCTTTTTCTAAGATCTGCCCAAGCGATCTGCCTGCAGTCTGTAAGAGATGCACAGAGTGAGCTGCATCTCCCTGCACAGCTCTTACAGGTGATCACCCTGTTTGTATTTGAATTGTATTAACATATTACTGAAGCAGGTGATCTCTGGAACTGAACCCCATTCATTTCACGTCCAGGGACCACCTGCTTCCCGAGGTACATGCCTCCGAAGGGGGTGCCAGTATCTCCGGCAAGTTTAATTCTCCCACGTCATGTGACGTGGGAGAATTAAACTTGCAGGAAAGTCTGCACTTCTATTGCATCTCGGTTGTTTCATTTCAAATCCATTGTGGTGGCATACAGAGCCCAAATTATGAAAATTGTGTCAGTGTCCAATTATTTCCGAACCTAACTGTATATATATATATAAATGTATATATACAGTGGTGTGAAAAAGAAAGTACAACCTCTTTGAATTCAATGGTTTTACATATCAGGGCATAATACCAATCATCTGTTCCTTAGCAGGTCTTAAAATTAGGTAAATACAACCTCAGATGAACAACAACACATGACATACTGTATTACACCGTGTCATGAAGGTTGAGGGCTGAGTGCCCCTTGTGTGTATACACGTGTTTGTCCCCCTTTTCTACAAATGAAACCCTAGAAGACTGTGTCGCGAAGAGCTTGGGAAACAGCAGCGCTACATAAAGGGAGCCGTTTGTCACAATATGTATACATTATATCCAAAGCTCAGTGCCAGTACTCATCACTCATCTCTCATCGTCTTAAGGCGGTACGGTTGGAAGTAATCCCGCGCCATGAAATGGGTATTCCGAGATATACACCGCGTGAATTGTTAAAATAACAGTCGCTGCATCTGTACACTAGTATTAAAATTGATATTAAAATCTTGTGATCGCTGGTGAGATATGCGCAGGGAGAGGCGGATCTCTCTGTGCAGCTCTCACTGCAGCTGAAAGAAATTGCCGGGTAACCCCTTTTGAGAGAGGTGATCATCACGTCACCGGCTACTCGCCCATTTTTGGAATTTTGCTATCACAGGTAATCAAGGCTTTCTGAATACCGTGATAGCAACGCTTAAAAAACTGGAGGCGTAAACGGCCCAGCGATTTTTTATGAAGACATATAGAATAGGCCCCTATGAATCTACCGGCTCTTGATTCCACTGTGCTCCTTCCTCTCTTCTCTTTGCTCCGCTACAGACTCTGACAACCTGGTCATGAACTACAACTCGGCCCTTTCCTCCTCTCTTGATCTACATGCCTTTTTTTTTCTCTGCCGTTCTCGCCCTTCTAACCCCAGACTAGAGATGAATGAAAGTGTCAAAATCTATTTTCTGGTCTTTCCTGAGCTTTCCGTTCTGTGGTGTAAAATGCATCAAAGGATTGTTCCAGTTTCTGCACTGCTCATTCCACCGAAACAGCCCTCAGTAAAATAACTAATGACCTCCATGCTGCCAAAGACAAAGGTCATTACACTCTGACCATATTACTTGACCTCTCTGCAGGCTTTGATTCTGTTGAACTCTTCGCCTCTTCTAATTCACATTCTCCATACTATTGGTATCCATAACAGAGCTCAATCCTGGATTTCCTCTTACCTCTCTCATCATACTTTATGTCTCATTTGCTAACACCTTCTGTCCTCTGTTGATCTATTTGTGGGCATACCCCAGGGGTCTATCCTGGGTCCTGGGACCTCTTCTAATTTTACACACTCTCTAGGTGACTGTTGCAGCGTAGATGCAACTACACACAAGGGTTCTTTGAATAAGGCTTATTTATTTTAGCCTTAAAACACACAGCACACAAAAACAAATAGCTTCTTATCAGCAAACAAAAGAAAAAAAAGGCTTATCTTCAGCATGTAAACAACATAGGTTTTCTTCAGCGTGCAAGACACAACAGTTCATCAAAATGTACTTTGCAAACAGACCTTAAAACAAGCTGTTCTCTCTACAGAGTTTTCAGGGTATTTCCCAGGCTTCAGACAGGATACAAGAAGACAGACCTTGATTCAGTAATCTCTCCACTAACTCACTCCTGTCTACTGACCAGCCAGACATGTGTGCACATCCTGGGGTTTTTAACACACCTTAATTAGGCAGCTGGGAGTCAAGTAATTGCCATGAAAAGTTAACCTAGTCACTGCTGCATTGCAGGCTAAACATATGTCTGCCAGGCATATAGCTGGTGGCTTTTATTTACCCTGTCACATTCCTCCCCTGTTAGTGTGTGGCTGGGCTATGGGGGTATTATTTGTAGAAATTGTTCCAACACCACCTGCTCAAGAATTGCCTCCTTTGTGCACTCCTCTGGTTGGATCGAGCGCGTACACACGTCCAATAACCGCTGAGCGAGGACCCGGGTCTCATCTTAGCAGTGTATTTCATTTTCCGGAACTGCTGTCGGTAGGTCTCTGGGTTCAGACCTAAGCGATCCAGTATGGCGGCTTTTACTTGTCGGTAGTCCATTGCCTGATCTGCTGGGAGGCCCTGATATGAGGCCTGGGCTTCTCCTATGAGGAGTGGGGCCAAAGCAGTTGCCCAGCGAACTGTAGCCCAGCCCTGAGCTTCGGCAACTCTTTCAAATGTCAGTAAAAAAGCCTCTGGATCCTCGTTCGGCGCCATTTTCCTCAGGAGTATCGGAGGTCTGCTTGCAAGTTCTGGACCGCCAGACCCTTGGAATTGGATCAGCAGCTTGGCAATCCGCTCATCCTGTGCTGCCTGCAGTCTTTCATCTCTCTCTGCTTGCAGCCGGGCCTGTTCCTGCATTAACTGTCCCTGCTGTCTGGTCTGCTCGCACAGAAACTCTTTCAAAAATTCTTCCATTCTTGTGTGTGTGTGTGTGGCCCTTTAACTGCAGGAGCCTTTTGAAAATCTCAGCACCTCTGACACCATCTGTTGCAGCGTAGATGCAACTACACACAAGGGTTCTTTGAATAAGGCTTATTTATTTTAGCCTTAAAACACACAGCACACAAAAACAAATAGCTTCTTTTCAGCAAACAAAAGAAAAAAAAAGGCTTATCTTCAGCATGTAAACAACATAGGTTTTCTTCAGCGTGCAAGACACAACAGTTCATCAAAATGTACTTTGCAAACAGACCTTAAAACAAGCTGTTCTCTCTCCAGAGTTTTCAGGGTATTTCCCTGGCTTCAGACAGGATACAAGAAGACAGACCTTGATTCAGTAATCTCTCCACTAACTCACTCCTGTCTACTGACCAGCCAGGCATGTGTGCACATCCTGGGGTTTTTAACACACCTTAATTAGGCAGCTGGGAGTCAACTTATTGCCATGAAAAGTTAACCTAGTCACTGCTGCATTGCAGGCTAAACATATGTCTGCCAGGCATATAGCTGGTGGCTTTTATTTACCCTGTCACATTCCTCCCCTGTTAGTGTGTGGCTGGGCTATGCACGGCTGAAGCCCGACCATCCACCCCTGCTCTAGAAAAGAAGTCAGCATTTGCGTTCTCTTTTCCCGGCCTGTGCTGAATCTCAAATGAGAAGTGTTGGAGGGCCATATACCACCTAGTTAATCTAGCATTGGAATCCTTCATACTATTTAGCCACTTCAGTGGAGCATGGTCCGTCACCAGAGTAAAATGGACTCCTGCCAGGTAATGCCTCAAAGCCTCGATTGCCCACTTTACTGCGAGGCACTCCTTCTCAATCACTGAGTAGTATTTTTCCCTCGGGAACAATTTCCTACTCAGGAAAAGGATAGGGTGTTCAACTCCCTCAAACTGTTGTGACAACACTGCACACTAGACCTATCTCCGATGCATCTGTTTGCACTATAAAAGGGCTGTTGAAGTCTGGGCTTCTAAGGATGGGACCCTCTGATAGACACCTTTTTATGTCCTCAAAGGCTCTCTGACAATCCCTTGACCATACCACTTGTGTAGGGGCATACTTTTTTGTGAGGTCTGTTAAAGGGGCTGCCACTTCCGAATAGTTGGGGATGAACCACCTTTAGTACCCTGCTAAACCCAGCAGAGAGCATATCTGCGTTTTTGTTTGAGGGGTCAGAACTTCTTTCAGGGCAACTACCTTGTCGGCTAGTGGCCTTACTTTTCCACCTCCCACTGCATACCCTAAGTATTTAGTTTCCGCCTTACCCAGGGCACATTTCTTAGGGTTGGCTGTGAGCCCTGCCTCTCTTAGAGATTTGAGGACCACTTTCAGCCTATTTAGATGGGCCCGCCAGTGTTTACTATAAATGACAATGTCATCTAGGTAGGCTGCTGCATAATTCCTATGGGGCCTCAGTACCTTATCCATGAGTAAAAACAGAAACAGAAAAAAGACAGCGCAAAAAAACCTCATTGTGTAGTATAAATAACAATATTGTATTAATAATCAGGTGAGTATTGCACGTACATCAATATAGTAATATCAAGCAGGACATGTTAGGGACATGTTACCACTCTGTGCTCAGATGGGGGTCACCAGAAACAGCTCTCCTCCACAGAAGGGGATTCCCTCTGGATCAGGTGTAGCTGATGGAGTCGCCGCCACGGGTACACACTCCTCTCTGGTTCACAACACTGTCTTATCTCACCGCAGAGGGGGCTTCCCTCTGTCCCTGCTGGGTCAGGTGCAGCCGATGCGATCACCACCACAAGCACACGCTCCTCTCCGGTCCACAGTGCCCACTTGGCTCACCACAGAGGGGGATTCCCTCTGTCCCAGCTAGGTCAGGTGTAACCGATGTAATCACCGCCGCGGGTGCACGCTCCTCTCCAGTCCACAGCGCTGGATCACAGGACGCTCGCCAGTGATGTCATCAAGCGGCGCCAAGCGTCACCAGGCACAAACACAGACCGCGTGTGTATGAGTGGTATGCGAGTGAAGAAGTCCCAAATAGACAGTCCTGAACCACAATGTGGTAAAAAAGTACAAAGGCAATAAAGGCAATATAGAACCTCTTTTTGATGTAAGGGGAATGCGCCCTCATTCAGTTCAACGTGTTTCGTGTATCAAACACTTCGTCAGGGTTTGAGGAAATGGTGAGGGGGGCTTATTATACCCACAATTCTCTAGTGATTGGCTAATTACAAATGAAGTTCAGCCTCACACATTAGAGGTAAAGCATACATATTGGAAATACACATATTACTTTTAACATAATTAAACATTACTATTATATTACTATTATAAAATCCTTTAATAAAATTAACATAAAAAACATGAAAAAAGCATAAAATTTATGATGATGCTAAAAATAAAGAGACATATGTTAGTCATCCGTTTATAAACAGTTGAATTTTATCAGTGAGCTAACCTTTGGTGTTCTAATAAAGAAAAGGAAAGTGTAAAGAATATAGATAGGATTAATCAGTGGAGATCAGATATTAATGGAATTATATTAAAACATATTTAATAATTTAATATAAAAATCAGTAAAAAGACTCAATACAAAGACCATACATAGAGTTCTTCATTTAACCCTAAAGGAGACATGGTCTGCAGCTTATAAATCCACAAGCTCTCTTAGAGATTTGAGGACCGCTTTCAGCCTATTTAGATGGGCCCGCCAGTGTTTACTATAAATGACAATGTCATCTAGGTAGGCTGCGGCATAATTCCTATGGGGCCTCAGTACCTTATCCATGAGTCTCTGAAATGTGGCTGGGGCTCCATGCAGTCCAAATGGCATTGTCACAAACTGGTATAAACCCATGGGAGTGGCAAAGGCTGTTTATCCTCTAAGGGTATTTGCCAGTATCCTTTTGTCAAGTCCAACGTGGATATATATTCCGCGTTACCAAGGGTGTCAATTAATTCGTCCACCCTTGGCATTGGATATGCATCAAACTTGGACACCGCATTGACCTTTCGGAGGTCCACACAAAATCTTACCTTCCCATCGGGTTTAGGGACCATAACTAGTGAACTACACCACTCACTGCATTATTCCTCAATCACTCCTAAGTGTAACATTTCTTGTACCTCCTTCTCTATCAGGGCTCGTCGACTTTCAGGCAACCTATAAGGACGGGAACGTACTTTTACCCCAGGTGCTGTCTCGATTGCATGTGAAATTAAGTTAGTTTGTCCTGGTAAATCAGAAAAAACATCATGGAATTGTGTAATTATTGCTAACAAGTCCCCTTTTTGTTCAGAGGACAACTGTTTACTCATTGGGATTTTATCATCACCCACGATGTTCTCCTGTGGGGGTTGAGGACCCAAGTCAGTTTCCTCCTCCACCGGGTGGATGAATAGAGCCTGCTGCCTCTTCCAGGGTTTCAGCAAGTTCACATGGTAAATTTGTTTACCCTTCCTGGACCCTGGTTGAGCGATCTCGTAATTCCCATCACCCGTGCGGCGGAGTACTTCGAATGGGCCCTGCCATTTGGCCAGGAGTTTACTCTCGCAACTGGGTAATAATAACATCACCTGGTCTCCCGGGTGAAACACTCTCATGCGAGCATTCTGATTGTAATGTCTCTCCTGACTGTCCTGGGCTGATCTAAGATTCTCCCTAGCAAAATGGCTGACCACATCTAGGTGCTTCCTAAGGTCTAGTACATATTGCAGGGTATTCTTAGAAGGAGACCGCTGTTCCTCCCAGGACTCCTTTAGGAGGTCTAGGATACCCCGGGGTTGGCGGCCATAGAGCAGTTCAAATGGAGAGAATCCCGTGGAGGCCTGAGGAACTTCCCGCACTGCAAATAGCAGAAAAGGGAGAAGTTCATCCCAAGCTCTCTTCTCTGAATCTACAAATTTCCTCAGCATCCCTTTTAGAGTTCGGTTAAATCTTTCCACCAATCCGTCAGTCTGTGGATGGTAGACCGATGTCCGAACAGACTTGACCTCTAGTAACTTTAAGACATCCTGCATCAATTTAGCCATAAAATTTGTACCTTGGTCTGTCAACATAACCTGGGGAAGTCCAACCCGTGAGAACAGCTCGAACAACTTGTTGCCTACTTGCTTCGCCATTGCTGTTCTCAGGGGAAACGCCTCAGGATATCTTGTTGCATAATCAACAATTACAAGAATAAACCTGTGTCCTTTCGAAGAAGGTTCTAGAGGTACTACCAAGTCTACCCCAATCCTCTCAAAGGGAACTGACACCAAGGGTAGAGGAACCAAAGGGGCTGGTTTTTGTCCTTTTGGACTAGTTAGCTGGCACTCCGGACATGCCGCAAATAACTTAGCAATATCGCTATACACCCCTCCTCAGCAAACCTCACCCCCTAACAGGGCAAGGCCTCAGCCCACTCCTAGCCAGGAGTGGCTCACTGCTGCGTCCTCATAGCAGGAACGGTAGCACCGAACTACCAGAAAAACTTACTTTAAACTCTAGAGGGAAACCCCCTCCTTCCCAGGGGAGTGGCTTGTAAGCCGGCCTCCTATACGCATAGGCCCCCCTTGTCCTACCAGGCTACGCCTGAACTTTATTAACACACATAACAGCACAACCAGGCCTGCAGGTTTTGTTACCATCACTGCCCACTCTTTACTGGGACATACAGTGCTAGAGGGGCAAGGGAATTAGTAGCCGAGGAGGCTGGGCTACACACATAACATAAACAATTCTACATTTGCTGAGTGATTTCCCCATTTATGTGATGTCAGTTCTGTTTAAAAAAAAGAAAGAAAGCGAAGTCAACATTGCATGATTTGTACTGTATGTTTATTCACCCGGAATGTGCGACGTGATATTTTGGAAGCAGAAAATGTTATAAAATACAGCAAGATCAGACATTTATTTCTGCTGCTAATTGCATTGTCAAATTGCAGAATTTGACATGTACAATACCGTCCACAGCTACTAGAATTTGCCCCAGTTAGTGACACAATCCTGGGGAGAAGGGCAGAGGCCAGGAGAGAAGAGGTACAGTAGGTTTAGGTAGCAGCATGGAGGTGGTAGTGAAAACAGAATAAATGTATTATTTTAACAAGGGAAGAGCTATGTATGGAGATGAGTAAAGGTCCTAGAACATAGACTTGTACTACAACAACTGTTAGTAGGGGAGACACTAATGCAGCAATGGGTTTCATACACATTAAACAATAACACATTTAATAAATAACATTGGGGTTTAGAGCAAAAGCGATAGGCAGCACTCAGAAAAAAGGGGAAATCTAATGACTATGTGCAGGGTGCAACAGGAACAAGGAGGACCCAAACTCCCCCTAAATCAATAACCAATCAACAACTAACACTCAGAGTGCTGGAACATTAGTTGTTGTTTGAACATAGGGGTTTAGGTACAGTATCAAGGAGAAAATTGAGACATTTTGGTGGAAAAAAATACTAAACAAGATGTATCAAAGGAAACAAATCCCACTTAAATCAATAGGATTATTTTCCTGATGTTTAGATGTTGACATTTTCATTGTACATTGTTGTCTTTGGGGTTGTCCAACGCTCCTGTGCTGAGACCAATCTTTGTACAACTCCACTATACATACCTTTAATTGCACATTATCATGATTGTGATAAGAAAACATTTTCAACACCAAGGTGAAAAAAAACTCTTCTCTCAGTTTGAAGATATATAAACTCATAAGTGGATTCATTTCTGAAATGTTAGAAAAGTGAATATTTGTTAACAGCCAGTTATGCGTTCCAGTGTTAAAATGAAAAGGTTACTATGTTTTTTTTAATGTACTGTGTAATGTACAGTAGTAAGCATACTAATGAAAATATATAAAACATGTGTCTACTGCACCACCACCAGGCAAAATATTAGTATTGCTCTCATGCAACTAGATGAATAAAATGTGTGCATTGGCACACTCATTTGTCAAATTCTAAATGTATTATTAGTGGCTTGTACAGCAATATTGCATGCTACACTATCCATTTATGATGCTTTAATATGCACTAAACCTGGGGTGCCCAAACTTTTTCTCAGGCAGGACAATAAAGGATGAAAAAAAATCTGGGGGGCCACTGTCCTGTCCTCGCTGCCATAGTAGAAATGCAGCAGGGGGGATGACGGCAGTCTGTGCAGACCAGGCAAGGCCAGCGACAGCTTTCTAAGGGCCCAGGACTAGCGTTTCTACCTGCCCCCTGTCAATCCCCCCTCTCTTTCTCTTACACCACCCACCCCTCTCTTTCTCTCACCTCTTCACTCTCATCCCCCCTTTATTTTTCTCTCACTCTCCTGCCATATATTTCTCTTCCCCACTCATTGTTCCCCTCTCTCCTTCCCTCAGTTGCTCACCCCTCTCTCCTCCCCTCCTCTCTATCAATCTCCCCTCCTCTTACTCACAGACCCCCTTTCTCATTTCTCCCCTCACAATTTCCCTCACTCACAATTCATGCCTCCCTTTACAACCCCCCCCTCAAATTCCTCCCCCTCTCACTCACAATTTTACTCCCTCCTCACTCACAAGTGCAACCCCTCCCACCTCTCTCAGGTGGCACAGGAACCTCTGGGGACCCACCTCCTCATGTTGGCCCATGCCGGAAGCCGGGCCCAACTTCCACATCTGCCTTGAGGCCCCAGCTCCCCTCTGGCCCTGCTGCGGAGAGGAGCTCCATCTTCACAGAGGTTGGGCTTGATTTCCTGCATGGCCTGGCACAAGGAGAGGCTGAAGAGGAGGATCACGCAGGCCAACTCATGCCAGGTGTCCCTCTGGTAAAAAATGAGAGGTAATACCGGACATGTATGTGTCGGCATTCTCTCTCTCTCTGGATGTGAGTGCCGAGAGTGGCCGCGTCCCCGCTCTTTCTTGCGATTGAAAAGCAGAAGCGCTGGAGCATCTCCCATAGGCTGCAGCGTCTGGTAACCACGGCAATGGAGCCGCGTCATCCCCCCGCCCAGCAAAGGAGAAGACTGACATATGCCTCCCTTTACAACCCCTGGAGGGTTCTACATCATTAAAGGGCGTACACAGATCCTCCATATGCATGCTAGGCAATGTAGTTTTCTGCCAGCTTTACATGTGGGAGAGGAGAGAAGAGTTCCACTGTGTGTCTCCTGCTCTGAGGTATTGATAGTGCCATGGTCTTGCAGGAGCACCTCCACAGGTAAGACAATAGGAGGGGGAGAGAATGAGGAAGGAGGACGAGGAGGGTCGTGGTGAGGGAGGAGGTGGGAGGTGGTGGTGAGGGAGGAGGAGGGGGGGTGGTGAGGGGGAAGAGGAGGAGGGGTGGTGGTGAGGAGGGAGGAGGAAGGGGGGTGGAGGTGAGGGAGGAGGAGGGGGTGGTAGTGAGTGAGGAGGAGGAGGGGGTGGTGGAGTGATAGGAGGAGGAGGAGGGGAGGAGGGTGAGATGATGAGGGGAGAGGAGGAGGGGGTGAGAGGATGAGGGACGGGGTATTGGGTGAGATGATGAGGAAGAGTCATGAGAGGATGAGGGGAGTTGCAACAATCTTAGAAGCAGTGGGAGAGGAGCATTAACATCAGTATTGCTCGCCATGTACAGTATGACTACAGGTATGTTATTTAGAAATGATCTAATCGTTATGTAATGTGTTTTTAAAATTTCACTCCAATTATGCACCTATTTGTACCATTTCATAAAAAATGCTGAGAGAGCGTTCAATCCCCAAACCCCTCCCCAGAATAGAATATAAACTGGTGCAAATTGGTGCAAACTTGGAGTAAAATTTAGATAATTTATAAATAACATACCTCCCCATCAACTTTGAGCACGCCGCATTTTTCACCATTGTGTCCAGTATTTTTGGAGATGCCACCTGGCAACCCTATGTGCTAAACATATATTTGATTTAATCTAATCATAATTAAGGAGGTCCGACAAACTCACCACTTTCTTCCTAGTTAACAAGTTATTGAGTGGCTGTCTTCTTTTAGCACCAGGATTCAATCAGTGAATGGAAGATGTTGATATAAAAGCTTCCTTTACTTCCTGACTTACCAGCAATGACATGACTAGCAGCCATTTTGAATTCCCGCAACACAACATGTTTGAATCTGGCCCTCTGAGTTTTTAATCACAAAAAGGAAGTAGTGGTGCTCATAGTTTAGTGAAGGATTAAGGCTGCTTTTACAATATTAATGTACAATTAATTTGCTTGTGTCTATTGTTATTCACAGAAAGCCATCATAATGTACTGTGCTTTTAAGATGTAAGTGTAACCCTGTTTCCCCCACCCAATCTCACATAGGGTCTCCAAGGGGAAATGCTACTCTGGTTACATTGCTTTGTGTGGTGCATACCTGCTGGTAACAGGGGGCCCTGGGTCTCCCGCATGGTAAAAGGGAATAACAGGACAGGTTTCTGGGGTCTTGCCCAAATTCTACTCACAGGTGCAGTGCCTCCATCTTGTGCAGCCCCCAGATGTATGGGATGAAGTCTCTGCAAAAGAATAATGTCCCCCTCCTCCCAATAGACTTCTCTCTTAGGCAGGAGGTATGATAACACTCAGGATGCTTTATTTAATCTTCCTTTATCAGCAGCCACAGATGACAGAGCAATAGATGGGTCTTCACCCTCAGGATGTCCCTGGATCCTACTCCCAGCCAAAGGGCAACAAAAGACAGGGGTGCCCAATGCTACATCAAATTGACAAAACATATATGGTAATGAGTATAAAGTTTAAATACTTCAATAATAATAGAAATTACTTGTTTTTTTAGTTAAACCCTTTGGCCAAAGCGTCGTAAGCCTGCATACCAAACGTCAAGGTAAACCAAAAATGCAGGTCCTAACACTAAACCTGTGAACCCTTCCTTTTACCTCTGTATGAGGGGAAGCAATTTGAGCTACCTGGGAATGTGTGCCCCAGCCAAAGGGCACCGAGAGTGGTCCTTGCTCTTCCCCTATCCCCTTGTGGGATAGGAGGTATGGTTCCCCACCTCTCCCCGGAGGGAGGGCCTCAAACCTGTCAGCGCCCTGACAGCTTAGTACGGGTGAACCTGTTTCTCTCAAAGGTAGAGACAAACTGACTAAATCAGGAAGGGCAACTCACTAAAATAGTTCCAGTGCGAACCAGCCCTCTGTCACTGATTGTACAGCAGGCCTGATTGCCCACCTTTTCTGACTCACTGAGCTGCATGTGTGGGGAAAACCCATGATTACTCCTGGCAAACCTACCCTTACTAGGCCTTACTGCCAGGATGAAGACAGAATAATAGCCCAAAACTACCCAGGGCTACATAAGATGTATTCTCTAGGGTCCTTGTACACTGTGTATTTTCACTTACCAGCTTCAGACAAGCTGCTGAAGAAGTGTGGTTGCTTTTAAAGATATTACTTTCAGTGAAAGAACAAGGCAGCCATCTTTTTATATTCCCAAAAAGTAACAAATATAGGCAGATATCTCAGGAGCATTACAGAAAATACAGCAAGGAATTACCTTTTCTGAAAACCCCTGTATCCTAAATTGTTTTTTTGAGTGATCTACAGTATCTACAAAGGAATGCAAATTCCCCCGTTTTTTTTAGAATAAATTAATTTCAGTGGGAGATTTCGTGAGATCATGGGCTGATTATCAGTATAATAGATAATCCACTTAAAAAGGCACTTTAAACATGTTAAGAGTCATATTCAATATACTCCAATAAAAGGATTTCACAAAACCCCAGCAACACCCTCTTCACCCTGTTCAATTAAGAGTGAAGCCAGGATGGTAAACAGTATGCACTCATATCAGAGATTATGAATTCAGCAAATATTTAAATTTTCATGTACTGCAAACGAGTAATTCTCTGCAAATGATGCATTCACATGCGATGCAGCTGTCCACAGTTGTGATAAGGCAATTGCAGCACTCTGCTTTGCCAGTTTTATTCAACTAGTCCAGGCAGATTGGCTATCTTTATCAACGCTACAATTATAGATGTGCAAAACTGTCCTAAGTACATTCTCAAAATTACACACTAGACTGACTCCAGCCTACCGTAGGTGAAAAACAATGGAATGGGAGATTTTGTTGCGACTGTCTTGCTGCGACCAAGTCCCTGCTGACATTTAGCCGCTGAGTAAACCTCCACCACAGCCGCTGGACTCTCCGCCGTCAGGCCACTTATTCTGTAAAGTATAATAAAAATACAAAATATACTGTGACAAGCGCTATACCTAAATGTGACTGTGCAGTGCACAAATGAATTAAATAGTGCAGTGCACAAAAAATAAATTAAAAAAAAGCATCCTGGTGATCTACTGAGGAATATCCCAAAATAAACCTCTACACATGAATACAAATACAAAAATAGACATAAACCTGGCGCATGTGATATAAATATATATATATACATATATACATATATATATATATACACACACACATGATGAACCAATATACAAATAAATGTAGAAGGGTTATCAAAACCATACTGTACTACAAATAACAATTCTCCATAAAGACACACTACAATAAAATTAATTTCCTTTCATAATCCTAACTGAACTTACAATCACAATCATCAAATGCCAATCAAATACCTCTAATGCCAATCAACACATTGCATTTACATAGTATATATGATGCATCCAATCTATGCAGCATATACATTCTGCAAATGAATGTTAACAATAAAATTGCAACCAAAATACAAATACCTCCAAACAAGTAAACTATTTTATCCAATCCAGTAAACATAAATCAATTACCATTCATTAATGACATCCCTAAACAATTTACATTCCATCCCTAACAATTAAACAATTAACAATTTCAAGCCTTTAACATAACAATTTAGCCTGTGAAAAAATATATGTACCAACAAGAATACAAAATACAAAACGAAGCCTAACCCTGACCTCAAGAACACAATACAATATCAACAATTACATCTATCTAATTGTAAAATACTTTAAACACACAATAAAGCATAGCAGCATAGACAAATTATTTAAAAACACATCAAATCAAGCTTTTAAAACAACATCATTTCTTACCCTGTATGTATATATCTCTCTAGACATACATACATACATACATACATAGGCAAGAAATTATATACCACCAAAAAAAAAAAAAACACATGTTAAAAAAGCTTTTAAAAAAATTAACAAGTTAAATAAAATACATTTCTTTAGTTCACTTACCATTACTTGGCCCCACCGACTCCGGTTGCGCACCTTACTCACGTACAAAACCACCAGGCACAGGAACCAATAAAATAAAAAACCATAAAAAAATAAACATTACACTAAAAATCCAAATCAATCCACGGGTCTTCTACTTGTAATCCATTTTCATCTGTATTCTTCTTTCTTCTACCTTCTTCCGGGGTCTTCTTCCCGTCTTCGGCCACGCCCTGTCCTTCCTCTTCTGTAGGAGGTCCTTCCTCCTCGGCGTCTGGCTTCAAAATGAGACGACATAGGCTTAAAGGCTTAAATGACGTCACATTTTCGTCATGGTTCCCACGGTCCTGATTGGGCCGTGAAAACCATGTGTTTTGGCCGATATAAAAAAAAATGATGACGTCACTTAAAGGCAATGAAAGCACAGCCAATCAGAATGGCTTTGCTTCAATTGAAATAAAAATACAAAATATACTGTGACAAGCGCTATACCTAAATGTGACTGTGCAGTGCACAAATGAAGGCGCATGTGATATAAATGTGAAGTGATATTAAAGTCCAAAGTTAAAGGATATACAGACTGTAAGTCCCAATCCTGAAAGGTCAGCTGATGATAGATGGTTTCAAAATCACAGTTCACAAAATGTAAAGCATACAGTCCTCTTCACGTTGTATGTTCAACCTGCAGATGTGTGACATTAAGCAGAGAAACAGGACATTGCGCAGTATATTTGATTGCCAATGTTGCACTTAATTTCTAAGCTCAATAGATTGCCTACTTACTAAAAGTAGATGAAATACATGCAGGGGTGAAAATCTGTGCTTGGAGCCTTCTGTGTCCTGGTCGCCTTCGGTAAATCACGAACCCCTCGTGGTGTCCTCCGCTACCGTGGATGTTTAGGAAGGTCTCCCTTTCAGGAACGTAGTATCCTGGATCAGTCTTAGGGTCCCTGCGGTCTTTTATTCTCCAGTGGGGATAAAAGAGGGCAAAGGATTGCGCAGAAATAAAAACTTTTATTGGACGCCTACCTAAAACAGTTAAAATACTCACAAAAGTCGGTGAGTGTAAAATCAAAGAAGTGCCCGACCCAGCACACCCAAAAAGCTGCACTCTGTCTCTGAATGTCCGCCTCAGTGCCGCGTGAACCTCGCGAGATTCCGGCGCGGTTCGGATGACGTCACCGTCTCCTCTCAGTGACTAGCAGCTTGAGTGTGGGGGGCAGTACCTCTTAGGCTCCTCCCTACGCGTTTCGTGACGGGGAACGTCACTTCGTCAGGGGATGGGGAGCCTCAGCAATCCCGTGTGCAATATATAGCCCCAGTTAACCCCTAGCTTACAGGAGCCACTAGAAACCAATCATGTCAGAGTGATTAAACTTCCTGATAATTGCAATCAGATGGGTTAAAGTTAATCACCTCTGGGGCGACTCCCAGGTTCATCTTGGAAACATGGGATCACATATTATGCATAAACAGTGTCATTGTATAAAAACAGTATCAAATTCACATAATATATAAAAATTTCATTGGATGAGAGAATGAATAATTAATTCAAAGAAAAGATGCTAAATCGAAATCGATGTTTAACCCTTTAGGGGAGAGGGTCTTGAGAGTATAGATCCAGAAGGTCTCTTGCTGTGAGACCCTCTGTAATCTATCCCCCCCTCTGACACCCACCTTGGGGCAATCTATGCCGATACATGTAAGCCCCTCTGGAGACTGATTGTGATGCAATTTAAAATGGTTGGACACACTATGTGTCTCCAAACCATTTTTAATATTGTACACATGTTCGGCGAATCTTCTTTTCAGGGGTCTCCCCGTCCTGCCTACATATTGTAATTTGCAGGGACATTCTAAAAGGTAAACACAGAAATTAGATTTGCAGTTAATAAACGTGCGAATTTCAAAACTCTTTCCGGTGACATTGGATTTGAATTCTTTACATTTAGATCCATAACTACAACCAATACACTTCTTACAGGGGAAATAGCCTTTAAGTTCTGTTAACCACATGGTTTGTCCCAAACCCTGATGCTTCTTGGGGCAACTAGGGGCCAATTGGGATTTTAAATTTTGAGCTTTTCTATACACAATTTGTGGTTTGTCAGGTAATATTGATTGTAAAATAGGGTCTCTTTGTAGGATCCCCCAGTGTTTATTAAACACTTTGGATATTTCCCTAGACATACCATTGAACGGTGTAATGAAAGGGAGAAATGCTTTACCTGTATGTGCATCTACTTTTTTGACAGGATGGATCAAGGAAGCTCTTTCTATATTGTTAGCTTGATCAATAGCATTTTTAACAGCCTTCCCATTATATTTCCTGTCTTTAAACTTGTTACCCAGGTCCTCAATTTGTTCTTTGTACACTTCCACTTGTGAGCAGTTCCTTTTTACTCTAAGTGCTTGTCCTTTTGGAATATTTTTTATCCATTGAGGATGATGGTGGCTGGATGCTAAGACATAGGAGTTGGCATTCACCTCTTTATAATAAGTTTTTGTGTGTATCTCATTGTTGTCAGTATAAAGAGTAAGATCTAGGAAGTTTATAGAGTGTGGACTGGAGTTGAACGTGAATTGGATGTTATACTCATTTGTATTGAGGTGTTCTTTGAAGGCCTCTAGTTCCTCTTTGGTGCCCTTCAAGACGCATAGCACATCATCGATGTAGCGTTTCCAAAGCACCAGGTTTGCTCCATATGGGTTGTGGTTTTGGATGTAATTGTCCTCCCACATACCCATAAAGATGTTTGCGTAACTTGGAGCAAACCTGGTACCCATCGCGGTGCCACACGTCTGGAGGTAATAGCAGCCATCATGTGAAAAATAATTGTGGGTAAGTATGTACCTAATGGCCTCTATAATGAATATTTTAACTGAGGAATCAGTTAGGAATAATTGTGGGTAGGTATGTACCTAATGGCCTCTATAATGAATATTCTAACTGAGGAATCCATATTGACATCCATATTGACATCTTTATTCAAAACCCACTCTATGGCCTTCAGACCTATTTCATGGTCTATAATAGTGTAAAGGGACACCACGTCGCATGTGACCCAAACCAGACCTTCTTCCCATGTAAGGTCTTCAATGGTCCGCAACACATGCGACGTGTCCTTGAGATGTGATGGTATTTCTACCACATATTTCTGTAATAAATGATCCACAAATTGCTTCAATTGCCTTTAAGATGACGTCATGAAAAGAAACATGGCCGTCCCCACATGGTACGGTAGCCAATCAGAGCGTGGGAACTCCATCCCTACTCTGATTGGCTCTAGTATACCATGTGACAGAGGCTTGGGGGAGAAAGGATGTGACGTCATTGAAAGCCTGTCATATGGTACGGGAGCCAATCAGAGCATGGGAAGTCTAACCCTACTGTTTGAAAAGGGCTGCTGGTACCCTGTAGGTCTGTCAGGTGCCCCACCAGCCCACCGGGGACTCGCGTGGGGCTGCGTTATGAACCCTGTTTGTAAAAGGATAAATCTTGTATTTATGGGGGAGCACAGGGGGTGGGTAATTTATTTATTAAATATTATGATGTTTATTGTGGGTCACTGTATTGTTTTTATTGTGGGTACTGGGTGGGGGGGGGGGGTTCCCCAACGGTATGTGGGTAGGCCTCCCTTGTGGGTAGTGGGTGAGGGTGGTTAGGCCACACGGGTTGGGGGGTTAGTGTGGGAGGGTATGTAGGCGTCCCGAGTGGTGGGTGAGGGTGGGTTATCCCCTTAATGACTGTAGCGGTTAATAACCGTTATGGTGATTAAGGGGTTAGGGGACATTACTTTGGATTTTTTCATTCTTGTGTCTGTTTTGCAGCAGCGGAGGGGGCCATGGGCAGGATGAAGATGAGGATGGCCTTCATCGTGGCAGCCGGAAATGGGTGGTGAGTACTATATGTATTTAATGTATTTATTGCTGTTTATGTATTTAAAATGGGCACATTCACTATTATCCCTTTGTGGATAATAGTATTTGTGGCCATTACTATACTGTATGTTTGGGGGGGAGGGATTATTTCTTTATAAGTATGTATGTGTTTAGACATTAATTTGGGGGGGCACATAATTGGTACTGAAGGCCTGCGGGTAACACCCGAGGGCCCCCGCCGGCCTATAGTATCATTGATGTGCATATATGTGTATGTTAGGGGTTGTTGGGGTTATATATATATTTATTTATTTATATAGAGATATTTATTTATTTATATTTATTTATTTATTGTGGGACTGGTGTGTGTGATTATTTTTTATTGTGGGTAGTGGGGGTGGGTGAAGGGGGTATTAGCCCCAACGGTGGTTGTTTAGGGCTTGCGGGGGGCTAGCGGGAGGGCTTAACCCCTTCATGACCGTAGCGGTATTAACTGCTACGGTCGTGAAGGGGTTAAGTGCACCCGCAACCCCCGCGCAAGCCCTAAACTCACACCCAGGGTCAAATACCCCCTTCACCCACCCCCGCTACCCACAATAAAGCTGGCACGTTGGGTTAACCCCTTCATTGCCTTAGCGGTTAGCCGCTAAGGTAATGAAGCAGCCTGTACATGCATTTTTCCTGCCTCGGATGCATGCCGGGGGGCTCCGGTGCTGGTATCTGCTCCGGAGACCCACGGCATCAATCAGAGATAGGAAAAAGGGCTGATTTTTTCTAAGTGTCGCCCGTGCTGATGCTTCTCCTCCACCAACTTGCCAACTTTAGTTGGCGGGAGGAATTCCCAATAAACTCTCCATTCCGGAGTGCCTATCAGCACCGAAAAGCTGATCGGGGCTACCTGAATTCAGCCGGGTTCAAAAAGTGCCGATAAGTGGCTTATCGGCAGCCGGATCCCGATAAAGTTTGTTATCGGGATGAAAAGTTGCCGATAATTCCAATTTAGCGGCGCTTACTGAATCCGGAGGGCAAAAAATGGCGAAAAAATGCCGAAAAAGCCTTATCGGGGCTTACTGCATGAGGCCCTATATGATCTATTGGGATCTGTCAAACTGTTTTGTTAGAAATCATTTGATGAGTAGGCAATAAGCTTTATTAATAGGGGGTTCTCCGAACAAATATTTTCTAGCAGTGGGTGCACGATGTAAAAAAACGGGTGGGTACCTGTGCTTTAGAGACAATTTTTTATTAAACAAAAACTGCCGTCTATCTGGACAAGCTCCTCACCCCTACCACATGCATCACTTATCATCTGAGATCTGACTCCAAAAGACTGTTCATACGCCTATAATATATATCATCTCTAACTGTGCATGCAATGCCTTGTATATAATGTATACCCTGTTCACTTATGTAACTATATTTGTAACCATGTATTATTTGTCATCTTAACTATATGCCCAGGACATACTTGAAAACGAGAGGTAACTCTCAATGTATTACTTCCTGGTAAAACATAATTTATAAATAAAATAAATAAATAGAGTTACTTGCTGTATCACTGTTGAACTGTTTTCTCTATAGCTATTTTCTTCTTACTAGCACATTGGGGTACTGTGACGGTTCAGGGGATTCCTTCCCCTTCTTTCTCTCCCTCTGTCCCTTCCCTGGCCAATCTCCCTGCGCTTACCCATTCCTGTCCCGCTCCGTCTCCCTCTCTCACTGCCCCATTGCCTCAGCATATGCCCAGCAAGCCTCGCACACCCACGCGGTCCCCGAGCCCCTGCGGCAACGCTCCCCGCTCCCAGACACTCTCAAAGCCCGCTGCCAGTCCCTCACCTCCGGTAGTGATCCCATCCGGTCCTCTGCTTCCCTCCGCTGGGGTGCCCGCGGTGCGGCGCTCCGCGCGTCTTGTGACGCAGCCTGTGTGCGCGCACTCCCTGCTTACAGAGGGCGCGCGCACACGCTCTTCTTCTAAGGCCTGTCACTCTCCTGACTCCTCCTCTCGTTCCCTGCAAGTTATCTCTCTGTCTGATCCCTCTGTCTCCTCCTCTTCTCTCCCTGACCACCTTCTGGATCTATACTCTCAAGACCCTCTCCCCTAAAGGGTTAAACATCGATTTCGATTTAGCATCTTTTCTTTGAATTAATTATTCATTCTCTCATCCAATGAAATTTTTATATACAGTATTATGTGAATTTGATACTCTTTTTATACAATGACACTGTTTATGCATAATATGTGATCCCATGTTTCCAAGATGAACCTGGGAGTCGCCCCAGAGGTGATTAACTTTAACCCATCTGATTGCAATTATCAGGAAGTTTAATCACTCTGACATGATTGGTTTCTAGTGGCTCCTGTAAGCTAGGGGTTAACTGGGGCTATATATTGCACACGGGATTGCTGAGGCTCCACAATCCCCTGACTAAGTGACGTTCCCCGTCACGAAACGCGTAGGGAGGAGCCTAAGAGGTACTGCCCCCCACACTCAAGCTGCTAGTCACTGAGAGGAGACGGTGACGTCATCCGAACCGCGCCGGAATCTCGCGAGGTACACACGGCACCGAGGCGGACATTCAGAGACAGAGTGCAGCTTTTTGGGTGTGCTGGGTCAGGCACTTCTTTGATTTTACACTCACCGACTTTTGTGAGTATTTTAACTGTTTTAGGTAGGCGTCCAATAAAAGTTTTTATTTCTGCGCAATCCTTTGCCCTCTTTTATCCCCACTGGAGAATAAAAGACCGCAGGGACCCTAAGACTGATCCAGGAGACTACGTTCCTGAAAGGGAGACCTTCCTAAACATCCACGGTAGCGGAGGACACCACGAGGGGTTCGTGATTTACCGAAGGCGACCAGGACACAGAAGGCTCCAAGCACAGATTCTCTCCCCTGCATGTATTTCATCTACTTCTAGTAAGTAGGCAATCTATTGAGCTTATGTGAAACCCAGTGACTTGGAAAGGCGCTTAACAACTATAAAGGTGCTCAAAAAAATAAAATTAAAAGTTTGTGAAACTGACGAATTCTCTCAACCTTCCAGGGAATATGCACTGATTCCCTTACAACAGTTTAGGATCCAGGGCAGGAAGGGAGCAACATCATCAGGAACACCCAGAAAAAAATACAAAACTCATCATAGTGTGGTATGAAAAATAAATATATGTCAATATATGAAACTTGGCTCTTTAGATAACCTACTTACAAAATGTAAGATATACAATAGCAGGTTTGTAATTGTGATGGATCTTTGGACACCTCAGGTGCTCCTGAGGAAGCTGCGGCATGCAGTGAAACGCGTTGAGCTAAAGAAATTTGCAGACAGTTAGCAGAGCCCAGCTGTATCTACCGTTTGGGAACTGTCTTTCTGCTGTATTCACGGAGGCATAGTTTTGGACCGGCGTTCCCCCTACTCTCCGCTCTACTCACGCCCACCGGAAGTCGTCACCGCCAGGCCAGGAAGTGACGACAGACGCCATCCATCTGGCACCGGACGAGGGGGCACCCTCGTGGAGGACAAGGAAGCGGAGTGAAGTGAGGGATCTCTCCATCTGCCGATCCAATACCCTTGGTTCCTAAAGATACCATGATGTGAATGTGCTCATTTAATATATTGTGAGTACATTTCCTGCTCGTCTTCACGATAAAACTTTGTGTTATTTGGTAAAGCACTATTGTTTCCCTTATCTTTGTATGATTGCATATGACTGATTGGAAGCTGCTGCCAGAGTGAAAACATCATCTTGCCTGACACCACCCCTATCTGATGTATGCTGCTGTTTGCTGCAGCCCAAAACCTGAGGTGTCCAAAGATCCATCACAATTACAAACCTGCTATTGTATATCTTACATTTTGTAAGTAGGTTATCTAAAGAGCCAAGTTTCATATATTGACATATATTTATTTTTCATACCACACTATGATGAGTTTTGTATTTTTTTCTGGGTGTTCCTGATGATGCTGCTCCCTTCCAGCCATGGATCCTAATCTATTGAGCTTAGAAATTAAGTGCAACATTGGCAATCAAATATACTGCGCAATGTCCTGTTTCTCTGCTTAATGTCACACATCTGCAGGTTGAACATACAACGTGAAGAGGACTGTATGCTTTACATTTTGTGAACTGTGATTTTGAAACCATCTATCATCAGCTGACCTTTCAGGATTGGGACTTACAGTCTGTATATCCTTTAACTTTGGACTTTAATATCACTTCACATTTATATCACATGCGCCAGGTTTATGTCTATTTTTGTATTTGTATTCTACTGTAAAGTATGTTTTAGGGTAGGGGGTTAGGGTTTAGTGGTTAGGGCATGGGGTTAACATTAGGAGATTTAGCGGTTAGGGTAGTGTGTTAAGTTTTTAAGGGTCGGGGGTAGTGTTAGTAATAGGGGTTAAGATGAAGGTTCTTTTGGGTAAGGGCGATGGTTAGGGGCTTACCATAGCACCAAAGTAGGTGGTGGCAGAGTGTCCCTGCAACAAGGTTGTCACGGTAACTTGTGACAGGGTATAATATACACCAAATATCTGGGTTGAATTGAACACGACTTAGATATAATAAATATAGTTTATTACTTAAAGAAGGAGAACACACAAGATGATACAAATAACAGACAAGAAATGGATACTTACTTAAGGGTTGGACAATGAAGCAATCAGGTACAGGATTGGCAATTCATTCAGCAATACAGGTTCAAATGAAGACATCACGAAAAAGCATGAAAGACACTGGGCATAGAGCTTACACTCATTTCTATGGAGTTTCCCTCCTGTACCCTGGCATTGAGTGCAAGTCATTGGAGGACAATTATCTGCACCCAATCCCTCCTTGCCACCTCACTTGAGAGGCAAAGTAATACTTGCCCACTGGGTGGACATTATTCTAATCAGGGGATTATTTCCCTAGCCCCCCTCCCACAAGACTGGCGTCGCCCAGTCTGCTTGGGATAGGAAACCTTTTGTTCCAAGGTGTGAAACACAAAACTTATCTCAAGTACCCACGTCCTGCTCTGTTTTGTTGTAGCATACACAAGCAGGGCGGGGGAGCCTTTGATCAGGGGGTTTATTGTATACCATTTGTCTCCCCCCTGAGCATTAACATACCATATGGGCTCTAGCCTTCCTGGGCTTTTATACCAGACCCAAAATACAATACATTCTTTTTTTTTTGGTTTCAAATTTTTTTATTAGGCAATCATACAGTATACATTATTACACAAAACTCTTAGCCTAATACAGTGTTTTTCTCTTTTTGTGATAGGGGAGAAAAAGTCTCCGCACGTCCCCGACCCGTTCTCATAGGCCGAAAGGACTTGCGAAAGGGGGGGGGGGGACAGAAAGAGAAGAGATGAGAGGGGAGGGAGGAGGGGGAGGAGGGGAGAGGAGGGGAGGAGGGGGGGAGGGGAGGGTCCAGAGCTACTCAGTTTCTCATTAAGGTTTTAGCCTATATCTCTTCTATGGTCTGTTAGGAGTGGGGTATTTTTAGTCTGCTGTTTGGGTCAGCCATGGCTCCCATATTTTATAGAAGGACCGTTGTCCTTTTCAGAAATGCTGATAACTTTTCCATCAGCATTACCTCCTGAATTTTTTTCTTGACTGTTTGCTTGGGGGGGGGGGGGGGGAGACACCTTCTTCCATGATGAGGCCACCGCACACCTTGCCGCCGTGAGTATGAAGGAGATTAATTTTCTTGTTGATCGGTCAATATTCTCTATCGGCCTGGCCAACAAGTAGGTCAGCGGATCAATAGGTATTGTGAGGTCTGTGACCTCTCTAATTATAGACTGTATGGTTTCCCAATATTTCTGAATTTCCAGACACGACCACCATATGTGAGCCATGTCTCCCTTTTGTCCGCAGCCTCTTCAGCATAGATCGGAGGCCAGAGGGTAGATTTGATTTATTCTGACTGGAGTAAGATACCAGCGATACAGTATTTTATAGATATTTTCCTTGATTGTGGTACATATGGAAGTTCCTGAGGCTGATTCCCAAATACTTTCCCAGTCCTCTCGGTCTATAACTATGTTCAATTCTGCTTCCCAATTCAGCATATAATCATGGGTGGGGGGGTCTGTCGCCCTCTCCAATTCCGCGTAAATTTGTGTTATAAGACCTTTTTGATGGGCCGTCTCTCTGCACAGCGTCTCGAAGCTGGTGAGAGTGGGAAATTCCAATGTTGGGGATAACGTTTGGATAAAGTGTTGAATTTGGAGGTACTTGAATACATTCAGTCCTGCCATTTCATATTTGTTTTGTAATCTTTGATAACTCAGAAGTGCCCAAAGCTCAGGAGGTCGGCAACTACCCTAATATTCTTAACTGTGAATTGGTCAAATTGTCTTGGCTCACAACCAGGTGGGAATTTGATGTTTTTGAGGATTGGGATGAGTTGAGATTTAGGGGTCGTGAGCTTGAATTTGAATTTACATTTCGTCCAGATCTCCCATGTATGTCTCATCGGGCCTAATTTAAATTTACAGGTCTGCATGTCTTCCCTGCTCAGGGACCAAAGGTAAGCTGACAGTGAAGGCGTGCCGGCGTATTGCGATTCTATGTCAAGCCAGCAATATTGGCCTGGGTCTGCATTCCAGACTACTACTTGTCGCAGCTGGGTGGCTTGGTAGTACCTAATAATATCCGGGATTCCGAGGCCCCCTCTCCCCCTTGAGGCAAGCAGAACTGCTCTGGCGATTCTAGGTTTTTTACCCTGCCGGATAAAGTGAAAGATTTGTTTTTGGATGTTCTTTAATTCTGAGCCAGGGATGTGGATCGGGAGCGTCTGGAAGTAGTATAACAATCTGGGGAGTATGTTCATTTTAACCGAGATCATTCTCCCGATCCATGATATTTGATATCCTTCCCATTTATCTACTGTAAGTCTTGTTTGATTTTCCGAAATAGGGTCGGATAGTTATGCTGATATAAGGATTGGTAGTTCCTCGATATCTGTACTCCCAAATATTTCATACAAGAGGAACTCCACCTATAGTTAAAATTTAGCTTGAGGAGTTTATACAAGAGGAACTCCACCTATAGTTAAAATTTAGCTTGAGGAGTTTCACCTCTGGCTCGGGCAGGTTTAAATTCAATGCTTCAGATTTATCACTATTTATTTTGTATCCCGATATTTGTCCGAAGTCTCTGAGTTCTTTTTGAAGGTTGGGGAGGGAAATTTTTGGGGGTTGGAGAGTGTTAAGATGATATCATCTGCGAAAACAGTGATATCTATATCGCTTCTGTCCACTTGCGACTCCTTGAATGTCTACTTTGTTCGAATGGTGGCCGCCAGGGGTTCAATGTGAGTGCAAAGAGGAGAGGGGACAACGGGCAATCTCATGCCTCCTGCCGTTTTTAATGTTAAATCTCTGGAGACTGCCCCCTGGTAGTTTTACCATTGCTGACGGGTCTTGGTAGAGTCTGCGGACCCCTTCTAGGTATGCGTCTTTTGAAGCCAAATTTACGCATGGTTGGTCTAGGAAGAGCCAGTCTATTAATCGAGCCTTCTCTGCATCTAGGCTTAGAAGAAGTATGCTTTGGTTGCTGTGAGGTGGACATGGTCTATAATATTGATTATCTTACGAGTATGTCTGAGGCTGCATTGCCGCGACAAATCCTACTTGATCTACTATTTATAATTCTCGGTAAAGATAGGGTTTAGGCCTATTTGCTAGTATTTGCTATTTAGTTTGAGGTCATTGTGGAAGAGAGATCGGACGGTGAGCTTCACATGCATCGGGTCTTGCCTTCCTTATGAATAATCGCTAGGTTGGGCGAGAGACATTGAGGTTGGGATTGGGTTCCCTTCCGTAAAATGGCTTGAACATTTTTATAGTGCGTGGATAGTATTGGTAAGAAATCTCTTGTAGTAAACATTGGTGAAGCCGTCAGGACAGAGGACTTAGAGAGTTTGAGCACATTGACACCTCTTCCAGTTCCTCTTTGTGATTTCATGACGTCAGAGTGGGACTTGTTTCCTCCTCTGTTAAAGTTGGGTTAGGGTGGCAACTGTTAGGTATTTCTTTATGGATTCTGATGCTATTGATTGGGTAGCCATTTTTTGATCTTAGGTTGTATAGTTCAGTATAATATTTTGTGAATTCTGCCGCTATTTGGATCGTATATTGTATCTCACCAGATCTATTTTGATCGCCGTTATTGGGATCTCTTCTGTTACTCCTCTCAGTCTACGCCAAAAGTCTATCCGCCTTGTTGCCCTATCATCGGTACTTGTGTTGTCACTAAAGGCCTTTTACATCCTCGAGCTGGGCTTATTTAAGTTTTGACTAGCTTTAGTTAAGGTTTTGTACGCCTTTTTGAGGGGTTACTTTTATGAGCTTGCTCCACGCGATAATGTTTTCTGTAAGCCTTTTGATCAATTTTTGCTTGGCTTTTTTCCTATGGGACGCAATAGAGATAAATTTGCCTCTTATTGTGTGCCTTATGGGCCTCCAAAGGATGGAGGGAGGGAGACTGAGTCTGAGTTAAAGAAGAAATAGTCCTTAAGTGAGGTTCTGATCCCTCTCTCTATTCAGGATGGCCTTTCAGAAGGAATCATTAGTCTCCAGGAGTAGGATTAGTTTTTTCGAATGGTTACTGATAGGGTCAGGTACATGGGGCGTGGCTATCTGACCAGGTGATCGGCCATATCTGAATTAGCAGAGGCCTCTAGGACATTTTGGTTAGGTAGAAAGTAGTATATACGCGAATAGGTCTGATATGAGTCGCTGAGTAGAAAGTGTAGTCCCTCTGGCCCTGGTGTTGGGTTCTCCATACGTCTACCAATGAGAACTCATTTAGTATTCCTCTGAGCCTTTTCCCAACGTGCTGGGGTGGGGGGCTGTATGAGGGTGACCACTGCATTGTTGATCTGTCCTCGGTGGGGTTGGATGGACCATGTTAAGTAACCGCCCACTAACACGACGGACAGATATCTAGAGGTCAATGCCTCGAGAACTTTGTGTTAGAAAACTCCTGTTGATTCTTCGTTTGGGGGCGTATAAGTTAATCAGGGCAACTTGCCGAACCCACCAGTGAGCATTATACCACCAAAAAATCCACCCTCTGGGTCCGCTTCTATTTTGATATGATTGAATGGGGTGAATTGTTTAATTAGTATGGCCACTCCCCGCTTTTTTACTACTAAATGAAGCGAAGAAAAGCACGTTGGAAAACACTTTTTTGGTAAATTTGGGTGGGGGTTGTGATGTGAAGGGGTCCCTGCAGGAATATGTCTCCCCTGATTTTTCATATCTTGGAGAGCACGCTAGTCTCTTTTCTGTTATTTTGCAGACCTTTGAATTTAATGATAATATTTAATTGGGCCTTAAGTAGCTCATTTGGTTTGTTTGATCGGTGAACCCTAGGACCCCTCCTTTCCCACTGGGGGGGGGGGTCTTCATTTTGTATAGTCTAGGGATTTGCATAACCCCAGCAAAACATTTGGGACCTGCTGTCCTTCCTGCAAGTAACCCAGTAAACTGAGGAGGCGGGGGGGGGGGGGGGTGGAGGGGGAGGAGAGGGTGGGTAAAGATCCGCTGGGACAGGTCAGCGGGATAGGAGAGTAAGAGTGTGGTGATTAGGTCCAGTTTGGGACCTAAAATAAGTCGAAGGTCCAGAGGCGACCGGCATTTGGGCAGTGGTGCCCTTTGGGGGTGGTTTCCCGGCGTCAACAAACGGAGGCATCACGGAGGGGTCCAGACCCTCTGGTGCCTATACTAGCACTTCTCCTTTTCCCCGATGTTATCTCCATTTCCCATTAGTCCTTGGGGACAAAGGGGAATAAGAGAAAAGGGGGGGGGAGAGAGGGGGAGATGATGGGGGGGGGGTGGAGTTAGGGGGGGTTTTTAGAGTAGGGAGGAAAGATCCGGGATCCTTAAATTCTGCAACAATTAACAATATTAAAAGTTTTGTTCCCTCTATCGGGGGAGGAATTTCAGCTAGGGAAGTAACATAACACACCACTCGTTCCTTGAGTATGGGATGACAAAATGAATAACAAGGGATGCCAGCTTCTATTCAGGAGTTAAGTCAGTGCCTTTCTATTTAGCCTCATGCCATGTTTTCTGCCTGTTGGACCTTATGGCCTACTTAGGGGCATGTTGTGGGATATTTGGCAGAGTTCATGTGAGCTGGGGGAGCTGGGGGGGGGAGGGAGGGAGGGAGGAGGGGGAGGGGGGAGAGGGGGGGAAGGAATGGGGGGGGAGGAAAAAGGGGGTGGGGAGAGGGGAGGAGTGAGGAGTGGGGGGGGGAGGAGATGTTCCAGCTGTTGTGACGGGGGGATATGGTGGGGGCTTGCCCCTACTATTCTTTGGTCTGTAGGGGTGTCTGTGTCCACTCCTCGGGGCGGGCAGGGCTGCGTACATGGGAGCTTACGTGACTGCAGTCCCCCCTGTTGGGTTGCGGGTTATGGGTAATGTCATGTATAGCATTCATGGCATAGTGGATATCCCTTTTAGGACTCTTGTAGTAAAATCACAACATCAATAACAACTCATGTAGACATTACAAGCATAGCACACTTTAGTCATCATTATACATTGTGTAGACCCTGCGGTATCACTCGTCTTAATCCCGTCAATCATTCCTTGATAAGGCTACTTTTAGTAACCAGGGGGGGGAGGGTCGGGGAGGTGGAAGGGAGGTGGCGGGGGAAGGAGGGGTTGGAGGGGTGGGGGGGGGCGGGGTGAAGGGGGGGGTGAAGGGAAGGGGGGAGAGGGGGTATCTCAGCTGTTGTGACGGGGGATATGGTGGGGGCTTGCCCTTATTGTTATTTGGCCTGTAGGGGTGTCTATGTCCACTCCTCGGAGCGGGCAGGGGTGCGTACATGGGGGTTTGTGTGACTGCAATCCCCCCTGTTGGTTTTCGTGTTACGGGTAATGTCATATATAGCATTCATGGCATAATGGATATCACTCTTAGGACTCTTGTAGTAAAAGCATAACATCAACAGCAACTCACGTAAACATTTCAAGCGTAGCACACCTTAGCTATCATTATAGATTGTTTAGGCCCCGCGGTATCACTCATCTCACTCCCGTCGTTTATTCCTTGATATGGCTGCTTTTAGTAACCAGGGAGGGGGGATAGGGGGGTAACGGGGGGAGGGGGGTGCAGGGGGAGGGGTGGGGAGGGAAGGAGCGGGGGGACGGGAAGAAGGGGGAACATGAGGAGGGGGGGAGGGACGGGAGGAGGGGGGGAATGGGGGGAGGGGGGGGGCGGGAGGCTTTTGGGGGCAGGGGGGATCAGTATTGGTCACATTGATTACATGTACTATAATAACCATGATAGTTGGTAACATCCTCGGCTTTGGGCCAAATGTAGGAGTAATGTTTGTCTGTGGGTATCGCAAGGGTATACCATCATACACAGTTTGTGGACCTATCGGTTGCCTTGTCTCCTTGGGGCTCAGAGGCTGCTCACGGGGTGCCTTTCGCCTTTAATGTTAGGAGTCCAGCTTAGTGGGTTAAAGTACTCACGGTTAAGGTGGGGTGCGTTCTGTCAGGCCTGTGATGTCCTGTCGGAGCTCCATTACAGCCGCTCTGGATCGCTCTGGATCGAGACATGTAGTTTATCCAGCATGGCTGTCATCAGATCCTGCATATATTCCCTTGTAAGGGTTGTTTCAGGGGTCTGTGTTTTTTGTCTCCTCGCTCTCTCTCTCGAGGGCCTGCTGTTTTGTGCCTTGTGCGCCCGAGGAGCTGGCGCCATCTTGGATTTTAGAGGCCGCTTCGGTGCCCTTTTGCGAGGGGGTGAAGAACTTCGTTACCCCATGTGCAGGCTGCGTTTTTTGCTTGTTCGCCATCTCTGCTTGTTTGGACATCCAAAGTCAGCACCTTGGGGTCTGAAAATTGGGGGGAAAAGTGCTTTCAAATAAGATTATGCACGAGGGTCTGTGGAGCTCTCCTCTCACACGACCATCCTCGTTTACATCCTGGACACGCCCCTACAATACATTCTTTAATATCTACACATATTAAAATAATCCGTTCTGTGGGTCTGAGCGGGCTGAAATTTGCCAGGTCCTCATGCCGGAGGACCCTTGCCATAGTGGCCAAATCAGACCTCCACGACCCCCAGAACCGGAGATACCAAAATACAGCTTAAAAGCACAAAACAATAGTGGCTTTTATCTGCCATGCAAGTCAATGGCAGAAACCCAAACTTTGCAATTAACCTGACTCCATTCTGTTGCCCCGAGAGGGTCGGTATTTGCCATGCAATCCTGCCGGAACTAAGACTACATGCTGACCGAATCTCAGCCCTCTAGGTTGAACAGAACCGGAGTTATGGGTTCCAGGTTTCTGCTCATTCTGACTTAGCCGTTTTTTCACGCGGCTTCCATCCATTAAAATCAATAGGGCCGCTGCCTCCATAGGAAATGCATGGGCTGGCGCCGCCATAGGATTCAATGGTAGGACCCTCCTGGCCGGCACAGCCCTTTCTCATCGCCATTAATTGTCGGACCCTGTTGGGGTCAAGTGAGGGGGTTCCTAACATCTAGGGGCAAAAGGAATTTTATTTCTGTGTGCCCTAGAACAAAAGTTCCCACGCCAATTGGCCGTGAACTTGACCGAGGCCCTAGTTCCCACGCCAATTGCGCGATCAAAGATCTTTTTTGACAATGTTACCGCTCTTGTGGTTTTGCGGTCTGGCAGGCTGCCAGCTCGTCTCCGGAGGTCGGCTTCCAGGAATCCCCATTGAAATGCATTGCTCCATTCACTTTCAATGGGGAACCGCCGCTCCTCCTCTCGAGCGCCACCTGCAGGTCTTCTACGGAAACGGGCCCAAATCGCCGGAATCTCCATAGGATTGTATTGAGCCCCAATGGCGACCTATGGCGACACTGCAAATTGGAGCCTGCAAAGGCGGGAAAAGGGACAAAGGGCCATAAACACAGAATTAACATTAACCCTTTCCCTCCCGCATAGATCCCAGTGTATGTGTTGGTGCAGACACTGGAATGGGAACAATACATATTCACAGGGGGATACACGGTTGGTGCTGAAGCAGGGGCATAACTACAGTACTGGACATCATTCCAGTTAACCCCTCGCCTCCCAGGTGAGAGCAGGGGGTGGCCAAATGGGGTGTAACCCCTTTAATACCGGGCCAAACCCCCTCTCCCATGACAAAGGTCACTTGCAGCTAAATGTGGTTATTTGGTCGCAGCAAAACAGCCACAAACACGTTCTAGACAGAAAAAAAACAATATGTGAACACACACGCATATCGTAAAGCAGCGATTCCATAGTAACTGCAGTGATGACAAAATCCCGGTGTCGGCTCAGTGAGACCTTGGCAAATTGCTTTAATTCCCTGTGCCTCAGTCACCAAACATATATATATTGAATAGCAGGAATTATCTATCTACCTACAGTACATTGTCTCTCTTTGACTTCTGCTTACTTTGCTGTTACTCCATTACACTACTGTATATATTTTCCTCTTCATGATATGGTTTTATGCTCTTTTTCTTTCATTCACCTTCAGTTTATTTCCACCATTTTTTTATTGGGACTTCTCCCACTGGGTATCTCTTTAACCATCTTGGACATAACTTTTTCACCACGCACTGCCAAACACTCTGACCTCATCCCCATTACACCTCTCCCTTCTCCTTTGTCCTGTTGAATTCACAACCTGTCTGCAATAAAGTTGCAGCTATTCATGACTTATTCATCTCCAACTCTCTTAACCTCATAGCCATTACAGAAACCAGACTCAATCCCCCAGTCCCCCCAGACAGTGCCTCACCTGCCGCTCTCTCCTATGGTGGTCTTTCCCTAACCAAATCCCCAGACCAGAGAATAGACAGGGTGGAGGAGTAAGCATACTATTTTCCCCATGCTGCACATCATACCCGCCTTTCCCTCCTTCTCACCCTTAAAAGTCCATACTGTCCATCTCCTTTCCCCCATTTCTCTTCATGGTGCTGTAATCTATAACTCCCCTCGACCAGCCTCTCATTTTCTTGACAACTTTGTTGCCTGGCTTCCTCACTTCCTCTCTTCTAACACTCCTACTGTCATCCTGAGAGACTTTAACTTTATTGACAATCCCACTGCCACTTCAGCCACCCATTTTGTCTCCTTAACCTCCTCCTATGGTCTCTCCCAATGGACCACCTCTCCTACTCACTGCAATGGACACTCCCTTGACCTGGTTTTCTCCTGCTTCTGCTCGCTCAGTGTCTAATTCCTTTAACATAAGCTTCCCTCTCTCTCTGATCATCACCTCCTAATCTTTAGCATCATTCTACCCTCTATACCCTCCACAACACCTACTTCCTTATGTACAGGAACCTACATGCTCTAGACCGCCTTCAATTTTCTACATGTTGACAACCTCTCCTTCATTCAATCTCAACCTTTTCCTGCACAGACCTAGCAACCTCTCTATACAACAGGCGTCGGCCCCGACAATTTAAGCCACAACCAACACATGTCTAAGAGGGGATATGATAAATATATACAAAAATATTCAGGGACAGTACATGAAGCTTTCAAAAGAACTATTCATCCCAAGGGCTGTACAAAGGACGCAGGATCATCTCTTAAGTTTGGAGGAAAGGAGATTTCACCAGCAACAAAGGAAAGGGTTCTTTACAGTAAGGGAAGTTAAAATATGAAATTCATAACCCATGGAGACTGTGATGGCAGATACAATAGATTTGTTCAAAAAACGGTTGGACATCTTTTTAGAAAGGGAAGGTATACAAGGATATACCAAATAAATAAACATGGGAACGATGTTGATCCAGGGAGTAATCTTGGAGTCGGGAAGGAATTTATTTTTCCCCTTATGAGATATGATTGGATGATATGACACTGGGGTTTTTTGTTTGTCTTCCTCTGGATCCATAAGTAAGGATATATATAGGATAAAGTATCTGTTATCTAAATTTAGCATAGGTTGAACTTGATGGACACATGTCTTTTTTCAACCTCATCTACTATGTAACAAACTTTACCAGCTACCTGTACCTCCAAAAGTGATCACGCACTGCTGAACGTTTGTGGAGAAAAATACACTCTAAAGCCGATTTCCTCCACTATAAATGCATGCTCTCCTCCCATAACACTGCTCTTTTCCTTTACAAGCAAAACTAATTTTCTTCACTCATACTAACCCTGTCCTCTAACCCTCAATGCCTATTCGCTTCTTTTATCTCCCTTCTCTGTCCAACTACAGCTGCACCCCTTTCCGCCCTCATGGCCCAGTACCTTGCAACTACTTCACAAATAAGATTGAGTCCATCAGACATGATCTCTTCATGTCAGGCTCCATGTGCACAACTCACCTCCCTTCACACACCTATATCCACTATATTATCCTCTGTGCTCCTCTCATCATCTCATGCTGCAACTTTTACCTTTAGCCTATTCCCTCACATCTTCTCCACTCCTTCTCTGGCACACTAAACCCTTACCCAAAGTCACATTTTTAACCTCTCTCTCATCTCCAGCACCTTCTGATCTTTTAAAAAAGCACTCATAATTCGGATTCTAAAAAAACCCTCTCTTGACCCAACCTTCCTCTACAACTACTGTCCTATCTCTCTTTTCTTCTAATGACCTAATCACAGCCATATCTAAGGGTCACTTCTCCTTAATAATTCCCCTGGGTCTCTCTGCTTCCTTCGACATTGTTGATCACCCCCTTCTCCTGCACACTCTCCAATCCATTGGCCTCTCTGATGCAGATCTCTCCTGGTTCATGTCCTACCTATCCAACTGCTCTTTCAGCATTTACCTCTCTGGTGTCTTCTCTTCACACCCTCTTTCTGTTGGGGTTCCACAAATCTCTGTCCTTGGCCCTCTGCTATTCTCATCTCACTCTACGCCTCTTCTCTTGTAAACTAATACAATTGTTTGTCTTTCAGTATCATCTCTATGCAGATGATACCCAAATGTACCTCTCTTCCCTTGACTTCTCCCCCTCTATATTATCCCGTGTTAGCAACTTTCTCTCAGCAATCTCCTCCTGGACGTCCCACCGTTACCTGAAGCTTAATATGTCCAAAACAGAACCAATACTCTTTCCCCCATTCCAGTGCCACCCCTACATCCAAACTCTCCTTCATTTTTAATAATACCAAAATCTCATCAACACCCCAAGCCCGCTGCTTATGGGTCATCTTTGACTCTGACGTCTCATTCTTTCCTCATTTTCACTCGATGACTGTCCTGCTGTCTCCACCTCTGAAGTATTGCCTGGATACAGTCTTTTCTCACTCACGACGCAACTAAAGTCCTAATTCACTCACTTATCTTGTCCTGCATTGACTACTACAACCATATCCTAGCTGGCATTCCCCTGGTCCACCTATCCCAACTCCAAACCAACCACAAGGTTGCTGCCAGACTCATATACTGAACCTCACTCACTGCTCCTCTTCTGCTACGCAACAATGCAAATCCTTACACTGGCTTCCCATATCCTCTAGAATCAAATGTAAAAAATTGTTCTCACTTATAAAGCTATCGACAATGCTTCCCCCCTTATAGCTGAACTCTAATTCCCAAATATATCCCCAAATTCCCCCAACATTCTGCCCATGACATCCACCTTTCCTCCAGGCTTATTATCTCATCTCACTCCCACCTACAAGGCTTCTCCCCTGCAGCCACCTCTCTTTGGAATTCCCTACCATGCACCATCAGACTCTCTCCCGGCATTCTAACATTTAAAAATCTCTCTGAAAACTCACCTTTTCAGGAAGCCTATGTAGCATACCACAAACATCCACCATCCGTATTGGGAACAGCTGTACAGTGTCACCAAACACCACGCTAACACCCCTAACATCCTCACCCCAAACAGTAATGGGATCAGCTGTGCGGCTGGACCAAACTCCACCCTGGAGCTTATTCAGTCCCACAATGAGCAGCCACTTTACATTTTGTTTCAACATTGTCCCTTATTCATCTAGATTGTCTAGAGAGGTCTCATGAGCAGGCCCTCATTACTGTACCTTTTGTAACTCTTTGTGCTTGTTGTCCGTATTTGGTATGTCATTCTGTGTATCTGACATACACAACACTGTGCCTCCATTGTACCACTCTGCGGAATATGTTGGCGCTTGACAAATAAACAATAATAATAATCTTTACCCGTTTTTCCCATTCTTTATTTTATGTACTATTCACTCACACAGTTAATTCTCTCTCACTCCCCTTCTCCCTTCCCCTCTCCCCTTCCTTCCTTCCTTCCTTCCTTCCCTCTCTCCCTCTCTCCTTCTCCCTCTCTCCTTCTCCCTCCCTCTCCCTCTCCCTCACTCCCTCTCTCTCCTTTATTTCATTCCTTCCTTCCTCTTTTTCTTTGCTGCAAGCATAGAAGCACAAAATAGTTAATGTAATAAATCAAGCTTCAGAATTCATAAATGAACAAAAAGTTTATTAGGGATGACACAACATTGATAAAACATAGTCAATACATGTCCCCCCCCCCCCCCCCGTACAGGAAACATCATACAGTATATTTTAAAGGGTTTGATGAAAGTGTGTGCTGGTAAAATATACGCTCTTCTTAAGGATAAATGGTAATTATATTGTGTAGCTGAGTAAACAGAAAATACCTGTAAGTGTGCCTGATTGCTGTTTTCACTGCTTGCCAGTACTGTCATGAAAGTTTCATATTATTTACGAACACATATTGATGAATGTTTTGGCAAAGGAAGTTAGCTGTGCTTTATAGCACAAAACTATATACCATAATGCCAAAAATAGTCAACGGAAAGCACTTATCAATGATACTACAGACTCAAGAAACTACAATGTAGGACAAGATACATGATATATACTGCATTAGATATGTCTGAAAATTACACTGAAAAAAGTTTTGCAGCAGTTCCTCAGTTTCAAGACATAAAACTGTATAACTTTCTTTTTCAGATTCTGCCCTCATCACAAACAGGTTACTAGTAAAATCTTCTGCAGTGCAGTATCTCAACACAATATAGACTTATAGTGCACAGAAGTTAAGGTTTGTATGCTGAAAAGGGTAACGCTTCAGTCCCACTTAACAATTTACAATATACTAAAGTGGCATTAATGTGAAACCACTTCCAGAAGTCGTAATTTTCGTGTGGTTTTTAGGTTCTGCTATGCACACTAACTTTTCTGAATGACAAAATGTCCTTTATATTAGAATAGACATTCTGTACAGCTTCAATGTACAGAAGCACAAGTGTCTGGTATGTTGTAAATATGAGGTTAGTGGACCCACACACTTTTTTCACCTTTGTTAATTTCTTTTATTATTACAGTGCCTACAGAAAATGTTTCCAATAAATTATGCCATCATGATTTAAAGGAAAAATTAAGGGTGATATGTAAAGCATTTATTTATTTTTTTTGTATTGGGCAAGTGGGGCTGATGCTTTATTTAAGATCTTGTGGGAGAGGATCCCCAAACCGTAGCGCTAACAAAGCACAAACAAACCAGTGGCTGCATACAAGTGAACAAACAAGGACTTTCCCCCCCCATGTATTATTCTGTAGAATATAGCTTACTTGCATTCATGCTCATTTTGTTCTATGTTTCACCAAACGTTATCGGGGACTGGCACCAGTCTTTCACAGTTAACAGTGTAGCTTACAATGCTCCTGTCTTCTCAGAAGGTCAATAAACCCACTTTTTGAACTTCATGCAGCACTCTTGTGCCTCCGGTCAAAACTACTCTAGTTTACGAGTGAAGTTCTCTGGAAACAGTCCCTTGCAGGTATCTGAATTTTTGTTCTGCAGCCAGTCCAACTCTTTAATGCCAGTGAACCAGCCAGCCTCCTGTAAAGAAGACACAGAAGAGATGGTTAATACCTCTGGCCTCTAACACTAATTCTGCAAAACTTACATCTCTGCTGTCATCAATATGAAAAACAAAATATTAAAGTAACTTAGACTACAGGAAAGGAGATGTTCCTGTTTAATGCCATTATTGAACTCTTGAGGGAGATTAAAGTACAGTCCAAAATTATATGCCGGCTTTAGGGCAGGGTGAGTAAGGCAGCCGCCTCGGGCCCCGCACCCTCAGGTGCCCGCACTCCCTCCTTTCATCGGCGACGGGATACAACTTCTACCCGATCGGAGGGGAAGCTAGAGGATAGAACAAGGAACCTCCATCTTCCCCTCCCCACTCAGGTCGGGCAGAAATTGGATCCCAGCGCAGACAGAAGGAGGGAGGAGAGGGAGAGGAAGAAGTGCGGAGTCCCCGGACTGTCAGAGAGAGGTGTGTCTGTGTCTCTATGTGTGTCTCTGTGTCTTGGTTCATTTGTGAGGCGTCTTACCATTTCCGGAGCGGGTCACCTCCTGTAGCGTCGCGTTGCCATGGTGACTGATGTTAAATGTTAAACGGCTGTTGTGTATGGCGCAATAAATTTGAACTTTTGAAAAATCCGTGGAGCGCTGGATCCTTCCTTTTATAGTTCAAGTCTGGATGATTGCAACAGGTATCCCTTTTGAACCAGCAGCACCATTAATATTGTTATGTATATGATTTATGGTGTGCAGTATATAATTGTTTTTTGATGTTAAATGATGCCACGATGTCATATGATGACATGTTGGCAACGTGATGTCACATGCCGCCGTGTCGTCATGTCACTATGACGCTGCCGGAGGAGGACCACTCATCAAGGTAAGTCCCCTTAACTTTTATACTGGGGGGGCTCCCCTGTCAGTGTGCCGCCTTGGGCCCCGCAAAGCAGATACAGTAGTTCTATTACAAACTACACTTTTTTTACTGTGAAAATAGCATGGTCAAGTGGTGAAGATAAGATGTACGTGTCACTTGCCAATTTATATTTTCCATATACTGTATTGTCTTCTTATAATAAGGAAACATGACTTGTAAAAAAAGTATCAATAATTTAAATTAATTTCTGAGTCTGCAAACACTCAGTCGCTCTTCTTCTATAGTCCGTGTTAGAGGTATATCAACTTTTTTGTTGCTAAAACAATATACTATACTAATGTACTATATTTGTAAATATAACTGGTATAATTTTTCCAGTACAGTGGCTCTGCATAAAACTTGTAAAAATTGCAAATCAGAATTGTCAGATTATTGAAGTAAACTGACTCAATTTTGTCACAAACATAGAAACATTACATTTGACAGCAGATAAGAACCACTTAGCCAATATTGTCTGCACATTTTCCTATATGTTGTAAAACCGCATACTCTATTTAATCCCTTGGCTTACTTTTAAGTGTACTTTTAAGCCTTTTGTCTTTTTCAAGCATTTTTTAGTTCCTTTACTGTATATGCCCCTACCACCTCTCTTGTGAGGCTATTCCACAAATCTACCACCCCTTCCATGAAGAAGTATGTCCTCACATGTCCTCTTATGCTACGACCGTCCAGCTTCAGAGCAGGACCTCTTGTTCTACCATTCTCTTTCTCTGAAATATGCTTCCCTTGTTGACATTCTTTATTTGAAAGTTTCATTCATAACTTCCATCTCCATATTCATTACAAATAGGGTCAAATAAAAACTTGGATATCACACAATAAAAAAAGAAAAACAGAGACAAGGTATCTAATGCATTGGTTCATTTGGACCTTTACCTTAAAGTAGTAGCTATACTGTGAGTGCTGTAGTGTACAGTGGTACGCAAGTTAGATGTGTATGGCTGCAGCACTGGTGAGAAAGAACCCATTCTGGGCCTTTTAAAATTGCTGACCTACGGTAACTTCCTATACCAGGAGCCTACTGAATTACCTGATCAGCAGCTGCTACAGAGGTGATGACAAGCACAATATCCCCTCTCTTTAAGTTGAGCTCATCATCATTAGCCGCCTCAAAATCATGAAGTACCTCGACCTGAAAATATGTACAATGGATACTATAATCAGTACAATACTTAGCGACAGGGATGCTTGAAACGTTCTGACACTAACTTCCTTTTTTCACTCTTGCATGACACAACTATACAGAATTCAGAGAAATAGAGTTTGATACAGTACATACATTAACACAAATGACACAATAAGGTATTCATGACTAAAAAGCACTCTCCCACTCTCATTACTAGAAACATGGACTACCGTAGTACTGTAGCTAAGCATATACCATGTATAATTTTCACTGGAAGTAATCACAATTGTAGCTGAATTTCTACTACCTGTTGATATCTAAAAATGATAGGATTATTATAATATTAGTGGACTGTTTAATAAAATTTGATACAATGTAATATAATAGAATGATTATAATATGTTATTATAATATTAATATGATAATTCCTATAGCAGGAAATGAATGTCAAAATGAAATGTCACAAAAGGACACATAAATCATAAAACAAATATGGAAAAAAATTAACCTTAAATAGGAAACCCGTAGGTATTTCCTGGGATGTGGTGCTCCCGGAGGTGGAAAGGTCTTCAGTGCCTTCGCTAGTAGTGCTCTGACTTTGCTCCACTGAGGAAACCTGGACTGCATCACTTTCAACTTGAACATCTTCTACAAGATCCTTGAGTTCAGTGGCTACAACATCTATGACTTGCGTGGAAACACCATCCTCATCTTCCTCTTCATCTTCATGGTTAGAGGCTGGCTCTATTACGACTTTTGGAATGCAGGTAATTTCCTACAATTGTGATGATTACATTTTTTTTAGATTTTGAGGAAACACAATGTGCATTTTCAGTGCAACCATAAGATATTCTTTAAGTACACAGAATGTTAAGTCTATTTTAATATCATAAAAATGTACTGAAAACTAAAATGTTGGATGGGCATGGATAATGTTTGCATGCACCCACCTGTAAAAGAAATGTCTCATCCACAGCCCTTCCAAATTGTAATAAATCATGGACACAAGGGATGGAAAGGTATACAATGAATTGCAAAGAAAGTTTCTCTCTAGCAGAGATGGGTGAACCAGTCCAAATCTGTGTCCCGGATTTTTTAGACCAAATCCACCCCCACACCAAAATCCATCTGTGGATTTGACATTAAAAAAAATCAGGATACAATCCGGACGAATTTTTAAAAATTAGATCTGTTGCTGGATCTTTAAAAATCCTCACACGGATTAATCTACGGAGAGAAAGATTATCGGATTAATCCATGTGCGGATTTTTAACAATCCGGACACGGATTTCGGAGTGCTGTCTAAAATAAAATAAAAAATGTGAAACAGCGGATTTGCCTTTTTTAGACTGATCCGTAGAGATCGGAGACCAAAGGAACTGGCCGATTTGTGGCGGATTTAAATTCGCAAAAAGAAAAAATCACTCATGTCTACTCTCTAGCACTGATAAGAGTTAAATCTCAAAGCATACCGTATGACAAATAGTTTTAGCTGAAGCAATCCATTGTTATATGTCATCCATAAGCTAAGGGTTTTTAAAAGAAGACGTGATATAACTTGTAATTTAAGGGTCAAATAACTAAAATAAAACTAGTTACTTTTGAGAAAAATACAGGAAATCAAAGTTCACATGTTTTTTTAGATTCTAAATACATTGGGGGAAAAAGATTGTAACGTGTATTTAGTTTCTGAACATTTGTTCTCAATCTGGTCAAATATTGCTCTTTCCTCTTTTTTGTATTTTAAACAAAAAGTCAGAGTATTAATTATTCATTGTTTATTGCCTGTGAATTTGAGAAAATACTATAGCTGGTGCACATCATTATATAATGATATGGTGAATTATCTTAGTGTATCAAACTTATGTACGACACAAAGACTTACTACGGTAGTTTCTTTGGCATGCAGTGGAGAGAGAACTTTCAAATTTAAGAAGTGTAGCCAGTTGAGTGTGTATACATATGTATATATGTACAAAACACAAATAAATACCGCAATCAAAACTCTCTTGAAAATAACTAATGTCTATAGACAGAGAATCCCTGAAAATTAGAGGCAGTACTGGTGGTGGAAGACAGCAGAATAATTGTCAAAAACAACAAGATGTAAAGTCCAGCAAGAAAAATCACAATGAAGCCTGTATGGCCATATAAGTGCAAGAGTACTCAGCCAGATGATGCACGAAAAGTCCCTGATGTAGATAGAATTGCTTCCAGGAGAGGTAGCCCCGAGGAGGTGCAGCATATCATGAAGTCCTTAGAGATAAAGACTATCCATAATTAAGCAACAAGGGGTGACCGTCTGTACCACTAGAGTGGCTACAGTACCTCTCCTGGAACCAATTCTATCTACATCAGGGACTTCTCGTGCATCATCTGGCTGAGTACTCTTGCTCTTATTTGGCCATACAGGCTTCATAGTGATTTTTCTTGCTGGACTTTACATCTTGTTGTTCCCCATACAGGGGTGTAACATCTCGGGACTTGAGCATTTAGCTACACTATGGCCTTTTTTTGTACTATCTGCATTGGGCATGTTTGCAACCAATAGATCTTTACAGGATACTTAGTTTAGACATGTGTCTTTTTGTATCCACCATGCAAACACTTGTTCTCATGCTTTAAATTGCAATTTGTTCAATGTGAGGGGTTTACATTCATGTGAGATTGTTTCTAATGTTAGCAGCATTATATTTGCTTTTGAGGCTCATGAACATTGACCCCAGTGTGATCTGTCTATTTAGGTTCCATTTCTTACAGTACTCTTTTTTGCAAATAGTTCTTATTATTTGTCCTTTTTTGCATTGATTTTTTTCAGGAGGTTTTTCTAGTCTGTTTCCATTTGTGTTATTTTAGGTTTATGTGTTAGATGTGTTTGATTAAAATTATTTGCTTACTACTTTAATCACATCTTTTTTGTATTATTCATGTGATATGTCTGAGTGCTTATTTTGGGGGCTTCTTTGTTCTTGGTGTTTTTGATATATATATATATATATATATATATATATACAGTGTTCGACAAATCACCCAAAAATCTACTCGCCCAACCAAAAAATCTACTCGCCACCTAGTCCCGCCCCCAACCCGCCCCTAGTCCCACCCCCAACCCTAGTCCCGCCCCCAACCCCGCTTTAAAATAAAATATATAAATAAAATACATTTAATAAATTCCTAGGCAGAACAACATTCGTTTTTGACATAAATGTATTTATTGTATTACATTATACTACAATTAGTCCTTGTTACGTGTGTGTGTGTGTGTGTGTGTGTGTGTGTGCGTGCGTGCGTGCGTGCGTGCGTGTGTGTGTGTGTGTGTGTAAATGTCGGATCTAGAAATAAAAGCCAGATGTGAATGACATGTTTCCTGAACCCCTTAACCAGTGTCTGGACGTCCCCGCTTCACAATATCTAAAGCAGCAATCCCGCCTGGGATCTTACCTGATCCGCAGTCCCTCAATGTCCAGGTACCCTCATTCCCGCAATGTTATACATTGGAGGGGAGGTGTTCCCTACCTGTCTTCTGGGTTAGGGGGGTTCCGATGTCTTCCGTGTGAAGCTTGAGTCAGATCTGGAAGAAAGCAGTATAGGTTATTTCGGTGTAGGTATAGGGCAGTTAAGATATATAGGGTAAATAAGAGATCCAGATCCAGAGTGTGGGTGAGAGACACAGCGAGAGAGGGTGACAGAGAGACACAGCGAGAGAGGGTGACAGAGAGACACAGCGAGAGAGATGAGAGAGGGGTGACAGAGAGACACAGCGAAGAGGAGGGTGACAGAAGAGACACAGCGAGAGAGACAGTAGAGAGAGGGTGACAGAAAGACAGACAGCGAGGGAAGAGCGGAGAGAGCGAGGGTGACAGGGAGAGTGAGAGAGAGAGGGTGAAAGGGAGAGCGAGAGAGAGGATGACAGGGAGAGTGAGAGAGAGGGTGACAGGGAGAGCGAGGGTGACAGGAAGAGAGAGAGGGTGACAGGGAGAGTGAGAGAGAGAGAGGGTGACAGGGAGAGCGAGAGAGAGAGGGGTGACAGGAGAGCGAGAGAGAGAGGGTGACAGGGAGGAGCGAGAGATGAGAGGAGAGAGGGTGACGAGGAGTGAGGAGAGAGAGAGGTGAGAGAGAGGGTGACAGGAAGCGAGAGAGAGGGTTGACGGGAGAGTCGAGTAGAGGGTGACAGGAGAGAGCGAGAGTATGTGGTAAGGTGGTGGATGACTGACTGACTGACGATGACTGACACTTGGGGCTGATAGCGATGACTGACTGACGTGGGGGGGGGTGACTGACTGACTGGGTGACTGGGGGGGCTGACTGACTGGTGTGGGTGACTGACTGACTGACTGGTGGGTAACTGAGTACTGACTGGGTGGGTGACTGAACTGACTGGGTGGGTGAGCTGACTGGGGGCGAATGACTGACTGGAACGGTGACCTGAGACTGCGTGGGTGTGGGTGGGTGGGTGACTGACTCTGGACTGAGGGTGACTGACTGACTGGCTGGGTGGGTGGGTGACTGGTGACGGACTGACTGGGTGACTGACTGGACTGATGGTGGGTGACTGACTGACTGGGTGACTGACTGGGGGGTGACTGACTGGGTGGGTTGACTGATGGGGGGGGACGACTGAGATGGGTGGGTGACTGATGGACTGGGGTGACTGAGACTGGACTGGTGGACTGACTACTGGGTGACTGACGGATGGGTGGGTGACTGATGACTGGGTGGGTGAGAATGACTGGGTGGGTGACTGAAGGGTGGTGGGTGGGTGGTGACTGTGGGTGACTGACTGACTGGGTGTAGCTGACTGACTGGGGGGGTGACTGACTGGGGGAGTGACTGATTGGGGGGTGACTGACTGGGGGGGGACTGACTGACTGGGGGGGGGGGGGGTGAGATGGATGGTGGCTGGGGGTGGGGGTGTGGGTGACTGATGGGGGGGGACTGAATGGACTGGGTGGGTGACTGAACTGGGGTGGGTGATGACTGACTGGGTGGGTGACCTGACTGGGGGGGGGTGACGACTGGGGGGTGGGTGACTGAAGGAGGGGGGGGGGGGGGACTGACTGGGGGGTGACTGACGGGGGGGGGACTGACTGGGGGGGGGGTGACTGAGCTTGGGGCGGTGTGGACTGACTTGGGGGGTGACTGACTGGGGGGGGGTGACTGACTGGGGGGGGGTGACTGACTGGGTGGGTGACCGACTGTTACTGTGTGGTGAGGTAGATGACTGATTGGGGGGTACCTCTGGTGTCCTACGCACACACACAGTCTGACACACACACACACACACACAATGTCTGACACACACACACAATGTCTGACACACACACACACGCTCTGCCTCTCCTGGGTCTCTCACCACCGCATCACTCCTCCGCTCCCACATTCCTCTCTGCCCTGGGCCTCTGACATAACTCGTGACCTACCTCCCAGAGGTCTATCTGCTCCCTGGTGTCCGGGCCGCTCCTCGGGGGGCTGATGGGGTTGCCGTCCACGGACCCGCGGCGGGGCAGTACCGGCCTGGTCCCCGGGGGCGGCTCCATGTCCCAGTGCCTCGTGTGCTCCTGCTCGCTCTCTGAACCGTCTGAGGCAGCGGGGACGCGCGCCGGAACGGAGAGAGAGTGACCAATCCGCGCAGAGCAGGGAGCACACCAATGATCGCTCAAAGGGGAGACAGTGGAAAATCCGAGCAGGGGTGGGACCAGGGGGAGGGAACCCACCAATCACAGCGTGGGGCATGGCGTGGGGATGCAATGCGAGGCGGCGATTGGCTGGGAGCGCAAGACATGGCACACAATGCTGGCGGGCAATCAGCGGACGGGTGAGTGTGCGCGTGTGCAGAGAGCAAGGCGGGAGAAAAAGGGAAAGAGCCACCGGAGAGCGGACAGCATAGCGGAGAGCAGCAGTCAATCAGTGGCGAGCAGGAGCCTCAACCAATCACAAGGGAGGCCGCTCGTTAGGGGCGGGCTCATATAGAGCCTGGCCGCGCACCCAGAAAGCAGTCAGGTAGGGGGAGTTTTTTTTTTTTTCAGCGCAAGCAGGGAAATTTAAAAAAACAAACACATGTGCTGCTTGGGCCAATATTTACTCGCCCGGAGGTTAAATCCACCCGCCCCGGGCGTGTAAATGTATAGGATTGTCGAACACTGTATATATATATATATATATATATATATATATATATATAGCTGAACCCTGTTATAACGCGGTGCTTGGGGTCCACATAATGCGACCGCATTATAAAGGGGATCGTAAAAGAAATGGCCGTGATCAGGGGTTCCGCATCCGTCGGAGGAGGAGAGCTGGGATAACCCTCCCAGCTATCCCAGACCTGGCGTGGCAGCGGCACCCCCACGCAGGACTTACCCGGTATCGGCCTCTCCCTGCTTCAGCCTCCGGAGAGAGAGCGGGGAGGGAGGGGGGAGTGTGTGTGTGTTTGTGTGTGTCATTAATCTCTCATTGTAATAATTCTATGGTGTTAAAGGGTCACAAATAGCTGGTTAGCCCAGGCTCTGACCAATATCCTTTTTTAGAAAGTTTAACAGGTGAATCAGTGCATACTTGACATGGTAATAATAAAATTATAAGCAAACTCCAGCCTCAAAAAAAAACCCAGTGCTTGGGCCCCCCTCTTCCAAGTGAGGGTGAAACTGCAGATTTCAAAGAAAAGCGAAGGAAATGTTTAGGGCAACTCATCTTATAACGTGGATGACTCAGTCGCTATTTGTTGGTGGTCACAGAGGCACGTGCCTCCCACAGAAGCCAAAAACTGCTATTCAGAATGAGATGTCTTTAGTTAACTCAGCACAGACATTGTGATTGTTAGCTCGTGAATCATTTCCAGGCAGGAATAGTTGCGCTCAAGGGAATGAGGGTTGTGAAATCTGTGTGTTTACTGCAGTCCCTTTCTAGCGAATGACTAGCATACCCGTTATCAGAACGAAAACCGACTTGGAGACTCGACATATGGCACGCAGGAAAAGAGCGTTATCTGGTGGATATCTGTGTGAAAGGCAGGAGGAGCAGGAAGGAACACGCTCTTTATTACCAGCGACCATTCTCTCGCACTCAACATGAGAAATGTATTCTTTTCTAATTTCTCCCTGATAAAAGCCCCTTCTTTAGGAGAGGGGGGGGGGGGCAGGCAGGCAGAGGGCACTATAGTAAAGAAGCTTGAAAGTGGTATTTTCCAGCATGGGGGGCTGGTTCACCCTTAGGGATCCCAGAAAACAAAAGAGACTCCGAGTGATGGGAAGGACATGGGCACTGGATACATAAAGTGACAGAAAGAAAGGGGAAGGGGGTTACGGAGAGGGACGAGAGAGAACAGCAAAGAAAAGGTGGATTCTCTGTTTTGTTACCTATAAATAGTTTTAAATGGCATTTTATGGGGGGGTCCCTGGTCACACAGATGTACAATAGCTTTTGGTGGGGCTGTAGTGTAAAACGTTTGGGGGCCATTACATTGTGCCAGAAGCCGGGAAACCTCATTCCCACCCCTCCCACATGTGATGTCCCATGACCCCGTGGGGTCATTTGACGCAGGAGCCGAGGAGGAGGGGGGGGGGGGGAGGTGCCAGGAGCCAGAGCAGGCAAAAGGGAATTAAAAGGTAGGAGATCTTCTAAATCGGGAGTCACGTTAAAACCGCGTTATAAGCAGATCCACGTTGTAGAGGATCGTGCTATAACGGGGTTGAGGTATATATATTTATATATAGTACCTGGTACCTCGCTGGGAAATATGCTAATAGTTATGTAAAGTATATTTACATGTCTCATCCCACACTTCACAAAAGGATTTCCATACCAACTATATAGAGTTGATAAGCCAAGGTACCAACCTAATGTCTGGAATGGTGTCAGACTCAACAGGACTAGAACCCACAACCACTGCTTTTCTAGGCCACAGTTCTTTTTTTGAAAAAAAAAAAAGCACTTGGTGCGAGCTAAACCAGCTGATGGGTAGTGGTCACTATCATATCCTACTTTAGAGCTGCTCACTGCTCACTCACATAGCAAATATTTAAAAAGGGAGCTAGATCACAACCGAGAAATTACAGACCTGTAAGCCTGACTTCAATAGTAGGGAAACTACTTGAAAGTTTAATACAGGATAATATTCAGGAATACCTAATGAAAACAAAATTATTAGTAATAGTCAGCATGGATTTATGAAGGATAGATCTTGCCAAACTAACCTTATTTGTTTCTTTGAGGAGGTAAGTAGGAATTTAGACCAGGGTAATGCAGTTGATGTGTTCTACTTAGATTTTGAAAAGGCTTTTGATACAGTTTCACACAAGAGGTTGGTGTACAAAATAAAAACAATTGGACTCAGTAATAATATATGCACCTGGATTGAAAACTGGTTAAAGGACAGACAACAGAGGGTTGTCATAAATGGAACTTTTTCAGGTTGGGCTAAAGTCGTGAGTGGAGTACCTCAGGGATCGGTACTGGGACCCCTGCTTTTTAACTTGTTTATTAATGACCTTGAGGTTGGGATCGAGAGCAAAGTCTCCATCTTTGCTGATGATATTAAATTGCGTAAGGTAATAGAATCAGAGCAGGATGTAATTTCTCTTCAGAAGAAATTGGAGAGACTGGAAACATGGGCAGGTAAATGGCAAATGAGGTTTAATACAGATAGATGTCAGGTTATGCATTTGGGATGCAAGAATAAAAAAGTGACTTACAAATTAAATAGAGATATATTGGGGGAATCCTTGATGGAGAAGGATTTAGGAGTGCTTGTAGACTGCAGGCTTAGCAATAGTGCCCAATGTCATGCAGTAGCTGCAAAGGCAAACAAGATCTTATCTTGCATCAAACGGGCAATGGATGGAAGGGAAGTAAACATAATTCTGCCCCTTTACAAAGCACTAGTAAGACCACACCTTGAATATGGAGTACAATTTTGGGCACCAATCCTAAGAAAAGACATTATGGAACTAGAGAGAGTGCAGAGAAGAGTCACCAAATTAATAAAGGGGATGGACAATCTAACTTATGAGGAGAGGCTAGCAAAATTAGATTTATTTACATTAGAAAAGAGGCGTCTAAGAGGGGATATGATAACTATATACAAATATATTCGGGGACAATACAAGGAGCTTTCAAAAGAACTATTCATCCCACGGGCAGTACTAAGTACTCGGGCTATCCCTTAAGGTTGGAGGAAAGGAAATTTCACCAGCAACAAAGGAAAGGTTCTTTACAGTAAGGGCAGTTAAAATGTGGAATTCATTACCCATGGAGACTGTGATGGCAGATACAATAGATTTGTTCAAAAAAAGGTTGGACATCTTTTTAGATGGGAAAGGTATAAAGGGATATACCAAATAAGTATACATGGGAAGGATGTTGATCCAGGGATTAATCCGATTGCCAATTCTTGGAGTCAGGAAGGAATTAATTTTTCCCCTTAATGGGGTTTTTTGTTTGCCTTCCTCTGGATCAATAAGTAAGTATAGATATAGGATAAAGTATCTGTTGTCTAAATTTAGCATAGGTTGAACTTGATGGACCTATGTCTTTTTTCAACCTCATCTACTATGTAACTATGTAACATGTAACTATGTAATATATATTAGCATATCTCACAGGCATCTCAGGTGTGCTCCACAAGGAACATTAACTAGGAAGTGGAAGTGGTCTGCTTTTAAAGGAAGCTAGTGCGAGGGAGCTATATACACTCATTTTGGTGCTACATGAAGGTCACAGCACACAAAGTGTTATTGGGTTGACAAGTCTAAAGCAATTTAGGAATGGGATATGATGTCAGACCTAACAAGATCACAAGTTGAACCCACACAACCTCTGTTATTCAGAACAACAGCTCTAGCAGTATCAGCTAAACCAGCTGATGGTTAGCACCACTGTCACAGTATACTTAGTTTTGACTTGAGCTCTACTTCTCATTGAGTTCACATACCTGTACAAAGCACTTTACCCTCTACAGGAATAAAGATGCATACAGTATCTAATAAGCAGTCTTCTACCATGACACAGTGTGTAATAGGGCAATGTTTGAGGTTGCTGCTACATAACTCAATGGAAAGGAAAATTCTTTGATAAAGTACCTATCGGCACAAAACGCGTTGGAGGATTTTTCACCTACTTGTTCCATGATTATTGCCTATTACATTTTTATTATCTCTCTAGTCACGTCTTGCACGTTTGGTGTGCAATGCCATCTTTTCCCTTTTTTTTTTTTGCTTCTACCATGAGACAGCTTCTGGCGTGGGAAGACACACTGTCTTTATCCTTTATAAGATTAGAAGTATATTTGTGTCTGTCATAAATCATGTGTTTTATTTAATCTCTTTTAGAATATGAAGAGAGAGAAAAGCAATCCTTTACAGGAGGTGTACTCCTAAGTACTCCAAGTGGGTAAACTACCCTTTAGATGTATAATGATCTGGACAAAGTAACTTTTAATACAAATGCAATTAAAAAGAATGAAAAAGGACCACCAAAGAGCTGCAAAATAGAGGATATATTAACGTAATATGATGTATCCGTGATGTACCAACGTAACCGAGTTAAAAAGTTATACATTTATTAAGAGACAGAATTAAGTGAAAAATAAAAGAAAACGTAATCATAAAAAGCACAAGATCTGAGAGTGATCAAACCACAATATGTACTGGTCCTAGTAGTGAGACCTAGCACTTAGTTGTAATTTAAGCAAAATAATAAGCATACCCTCCCCCCCTCTCCAGGCCCATTCCTTCTCCTCCCTCCCCAGGCTCATACAGTACCTTCTCCTTCCTCTCCAGACCCATACCTTTCTCCCCAGGCTCATACCTTCTCCTCCCTCCCAAGGCCCAAAACTTCTCTCTTTATTCAGGTCCATACATTTCCCCCTCCCCAATGTCCATACCTTCTCCTCCCTCACAAGGCCCATAACCTCTCCTCCCTACCCAGGTCCATACCCTTTTCTCCCTCCCCAGGCTCATACCTTCACCCCCCTCCCTAGGCTCATACCTTCTCCTCCCTACCCAGGCGCATACCTTCTCCTCCCTCCCCAGGCCCATAACTTCTCCTCTTTATTCAGGTCCATACATTTCCCCTTCCCAAGTTCCATACCTTCTCCTCCCTCCCCAGGCCCATACCCTCTCTTCCCTACCCAGATCCATACCTTCTACTCCCACCCAAGTTCCATACATTCTCCTCCCTCCCCAGGCCCATACCCTCTCCTCCCTACCCAGATCCATACCTTCTACTCCCTCCCCAGGCTCATATCGTTTCCTCCCTCCCCATGCCCATACCCTCTCCTCCCTACCTAGATCCATAACTTCTACTCCCTCCCCAGGCTCATACCTTCTCCTCCCTACTCAGGTCCATACCTCCTCCCCCCTCTACCCAGGCCCATACCTCATCCCACTCTACCAAGTTCCATACCTTCTCCCACTCGCAGGCCTATACCTCACCTCCCATTCGCCAGGCCCATACATCCCCCCCCTTAGCCCTCCCAAGACCTATACCTATCACACCCATCTTCAGGCCCAATGCAGTGAGCATGAAAACAGAAACTAGAAATAGTGTACATTATTTTCAGGGTCTTTTTTTCTGTTTGGGAACATCAAAAGTAAGGCAATTGCTAAAATTATTATATCGTAGCATTAAATTTGGGGCAGTATTGAGCTTGGTACACACAATAGTATACAGATGATCAAGGCTGTATAAATATATATTCAAAGTATAATTATTCAAATGAAATATTTTTTAAAACAAAAAAACACTTTCTGTACATACTTAGTAATAATTAGGGCTCCCAAACAAAACAAGGACATCCTAACACATGTTGTGGCATCATATGTCCCTTTCTCCAGGGCAGGAACATATCATGATAACTAACCCTCTTTCTTATATACATCTACAGTACATGGTCACATGATGCAAATACAAAATCCATAAAAATTAAATTAATTAAAAGTACTAATACTAAGCACTGTGCCTTTTATTCCAAAGCTCATAATAAACAATTGCCATGAGCAATGCATCGGTGATACTGTATGCGTAAAATAATACATATTGGTAGATAGCGCCACGGGTCTTAAAGTTTGACAGAAACATTGTACCTGAGTTGCATTAGTCTCTTCTGCAGCTTCCAGCTCTGGCTCTTTTTCTTCCTCAACCACATCCTGTTCAGCTACAACAATACTTTCTTCTTTACTCACAGGTTCTACCTAAAACAGACACAACAGAACATAGCACTGAATCAATTAATGGGAACAAGATACCCAGGTCGAATTGCTATTAAACAAAGGATAAGCTTTGTGCTGGATTTCCGAAAACCAAATGCATTTGAAATAACACATTTATAATATTTAAATTATTTAAATGCCCTGTCCAACCCCTTTGATGAAGTACATGACCGAATATTGTCCTATAATATCTCTGCTCATAACGTAGATATCCATATTCAGTCATCTACATCACCATGGGCAGGACAGATATGGAGACTGCTTCTGAGCTGCTCAGGGACACACAGATTGAGACTGCTTCTCTCTGGGACTACTCTGTGCAGATCTTCCAGATTGATAGCTGGCATGGTGGGTTAACCATGCAGGGTTCCCATTCAGAAGCATTGACCCCCGCAGAGTTAATCCTCCCGGTCCGCTTTCTGTTATTGGGGACGTGATCGTGCATGGCTGCAGTGGGTACGTGATCATGCACGGCTGAAGTGCGTTCCGGCATCCTTGTGTAAACGCGGCACCGAGTACAGTAAGATTGCTACATATATACACTTGGTCAGCCATTTTGTCTACAATAAGATAGCCATTTGAGCTTGAAACATAGGCAGCCATCTTGAGGGGTAGTGGCAACCTTTTATATGCTTGCCAGGCTGCCCCTACCATCGCAATAGGCACCTATGTAACTGTGTAGCCTAATGTTCAGCAACATTTATGTATCATTTTAACAGTAGATCAATAAAGACGGTAATATTTCTTACTTAACTATGCGTTCAAAATGTAAGTAACTATAGTAATCCAGTATTATAAAAAAACAAATATATATATTACCATGGAAGATCTATAAGGGCAGAGGAATAGGACGTCAGACCCATTGAAAAAGAGCTTAATGTAAATATGTAGCATACGGTGGTCCTTTTCATATGCATAGAATGTCAGGTGCCTCCAAAACCTGATCTGTCTCAGGTCCCCGAGGAGATGTTTGAAAACCACTGCCCTGTGCCATCCTGAAAATAGCAGAAGCATATGTTGCCCTTGTGCCATTCTTGGAATGGAATGCAATGTTCAATCATTTCAGGGGATGATTGTTGCTGTGGAACTCTGCTAGAAACTGAATTACATTCTGGGTAGTGGAGGGAGGGACCAAGTGAGGGTAATTTGAGTTCAATAGCAGAGATCACATGACCCTGGCGCTAAAATGTTTATCACCTGTAAGTATAAATAAATATATCTACTATATATATAAACTAAATAGCTCCAAAAATGTATGATGACAATGGCTAGAGTGTGAGTACCTTCATAAGGAAGGTCCCCTTCATGGTTTCCTTTTCTACTTTTGGAAGAAATGGTACTATAGATTGTATTTGTCGATTATTGAAATAAGGTACTGTATATACACATTTGATATAAGAAAATATATGAGAGCCAGGAATACTTTCTTAAAAGTTATTACTATCACAAAGTAAATAAAAAGAATGTATAATCTTGTAAACTAAGCTGGACACTATCAGTGTAAGAAAAAAAACATAAATGCTATTGCTAACGGTAAACAGTATTCAAAAGGCAGACATTTGGCTGGCGGGAGGCAAAGAGGACGAGCCCCCGCCAGCTTGGCCTTAAATTCAAGGGGCTTGGGCCCTCCCCCGTGACGGGGAGGGCGGTGCGGGGGGCGGGCCAGCGGGGAGGAAGGCCGGCCCCCCCTGGTCATGAAACCCCCCCGCCCATGGCAGGGGGGGGTCGCTTTCAGTGGATAACTTGATCTTATTGTAGAGACATGGTGTCAGTAGGGATGAGCAGGAGTATAATGATTAATCACTTTGGTCAATAATCTAGTGAATGTAAATATATTTATCCACGTATATGATATGAGAATATAATTCAAATCAATCTCGTTGTCGTCACAACATATGTATCTATGTGGTACCAAATTTTGTAAAACAGTCATGTTTGGCAATTCAATCATCTAATAATGCATTATTTGTATCACAAAATATATAAAGCCAGAAAAAAAGAGCCTCTAAAAATCTTTTCTTAATTTAAACATTTTGTGTAATAATATGCGTCCAGCATGATACTCTATCAGTTCGAACCTACTGTTTATTGTTTTGAAAACACAAAATATTGGAAGACAGATGTGGATACCTACCTCACCTCCCTCTATTTCAGCTTCGTCAATGTTCTTGGCTTCCTCCGCCGGTATTGTTTCCTTCATAAGAAGGAAACAGTGTAACATATATCCATCAGAAATGACCATCAAAAATGCATTGTGGAAATGTTTTAACAGAAATGACTAGATATGATGTGAAGGATTGATGGATGGCATGACGTTATTTAACTATGTTCATAGTGTGTGCATGGTTCAAATCCTGAAATAAAATGGTATAATGTCAATGTATCATTATAATTAGTACTAGCTGAGAGACCCGGCGTTACCCGGGATTAAAATTTCCCACTTCCTCCTCTCTCCACTCCCCCCATCTCTTTCTCCGCTCCCCCTGCCTCTTTCTCAGCTCCCCCTCTCTCTCCGCTCCCCCCCACCCCACGCAGCTCTGGTCTCCCGCCCCCCCTGCGCAACTCCGGTCTCCCGCCCCCCCTCTCTGCGCAGCTCTGGTCCGCCCCTGCACAGCTCTGCCCCCCTCCCTGCGCAGCTCTGGTCCCCCCCTGCGCAACACACAGTGTCACATACACAGTGAGACACACACACAGTGTGTCACACACACACAGTGTGAAACACACACACACAGTGTCACACACACACACAGTGTCACACACACACACACACACACACACACCCGGCGTTGCCCGGGCTTAAAATTTCCTGCTCCCTCCTCTCCACTCCCCCTGTCTGTTTCTCCGCTCCCCGACACTCTCATCTCCGCTCATCCCCCCCCCATGCGCGTCGTCGGTCCCACCCTCACAGTGACACAACACACAGTGTCACACACACACCACACACAGTATCACACACACAAACACCACACACACCCACCATGTCACACACACACACACACACACACACACCAAAGGACACACCACACACACACAAAGACACACACACACACACACACACACACACACACACACACACACACACACACATCACACACACACACACACACACACAACACAAACACAGGGACACAGGACGACAGAGCACACACCACCACTACCACACACACACACACCACACACACACACACACACACACAAACCCAACACCACACACAACTACACACACACACACACACACACACACACACACACACACCCACACACACACCCACACACAGTGAAACTCACGCACACACACACACACACACACACACACACACACACCACACCACAACACCACAAACACCACACACACACACACCACATCACACATACACACACCACACACATCACACACACACACCACACAACACACACACACACACACCCACCACCACCACACACACACAACAAACCCCCACACCCCCCCACACACAGTGAGACTCACGCACACACACACCACGCAAACTCTGTCCCCATAGTAACACACACACACACAGACACACACACACACACACACACACACACACACACACACACACACACACACAGTGGACAGGAGGAGGGGGGGGTAGGGAGAGTGGAACGTCTGGCGATCTGAACAGGCGGCTCCCCACCTCCCGCCAGCTGTGACTGCGCACCACCACCCCACCCCCCCGCGCCCATCTCCCTCCCCACGCAGGCAAGCAAGGGAGCGCCGTGGGGAAGGGGACCAGAGGGAAGGGCATGTCCCACGTGACCACCACTGCCCTGTTTCCCCCCACCACCGCTGGCATGTCCCGCAGCGTGCGGCGGGTCACTGCGGGTGGGGGGGGTGTTGTTGTCGCGCTCACCTCGATCCCCATCCTGCATGACCCCCTGACGGTGTGGTGTATGGGTCTCCCTGTACCCCGCCTCCCATACCTGCAAGACGCCCTGATGCTGTGCTGTGAGGGAGACAGCACAGACACTACCTGCATGTTGCTGCTGGCCGGGGCTCGGGTGAGCCTGGTAGATTCCCTGGGGCACGACACTTTGCACTACAGCAAAGCCACGGGGAACAGCCATGTGCATCGCATCCTGCAGAGTGTTGCACAGCCAGGGGAGGTGAGCTGCGGGGGGGGGAAAGGGGGGGAGCCGGCGAGGAGGTAAGCTGCGGGAGGCAGCAGGGAGGTGAGCTGCGGGTTAGGGGGCGTGATGGGAGGGGGAGCTGGCGTGGAGGTGATCTGCAGGTGAGGGGGGGG